>CM060685.1:201748341-202956674 GCA_030686995.1 Artemisia argyi | reverse complement strand
TTCAAGCCTATCTCGAATCTGTATTATCTTTTCTGTTGTTTCCCTAACCATCTCTGGACCTGTGCATTGTACCTCTCCAACTTCTGCCCAACAAACTGGGGAACGACACTTACGACCATAAAGTGCCTCAAATGGTGCTGCTTTAATACTTGAATGGTAACTGTTGTTATAAGAGAACTCGATTAATGGCAAATGGTTAGCCCAACCATTCCCAAAGTCAATCACACATGCCCTCAGCATGTCCTCCAGTGTCTGAATAGTTCTCTCACTCTGACCATCAGTCTGTGGATGGTAAGCAGTGCTCATGTCTAACTTGGATCCAAAGGAATCTTGTAATGACCTCCAAAAGTTTGATGTAAATCGACTATCCCTGTCTGAAATGATAGAAACTGGTGCCCCATGCCTCGAGACTATTTCCTTGACATAAAGTCTGGCAAGCTGTTCCATGGAATAAGTCTCTCTAATGGGTATGAAATGTGCTGATTTAGTAAGACGATCAACAATTACCCAAATAGCATCGTAACCTCCTGACGTCTTGGGTAATTTAGTAACAAAGTCCATTGTAATACGTTCCCACTTCCATTGTGGAATTTCTAGTTGTTGAAGTAGTCCTGACGGTTTCTGGTACTCGGCTTTCACTTTAGCACAAGTAAGGCATTTGCTGACGTACGTAGCTATTTCTGCTTTCATGTTCGGCCACCAATAAAGCTTTTTGAGATCCTGATACATCTTATCAGAACCTGGGTGAATAGAGTACTTTGACTTCTGTGATTCACGCATAATCAAATCTCGTACTCCACCATATAGTGGTATCCAACTTCGATCCTTGAAGCATAACACTCCATCTGCTCTCTTAACGAAACCATTTTTGTTCTCGGGCATACCATAAAGTTTCTCCTGTGGTCGATTTTCCTCCTTGAGAGCCTCAATCTGAGCTTCTAGAATTTTTGATGGTAATGGTGAAATAATAGTCATTCCTAATGACCTGACCCTCAAAGGTTTGAGTCGTTCCTTTCTGGTAAGTGCATCTGCTACAACATTTGCTTTTCCTGGGTGATATCGGATTTCACAATCATAATCACTCAACAATTCTAGCCAATGACGTTGTCTCATATTAAGTTCCTTCTGATCAAGTATACGCTGTAAGCTCTTGTGGTCGGTAAAAATTACACATTTAGTACCATAAAGGTAGTGTCTCCAAATCTTGAGTGCAAAAACAACAGCACCCAACTCCAAGTCGTGTGTAGTGTAATTCTTCTCGTGTGTCTTAAGCTGTCTAGATGCATAAGCTATCACCTTCTCGTTTTGCATTAGCACAGCTCCAAGCCCTTTATGCAAAGCATCGCAATATACCAAAAAGTTCTCAATACCTTCTGGTAGTGACAAAATAGGTGCACTACAAAGCTTCTACTTCAATAACTGAAATGCAGATTCTTGTTTCTCTCCCCACTCGTACTTTTGATTCTTTTGTGTCAGCTTAGTCAGCGACTTCGCTATCTTAGAAAACCCTTCAATAAACCTTCTGTAATATCCTGCAAGTCCTAAGAATTGACGAATTTCTGTAGGAGACTTGGGCGTAGCCCAATCCTTTACTGCCTCAATCTTTGCTGGGTCGACTTGTAATCCTTGGCTATCAATGACATGGCCAAGAAATTGAACTCTTTGTATCCAAAAGTCACACTTTGAAAATTTTGCGTACAATTGCTCCTTCTTGAGTAGTTCTAATATTGTTCTGAGGTGTGCTTCGTCCTCTTTCTTACTCTTGGAATAAATCAGGATATCGTCAATGAATACAATCACATACTTATCAAGATATGGCTTGCACACTCTGTTCATGAGATCCATGAATACGGCAGGTGCATTGGTTAATCCAAAAGGCATCACTTGAAACTCATAATGACCATAACGTGTTCTGAATGCCGTCTTCGGGATATCTTCTTCCCGAACTCTGAGTTGATGGTAGCCTGATCTTAAATCAATCTTGGAATAAAAACAGGAACCTTGTAGCTGATCAAACAAGTCATCAATCCTAGGTAGTGGATAATGATTCTTCACCTTTAACTTGTTCAGCTCACGATAGTCTATGCACATTCTGAAAGATCCATCCTTCTTCTTCACAAACAAAACCGGTGCTCCCCAAGGCGAGGAACTCGGTCTAATGAATCCTTTGTCTAGAAGTTCTTGTAATTGGTTAGACAATTCTTGCATCTCAGAAGGTGCAAGTCTATATGGTGCTCATGCAATTGGTGCAGCTCCTGGCACTAATTCAATCTGAAACTCAACCTGACGTGTAGGTGGAAGTCCTGGTAATTCTTCTGGAAAAATTTCTGGAAATTCCTTAACAATAGGCACATCTTCAAGTCGTTTCTCATCCGACTTCTTCTCCGTGATGTGAGCCAAAAATGCATAACAACCCTTCTTTATGTACTTCTCTGTTTTGATGCATGATATAATACTGAGTCTGGTTCCACTTCGCTCTCCGCGAACAACTAAAGTTTCACCTCCATAAGAAAGATGAACAACTTTCTCATCACAAATGATCCTTGCACGATGTCGAGACAACCAATCCATACCGATAACAACGTCAAAACTTCCAAGTTCTATGGGCATAAGGTCTATATTGAATGGGTGATTTAGGAAATTGATGGTGCAACCACGGATAACGGTGTTGGTGTTAACTATAGACCCATCGGCTAATTCAACAATATAGGGAATGTCTAAGGTAGTTGGTTCTATGTTAAGTAAAGGTGCAAATGTAATAGAAACAAAACTTCTATCCGCTCCTGAATCAAATAAAATGGATGCATAACGATTATTAACGAGGAACGTACCCGTAACAACATTCGGGTCCTCACGGGCATCTTCTCCTCCCATAACATAAGCCCTTCCTCGAGCTACTCCTCCCTGATTTCCAGCTCCTTGATTCTTCCTCTTTGGGCACTCACTCCTAAAGTGTCCAATTTCTCCGCAGCCATAACATGTTACTGGTGGTTTCTGATTGTCACCCATGATTGGAAGTCTACAATCTTTGGTGTGGTGACCAAGCTTCTTGCAGTTGCCACACAAATCTGGACAACGACCTGGGTTATGGTGCTTCTGACACCTATCACATTTAGGTAGGTTACCAGTGTAACCCTTCCTATCATTTGGTCCTGCAGCATAAATCTTTGCTACATCCTGCCTCTTTGGTGGTGGCTGAATAGCATTTACACCCTGATTATTGTCGAACCTCCTCTTGTTGTTGTTATTGTTTTGGTTATTGGGGTAGTTGCGGTTTCTGTTGTTGTTATAGTTGTTGTTGTTCCGTGTGTTGTTGTAATTGGTGTTGTTCGAACGGTTATTGTTGTTGTTTGCAGCAGACTTTCCTTTTAACACTTGGACCATAAGTTTCTGAGTTATACGAATGGCCTCTTCCATTGATTGTGGGTCGAAAGACATCACATCCCTTCGGATGCTTTCGGGTAGTCCTCCAGTAAAATTTTCCATCTTTTTCTCATCATCTGGAACCATAGTTGGACATAGTGTAGCCAACTCCTGAAACTTCCTGATATAAGTCTCAATGTCATCTCCTTTAGTTACTAACTGGTAGAATTCTGTTTCCAATTTTTGCACCTCAGTGCGAGGGCAAAACTTCTTACTCATCAGCTTCTTGAATTCAGCCCAAGTGAGCTTGTAGGCATTCTCCATACCAATAGGCTGAGCATACGAATTCCACCAAGACATGGCTTCATCCAGCAGCATACCTGTAGCAAACTTTACCTTGTTAACCTCCTGACAACCACACATGAGAAAAACGTTCTCAGTCTTCTCAAACCAGCGGATCAAAGCAACCGCTCCCTCAGTGCCCTTATACTTGACAGGATCACTAATCTTGAAATCCTTCCAAGTACATTCACGCCTAGTAGTGGGTTGAACCACTTCAGTAGTAGGTGGAACCACAGCAGCCCTAGCAGCAACTTCAGCTCTCTCAGTCTCCAGAGCTTCTGCTATACTATCCCTGACCAACTTGCGGATAGCGGCTTGTGTCATAGCGGTGTTTCTGATGTAGCCTTTGCTTTCTTTGGCGCCATACTTCTGATAAATAATAATCGACAACAACCATGAGAAAAACTATAATAGAAATAGTCATCGTACAAAAATATACGCCAACAACATGTATATATACAACCACAACAAGTATAAATACAACCACGACATGTACGAGTACAACCACAACCTGTAATAATACAACCACAATACGTATAGATACAACCACAACAAGTATAAATACGTTAACCATAAAGAGCAACCATGAAACATCATAAATATAATCACAACACATGAATATAATACATGAAAATTTCGGCCTACATGGACCGATATATATATATATAGCACATCATTTCCAACATAGTAGAGTCACACTTGATATATTTGTTTGTACAACAACCAAAAGACTACAAGTTCTTGAACTATGTCCCACACCTCGGGACTAGGAAATAGTAAAAGCTAATACAATACTAGTCTATGTCTATGCTCCTCCAGGTGCCCTAGATGGTCCAGGAGCTCCAGATGCTCCAGATGCACTCCTCAGACGACGAATCTCCCTGTCCATCATAACTGCAATCTCCTCTAGATGCTGAACTCGAAGCTGAAAAGAAGCATCCCTGCGCTCCATCACTGTCAACCTCTCATGTGCTACAGCCAACTGGTGTGTCAGCTCTCCCTGAGCCTCCTGTGTAGTCTGAGCTCTATCCCGAATCCCTGGTAGCTCACCTCTAAGCTGGTCAATCAGCTCCTGATGTCCCAACTGTCGTGCCTCAAGTCCATGATATGACACATCGATACTAACTCTACCTAAAAGCAAACCCTCGACCTGCTCCTCAGCCGCCTCTAGTCGAGGAGTGATATCCTCATCAACCCTATAGTCCAAACTATCAATCTGATCCTGATGAGCCCTTAACTGATCCTCTAATGTAACATCTGTAGGCTCCCTAGTATCAGTAGACTCCCTAGTAGCTGTTGCTCTCGAACACTCACCTACATGGTATACTGGTGGTGGTTCTGCTGATTCTGACTCTGTAGTAGGTGAATCTGGTGTAGTAAACCTAGCACGCTTCCTAGGTGGCAATAGTGAAGTAGATATGCATGTAGTAGCGGGTATGGCTGGTGGTGGTGTAGGTAACATAAGAATAGCAGGTACCTTAAAGGTAGATGTAGCAGTGCAAACTTTCTTACTAGCAACTATAGTAGTCTTCCTACGTGGAAACATGAGTCTAGGTTCTGATGGAATAGTGGTAGCAGAGGATGATGTGTCAGTGGATGCACGGGTAATCTCGGGTGGTGCAATAGGGGAAACATGAGGAGTAGGAGCGGTCTCATCCTCCTCAAAAGGCTCTGTTTCCTCACCTGATGCCGAGAGTGGCAACACAGGTATAAGAGGAATAGTTGGTGGTGAACGGGCAGTGGAAGACATAGAGCCTTCAACATCGGACTCTGTGATAGAGTACAGTATGACAACATTTGGGTTTGCAGACATGGTTCTGTGATAATCAAGGTGAAATAAAATAAATAACTCGTATAATGAAATCACCTAAAATAATGAACATGCACTTATGATGAAATGATGAGATGCTATGATAATGTGGTTATAGTCTAGGGATCGCATACATCATAAACCCTATCATGATGCATCCTAGTTCGCTATAACCTTGGCTCTGATACCAATCTGTCACACCCCCAATTTACCTGACTTGCAGCGGAATGGAATGCCTGAGGGTGTAACTGTCATAGCACCATAACAAGGAAATATTGAACGACCTAAAGTGTCGTTTTGAAAACACATCGTTTGACTTATTAAAACATTCAGAGTATATTACATAGGTCCCAAAAGTCATGAAAGGTTTACAGAAATAAGTTTAGACATGTCAAACGATAATTATACATAAGTGCATGAAAGTGTCAAAGTGAGACGCGTCATCCTAGGTCCTCACTAAAATGACTCCATGCATGCCATGAAGTTTATGCTCTTAGTTACCTGAAAATACATTGCGAAAACGGTCAACATAAAGTTGGTGAATAATCATAGGTTTATAATTGAAATCTGGTGTACATATGCCATAAGTAAATTCAAGAAATAGGATGTCCGGAAATAAAGTATACATTGGCTCTTAAGCTCATGACCCCGAAGCTAGACGTTACTTGGCCCCAATGAGTGGTTACCAGACACTCTAATAATAAAGACATGAAATGCATCTGTAATTCTGTTGGAGCAACCCAAACACAGATGGAGGAGTCACCCTCAATAGATCTATTCACTCACTCTCGCTTGGAACTTAATTAACGGTCCATGAAATAATAAAGGGGACTTGTCCTGACGTGGTAAATAAGGCAACTTAAGCAATGTATGGAATTTTATACTTAGGCATGTACACAAAAATAAGTAATGCAATGTATTCTCCCCCGTGGGATTTGAAATCAAAATACTGAATTAAAACGGGGCTATGAAACTCACCTTAAGTGATGATACTTGAAATGAAGTGAAGTGAACAACAATGAACGGTTAACTGCCGCAACCTAATATGAATGATGTACGATCTAATTTAGATCACCAAATGATGTTATGAATGTCCATGCTCATGTTCCTATACCACTATACTCTTTGGAAAAACACTTGTGTTATCAAAAATATATAATCCAAGAATTAGGAAAAATATTGCTATTAGAAAAATAAAGCTAGTTGCAATATATATACTTATATATATATCGTATGTTTCCATGTTAGTGTTGAAATCCTCGGGTTGAAATCCTTGAAATAACGCCTTGAAATGATAAAAATATACTTGTAATAACTAATACTTCACTAGTTATAAAATTAGGTACTTGGTATTATTTTTATAAATCTAGAGTTACTACGTAGTTTTGGCGTTAATATTTATAAAAGCTGTCAAAATGAAATGAGTTTTGCCGATATTCAAACGTGAATATCTTTGTCGTTATAAGTCCGTTTTACTTGTTCTTTATATCCACGGTTACGTATTAGTATGTGTTAGCATCGTATTTTATTTATAAAAAGTGTCGGTCATTAACGTATAGTTATAGGTTGCTTTAGGATATCATTATGATGAAGTTTATGTGTATTATTCATGATTTTATAAAGTCTAAGGGCTAGTTATGTAATAAGGTCAAAGATTAGAGAAGCCCTAGACTTTGTGTATAAATACTCATGTAAACCTCATTTGTGAGGTTGGTTCTCTAGTTGGTTCTCTTAGTCATTAACAAGGTTATTATTTTCACACACTAGAGTTCCCATCCACTCTCTCTCTCTACTTACTCTCTCTCTCTAGGTTTTAGGCTTGAATCAATAGTGATTTAGGTTGTTCTACGGTCCTACAAGTGGTTTTAGGCTTGATCAGGATCGTTTAAGCAATTCGTGGTGTGTTTTGGTGAATCTTGAAATTCTGTTTCGGGTGATTCGTAGTGATTTCGTGTTTTCCCTCCAAAAATAAAATTGGAAAATTTTCTCGCCCATAATATGGAAATCACTACGAAATACAATTCTAATGATACCAGAAAAATTTGAGTTTTGAAAATTTTTACGCAAAATTTCACCGAAAAAATTTGAATTTTGGCCTAAAAATTTGAATTTCGGGCCAAAATTTTCAACGTTATACCAAAATTAAAATCTCGCGTAAAAATTGAACGTTTAGTCTCCTCTCAAAAATAAAATTTACTCAAATTTTCCCAAACTCGATAACATTTGGATCCTAACTCGGTATGTCTTACAAATCCCAAACTCGATAAGCCCAGAAATGTGATCCAAACTCGATAAGCAATTAGCCTAACTCGATAACCATCCCTAACTCGATAACCATCCCTAACTTGATAAATATCCCTAACTCGATAACCTTCTCAAACTCGATAAATCCCTCAAACTCGATACATCCCTCAAACTCGATACATCCTCAAACTCGATAAGATCCAAACTCGATAAGCCCATGAAATTTGGGCAGAGTTTCCCCTAACTCGATAGACTATAGACCTAACTCGATAAACGATTAGGTGAGAAAGGCTAACTCGCCAAAGTTGAGTTCCAAACTCGATAACAAAATCTCAAACTCGATAAGCATATCTCAAACTCGATAAGCATATCTCCAAACTCGATACCAACTCCAAACTCGATAAGATCACCATCCATCAAACTCGATAAATCACACCAAACTCGATAAGAAATTTTCTAACTCGAAAATTTTTTTTTTTCACCAAACTCGATAAAAAATCGATGAACAGTACCAGATTCATTTTTTCATCCAAAAACACGATTTTACACCCAAAAACACCACGATTCGCCCCCGGTTAGCTCTGATACCACTTGTTGTGACCAAGAAACACCTTCAGGAGGTCGGGGATGCTCGAAATAAAGCTTGAAAAAGAAAATGTGTCATGTTTTAAACAACTTGATCGAAAAAAGGAAGAATGCAAGTATGACAAACTGTCGTATGAGCGTGCTTTCAAGAACATGAAAGAGCAAAATGATCTTTTGAGGGCTCAGCTTGAAAATCTAAAAGGGAAGGGTGAGGAAACTAAGTTTGCAAAACCATCAACTTCGGAGAAACCAAATGTTTCAAACACGGTTCAAAAACCAAAAATGTCAATTTCACGGTTTGCTCCAAAAGTCGATGAGAAAAAGGATTTGACAAAACCAGTCACTCCAACACCCTTGCCCCAGCAATGTGAAAATGATAAGATTGTTGAAAAACAAAATTTGTTTGTTGAAAGAAACAAAAATGTGATTTCACCTGGCTCTTCTAAGTATAGTACACCAAATCAGACTACAAAATCTGTTAATGAGTCTGTTGGTTCTAATGACATGGTCCTCAATCATCATCTAGAAGAAGCTAGAAAAAAGGCACAACATCGTAAAAATGGAATTTTAGGTGCAAAACCTAGTGTGATGAATTCTACAAGATTCCAAAGCACCGCTAGTAGTAGTAAACCATTACCTAGGAACTTTCAACAAAATACTAGGGATTGGCTTGCATCTAAGAGTAGTGGCACAAATAAGAATGCTAGGAAAGTAGAATGCAACACAAAGAATTCCAAATCCAGTGTCAAGACCCAATCCACTAAGACACCAAATCAAAACAAACCCGTTGATAAGAAGCAAGAGGTTAAGAAACCTAATAGGTGGATATCTAAAGAATGTAGTTTTTCCAAGACTGAGACTTCCGCTGCATCTGATAAGAAAACTACATCTAGATCTTACCTTAGGTGGATTCCTACGGGGAAAGTTTTTAAAACAGTTGGTCTTAGGTGGATTCCCACAGGGAAGATTTTTGATAGTTGCACCAAGACAAATAATAGTGATAATCTTCAGGATAAGGAAGTAGAAATCACAACAACCGTTGATAGTCAACACCCTCAGAGTGATGATTCATGTACTTCTAACACTGTTATTTGTGAAACCTCTTCGTCTTTGGTTGCAGGTGCTTCAACTATCTCAGAACCCAATTCTTTAGAGGGTTCAAATTCTGTAAATTCTATAAAATCATTCTTTCAATCTTCTATTTTTGATTTTCCATTTCTTTTATAAAAACAAAAACAAAATACAAAAATATAAAATTTCAAAAAATACAAAAACAATATAAAAAAAAAAAAAAAAAAAAAAAAAAATCAAAAAATATTCTTCTCACGACATGTCTCTCGTATAAATCAATATTCTGTACGTGTCTAGAAATGTCTTTCAACAATGACACGGACATTTACAGATGCTTGAACGGGAGTTCTTTAAAATGTTTTTCTAAAACATGTCGTTTCTCAAAAGTTTTCTTCACTATGGCTTGTAAGTACTTCAGCTTACAACTCGTGCTTCAAAGTGAAATCTTTTCAAAACTTAAGTCCGGGTATAACAACTCGAAAAGATTTCAAATAAGGACTTAATCGAATGGCTTCTGGACACATCAGTTCAGGACCCGCGCTTTAAAGAAAGGAAAGTGCTTAATCAAACAAAGATTTCAAATATTTTTTGAGCACTTATCCTAAAACGAAAACCACACACTTATCTGGCTTGAGTTTTCTTTAGAAAACTGTCAAAATCTTTAAGCTCAAGACCATGATTGTTGATCTAATGATAAATTAGATTTTCAAAATTCTCTTACATTTTGAGCACCACCTTTTCAAGATTTTTCAATAAGATTTTCTAAATCTATCAAAATCGGTGCTCATCATCCAAAATGACTTGTGTACACCTTACAGTGCACAACTCAAGTTTTCAAAGAAAGGAAAGTGTTACGCGAAAATGATTTTCATCAACAAAGTGCACTTATCCTAAAAATGGACACTGTTGTACGCCTCAGTGCGACATTCCTTTTCAAGCAAAGAGAAGTCTTTGTTTTTTCAAAAAACCTTGATGCAAAATTCAACAAATCTGAAACTTCTTTCTCTTTCAGAATTTTGCTTCAAGACGACTCCTTCCCTCTAAACTTTAAAAAGTTTAACATTTCTCAAAAACATATGCGAGTTTTGAGGGGGAGTATTTCATAAAAACAAAATGTTCCGAATTCATGCAAAATGAAATCTGTCTATCTCTCCAAAAAGCTTTTTCTTAATCAGTTGATATCAAAAATATCACGATATGCTATTTTTGAGGGGGAGAAGACATGATTAAAATGTGATCAAAGATGTTTAAAGCTTGTGACTGAATCTCAAAAGAGCTAGACTCAGAATGTACCAATGAATTGACGAAGCTTAAAATGTCACTAATCGAAAAGACTTGTCCTGGACGGGTAATAATTTCAAGCTAGTCTAACTAGTGATGTAAGCGTGTCTCGAATAGGACTTGTCTGAGTAGAATGTACCGTATCGAGAGACTTTCTTTGGACTTGATCAGGACGGGTAATAACTTCAAGCTAGTCTAACTAGTGATGTAAGCGTGTCTCGAATCGGTCATGTTCACTGAAAGTGGATCAATTCAAAAAGTGCAAACTCCTCTCGCATGTGCAAATTTCTTAAAAAATTCATGAGCACATGTGAAGGGGGAGTCCTTCAAAAGAAACAAAAACTCTCAAAGTGTCAACAAAAATGTGTTTATATTCATAAACACTTTGAGAGATTTTCAATCAAAGGTTTCATGGCAATTATAGGATTCATGGAGTTATAAGGTGACTAAGGTTAGGGATAACCGTCCTATGATCCGCCAGAGCCGGAGGGATCTACCCAAGGACAATTCCAATAGATTAGAATTAGAAGTCCTTAGGTATGATTGAAAAAAGGAGAAAATGAGAAAGGAGAAAGAAGGGGTTGAAGAATTAAAAAGAAAAGTTATGAAAAAGGGTGAAAAGTAATAGCCCTCCATATGTTCAACCTTAGGGCAGACACCGGGTTCAATTCATATGCTACTGGTTGTTACTAATGTGACACCGGTATTGAAGACAAAGACGTCATGGACCCAGTGACGCACTGCACTAAACCTTCTTAACCACTCAAGTTCTCTTAAAAGAGCTTGTTTCATTCTCACGGGGAACCGGCATAATCTATCGATCTGTCTCCTAGAGATGGTTGATATTGAAGCAGGAGACCTCTCCCTAATCTCCGCATAGGAAACCAAATGTGCACTTATCGAGTCTAGAGCCCCGAGATTCATCAAAAGATCTCATAGGAACACATGATATTTCTACACTGGTTGTTCATCATTAAGGACGCCAGATGTAAACATTAGAGTCCTACGCAGATCTTAGCAATTTGCCAGAACATTTATGAGAGGATTCACACTTGTGATTCTCAATGATTGAATGGAAATTCCTGCCAGGGTCAACATCAAGCAGCCCTGACAGCAGGTCACTTCGGTAATTCTTTATGGGTTACGCTTAGTGTTCGCGGTGGTTTCAAACGGTCTACAGTCGTGGAGTGATCCCCAGCGACTCACCCAGTCATTGAGCTACTTAGTAGGTCTCGTAAGCTCTTTCGAGAGTATCTGATATGGGAACGGCCATGGTAAGGGTTAGAAGGAGTCTTCACACTATGCTGTTGACGATCTCTAATTCCTTATCTGTAAGTACCGGTTGATTTATTGCTAACTGTTTACCTGCAGCTATACATCATCTCCATGGCGAAAGATTCCACATGCTCATACATGCATCACAAAGTCAACGGAAAGTTCTCACAAAGATCAAAGGATAGCAACAGTCAAAGAAAGATTCTACGCCAAAAAGAAGAATCTACAAAGTTAAATGACAAAGATCAAAGTGAAAGAACGGAAACAACAAATGCATGTATTACAAAGACTTAAGACGTATGAGCATGTTGGAATGGAAGACAACCACCACAAACACAGAAGTGACGAAAGGCAGATAACATCATTGGATCACTTCATCAACAATGAACAAGGAACAATGAACAAAGTACACTGACTCATCTAGTGATTCTTAAAGACGTCAAGAGCTATGAATGATAAAGTTTAAAGACAAAGATGATGACGTCGCGCAACCTCAATGACCAACACTTAGGGGGAGATTGTTAGCATCGTATTTTATTTATAAAAAGTGTCGGTCATTAACGTATAGTTATAGGTTGCTTTAGGATATCATTATGATGAAGTTTATGTGTATTATTCATGATTTTATAAAGTCTAAGGGCTAGTTATGTAATAAGGTCAAAGATTAGAGAAGCCCTAGACTTTGTGTATAAATACTCATGTAAACCTCATTTGTGAGGTTGGTTCTCTAGTTGGTTCTCTTAGTCATTAACAAGGTTATTATTTTCACACACTAGAGTTCCCATCCACTCTCTCTCTCTACTTACTCTCTCTCTCTAGGTTTTAGGCTTGAATCAATAGTGATTTAGGTTGTTCTACGGTCCTACAGTATGTAGTAATATATTTTGGAAAGCTCGGCTCCTCCGGGTTACGTCTAAAGCCTTGTTTTGTCCGACGAAAAACGTCCAACAGCAACAATTTTTCAGAAAAATACTTTTCGTCAACAAACTTGCAAAAATCATAACTTCTTCGTTATAAACTCTTTTTAATCCGTTCTTTCGCCTACGGATTCGTTTTTGAAAGTATTTTCTAAAAATTTTGCCAAAGTTTCATTTGTGTTTACTGATTTTCCATATTTTACCAAAATGGGACAGCATGTTTATAAACTTGTTAGAAATCCATTTCCAAGGTTCAAAACTAGTTCCAACCTCAACCAAAACTCTTGCAAACTTCACAAAACTAATCTAATCCTACCATACACCTTCTTAGGGTGCCATGGGTTCCTAATGACTAGTAATCAAGTTAATTTAACAAGGGAACACCTAAATCACAATCTAGGGTTTGTATGTTCAAAAAGTATACAAAAATAAAGTGGTATAACTAGTATGAGCATGAAATTAAGCATGAATACTATAAGATACATATGTTAATTAGATGAAAACATGAAAATAATTTTGAATACTCACTTTGAAATAAAAGGTGGTGAGATGATTAGAAACCTTGGAATACTTGTGTGTTTGATGCAAGAATCTTGATTAGAACCACAAATGGAACAACTTTGATGCTTTAAACTTTTGAAAAACTTCACTTGTTCTTGATATGGTGGTGAGGTCGTGGGGTATGGAGGAAGAAGAGATGAGATAGAGCTTTATGATTCTTGAAATGTTATGTGTTATTGTTTAGGAAGTTTATGTAATTAACTAGTTATAAGTTATAATAGTATAATATGTAAACATTAAGACTGGAGGTTAAGAAACTTAGTACATTTTGGCCTAGTGAGGACTTATGGGCTGATTTCAAAGAGCAAGGGGGGGGGGGGGGGGGTAGGGGTACTTGTGATTTAATTAGGAAATCTTGTGTATAATAAGTGTACATTTGAGTTATAAGTTAAAATCGGGTACCGGGTTTAATAGAAATAAATGTTCACGAAGTTATCCGGGTCTAAATAAAGTTGTAAAAATGTTAAAAATATGTTGGGTACAATTACTGAGTGTTCGGGTGATTATTGTTTAGTTTTCACGAAAACCGTCGTAATATTCATAAGCTTACGTTATAAATAAAATAAATTTCCAAAATACTGGGTAACTGAATATTATAACTTTTATGATGTTAAAATGGATATAAAAATATGTCGGGACCATTGTAGGAATATTTAGATATATTCGTCGTGTATAAACCGGGTGTTAATGTTTATTATAAATACTTATACGTAAAACGTTAAATGTATCAAATATATAAATTTGAAAATCCTAAGAGTGGTATAACATGAAAATGCTGTTTTGATAATATGCAGACTATCTCCAGTCTGTATGCAGTGTCCTTAACACTAATGAAATGAATTCGCACCTAAACCAATCCGGTTACGCGAATTTGAATACCCGTAAACTAAATTTACGATGAAATGAGTAATGCAAGTGAATAGTGAAAACTTTTCTGGAAATGAATAGTGTTCAGTGAATAGTAAATTTCCCAAATGTTTCTCAGAATATCAAATTGACCTCGAAAATGATGAATAGTAAAACGATGAATAGTGTTTTGACGAATAGTGATTTATGAATAGTAAAAAGTCGAAGTTTGGGAAAATGACCTGAAATGGTGAGTTGTGACAAACAAGCCATATAAAAGTTGATAAAAGTGTATATAAATTGTGTATAAATGATAAGATAAATGGGGTATTTATAAGGTAAACGGCTTACATTTTTGAAAGGCTTTTTATTTTTATTTTTTTCACTATTTTTTTTTACATTGCTAAAAAACCAAATGGTCAAAACATTTAAACCAAAATCAAGCTTGGCAACATCAGTCGAGAACACAACTGATTTCCTTCGCGACCTACACACGACCGAAATACCACAACGTCGGTCGACCTACTACTAGTCGGCCTCCTTGTTGTGCCTAGCCTAATATCTCATTAAATTAATAAAATATCATGGTCCTAATATTATTAATTTATAGAGGTTCTGTACAATTTTTTCAATCTCTTAAATATATTGCGACTCAACTGTGTCGTTTGTCAATTGTAGTTATCTTCTAGATTAAAAGATTTAATTGCCACACATATAGCCGTTGTGTAACGGTTACAAAAATTTATAAAAATAGAAAGATAACTATTTTTGTAACCGTTACACAACGGCTATATGTGTGGCAATTAAATCTTTTAATCTAGAAGATAACTACAATTGACAAACGACACACAGTTGAGTCGTAATATATTTAGGAGATTCAAAAAATTGTACAGTAAAACCTTTCTAAATTAATAATATTAGGACCATGATATTTTATTAATTTAAAGAGATATTAGGCTAAGCACAACAAGGAGGCCGACTAGTAGTAGGTCGACCGACTCCCCAATCAGTCGGCCTTGTTGTGGTATTTCGGTCGTGTGTAGGTCGCGAAGGAAATCAGTCGTGTTCTCGACCGATGTTGCCAACCTTGAATTTTTTTTTTTTTTTTTTTTTTTTTTTTTACATTAAAGGAATCAAATTTATATTAGAGCAAACTGTTTAAATCATCCTTGTGCTTTTTCAAGTTTGGCACTAATCATCCTGACAGAAATTATTAGCAAGTATCATCCCTAGGAGACCAAATGTCTAGAAAAAATCACCTTATTAGGCATAATTTTTGCAAAAATCATCCCTCTAGAGATGTAAAGTATTAGACATTTGAACTCTCATGGATGATACTTGCCAATAGTTTCTAACAGGGCTGATGTGACAACCGACAGTTTAGGGAGCCATTTTAAAAATCCGCATTTCGATATAAGTTCGTTTATAATTTTTATTTGAAATTTTCATTTCACAACGAACTTGTAAGACCTATGTTATGGATATTTTATTTAATGACGTTATGGTATTCGTGAATTATGTTCATAATTCGTTTTTGATTATGTGATCGGTGATGTATAATTGAATTCTCACTTGGTACTACGTTGACTTTGGCACTAGGATTTCCTAACATAGTTTTATGATTCGTCTTAACGAGTCCGTTATATATTCTAATTTATTACGAGAGGGTTCTCGTGTGATATGGAAATTTTAAAATGAGTTCGGGTTCGGGCCACGTGTTTTTACATTTACCCATATTGCCCGCTCAACCGTAATAATATCTTTATTATTACTATTATTATTATTATTATTACACTTATTATTATTATTATTATTATTACAAAAAAAAAATAAAAAGAGAAAAGTTATTAAAGGGTCCGTTTGGCCGGTTGTAACCACACACACACAACACAAACTAACTTTACTCTCACCTCTCACCAACTCTCTCTTCTCCACTAGCCCTAACCCTAGCCGCCGAACACTATTCCGGCCAGCCGCCGCCATACCGCCGGTCACCCATAAAAAATAACACCACCATCTTACTCCTCTCCTTCTCCTCTTTCTTTTGAGCTAGAACACGCGCCATAACTCCCCCATTAACACCAAATCCGAACCAAATAATCACAAGTTCATCATCATTTTCTTACTATTTCTTGAAGATCTCTTCGATTTGGCTCTATTTTGGAAGGTAGGACGAGTTTTAACTCGAGTTGTTGGTTCGAATCGTGACCAAGAGTCACGGATTTCATATTTTCTTTCGAATGGTTATGATTCTTGTTACAAGAATCATGTGGGTTTCAATAAAAATGGTTTAAAAAGAAGTTTGGTATCCGATTGGGTAGTGTTGGGCTTGATTAGTGGTGGATTCGCGAGATTCATGGTTTGTCGAGGGTGTTGTGACCTCGAGTTGGAGCTAGCCGAGACCTTGTGGTCTCGGGGTTATTTTCTTGCGCTCGTATGGCCATACCGAGACCCTCTTAGGGATTCTCTTTGAGTGTGGTTCGAGTCTATTGACTCGGTGGTAATATGGTTCGACTCTTTGAGTCGCGGCTTTTAGCCGAGTACATTGTGGTTTGCCGAATTGACCATGGTGGTCGAATGGGTTCGTGGCCGACGACCCTAGTAGGTTGTGTGGTATTGTTGGCTCATTTAGAGCTAGCCGAGACCATGGAGGTCTCGGGTGGGAACCATACTAGTTGTGGTGAAGTGTTGCCTCGGGTTCGGCTTGGTAAACCGACCCGAACACTAATTTGGTTAAATGTTATTTCGTGGTAAATGTGAACTAAGTGTATATTATTATTGGTTATAATTGTTATTGTTATTTTGTTGTGGTATTATTTCTCGGCCGAATACTTTGGGTCGAATTGGATTGGTTATTGGTTATGGTTTAATATTGAGGAGTTGTTGTCGAGTGGGATGTGATATGAGGACCGGTTATGAGACGGTCGTTAGATGACGGAGATAGGTTAGTCGGGTACCGTAGTCGGACCTTATTGTTGTAGCCCGTGGTTGAGATTGTGATTTGGACGGAGATTTATTATTTATGACTTTGGTTTATTATTGGACTTGGACAATGAGCCGAGGGTCATGACTCGGACATATGACCATTTCGTATAACTCAATAACTAATAAAATTGAAACGAGAATAATAAAACTCGTAATAATCATTATTGGTAATATGAACGTTTGTATGAAAGTATATACGTGAATAACGTATATATATAACTATATAAACGCGTATATTAATAATAATAATAATCACGAGTCGTATTATAAATAATACGATTAGATATATATTAGGCTACTAAAGTGGCGTAATATTATTAAACGTATTATTATTACAAAAATTGTGTCATAAATGGGAAACTCCCGACAATTATGAAACATTTAATAAAAAGTCATTCCGAATATACAACGGATAAGTTTATTGAGTTAGGCGAAATTGTTGTCACTCGGGTCCAGGTAAGTCATTATTTGTGACATTCGTGTTGTCTCGGATATATGACGACTAATATAGACGTTTTCTATAAGTAAATAACCACTCAACCGTAAGGTTGAGCCGGGTTGTTTGGTTATATGAAACGAATATATTAGTGGGCAGCGTATCCTACGACGCCCATAGGTTGTAGTATATGTAAAGTGTAATAGATTGCGAGGGTATATATCAGGAAATCTGGCCAATTTGACGATATATACGAGGAATTTATTAAACTGTGATATATACTATATAGTAATTACGTGCTATGTGCTTTATATGTGCGTTAGATTGGGTGTAATCTCGGAACGGTATATTACGTAAATAAATATGAGGATTATCAAATCGACGGATTTGGTAAACTTTGGCGATTTATTTAAATGATATATTGGGCTAATATTAGATCCATAGTTTATTATATCTTCTACGTGTGATCTTGTTGGTTTGTTTTGAGTCGACCCACCACCCGTATGGATACCAAACGCAAATACACCAAACTAATACGAAATGGATTTTCGGAAATAAAACGGATTCTCGTCCGGGTTTGGGAATATTATATATTTGAGGAAATGATTTCTGAAAGAGTTAATATTGTTAGGTCGTGCCAAGTCCGTAGTTGCTGTTTCGTGAGTTATCATACATCTTATTTCTACCTACCTCGTCTTGCTATATTTCTGGACTTGAGGTGAGTCATAGCCCCACTTTTTACTCTTGAACTATGTTTTCAATGATTGGGGTGAGAAACGTGCAAATCATTTTACGTGGACTGTTATCGCTTTTATATTATTTCTAAACTTGCTATGCGTATGGATTAGGATGTATTGTCAACTTTAGTCACATATTTTGTGTGTACTATTCAAGGTTGGCTTATTTGATTATTTGTTATTGTCAGCTTTAGTCACGCGGTTCGTGTGTACTATTCAAGGTTGACTTATTTAGATACTGTAGTGTGCACCTATAGGTTATTAATACTTCGGAGGTTATCCGAGTATTTATTGGTATTGCGGGGGTTACCCGAATATCTATGTTAGTACGGAAGGGTATCCGTGTGTTTTGTTAGTACGGAAGGGTATCCGTGTGTTTGGTTATTGCGGAAGGGTTTCCGTGTGTTATGTTGAGAGCGGAGGGTATCCGCAGGCTTTTAGCGAATCCTTAGCCTAGCTAGCAAGCGTTTTGCGTATATGTCCACTATATTATTAGTTGAACTTAAACCTATGATCTCACCAGCGAAAGCTGACTTTTAGCACGTTTTCTCAGGTAATTAAGTGTTGAGGTGCATGCTTAGATTGGAAGGCTCGGCTGTGGTACACGGTTATGGATCTATATTTTCTAAACTCTGATAATTAAATTTGGACCTATTGTTATTTTATTTTGGGCCTGACTCTGAAATGATGTTGGGATAAATGTAAACCTTAAAACCCCGTATGTTGGTTGTGTTTTTACTATGTTTACTTTATCTCGTTCTATATTGTCTTGTGTTGGATACCAATCCCCGTAGCACCCCGAAAGCTTGTTGAGTCTTCCGCTGTATCAAATTTTGGGGGTGTTACAGATTGGTATCAGAGCCAAGGTTATAGAGAACTAGGTAAATAAACGCCTTAACTATAACCGTATTTTTATAGAAAATGATCCTTGACTACCGCCCGCCAGCCCGCCAAGCCGAAGCATCTTCTATTATTTGAGGTATTATGAGATATTTGAGATGATTTGAGGTTTATGGATTTTAGTAATAAGATGGCGTTCTCGAGGATTTATATGGTCTATATGTTTTATAAACATTTTTAGGAATGCGGTGTTTGAAATTCTTTTATTGAGATTATATATGGAATTATTTGATGAGTATGTTTGGTATGGTTTTATGAGTTGTGATTTAAGTTGTTTTGAAACACTTACACCTACCCTACGCCGTTGTCACAGACTATGGCCTCCCATATGCCCGATGTCGTCGAGGACATTCTTACTGCACCAGTTTTACCTGCACAGTTCACTATGGCATCTGATGACCCTTACCAGATGGCCATGACTTCAGCTACTGTATCACAGGCAGCTTCTACTTCAGCACTACCTGCTGCATCTACGCAGGGACCCTCATCTTCTTTAGGGCTCCCTGGTACATCGAGGCAGCTTACTCTTCATCAGGCTTTGGCTCGTGTGGCACCACGCTTTGCCCACCGAGCTACGGCACGCATGTCGGTACGCCCTACTCCATCACCTTTACAGATTGATGCTCATTCTCTTCTGTCTGAGGCACCGCCCACATCACTGCATCGTCGTCCTAGATCACCTACTACATCTTCACATGGTTCACCCAGTAGGAGACGACGAGTGATGAGGTACTCTTCCGATGAGGAGGAGGAGGAGTACGAGGGTGAGGATGAGGCTGATGACCCTGAGCGGGAGGATGACCCTCAGGAGGTTGAGCATGGTGATGATGATGACCCTCAGGAGAATGAGATGCCTGATGATGATGATGTGTTAGCACCACCAGCTCAGGCTGAGGAGCCTGATTCACCTGTACACCCGATTGAGCCCGATTCACCTGATCATCCGTTCTTGTTTGAGTTACCACCGGGTAGTCCCGTGGAGTCGGATGCATCGTCTGAGGTTTCTGCTGAGCATGCAGAGTTGGGTGAGGTTGGCAGGTTGTGGGCTCGGATTACTGAGCTTAGCGACAGAGTTGCACGTGTATCTGATCGACTTGAGCGAGTTATTGGGGAGTTTTTAGCAGATTTGAGAGTTGATTTGACTGTCGTTGTGGGCAGGACTACTGAGCTGAGGAGAGTTTTGATGGATGTCCACGAGCATATCGATAGTTTGCAGCGAGGATTTGTTACTGCTCGTGAGGCCGACCGCAAGCTTTGGGAAAGGAATGCCGAGCTAGAAAAGGAGGTGGCTGACCTCAAGAGAGACCGAGACACACATAGCGTGGAGTTAGGATCGTTATGGAGGGATCTTGATGGCTTGAGGCAGGAGTTGAGGATTCTCCGTCAGCCACGTGGCTAGTTGTTTGAGTTATATTATCTTGTTGCTTTCTTAGCCGAGGAGTGTTCGGTTAGAAAAGCTAGTTATCATATTTTGATGTATTTTGTACGGTATTCGTCTCTTTTGGAACGATTAGTATGTTTTGTGTTATCCGTTAGTTGGAACGATGTTAGATCGCTATTGTACGGTTGATGGTTATTAGTATATGGTATTATGTGATTTTGGGTGTTATGGAAATTGAGTCCTTATTCGCTTATTATTACATAGCGTGTCGTTGCCATTCTTTCTATGACATGATTTCGTTGAGATGTTTTGTTGAGCATGTCGATAAGTTCTAATGGAGATTCATGAACTTGTGTGATGCTACAAATCAATGGCACCCCGTCGAAACCCTGTTAGGTCTACCAGGACTGGTCCTGCTGTGACTACTCCTGCTCGTCGAGGTCGTCGACCTACTCGAAATGTTGAAACCCCTACTCCTGACAACCTGGACACCACTAACCGTAACAACAGGAATCAAAATGTTGATGTTCAGGGAGACAATGGTCATGTTCCATTTAATGCACCGACTGTGGATCAAGCAATGATCAACCAACTCGTGGAGCAAAGAGTTGCTGAACTACTAGCTGAGTCAAATCATTCCAACAATTCTGCTGGAACTTTTCCACCTGTTCGTGCTAATGGATGTCAATACAAGGAATTCAAGATTTGTGGACCCATTGAGTTTGGTGGAAATGAAGGAGTGGTTTACTTAGTCAGATGGATTGAGAAGACTGAGTCAGTGTTTAATGTTAGTGGTTGTGCGGAGAATGCAAAGGTAAAGTTTGCTTCTTTTACTTTCAAGGATGAAGCTTTGACCTGGTGGAACAACTACCGAAATGCAGTTGGGAGTGATGTAGCATATGCTATGACTTGGGAGCAATTTAAGTCCTTGCTGATTCAGACTTATTGCCCAAGGAATGAGGTCAAGAAGCTAGAGATTGAGTTTTGGAACCACAAGGTGAAAGGTAATGATATGGCGACTTACAATCGTCGTTACCAGGAGTTAGCCTTGTTGTGCCCAGATATGGTGAAAACTGAAACTCAAAAGATCGAGAGGTATACTGATGGTTTGCCTGTAGCTACGAGGAATGATGTAATTTCTGCTAGGCCTGCAAACATCCATGAGGCAATCACAATTGCTCAACAACTTATGGATTCGTTGGAATTAGAAGAAGCTGATAAGGAGAAGAATGGAAAGAGAAAGAGAGACCGTCACTCTAAGAGTAATGATCACCGAAGCAAGAGACAAGCTAAGGCTTATGCTATTGGGAATGGAGATAAGAAGAATCAGAACGGTGATGCACCCAAGTGTGATCGTTGCCATCAGCATCACACTGGATGGTGTAGTGTGAAATGCCAGAATTGCTCAAAGAAAGGACATACAGCTAGGGACTGTAGAGCTCGACCCCTTGCAATGGTTCAAGCTGCTCCTGAGATGAGAAACAAGGCAGATGTTACCTGTTATGGGTGTGGAAAGAAGGGACACTATAGGAATGAGTGTAGAGAATCGCGGAACCGTGGAAATCAAGGCTCGGGTGGTAATGGGTACAATTATGGAAACCGTGGACGACAAGATAATGGGGACCAACGTGTGGAAGCTGGAGCTGCTCAGGGAAGAGTGTATGCACTCGGGAACGAGAGAGGAGAAGATCCGAACGTCGTTACTAGTACGTTCCTTCTCAATAATCGTTATGCTTCCATACTGTTTGATACTGGTGCCGATAGAAGTTTTGTGTCCACTACATTTGCACCACTACTAGAGAAACCCCCGATGGCCTTAGGAATTGGATATGATATTGAGTTAGCTAATGGAAACCTAGAAAGGATTAATACCATCATTAGCGGTTGTACGTTAAATTTCTTGAACCACCCTTTCAACATAGATATTCTACCCGTCACGTTAGGAAATTTTGATGTAATCATTGGTATGGATTGGTTGTCGAAGTATCGTGCTCACATACTTTGCGACGAGAAGATCGTGCGTGTACCATACGGAAAGGAGGTCCTAAATATATTAGGAGACCGAAAGGATTCTAGGAGCCCATCCCGATTGGCAGTGATTTCTTGCACTAAGCTACCAAAGCTAATGGAGAAGGGATGTTATCTTTTCTTAGCTCAAATTTCTGAGAAGGGAGAGACGAAGAAAAAGGAAAGGTGCATTGGAGATGTGCCTATAGTTCGTGATTTTCCTGATGTATTTCCCGATGATTTGCCGGGAATCCCACCGACTAGACAAGTGGAGTTTCAGATTGAGTTGATACCTGGTGCTGCACCTGTAGCACGAGCACCTTATCGTCTTGCACCTACCGAACTGGAAGAGTTGTCGAAACAATTGGCGGAGTTAGCCGAAAAGGGATTCATAAGACCAAGTTCTTCACCTTGGGGAGCCCCAGTCTTATTTGTGAAGAAGAAGGATGGATCGTTTCGTATGTGTATTGATTATAGAGAGTTGAATAAGTTAACGGTGAAGAATCGATACCCGTTACCTAGGATCGATGACTTGTTCGATCAACTCCAAGGTTCGAGTGTGTATTCGAAGATCGATTTGAGATCGGGATATCATCAACTTCGAGTTCGTGAGGAGGATATTCCGAAAACGGCTTTCAGAACCCGTTACGGGCATTACGAGTTTCAGGTGATGCCGTTTGGGTTGACTAACGCACCAGCAATATTCATGGATCTCATGAATCGTGTGTGTAAGCCATACTTGGATAAGTTCGTGATTGTATTCATCGATGACATCCTGATTTATTCAAAGAGTGAGAAAGAGCATGAGGAGCATTTAAGACTCATTTTGGAATTGCTCAGGAAGGAGAAACTTTATGCCAAGTTTTCGAAATGCGAATTTTGGATTCCGACTGTACAGTTTTTGGGTCATGTGATTGACAGACAAGGAGTCCACGTGGATCCTGCAAAAATTGAAGCAATAAAAGATTGGGCTGCACCTACAACCCCAACCGAAGTTCGTCAATTTTTGGGTTTAGCTGGTTATTACCGAAGATTCATTGAAGGATTTTCGAAGATAGCTAAACCATTGACCAAATTGACTCAAAAGAGTGTTACGTATGAATGGGGAGACAAAGAAGAGGAAGCGTTTCAATTGCTTAAGAAAATGTTGTGTAGTGCTCCTATCTTGGCGTTACCAGAAGGTAACGAGGATTTCGTTGTCTATTGTGATGCCTTACATAAAGGTTTAGGAGCCGTGTTAATGCAACGAGAGAAGGTGATAGCTTATGCTTCCCGACAGCTCAAAAGGCATGAGAAAAACTACACTACCCATGATTTGGAGCTCGGTGCTGTGGTTTTTGCTTTAAGAATATGGAGACATTACTTGTACGGAACCAAGTGTGTTGTGTTTACCGACCACAAAAGTCTACAACACATCTTGAATCAAAAAGAGCTCAACATGAGACAACGACGTTGGATCGAGTTGCTAAGCGATTATGATTGTGAAATTCGCTATCATCCTGGTAAAGCAAACGTTGTTGCTGATGCTCTTAGTCGAAAGGAAAGAGTACCACCATTACGAGTTAGGTCATTGGGAATGACTATCGTATCGCCATTACCATCTCAAATACTCGAAGCTCAAATGGAAGCATTGAAAGCAGAAAATAGATCTACCGAGAACATATTTGGGATGGCTGATAATGAGAAAGGAATTGTTAAGCGTTCGGATGGATTATTATGTTTTGGAGATCGGATTTGGGTACCGTTATATGGAGAAATTCGAGAATTGATTATGCATGAGTCGCATAAGTCAAAGTACTCCATTCACCCTGGTTCCGATAAAATGTACCAAGATCTTAAGAAGTTCTATTGGTGGCCAAATATGAAGGCAAATATAGCATCGTATGTTAGTAAGTGCTTGACATGCGCCAAGGTTAAGGCTGGACACCAGAGACCGTCAGGACTGCTAACGCAACCAGAACTTCCAGTCTGGAAATGGGAGCGGATTACTATGGACTTCATTACCAAATTACCGAGGACGGCTAGCGGTTGTGACGCTATCTGGGTAATTGTGGACCGTCTGACAAAGTCTGCTCATTTCTTAGCTATTAGTGAAGATGATAGTGTGGATAAGCTTGCAAGGTTATATGTGAAGGAAATTATTTCGCGTCATGGAGTCCCGATATCTATTATTTCGGATCGTGATAGTCGTTTTACGTCAGCTTTGTGGCGATCACTACAAACGGCTTTGGGGACGAGGCTTGATATGAGTACTGCATATCATCCCCAAACCGATGGTCAAAGTGAGAGGACCATTCAGACGCTAGAGGATATGCTTCGTGCATGCATCATAGACTTTGGTAAAGGCTGGGAGAAGTATTTGCCCCTTGCGGAATTCTCCTATAATAACAGCTACCACACAAGTCTTAAGGCTGCACCATTCGAAGCTTTGTATGGCAGAAAGTGTCGTTCGCCTATTGGTTGGGCAGAAGTTGGAGATAGTCAACTTACAGGCCCTGAGCTTATTTTGGAAACTACCGAGAAAGTGACTCAGATTCGTGATCGGTTGCAAGCCGCCAGAGATAGGCAGAAGAGCTACGCCGATCAGAGACGTAAACCTTTAGAGTTCCAGGTTGGAGACAAAGTGATGCTGAAAGTCTCGCCTTGGAAAGGTATAATACGTTTCGGGAAACGTGGTAAACTCAACCCGCGCTACATTGGACCATTCTTGATCTTAGAAAGAATTGGGCCCGTGGCTTATAGGTTGGAATTACCGTCTGAACTGAGCAAAGTTCATGACGTGTTTCACGTGAGTAATTTGAAGAAATGTCTTTCTGATGAAATGCCCGTCATTCCAATGAGGGATATTCGTGTTGATGAGAAATTGAATTTCGTGGAGGAGCCGATCGAGATTTTAGATCGTGAAGTTAAACGACTCAAGAGGAGTCGCATTCCGCTCGTCAAGGTTCGTTGGAATTCCCGACATGGACCAGAATATACGTGGGAACGTGAGGACGAGTTTAAGAAGAGATATCCGAAGCTTTTCACTTCGTAGATGAAAATTTTCCGAGTGAAACCCGGGACGGGTTTCCTTCTGAGACGGGGAGGATGTGACAACCGGCAGTTTAGGGAGCCATTTTAAAAATCCGCATTTCGATATAAGTTCGTTTATAATTTTTATTTGAAATTTTCATTTCACAACGAACTTGTAAGACCTATGTTATGGATATTTTATTTAATGACGTTATGGTATTCGTGAATTATGTTCATAATTCGTTTTTGATTATGTGATCGGTGATGTATAATTGAATTCTCACTTGGTACTACGTTGACTTTGGCACTAGGATTTCCTAACATAGTTTTATGATTCGTCTTAACGAGTCCGTTATATATTCTAATTTATTATGAGAGGGTTCTCGTGTGATATGGAAATTTTAAAATGAGTTCGGGTTCGGGCCACGTGTTTTTACATTTACCCATATTGCCCGCTCAACCGTAATAATATCTTTATTATTACTATTATTATTATTATTATTACACTTATTATTATTATTATTATTATTACAAAAAAATAATAAAAAGAGAAAAGTTATTAAAGGGTCCGTTTGGCCGGTTGTAACCACACACACACAACACAAACTAACTTTACTCTCACCTCTCACCAACTCTCTCTTCTCCACTAGCCCTAACCCTAGCCGCCGAACACTATTCCGGCCAGCCGCCGCCACACCGCCGGTCACCCATCAAAAATAACACCACCATCTTACTCCTCTCCTTCTCCTCTTTCTTTTGAGCTAGAACACGCGCCATAACTCCCCCATTAACACCAAATCCGAACCAAATAATCACAAGTTCATCATCATTTTCTTACTATTTCTTGAAGATCTCTTCGATTTGGCTCTATTTTGGAAGGTAGGACGAGTTTTAACTCGAGTTGTTGGTTCGAATCGTGACCAAGAGTCACGGATTTCATATTTTCTTTCGAATGGTTATGATTCTTGTTACAAGAATCATGTGGGTTTCAATAAAAATGGTTTAAAAAGAAGTTTGGTATCCGATTGGGTAGTGTTGGGCTCGATTAGTGGTGGATTCGCGAGATTCATGGTTTGTCGAGGGTGTTGTGACCTCGAGTTGGAGCTAGCCGAGACCTTGTGGTCTCGGGGTTATTTTCTTGCGCTCGTATGGCCATACCGAGACCCTCTTAGGGATTCTCTTTGAGTGTGGTTCGAGTCTATTGACTCGGTGGTAATATGGTTCGACTCTTTGAGTCGCGGCTTTTAGCCGAGTACTTTGTGGTTTGCCGAATTGACCATGGTGGTCGAATGGGTTCGTGGCCGACGACCCTAGTAGGTCGTGTGGTATTGTTGGCTCATTTAGAGCTAGCCGAGACCATGGAGGTCTCGGGTGGGAACCATACTAGTTGTGGTGAAGTGTTGCCTCGGGTTCGGCTTGGTAAACCGACCCGAACACTAATTTGGTTAAATGTTATTTCGTGGTAAATGTGAACTAAGTGTATATTATTATTGGTTATTATTGTTATTGTTATTTTGTTGTGGTATTATTTCTCGGCCGAATACTTTGGGTCGAATTGGATTGGTTATTGGTTATGGTTTAATATTGAGGAGTTGTTGTCGAGTGGGATGTGATATGAGGACCGGTTATGAGACGGTCGTTAGATGACGGAGATAGGTTAGTCGGGTACCGTAGTCGGACCTTATTGTTGTAGCCCGTGGTTGAGATTGTGATTTGGACGGAGATTTATTATTTATGACTTTGGTTTATTATTGGACTTGGACAATGAGCCGAGGGTCATGACTCGGACATATGACCATTTCGTATAACTCAATAACTAATAAAATTGAAACGAGAATAATAAAATTCGTAATAATCATTATTGATAATATGAACGTTTGTATGAAAGTATATACGTGAATAACGTATATATATAACTATATAAACGCGTATATTAATAATAATAATAATCACGAGTCGTATTATAAATAATACGATTAGATATATATTAGGCTACTAAAGTGGCGTAATATTATTAAACGTATTATTATTACAAAAATTGTGTCATAAATGGGAAACTCCCGACAATTATGAAACATTTAATAAAAAGTCATTCCGAATATACAACGGATAAGTTTATTGAGTTAGGCGAAATTGTTGTCACTCGGGTCCAGGTAAGTCATTATTTGTGACATTCGTGTTGTCTCGGATATATGACGACTAATATAGACGTTTTCTATAAGTAAATAACCACTCAACCGTAAGGTTGAGCCGGGTTGTTTGGTTATATGAAACGAATATATTAGTGGGCAGCGTATCCTACGACGCCCATAGGTTGTAGTATATGTAAAGTGTAATAGATTGCGAGGGTATATATCGGGAAATCTGGCCAATTTGACGATATATACGAGGAATTTATTAAACTGTGATATATACTATATAGTAATTACGTGCTATGTGCTTTATATGTGCGTTAGATTGGGTGTAATCTCGGAACGGTATATTACGTAAATAAATATGAGGATTATCAAATCGACGGATTTGGTAAACTTTGGCGATTTATTTAAATGATATATTGGGCTAATATTAGATCCATAGTTTATTATATCTTCTACGTGTGATCTTGTTGGTTTGTTTTGAGTCGACCCACCACCCGTATGGATACCAAACGCAAATACACCAAACTAATACGAAATGGATTTTCGGAAATAAAACGGATTCTCGTCCGGGTTTGGGAATATTATATATTTGAGGAAATGATTTCTGAAAGAGTTAATATTGTTAGGTCGTGCCAAGTCCGTAGTTGCTGTTTCGTGAGTTATCATACATCTTATTTCTACCTACCTCGTCTTGCTATATTTCTGGACTTGAGGTGAGTCATAGCCCCACTTTTTACTCTTGAACTATGTTTTCAATGATTGGGGTGAGAAACGTGCAAATCATTTTACGTGGACTGTTATCGCTTTTATATTATTTCTAAACTTGCTATGCGTATGGATTAGGATGTATTGTCAACTTTAGTCACATATTTTGTGTGTACTATTCAAGGTTGGCTTATTTGATTATTTGTTATTGTCAGCTTTAGTCACGCGGTTCGTGTGTACTATTCAAGGTTGACTTATTTAGATACTGTAGTGTGCACCTATAGGTTATTAATACTTCGGAGGTTATCCGAGTATTTATTGGTATTGCGGGGGTTACCCGAATATCTATGTTAGTACGGAAGGGTATCCGTGTGTTTTGTTAGTACGGAAGGGTATCCGTGTGTTTGGTTATTGCGGAAGGGTTTCCGTGTGTTATGTTGAGAGCGGAGGGTATCCGCAGGCTTTTAGCGAATCCTTAGCCTAGCTAGCAAGCGTTTTGCGTATATGTCCACTATATTATTAGTTGAACTTAAACCTATGATCTCACCAGCGAAAGCTGACTTTTAGCACGTTTTCTCAGGTAATTAAGTGTTGAGGTGCATGCTTGGATTGGAAGGCTCGGCTGTGGTACACGGTTATGGATCTATATTTTCTAAACTCTGATAATTAAATTTGGACCTATTGTTATTTTATTTTGGGCCTGACTCTGAAATGATGTTGGGATAAATGTAAACCTTAAAACCCCGTATGTTGGTTGTGTTTTTACTATGTTTACTTTATCTCGTTCTATATTGTCTTGTGTTGGATACCAATCCCCGTAGCACCCCGAAAGCTTGTTGAGTCTTCCGCTGTATCAAATTTTGGGGGTGTTACAGCTGATTAATGCCAAATTTGGCATACCATAAGGATGGTTTTTGCAGTTTACTATATGTATATTATATTGCCAAAGCATAAAATTTCTTACAAATTTTTTGTTACTATTGTGAAATTTGTTAAAGGTCCAATGTATTACAAAGGAGTCTACCATCTATTATACCAATACAACCCATATGGTCCACTATGGGGTAACATTACATGGGGTCATTCCATTTCACATGATCTAGTGAACTCGCTCATTTTGGAACCTGCTCTTAGACCAACCGACCTTTACGACATCCAAGGCTGCTTGTCCGGCTCAGCTACAATCCTACCCGGTCTAAAACCTGTGATGTTCTCGGGATGTATGACACAAAAGTGGATCAATTTGTTGTTGCTGGTAATGATTTCAAGGTTAGTAATACACAATTTCAATATGATTAAGGGAGGTTTTATGCTTCAAAGTCTTTTTATGACATTGCTAAACAAAGAAGGGTGTTATGGGGATGGGTTAATGAAGGAGACAGCGAATCAGATGCTAGAATAAAAGGGTGGTCTGGTCTTCAGGTAAGTCGCTTTTTAGATGATCAAAATGGTTAAACCCGAAAATGAAATGCATATGGTTTTTATAATGATTATATATTGTTTCAGTCGTTTCCTAGAAGCATTTGGCTTAGTGATAATAAAAAACAGCTGGTTCAGTGGCCAGTGGAGGAAATTGAGAAACTACGTGGAAAAAAATTAAATATTGCGAATCACGAACTCAAGGGTGGGACCCGAATCGAAGTACCAAACATCACGGCCTCACAAGTGTGTAAAATTGGCTCCATTCTCCGTTGTAATATAGTTTTTTTAACCATTAAGTAATGGAAGTTGTATTTCAGGCTGATGTAGAAGTGTCGTTTAGTATATTGAGTCTGAAAGAAGCAGAATTGATAGATTCAGAAAATGTTGATCCACAACTTCTTTGTGCACAAAAGAATGCTTCCGTAAGCGGCAGTTTTGGTCCATTTGGCTTCTTGCTTTTGGCATCAAAGAACTTAACAAAACACACTGCGGTTTTCTTTCGAGTGTTCAAAAGTCCTAACAAGTTTGTAGTGCTTATATGTAGTGATCAAAGCAGGTTAGCACATGCTCTTTTCTTTATGATCCATTGATACTTTGGCATATGAAAATCTTTAGCAGGCCTACATATGCTTTTGAAACAGGTCTTCAATTGCACAAGAAGTAGACAAAAGTATCTATGGAGCTTTGCTTGATTTGGACCCTCTTCATGACAAGATTCACTAAGAAGCTTGGTACGTTACTAAGCGTTATGCGTACTTGGTAGACACGCACAACACATACTCAAGTACATATGCTCGTATTTTAGATATTTATATTTGGGCATTATATATTTTCTTATGAATTTTCAGATTGATCATTCGATTGTCAAAAGTTTTGGTGGAGAAGGACTGACTTGTATTACTGCTAGAGTATATCCAAAGCTAGCGATTAATGAACAAGCCAAGCTCTATGTATTCAACAATGGCACAAAAAGTGTGACTATCTCGAGTCTAAATGCTTGGAGCATTAACAAGGCTGAAATTGTTACTATGGGCTAAGATAATTATATCGGGTTTTACGTATTTTACAGTTCTAGCTAGTTTACATATATGCTTATATGAATTATTGATGGATACTATAAGTTCTATCTCAAATTCTACCTTTAATCAAAATTTGTTTCCCTCTGAATCCATGATTTCACAGTTAAGATGTCTTGATTTCTTAACACGAATCTTTAATTCAATTACAATTTTTAATTTTTTTAAAGTAGTTACTAATCAACATAAAGTATGTTACAGTAAAAACAATTGCTACAAAGGCTGAAATGTAGCTAATGCGTGGTAACTCTCATGTGAAAAGAAATATCTCGCATAAATTACATACAAAATTAAGCTTGAAAGTCCAATAGCTCGTTTTTGTTCTTTGGAGCCTCTCCTCATTGTTGTTGATCCGGTTTCACAGTTCTTCTTTTGATCTTTTGAAAGAATAAGCTGATATAATTGGAATGAACATAGATTTGTACGATAGATATGATATTTGCCTACAGAATTCTTTTCCTAGGATAATAACAATACCCGAAGGTACTATTAGATGACCCAACAATATTAAAACCTGTATGTGTATATATATGAAAGCTCATTTGCAATTAAAAACCACAACCCTCACAAATCTTCCACCAATGTTTCTTTGCTTCTCTAGCCCAAATATTCTTAACATGCCAAAGCGCAAAGGAAACAATAATGAGTTGATAGAGAAAAAGGGAGCAAGGAAAGCCACCTACAACAAAAGGAAAAAGGGCCTAATGACAATGTTAGAGCAGATAACCACTTTATGTGGAGTCGAAGCCTGCACCATTATTAATGGCCCGTATAAACCTGGTTATGAGGTGTGGCCTAATGATGAGGGTGTCCTTAGTGTGCTGAACACGTTCTGGTCCATGTCTGAAATGGATAGAAGCAAGCACATGGAGAATAAGACAAGGCAACTCGAGAATAGGATAAAAAAGGTGGAGGAGAAAATCAAGAAGCAGAGATTTCTGAACCGAGGTCTGGAGATGGACATCCTGATGTCTGACTGTTTAAGTGGCAAAGTCTCGGTGGCTGATGACTTGAACATACCAAAAAAGCAGGCTATTTCTTCACTGTGATGTTTGGTACTTCGATTCGGGTCCCACCCTTGAGTTCGTGATTCGCAATATTTACTTTTTTTCCACGTAGTTTCTCAATTTCCTCCACTGGCCACTGAACCAGCTGTTTTTTATTATCTGTAAGCCAAATGCTTCTAGGAAACGACTGAAACTATATATAATCATTATAAAAACCATATGCGTTGCATTTTCGGGTTTAACCATTTTGATCATCTAACAAGCGACTTACCTGAAGACCAGACCACCCTTTTTTTCTAGCATCTGATTCGTTGTCTCCTTCATTAACCCATCCCCATAACACCCTTCTTTGTTTAGCAGTGTGATAAAAAGACTTTGAAGCATAAAACCTCCCATAATCATATAGAAATTGTGTATTACTAACCTTGAAATCATTACCAGCAATAACAAATATTGATCCACTGTTGTGTCAGACATCCCGAGAATATACTCATGACCATTAAAACTCGCTTTAAGGACATGTATTGTGTTATTCCCTTGATAAGACATGTCGAGACCATTTTTGCCACTAGGACTAACAGGATAAAAATCAGGACACTCCCACATACCGGTCTCTTTAGAAAAATGTAACGGTCTTTTCGACCTAGTCCAATTTACACCATTTGTGCTATAATACAAAAGCGCAGCTGCTTGACCATTGGTCAGGGCTCCGTTCACGATCCTCCAGTTCCCATCAGAACCCATCCAAGCCGTTGATGGGTCTCGGAACTGGTCATGGATTATGTCGTTGTCCGAAGTCAGGAAAGGGTTACCGGACCATTTGACCCAGTCTTTTAAAAAAGGATAATAGGTTTTTCGGGAAGGCGATGTTTTGAACCATGGATACCACAAAAAAGAAATGGTTGTTTGGTATCCACGCGTCTGCAAATCTAATCTGCGGACGAACCCATGGGTACCAAAGAAACAAAAGTTGTTTGTTACCCGCAAATTCAAAGGTGTTACCAGTACAAAGAAACAATAATAATGATATAAAGGGGGTGTTTGTTAAAGCTTTATTGTATATTTTTTTCAGCTTATGACATAAGCTATAACAAAAGCAAAAGTCAAATAAGCGGAAAAAAAGGTTATCGCCTGCCTAAAAAACAAGATACAAAGCCCAATAAGAACCCACAAAAATAACCAACAGTTTATTGGGTAGCTTAAATCTAAAAATAGACAATAATCTTATATCTATCTACCGAGATACTCTATTAATTTCTTTATTTATGATGTATGTTTTGTAATTTATTTATTTTTATACCTTAAACAAATATGAAAATTTAGGATCATCAACCCAAGTTGGGTTGAAGATCGGTCAAGTTTCTTAGATTAGCAGAAACCCACAATACGAAATTCACCATGTTAATTTCTAGTAAAATAGATCCGGCCAAATGTGATGAAAATAACGAAAGACACACTATACTATATATTGGGATAGATACTTGATAACCCAAAGGGTCGGGTCATGAAAGGGTTCTTTTATCTTAAAATGTTTTTTTTTTTTTTTTTTTTTTAATATTATATTGAGTTTAAAATCATAAACTTAAGCTTAAATTTACATAAAAGTGCAAGTCAAACGAGCAACAATTTGAGCCGCTAGTCCTTTTTTAATAGCTAATCTTTTAAAAACTACGTTTGTACATCTAAGTGTCAAAACATGTTGACACAAGGGTGCAATAGGGTTCACACAAAATCCAAAACAAAAGGTCCAAAACACTTTTTTATATAAACCTCATTATACCCTCACTTAGGGTTTGACACTCTTTCTCTCTCAAACCAGCCGCACCCTATTTTTTCTTCTTCTCCAGTCGTTTTTCCGGCTAAACAAACACCACCGCCGGCCACTTAAACTCACTGCCATCACCACCACACTCCTTACAACCTCCTCATCATTTTTACGTACATCACGCGCCAAGAAACACCTCCCAACACCACGATTAACACGACCACAGCTCGAGTTCATCACCAAAACCATCTCTCTCTCGTTTTGTTGATACTGGCGGTCGAAGGTAGGAAAACCCACCACCCTTTTTATCGTTCTAGTGATGGTGAGGGATAAGTACATGACTTTTCAAGAGTTTTGATTAAATAAAGATTAAAACTAATAAATATGAAGCTAAATAATTATTTGGTATCATTTTCTTTCTTTTTGTTGTTGTCGTTATTGAGTCACGAAAACAAAGGATGCCACGAGCTTGAGCTAAAGTTTGTACGAGACAACTTTCATAGTATAATAAAAAAAATAATTAATTAATCTACACAATATAAGTCTAATAGTTATTACTACTTTACATGGTTATTACTAGTTAGAACTAAAGTTTATTACATATCACATCACCTTTTTTTTTAATTATAAATTGTTATGTGTTAGTAGCAATACTTAGGAGGGTTAAATGCAATTTAGAAAATAATAAGGGGATTAATTGTATTTAGTTTAAATAAAGTTTAGGATTGTACTTAGATTAGGAAAATAGTTACTTGGCTTGCAAGCTAAGGTTTCTACCCCCTCATTTCTAGAAATAGAGATGAGGGGGGATGCTAGTTAAAACATTTTTCTTCCTCAATTGTAAAAGCTTTACTGGTTGATTAATAAAGGGGTGTTTGAGGGTATAACGTGTGCATATATTCTTTGTAGTCTCTCGTGTTTGCTACTTGTGATCGATACAACTCGCGATCTAGCTTTCCGCGATCGAACTTCGGGTTTGTTGTCGAGGTATTTTCCAACAAGTGGTATCAAGAGCCACGGTTATTGTGGTTATTGAAGTTCGAGTGTTAGATCGAGGTCCGAGTTTATTTGAGGTTTCGAGGTTCAGTTTCGAGAAGTAGCAATCGAGTCGAAAAAGACGAACGAGAGAAAATAGGCTTGACACGTGAGGGATTCTTTTTCTATTGTTAAAGAAAGGTAACATATATATTAGGATATAATTATATTGAATATATATCTCACGTGAAAAGAAAATCAAAGGTGGTAAATTGCTTAACTTTGTTTAATCGTTATTCTATTAAAGGTTTGAATATTACACAGTAGCAATTAATATTCAACTTCTTTTAATCGTTCTTGGGTTTGCTAAAAGATCGATTAAAGTGAAGGGTTTCTTGTTGCGGTTATTCTTGTGGTTAAGTTTTGATCGTGGTTAGCTTGGGTTTCAAGTTTACGATCGGGTTTGCTTGTTCGAAATCAAGGGTTTAGGGTTATTCTAATTAATTCGATTTGCAAGAAGGGTTTTTAGCAACAAGGAGGAATATTGCACACGGCTTGTGAGGCTTGTCGGTAAAGTTGGTTAAGAAACAACTTGACAAGGTTTTTAGCAAGGGATAAGAAGAATGGCTAGTTCTATAACTAGGTTTGACATCGAGAAATTCGATGGGAAGAATGACTTCGGGTTATGGCAAATAAAGATGCGTGCTTTAATGGTACAGCTGGGATGTGATGCTGCATTAGAGACATTACCCGCAGACATGGAAGCAGGAGAAAAGGCTGCTTTGATGAATACCTTGATTCTATGCTTGGGAGACCGGGTTTTACGGGAAGTTACCAAGGAAACATCTCCTGCAGGAATTTGGGCAAAGTTGACTAGTCTGTATATGACTAAGTTCTTAGCAAACAGACTGTATCTGAAGAAGAAGCTGTACACATTCTATATGATGTAACAATTCATAATTTCAGGTTAATTACCATTCCCGGAAAATTTCACTATTCACTTTTACTATTCATTTTTCCCGAAACTTTCCCGAAAGTTGATTTTTATTTGATATTCTCGAGTGATAAATCATTTCCATGGCAAATTAAATGTTTGACATTCGTCAGATCATTTTCGTGAAAGTTATTAAGGAATTACACGTTTTAGGGTAAAACGTCATTCAGAAATTCTACGTACAACGAAACTCGACCGCGTTAAATGACCCCGCATCAGAAAAATGTTTGACACACTCATGATTTATTTGAGAATTAATCGTGATTGAGAAAAACATGACCAAAGACTTCCCGGCAGGTCACCCAAACCAGTACTATTCTCACATGAGCACGCTTAACCGTATGGGCGATTAACCGTTAGACCACAAAACATGTTTCTAACACAATTTGAGTAGTCAACATATTCTTTCCCTCCCCCATTGACCAAAAATTATCCCTTGATTTTATAAGTCATTCCTTGATTTTTAGGCTTACGGTTTGATGTCTAAAAGACATTTAATACCAACCGACACTAGACTGAGCCCAGTCTAGACATTATAAGTCTTTTTAAATCATTTATAACCTATTAGAAAAGTAACATTTTACTTTTCTCAATTTTACGCAATATTCGTACGTTTTACGTATTACGCGTTTTAGACCCGTGTTTCCAGTTTTTAGCAGGGTTTTAGCACCCGATGGAACCTACCACTCATTTTATATTTTATTATGGAACTTATTGACATGTTTATCAATATTTTCAAGTTCCATAATTTTACGACACCCGGTTTTACGTTTTGAGGCTTAATCATTTACGATTGGCATTTCCCGGAGTCAAAACTAACCAAGTATCTTGGATAATACCAAGAAAAGTCCACACCCTTGCTCTCCAAGCTCATGAACCGCCATTAGGGGGGGGTTTCAAACTAGGTGGCTTGATCTCAAGCTTGATGGCCTTAGATTTCATCCATGTGTTCACCTTGGCCTCCAAGGTTGGACTAGTCAACATTTCTAACCTCCTTTAAGCCATATAAATACCCCCCTTCCCCTCCTTGGCCGTCCACCATAACCACACACCAATCCCATCTCATTTGTTCATTCTCTTCCAAGTTTCATGCAAGATTCAAGTGCTAGTTCAAGGTAGAAACCCTAGATAGGTTATCATTCATCAAACACTTCCATAACCTTATATACTTGGTGATTTCTCTTGAGTTTAAATCCACTCAAGTCACCTAAACCTTCATCATCCATCTTTCAAGAATACCAAGGGTAGAAAGATTGCATGAAGTGAAAAAGGGTTGAAGCAAGTCTATCAAAGTCCTATCCTTACATGTTAACTTCCTTTCATCTTTGAAAGCCAAAAGTTGTGAGCCAAACCCTAACTTGATTCTTGTTAAATAATCATGTTCATGTTATTTACATATTATTTGTGCTATATATTGTCTTGTTATCATGTCCATGATGTATAAAAATGACCAAAACAAGTTATTGTTATTGATTGTTAAAACAAGTTACTAAAACAAGCAAACTAATGAAATTCTTGGTAAGACCTGATCAAAATGGTAAAAATATGATATTTGATTATTACATATTGTGGTAGAGGACCTAACAAGGAAACCATAGCAATTTGAACCACCCAAAACGAGTATACGAGTCAAAAGTTACGCCCATTTGAAATTACCAAAGATTTCCGGCAAAACTGCCAAATACCATTCTGATCAAATTTGGGTTTTGAAAGTCCCACTTCTGCTCCGATTCATCAAAAAGTTAAAACACGAAAGTTGTCCGAAACGACGTTTTCGTTCAGGAACAAAGAAGCTCGAGACCTAAAAATGCTTTCCGAGTGATAAAATTCTTCAAATTCTAAACAGCCCATTTTTAGGCGAAAGTCACTAGATTATGGTTATACTTTGAAAGGAACAAGAGGTCTTATGACCTATAATCAAGACCACAACCATGGCTAGAGCCAAGGTTGTGTCTCATGACCTTGGAACAAGGACCAAAGGTCATGGCTAGGCCATGACGAAACGACCATACAAGCTTATTTAGGCGAAAACATGAAACAAGGAATTAGCGAGAACTTGAACAAGCAATTTGGATCTACTTCACTTAAAAGGAAACCATGAGATATTACCAAGAGAAAATGGTCATTCAAGACTTATGAAACTACCCCTAATAACAATCTTCATGTACTATAAACTTTCCTAAGTTTATTCAAATATCGGACATGTAACTTTTCGAATCAAAACTTATATCTATATATGTTATCAACTACTACAATAGTAGGGAGCCTCATGTGAGGAGTTCATTATGTGAGCCGTCGAGTTGAGTTGTGGATTTACGAATTAAAGTGTCCTGGCTCCTCGAACGCTTGCTAACATGACTTCTGAATTATGTCGGCCCGAACGGTAGTAAACGATATATAAACATACATGTTTCGTGAATCATTTCTTTCAAAGACTCATACTATACATCATACCACATCATGGACTAAATGCAAGATATATATATAGGCACTACTTCATATTCTTTACTCCGAACCTAAGTCGCAACATTCTATTATAGGTTACTCATAGAAACCTACACGATCCAACCATCACCTTCATTACTTGCTATTCTACTTAAGGTGAGTTCGTAGCCCCACTTTCTATTGTTTAACAATTTTACAAACCCATGGGGGGAATACATGCTATTATTTTTCTACTTGAACACGATGCTTTCTAATGTATGCTTCACGACGATGTTTTATTATCACTAAGTAACGATTGCCATGTTCGAAGTCCCTATATCATGAACCATTAGTCACTACCTTTAGTGAGCGCGAATATTGTGAATAGATCTATTGGGATTGACGAATCCCATTTGTGTTGAGCAACGATGAGTTCACACAAATGCACTATATTTGAGATTTAGCGGTATAACGGCAAAAGTACCTTGATAGGGCTTCTATAATGCCAATTTTGTTGGTTCGATGTTAATGTTTTGGTTGCATGAGCTTAGTGAAATAAATAACGATTTTGTTTTCTAACTATGAGTGTGAGTCTATAGCTCACACTACGATTATTGTGTTCAAACGATTTAACTAAACTCTACGAATTCCACTCAACCTTTGTGTTGACCTCTCAAGCATGTATTTCAGGTTCATGACGATCAAGGATGGTACGGAAGGGCACGGATACTCAAGAGGGCTATAAATTTTATTATCATTCAAAATTCATTTAATGTAAATTGTAAACATGGAACCATCTGGGACCTCATTTTGTAATCTCTGATATTTATACAATTTGAATGATAAATCTTTTAAAACGACTCAATTGGAGTTCGTTTTCTATTATTGTGACTATTGTGCCGTCGAGTAACACCCAGTTCGAATTCCGCTGCAACCATGAATTGGGGGTGTTACAGATTGGTACCAGAGCCATGGTTATAGAGAAACGGGTCTAATTGAGACCTAAACTATAACTACAACTACAAGCAAAACCATTTTATAGCCTTCCGCTCTCCGTGTCTTCCATCCTCCAGACGATTATGGACTTATTAAGCATTTTATGCTACACAAACATATAAGTATATTTATATATACATTCGAGTTATTTTCAATCATTTTATCTAAACATATCTACACATGCCTATTCTATGGCATTTCGACACAACCACATTCTCCCAACCATGTTCCTACTCCAACATTTTATATCCAAGACATTATAACGAATTACGATGGTCTTTTCTATTTTCCGGACATTGTATGATACAATGGTTTTAATCATTTCTCAAATGTTTTGAGTCACACAATGGTCTAATCTACCTCTAAGACATTGTGATTTGTGCAATGGTCTCTAGAATTATTCCATCACATCATCAATATCATTTCTTATGATATCAAAAACCCATCACAATCTATCGATTTCTAAACAAGAAATATGAGATTTCTAAAGGACAAACTAATCCATCATCGACAAAAGCTGAACTTTCTCTACATTCATCAAAGTTTTCTTCTGAAACCTTCATTATTAAAAGTTCGTGATCCTGGCCAAGTATGTTCTATTTTAGAACTACTTAAAACTTCCTTTCCATACGTACCTACCCTTACTATCTTCTATGCAATGGAATATGAAAACATACGTTACAAGTCTTGTATGGACGGGACTTGCAACTGAAGGGTTTGACATTGCCTTTGTTTAGTGGACAGTTTCCCGAAAGCAACGGACATATCACAAGTATACCTAATTTAGGTATTTGAAAATTTTATCGAACCTTGGCTAAATATAGACTAGTCACCTATATTTAACCTAGGGACAGTGGAATATAGTCTGACTAACTATATTCGACTTAAAATTTTCAAATACTGAGAATAGTTGTACTAGGGTTATGTTTAGGTTGATTTCCTACTTGAACTCGATAAACCACCAGAATACATTAAAATGATCTAGAGACACGATAGTGTCTTACCACTCAGCGAAATCTTAACACCTTATTTGTACTACCTAAATTCATTCTTGAAATTTTTCATTTATGAGATAATCCGAACTACTATCTTGGGATAGTTATCAATTATTCTCTTCATCCTGTAGAAGTACTATCCTGTTTAGGTCCTAAGGATACCATTCCATCATAAACTTTTAAAATCTCTTAAGATTTTTAAAGCAAACTCAACATCTATACCTAAGAGTATTAATGTTAAGCATACACTACACACTTTTGTTCATCAACATATCACATCATTATCTTCACAACCGTGGGAACCACAAACTCATTAACAGATCTTGATGCACTTTTAAAGCTCAAATCATCCTTAGTTACACCACAAGCACTCTCACCAGCTTTACAAGATTGAATATTCATCTTGTACTTTTGGAACACCAGTATCATCTCGTAATACCTTGTAACTTATCGACTAAGTATGAATGTTGTGTAGGATGATTTGTAATTATTTGAATGGATTGGGATGCCTTTTCATTTAAATAAAGACATTGTAAATCACCAAACCATAAGTTTATATTTCCTTATTTACATTGTTTGGGATGCCTCTCTATGTAAATAAAGAATTATAAGCAAGTGGGCTTGTTTGTATCCGAAATAACATAAGTACGAAGTCAATAAACACTAGGTACAACAACCGATTACCAACCAGACTATGATTGCAATTACTATCTCAATTCCTATTAATATTCGATTGCTATATCAATTTCCTTTGATATTCGAATATTACCATACATTTCCTACATAAAAGTAAGCCTCATCCTACGCCATACACTGAAATGACAAATCAAATTAATCACCGGTAATCCCAGATTTTGGTCCTCATAAGTAACCACACCTGTTCATCGACACCACTCCAACATATAACACACAAAGAACTTCGGGACGAAGTTCCCCGTAAGGGGTAGAGACTGTAACAATTCGCAATTTCAGGTTAATTACCATTCCCGGGAAATTTCACTATTCACTTTTACTATTCATTTTTCCCGAAACTTTCCCGAAAGTTGATTTTTATTTGATATTCTCGAGTGATAAATCATTTCCATGGCAAATTAAATGTTTGACATTCGTCAGATCATTTTCGTGAAAGTTATTAAGGAATTACACATTTTAGGGTAAAACGTCATTCAGAAATTCTACGTACAACGAAACTCGACCGCGTTAAGTGACCCCGCATCAGAAAAATGTTTGACACACTCATGATTTATTTGAGAATTAATCGTGACTGAGAAAAACATGACCAAAGACTTCCCGGCAGGTCACCCAAACCAGTACTATTCTCACATGAGCACGCTTAACCGTATGGGCGATTAACCGTTAGACCACAAAACACGTTTCTAACACAATTTGAGTAGTCAACATATTCTTTCCCTCCCCCATTGACCAAAAATCATCCCTTGATTTTATAAGTCATTCCTTGATTTTTAGGCTTACGGTTTGATGTCTAAAAGACATTTAATACCAACCGACACTAGACTGAGCCCAGTCTAGACATTATAAGTCTTTTTAAATCATTTATAACCTATTAGAAAAGTAACATTTTACTTTTTTTAATTTTACGCAATATTCGTACGTTTTACGTATTACGCGTTTTAGACCCGTGTTTCCAGTTTTTAGCAGGGTTTTAGCACCCGATGGAACCTACCACTCATTTTATATTTTATTATGGAACTTATTGACATGTTTATCAATACTTTCAAGTTCCATAATTTTACGACACCCGGTTTTATGTTTTGAGGCTTAATCATTTACGATTGGCATTTCCCGGAGTCAAAACTAACCAAGTATCTTGGATAATACCAAGAAAAGTCCACACCCTTGCTCTCCAAGCTCATGAACCGCCATTAGGGGGGGGGGGTTTCACACTAGGTGGCTTGATCTCAAGCTTGATGGCCTTAGATTTCATCCATGTGTTCACCTTGGCCTCCAAGGTTGGACTAGTCAACATTTCTAACCTCCTTTAAGCCATATAAATACCCCCCTTCCCCTCCTTGGCCGTCCACCATAACCACACACCAATCCCATCTCATTTGTTCATTCTCTTCCAAGTTTCATGCAAGATTCAAGTGCTAGTTCAAGGTAGAAACCCTAGATAGGTTATCATTCATCAAACACTTCCATAACCTTATATACTTGGTGATTTCTCTTGAGTTTAAATCCACTCAAGTCACCTAAACCTTCATCATCCATCTTTCAAGAATACCAAGGGTAGAAAGATTGCATGAAGTGAAAAAGGGTTGAAGCAAGTCTATCAAAGTCCTATCCTTACATGTTAACTTCCTTTCATCTTTGAAAGCCAAAAGTTGTGAGCCAAACCCTAACTTGATTCTTGTTAAATAATCATGTTCATGTTATTTACATATTATTTGTGCTATATATTGTCTTGTTATCATGTCCATGATGTATAAAAATGACCAAAACAAGTTATTGTTATTGATTGTTAAAACAAGTTACTAAAACAAGCAAACTAATGAAATTCTTGGTAAGACCTGATCAAAATGGTAAAAATATGATATTTGATTATTACATATTGTGGTAGAGGACCTAACAAGGAAACCATAGCAATTTGAACCACCCAAAACGAGTATACGAGTCAAAAGTTACGCCCATTTGAAATTACCAAAGATTTCCGGCAAAACTGCCAAATACCATTCTGATCAAATTTGGGTTTTGAAAGTCCCACTTCTGGTCCGATTCATCAAAAAGTTAAAACACGAAAGTTGTCCGAAACGACGTTTTCGTTCAGGAACAAAGAAGCTCGAGACCTAAAAATGCTTTCCGAGTGATAAAATTCTTCAAATTCTAAACAGCCCATTTTTAGGCGAAAGTCACTAGATTATGGTTATACTTTGAAAGGAACAAGAGGTCTTATGACCTATAATCAAGACCACAACCATGGCTAGAGCCAAGGTTGTGTCTCATGACCTTGGAACAAGGACCAAAGGTCATGGCTAGGCCATGACGAAACGACCATACAAGCTTATTTAGGCGAAAACATGAAACAAGGAATTAGCGAGAACTTGAACAAGCAATTTGGATCTACTTCACTTAAAAGGAAACCATGAGATATTACCAAGAGAAAATGGTCATTCAAGACTTATGAAACTACCCCTAATAACAATCTTCATGTACTATAAACTTTCCTAAGTTTATTCAAATATCGGACATGTAACTTTTCGAATCAAAACTTATATCTATATATGTTATCAACTACTACAATAGTAGGGAGCCTCATGTGAGGAGTTCATTATGTGAGCCGTCGAGTTGAGTTGTGGATTTACGAATTAAAGTGTCCTGGCTCCTCGAACGCTTGCTAACATGACTTCTGAATTATGTCGGCCCGAACGGTAGTAAACGATATATAAACATACATGTTTCGTGAATCATTTCTTTCAAAGACTCATACTATACATCATACCACATCATGGACTAAATGCAAGATATATATATAGGCACTACTTCATATTCTTTACTCCGAACCTAAGTCGCAACATTCTATTATAGGTTACTCATAGAAACCTACACGATCCAACCATCACCTTCATTACTTGCTATTCTACTTAAGGTGAGTTCGTAGCCCCACTTTCTATTGTTTAACAATTTTACAAACCCATGGGGGGAATACATGCTATTATTTTTCTACTTGAACACGATGCTTTCTAATGTATGCTTCACGACGATGTTTTATTATCACTAAGTAACGATTGCCATGTTCGAAGTCCCTATATCATGAACCATTAGTCACTACCTTTAGTGAGCGCGAATATTGTGAATAGATCTATTGGGATTGACGAATCCCATTTGTGTTGAGCAACGATGAGTTCACACAAATGCACTATATTTGAGATTTAGCGGTATAACGGCAAAAGTACCTTGATAGGGCTTCTATAATGCCAATTTTGTTGGTTCGATGTTAATGTTTTGGTTGCATGAGCTTAGTGAAATAAATAACGATTTTGTTTTCTAACTATGAGTGTGAGTCTATAGCTCACACTACGATTATTGTGTTCAAACGATTTAACTAAACTCTACGAATTCCACTCAACCTTTGTGTTGACCTCTCAAGCATGTATTTCAGGTTCATGACGATCAAGGATGGTACGGAAGGGCACGGATACTCAAGAGGGCTATAAATTTTATTATCATTCAAAATTCATTTAATGTAAATTGTAAACATGGAACCATCTGGGACCTCATTTTGTAATCTCTGATATTTATACAATTTGAATGATAAATCTTTTAAAACGACTCAATTGGAGTTCGTTTTCTATTATTGTGACTATTGTGCCGTCGAGTAACACCCAGTTCGAATTCCGCTGCAACCATGAATTGGGGGTGTTAAATATGAGTCCAGGTACGAAACTGGGTGATCATATAGATGAGTTTAATAAGTTGATACTTGACTTGGCGAATATTGATATCGAGATTGAGGATGAAGATCAGGCACTTATGTTACTTACGTCTTTGCTATCGTCTTATGAAAACTTTGTAGAGACATTGTTATATGGGAGGGAATCCTTGACAATGGAGGATGTTCTTGCGGCTTTGAATTCAAGGGAGTTGAAGAAAAGAACTGAAGGCACAAAGGAAGAAACTGGTGACGGGTTATACGTAAGGGGAGGGTCAGATCATTCAAGGAAAGCTCATTCTGGTGGAAGTTCGCGGTTCAAGTCAAGGGGTGGAACTGGTAAACTCAAGTGCTTCATATGTCATTCAGAGGGTCATCTGAAGAGAGACTGTCCAAAGAAGAAGTCAAGTGGGTTCGTCAGGAAGGGTAAGCATGATCAGGATTCTGATTCTTCTGATGACGAGGGTAACACCTACTTTGGAGAAGCCTTGGCGGTGGTCGGGAATGATGAGATGACTGAATTGGTAATTGATTCAGGTGGGTCTTATCATATGACACCTAGGAGGGATTTCTTGTATGACTTCAAGGATTTTGATGGTGGTTCGGTTCAGTTAGGTGATAACAGGACATGCACTATCAGAGGGACAGGAAAAGTGAAGATACAGTTGTATGATGGTTCAAGCTTTATACTGGAAAATGTCAGGTATGTTCCAGGGTTAAGAAAAAGCTTGATTTCATTAGGTACTCTTGAAAAAGAGGGTTATACTGTGAAGATGCAGATGGGTAAAGTCAAGGTGATCAAAGGTTGTCGGGTTATGATGATTGGGATCAGGAAAGAGAAATGTGTGTATACTCTTGAAGCAAAAGTGATAACTTTTGGTGTACAAAAGCATGGAGGTTCAAAACAAGTTGGATTCAAACAACTTGGTCATAAACAAGTTGGGTTCAAACAACTTGGTCATAAATAAGTCGGTCTCCAACAACTTGATCATAAACAAGTTAGGTTTAAACAACTTGGTCCTGGTGTTAAAACAGGAGTCCATGGAGTACAGGTTGATGAACGTGTTTGGTTTGAGGTGGAACTGCAGGGAGCTCAAGGGAATCGTGAAGCTGAGGTTGTTCAGGTTAGTAACGATGATGCTGCAGCGGCTCAAAGAAAGTTGGAGGACAAGTAACTTGGAGAAAAGACAAACACGGGCTGCTTGGTAAATGAGCAGGAAAAAGTATACCTTGGTATAAAGGTGGGGGCGGACATTACGGTAACCGGAGCACCTGGTCAAGAGGGTGCAGAGGGTAATGCTGCTGAAAAGAAGAAAGTGAAGGAGTTTAAGAAAGCTAAACTTGGGAATTTACTAAAATACAAGGCCTGGTTCTCAAGGCGGTCCCCGGTTCGAGGTTCCAGCATTAGATAAAGATGCTGAGTATCGTTAATGCCTAAGTATTACTCCTAAGGTGGAAATTGTTATGTGTTAGTAGCAATACTTAGGAGGGTTAAATGTAACTTAGAAAATAATAAGGGGATTAATTGTATTTAGGTTAAATAAAGTTTAGAATTGTACTTAGATTAGAAAACTAGTTACTTGGCTTGCAAGCTAAGGTTTCTACCCCCTCATCTCTATAAATAGAGATGAGGGGGGATGCTAGTTAAAGCATTCTTCTTCCTCAAATTGTAAGCTTTATTGGTTGATTAATAAAGGGGTGTTTGAGGGTATAACGTGTGCATATATTCTTTGTAGTCTCTCGTGTTTGCTACTTGTGCTCGATACAACTCGCGATATAGCTTTCCGCGATCGAACTTCGGGTTTGTTGTCGAGGTATTTTCCAACATAAATCATATAAACTTATCCCTTACTCTTTGAGTATAAATTTACTTTACCATGTTTCTACTTATATATATGAGTCCCCGTTGAAATGTCTTTGCATGACATATCTTTTATATACTACCTCCGTCCCATAAAAACTGTCCAGTTTGACTTTTCAGAGTCAAACTGGTTCAACTTTGACCTTATCTATTTTTGTGGGTATTATATAATACTTGATGAAAAATATATGAATGAATTGAGTTTTAAGTGTGTTTTTCATTGGTATAATTTTTCATTAAGTATTATATAATACATAAAAAATATTTAAGGTCAAAGTTGAACCAGTTTGACTCTGAAAAGTCAAACTGGACAGTTTTTATGGGACGAAGGGAGTAATGGTTTTTTAAAAACAATATATAGGTTGATGATATTTTACAAACTAATAAGATTGATGACATTAAGGCTAAAACAATATGTTTGTTTCGGCTTAGATAGCTCGCTTTATAGCTTATTTGGTTTTTGTCATACGCTCACTTTTTTGTTGCTTATATATTTTGATACTTTTTTTTTATTTTATTTTTTATTTTTTATTTTTATTTTTTGCTAATATAAGTTTTGTTATCACATAAGAAAACATATATAAGCCGATCGAAAGCTCAATGAAAGCCATACTTATATGAATAATACTTAGATTATAAATATAAACTCTCGTAAGCAACTCGCTAAACATCCATAAGCTTGTGACACTACTAGAATTCTATCTTTACTTTTTAAATATCTTAAAAATCATTGAGATTTATACAGTGGATAATAACTTTAATTTGGAATAACTAGTGAACAATGGATATTATGACATGGGGTCACGTTCAAGTCATTTCTTAATAAGACATAATATGGGTTTATGTTCTTTCTTTTTTGAAATTGTTGCTACCTTTTTTTAGCTATTATGTTATAAAATAATTATTTATTATTATTATATTAAAAAAAAATTAATATGTGAAAAATATATTAACACAAGAACATATAAAAGGTTTCATAGATTCACAAAGAGGTTTCACTAAGAGTGACTACATTTCCTATAACAATCCTTCAACCTTTTGCTATTACACGAAACAAGTTTGTTAAATTATAGCAATTTACTCGCCTCCAATCAACTAAAATACCCAAGTATAACTCCAAAGCAAGTACCCAATTCCTTCCAACTCGAACCTTAGCACTCCTGGAATTTATAACATCTATAAATTCATACTTGATTAATTAATAAACTCGATAAAATTAATAATTTGTCCAGTCATACAACTTGAGACCAGTATAAATTTGGACCGCAATCGATAAAATAATAAGATTAATTTTTTTGAAACTCTAGTGTATATATATATATATATATATATATATATATATATATATATATATATATATATATATATATATATATATATATATATATATATTGGTTCCAACGAAACTATAAATTAATAATTACTAAAAATTTCCATAGTTGATAGTGATTTTAAAATTTTTTAACGGCCATTTTATAGTTATTTTCTAACTCGGTTTAAGGTACTACACGTTGGTACCATGGACCAACTTTTTGGCACGAGGAACTAACTTTTTACTAATTAAAAAATAATAAACCTGACAAATTCAATTAGTTTGTGAATGTGAATTGATAAAAAGTTAATTGGAACTTGCTTTTCTAATTTATTTTTCATTTCTAACTATACATTAGAACTAGTATATTAGACTTGTTAATTTAAAAGTCTTACGTAAAACCTTTTTTTATTAATAAATTATTAATTTATTAATATAATAAGGCTAAGCGTAGCAGTGAGCATGGAGAACCTTCATTTTGCCTGTCATATTACATCTCTCTCTAGCAACCTATAGACGACTTTTTGGCATAGAAGTGGCGACCTTCATCTTTTTTTCGTTTTTCTTTTTCTTTTTTTTTCTAATTTTTTTACTAATAAATACCCATTAATTCACCAATTTTTAAACAGCAACTTACAACACTCTTTCACCATTTTCTACGAAAATGTCTCAAGAAAACACTCCACAAAACAATCCTCCAACACCCGAATGAACGGTTAATCTAGGAAATACTCCCTCTCAAACCCCAACTATGGTTCAGCATCACAACAACATATGCACCAATCCATGTCTCCCATTTTTTCATTTCCAACGGTAGAGGAATCAGATGATGAAAATGAGATAGGTGATGAATATGAAACTAAAAGTTATAAAAATGCCGATGGATTTCTTACTAAGAAACAAGAACAACAAATTATTGTGGATGAGGAGTGATGCAGGGGCATTGCATTTAAATGACAAAGTTAACATGGCTGCATATCTCAACTTTTAGTCAACAATATTTACTTTCTTTATTTATGTTTCTTGTTTCACAATAAACTTTGGTTAGGAAAGTATTTTTCTAATCAATTTACGTGTCTAGCAATAGGAAAGTAAATATTCAATCTTTATTTAGGTTGACTCTACATTTCCTATAAGTATTGGTGTTTTCTTAGTAAGGAGATTATCTTTTGAGTTTTATAATAATCCAAGAAACGTACGGGTCTTTTCTTCTTTGAGTTTTCTCAGTTCTTTTGTGTGTTCTTGGCCATTTGATTATCGATCCGCATCATTTGGTATCAGAGCCTTTGGTATCCAAATGGTTGGGCGTGGTAGACCTCCTCGTAATGCTCGCAGAACCGCCGACCGAGGCAGCGATGCTCAACCGAGAGACCCACGTGATATTGAGATCGAACGCCTGCAACAAAGAATCAGAGACCTCGAGATACAGCACGAGATTCATGATGATGACACTTTATCGAACCCAAGTGACTGGTACGATGAAGAGAATCCTTTTGGTGCACGTCGGCAGAATCTTCGTGGGATGAACCGTGATGACCCTTTGCGCAACTTTGGAATGAAGTTAGAGATTCCAGAGTTTGTGGGAAAGGCACATCCGGATGATTTTATTGATTGGTTGAGCACAGTAGAAAGGATCTTTGACTTACGGGATATTCCCAAGAAGTTGAAGGTGAAACTTGTTGCTATTAAGCTGCGTAAATCAGCGTCGCTATGGTGGGATCATGTAAAAAATCAGCGAGTGAGAGAGGGGAAATCCAAAGTGGAGATATGGGACAAGATGAAGAAATTATTGCCCGCAAAATTTCTTCCTATTAACCATAGACAAAAGGCCTTCCTAGAATACCACAATTTTTCTCAACAAACTTCAACATCTGTTGAGGATTTTATTGCTGAATTTGACCGACTTCGAATGAGGTGCGGTGTGGATGAAGAAGAGGAACAGGTAATTGCACGGTTTTTAGGTACTCTTCGGGCGGATATTGCTGATGTGGTGCATTTACAACAATATTTGACATACGCGGATGTGTGTCGATTGGCACTTAAAGTTGAAAAACAACAAAAAAACCGAGTTCGATCAATGAGCAGTCGTGTCACGAACCCATCGCGGTTACCATCTGTAACAAACCCAAAATCATCTTCCTCCCAACAATCTGAAGTAGGGGCTGGTGCTACTGTGAACACCACTAACACGCGAGTTCTACATTGTTTTAAGTGCCAAGGGTTGGGTCACCTCGCGAGGGAATGCCCAAACAAACAACTAATCGCAATTTTGGATGATGATACACCTGTGTATGACACAGAAAACGATGATGACATTGTAAAGGAAAACGAAGAGCTTGTGTATGCCGATCAAGGTGAGTCTTTAGTAACTCAACGTGTTTTGAATGTGGATGTGGTGGAAACTGGTGATGATTCGTCATGGCTTCGGAATAATATCTTTCGTACTAAATGCACAACTAAAGGGAAAGTTTGTACTATAATCATTGACGGGGGAAGCTGTGACAACATGGTGGCAACAAGCATGGTAGAGAAACTTGGTCTCGATGTGGAAGATCATCCGGCACCTTACCAGCTCACTTGGTTAAAAAAAGGAAGTGTCATCAAGGTTAGTAAACGTTGTCTTGTTCAATTTTCAATCGGCAAGAAATACAATGATGCACTGTGGTGTGAGGTAATTCCTATGGATGTGTGCCATATCCTCTTGGGGCGACCTTGGCAATATGATCGTAAGGCTAAACATGACGGGTTTTTGAATACTTATAGCTTTAAAAAGGATGGAGTAAATATTGTGTTAGCCCCACTTGACACACGCCAAGACCCTACTGATGCACTTATTCTTACCAAGTCACAATTGGTAGGATTAACAAAGCTTACACCTCATTTACTTATGCTTGCTTTAGTAGTCACAGAGGCGAATCCAGTTACACCACCAATTCCGGATTTAGTCCAAACTTTATTGTCTCAGTTTCAGGAGGTATTTCCTGATAACATCCCACCCGGTCTGCCCCTAGTGAGAGACATACAACATTGCATTGATTTCATACCGGGTTCCACTATTCCAAACAAGCCTGCTTATCGTATGAACCCTAAAGAGTTTGATGAGTTACATAAACAGGTTACTGAATTACCTGACAAGGGTTTGATACGCGAAAGCATGAGCCCATGTGCCGTCCCGGCTTTGTTAGTCCCAAAACAGGATGGTACTTTTCGCATGTGTATAGATAGCCGAGCTGTCAACAAAATAACTGTTAAATATCGGTTTCCTATTCCTCGTTTCGACGATTTAATTGACCAGTTACATGGAGCAACGGTTTTCTCAAAGATAGATTTGCGAAGTGGGTACCATCAGATTCGTATGCGTCTAGGGGACGAGTGGAAGACGGCTTTCAAAACACGTGATGGTTTGTACGAATGGATGGTAATGCCATTCGGTTTATCTAATGCCCCAAGCACCTTCATGCGTCTCATGAACCACATTTTTAAACCATTTATTGGTCGCTTCGCTGTTGTTTATTTTGACGATATTCTGGTTTTCAGCAGGGATACCGCGCAACATTTGTCACACCTTCGACAAGTTTTTTCGGTTTTGCAGGAACAAAAATTGTATGCAAACGAGAAGAAGTGTCATTTTCTTACTAAAGAAGTTACCTTTCTTGGCTACTTAGTTTCAGGCGGTGGATTACGAATGGATAACACAAAGGTGGAAGCAATTACTAGTTGGCCGACACCCACTACGATTCACGAAATTCGTAGTTTTCATGGGTTGGCAGCTTTTTACCGGCGTTTCATTCGAAACTTTAGTAGCATTATCACCCCTATGACGGAGTGCATGAAAGGTGGGAAATTTCAGTGGACTAGAGAAGCAGGAGATGCATTTGATGAGTTAAAAAGAAGGGTTACAGAAGCTCCAGTTTTAGCTCTTCCGAACTTTGATGATGTATTCCAAGTTGAATGTGATGCTTCTGGACTCGGTATAGGTGGTGTGTTAAGCCAAAATCAGAAACCCATAGCCTTTTTCAGCGAAAAGTTTAATGAAGCTCGTCGGAAATATTCGGTATACGATAAGGAATTTTATGCCATTGTACGAAGTTTGGAGTATTGGCGTCATTACTTATTACCTAACAAATTTATTCTTTTTTCTGATCATGAAGCTCTCAAATATATAAATGGGCAATACAAGCTCAGACCCCATCATGCCAAATGGGTTGAGTTTCTACAAGCTTATTCCTTCGTCATCCGTCATAAGCCAGGTGCTTCGAATACTGTTGCCGATGCTTTAAGTAGACGACATGTTCTAACTTCAGCAATGAAGGTTCAGGTATGTGGTTTTGATACTATTAGAGAATTATACCAGGATGACCCAGACTTTAGAAATATTTGGAGCCAATGTCACAGCAAACCCTTTCAAGATTTTTACAAGAATGATGGATACCTTTATAAGGGTGCTCGTTTATGTGTCCCATTGAGTTCATTGTGTGATTCAATCATTTTAGAAAGCCATGCAGGGGGTCTTGCTGGTCACTTTGGGCCGTACAAGACCCTGGACTTAATTCGTTGTAATTTTTATTGGCCTAAGATGGACCGAGATGTTACGTGAATCATTACACGATGTCGGGTTTGTCATGTCGCCAAAACCCACCGCACAAATGCCGGCTTGTACACTCCGTTACCTGTTCCTGAGGCTCCTTGGGAAGACGTTAGTTTGGATTTTGTAATGGGTCTTCCTCGAACCCAAAGACAAAAGGATTCGGTTATGGTTGTTGTTGATCGGTTTTCTAAGATGGCTCATTTCGTGCCTTGTTCCAAAACATATGATGCGAGCCAAATTGCAAGGTTGTATTTTTCTGAGATTGTCAAGCTCCATGGAATTCCAAAGACACTAACTTCGGATCGTGATGTCAAATTTGTGAGTCATTTTTGGCGCACACTTTGGAAACGTATGGGTTCAAAGTTACAATTTAGTAGTTCCCACCACCCACAAACGGATGGTCAAACAGAAGTAATAAACCGAAGCTTGGGAAATCTGTTGCGTAGTCTCATCGGTGATAACCCCAAGCAATGGGATCTTACACTAGCTCAAGCCGAATTTGCCTATAATTGTTCAACTAATCGTACTACTGGCATGAGTCCGTTCATGATAGTTTATGGGTGAAATCCATTTACTCCACTTGACTTGACACCAATCCCGATTATCGAGCATGTTAGCATTGAGGGGGAAGATCAGTCCAAACAAATTAAAGAACTCCATCGAAAAGTTCGTGATCATATTATTAAGCATAATGAGTCGTACCAGAAACGAGCCAACAAACATCGTAAGCTGGTTTTATACAAGGAAGGTGATCTTGTGTGGATTCATTTACAGAAAGAGCGTTTCCCAGGTGGACTTTCGGGAAGTTGAAACCACGTGCTGATGGACCTTTTCGAGTTCTCAAGCGAATCAATGACAATGCATATAAGATCGAGCTTCCTGGTCATTATAATGTTTCAGCCACCTTCAATGTAGCTGATTTGTCACCATATATTGGTAGTAGTGATGACGAACTGGACTCGAGGACGAGTGCTTTCGAAGGCGAGGAGCATGATGCAGGGGCATTGCATTTGAATGACAAAGTTAACATGGCTGCATATCTCAACTTTTAGTCAACAATATTTACTTTCTTTATTTATGTTTCTTGTTTCACAATAAACTTTGGTTAGGAAAGTATTTTTCTAATCAATTTACGTGTCTAGCAATAGGAAAGTAAATATTCAATCTTTATTTAGGTTGACTCTACTTTTCCTATAAGTATTGGTGTTTTCTTAGTAAGGAGATTATCTTTTGAGTTTTATAATAATCCAAGAAACCTACGGGTCTTTTCTTCTTTGAGTTTTCTCAGTTCTTTTGTGTGTTCTTGGCCATTTGATTATCGATCCGCATCAAGGAGACATTAAGAGAAATATTAGAAGAATAAGCAAGGGCTGAAAAAGAGTGGGAGGAAAGAATTAGGGAAGAACAAGCTCATGATGAGTTATTCAGGTCGGAATTTGTGGTGTATTTTGATTCGGAAACAGATTAATCTAAAAGTTGAATAATTCCACTAGCTCACGAAATTATGTGTTTTAATTTCCGTATCATAGTTTGTATTTTTCATTTCAATGTCGTATTCTGATGTAATGAATAAAAGTTCGTACTCTACTTTGGTTCTTCATACTCGAAAATAAATTTTCATACATTTAAATAAAAATAGACATTACGATACGAAATTTAAAAAACAATACAAAAACAAAATACTCCTATTTATTATTTACATGCATCTAAACAATTTTATAATTCGTTTGGTGTTCTCATTTTCCCGGCTTTTTAAACAAAGTATTTTGCATCTCTTAATCGAATTCAGATGCTTGATTCAATAAGTGTCGATCAAAGTACGTTTCTCTTGTGGAATGACACTGCATTCGGCGTACGATTTTCTCAGATCATCTTTAGCTGCACATGCATTATCAAATTCTACGGCTATGTTCATCGACGGTGTGTAGAAGTGAACAAGCATATAAAAAGCTGATAAAAGTGCATATAACTTGTGTATAAATGATAAGATAAATGGGGTATTTATATGGTAAAAGGTTTAAATTTTTGAAAGTCTTTTTTTTACATTGCTAAAAAATCAAATGGTCAAAACATTTAAACCAAAACCAAGCTTGGCAACATTGGTCGAGAACACGGCTGATTTCCTTCGCGACCTACACACGACCGAAATACCACAACAAGGCTGACCGATTTGGGAGTCGGTCGACCTACTACTAGTCGGCCTCCTTGTTGTGCTTAGCCTAATATCTCATTAAATTAATAAAATATCATGATCCTAATATTATTAATTTATAGAGGTTTTATTGTACAATTTTTTGAATCTATTAAATATATTACGACTCAACTGTGTTGTTTGTCAATTGTAGTTATCTTCTAGATTAAAAGATTTAATTGCCACACATATAGCCGTTGTGTAACGGTTACAAAATTTTGTAAGTTGGTTCACAAACGGTCACCGTTCATTCTCGAATAATGGTGGTTTAAAATTTGAAAACTATATCAACAGAAATGAATGTTGTGTAACGGTCATAAAAATATACGCCCCCTATATAATGTCTTTTGACTGATTCTTTCTTGCTCATATTTCTTTTTATCTCACACATTTCTCTCAATCTTACACCATAAATTATACTCTTTTTTTTACATGGTCTTTTTTTTCCGCTGATGTTGTAGCATCGTCAACATATTAGTCGAGATCATTATGTACATTACTTATCCTTGTTTCAAGGTTTTGGTTTTTATTCCATATAAATTTTGGAAATATAGGTCTTGCTTAGGATCTGACATTCATTTCTGGCTCAGAAAGTCTCTAAAGAAATTGGTGCACATGCGTTCTTCAGATCAGATAGCTGAAAACTGCAAATACTTATCATCACATACGGAGTGATAATAAGGCAGAGAACGAAGGGTTCCAAATGTGAAATCTTGGACTCTTGGAGTGGCACATCCGTTAATCTCATCATATGCTTAGATGATGTACCAATTATCTTGGGGTTTGCTAGTTGTGGTGGCGGCGGCGGCGGCGGTGGTGCATTTGCAGGGGTCCAATTTCTTATCAGAAGCTCAAGCCTCTCATCAATTTCCAAGAGGTTTTGATCAGCAAGTGAAGAAATAGCCTGCTTTTTTGGTATGTTCAAGTCATCAGCCACCGAGACTTTGCCACTTAAACAGTCAGACATCAGGATGTCCATCTCCAGACCTCGGTTCAGAAATCTCTGCTTCTTGATTTTCTCCTCCACCTTTTATATCCTATTCTCGAGTTGCCTTGTCTTATTCTCCATGTGCTTGCTTCTATCCATTTCAGACATGGACCAGAACGTGTTCAGCACACTAAGGACACCCTCATCATTAGGCCACACCTCATAACCAGGTTTATACGGGCCATTAATAATGGTGCAGGCTTCGACTCCACATAAAGTGGTTATCTGGTCTAACTTTGTCATTAGGCCTTTTTTCCTTTTGTTGTAGGTGGCTTTCCTTGCTCCCTTTTTCTCTATCAACTCATTATTGTTTCCTTCGAGCTTTGGCATGTTAAGAATATTTGGGCTGGAGAAACAAAGAAATATTGGTGGAAGATTTGTGAGGGTTGTGTTTTTTGATTCCAAATGAGCTTTCATATATATACACGCACAGGTTTTTATATCATTGAGTCATCTAAAAGTACCTTCGGGTATTGTTATTATCCTAGGAAAAGAATTCTGTAAGCAAATATCATATCTATCGTACAAATCTATGTTCATTCCAATTATATCAGCTTATTCTTTCAAAAGATCAAAGGAAGAACTGTGAAATTACCGGATCAACAACAATGAGGAGAGACTCCAATGAACAAAAACGAGCTATTGGATTTTCAAGCTAAAGTTTGTATGTAATTTATGCGAGATATTTTTCACATGAGAGTTACAAAGCATTAGCTACATTTCAGCCTTCGTAGCAATTTTTTTTTACTGTAACATACTTTATGCTGATTAGTAACTACTTAAAAAAGATAATTTGTCATTTTTATTAAAGATTTTTGTTAAGAAATTAAGACATCTTAGAGCATCCATCAATAATTCATATAAGCATTTATGTAAACTAGCTAGAACCGTAAAATACATAAAACCCGATATAATTATCTTAGCCCATAGTAACAATTTCAGCCTTGTTCATACTCCAAGCATTTAGACTCAAGATAGTCACAATTTCTGTGCCATTGTTGAATACATAGAGCTTAGCTTGTTCGTTAATCGCTTGCTTTGGAGTTTGGATATACACACTAGCAGTAATACAAGTTAGTCCTTCTCCACCAAAACTTTCGACAATCGAATGATCAATCTGAAAATTCATAGAAAATATGTTATGCCCAAACATAAAATATCTGTGTATGTGTTGTGTGTGTCTACCAAGTATATATAACTGCTTAGTAATGTACCAAGCTTCTTAGTGAAATCTTGTCATGAAGAGGGTCCTTTTGTTGTTATGCTTTTATAGTATACAAATCGTATTGAAAAACTCAAAAGCGAGTCTCGAGAGTCAGCTGCTCTAGTCTCTAAACTTGAGGAACATCTCACTCAACTGTAAAACAGGTTGTGTGATGAGCAAAAAGAATATTATTATTATTATTATTATTATTATTATTATTATTATTAGGGATAAATATTTGACTAGATCGTTGACTATTTGACTAGTCACTTGGTATTCACTTTCTAAAATTGGATCGGGCAACTTAAAAATTGAGCAACTCAATAAGAGTTTGACACATGTCCATTATTTAATTATCAAAGTACAAAGAGTAGAATGTATTTGTAAAGTATGTGTAAGTATTGTGTAAGTTATTTTAAGGTTTTTGACTTGTGCAACTAGCTTTATATTGGGCGACTTGTATTTGACAACTTTTTTTTTGTACTATCATCACTTTTAACAATTATACGGTACAAAAATTAAGTAATAATTTAGCTTTCATGATACTTAACATTTATAACACAAATTAATATAATCCTAAACACTTCAAACCACACTATATATACTATATACCCCATCAATCTCATATCTTCTTCAACCATCATCACCACCACCACCAGCAAGCATATTCGAATACCACCTGACCTCTCCACCACTACCACCGTTTCTGAATACCACCTCACCTCACCACCATCCACCATTGCCGTCTACGCTGAAAGTTTCTCACGCCTCCACTCTGTCGATCTAAGGTTGTTGCCGCCTCTAGTCTTATCTTTAATGAAACTAGGCTGTTGTAGGATGTAATATACAAAAGCATACATAAACAATTTGTTGGTTTTGAATGTTTTTGAACCAAGCATTTTACAACTATAAACAATGAATGATTATCTAGTTTAAAATCATCAGTGTAGTTTTAATATGATGTTTTTTTTAACAAACAGAAGCATGTAATCAGCAGGTTGACTTTCGAAATTCAAAATGCAATTAGAATAACCGAATTTGACTATTAAAGTCAACACATTTTTTTTATTGCCTTTGTGCCAACTACAAATGTTGAAGATTCAAGCACCCCCAACTCAAAATATGGCAGCTAACATGCTGGGGGCACTACGCAAATAGAAACCAAGCACATTTATAGCTAACGACCACAACACGGGACGTTTATAAATGTTGTAAAACATATCATTTGAATTATAAACCGTTTAGAGTACAAGGACTCTTAAATCAAAGTAGCAGCGGAAATAATAAAATAGAGTTTGCAGCGGAAAGTTTACAAAGTTTAGCAGCGAAAAACATTTAACAAAGTTTAGCAGCGGAAATAAGTAAGACACACCAAGGTTTTACGAATGATATGAAAGTAAATATAGTAAACATAATAATGCTGCCTTGACAGAAAGACTCCATTGACCTTGCCACTCCACCAAGCCCATATCATAAAGCTCCAAAACTAATTTGTAGCAGTACCTGAGAAACACATGCTTAAAAGTCAACACAAAGGTTGAGTGTAATCCATAGGTTTAAAATAATAAGTTGAGCACAAAGTTTTAATCATAGGATATAAGCAACAAATGCTATTACCGGGTAAATCAAGGTAACACCTAATATGTAGAGGCATCCCAGTGCATACATATGGTTGATGGTACTAAGCTCATGACACACAAACGTTAACCAAACCAATCGTCAGTAACATTGTAGTAACATAAACAATAACCGCGGAATTTCATAATATAAGTGCCCCCGAGGCCGGGTACTTGCCAATACCCAGCAAAATCGAAAGTAGTACACCCGCATGTCAAGCCCTTGGCAACTACGAATGGGATGGTCAATCCTATAGGCCTATAAACTAAGTTCGCATTCACTCGCAAGTGACTAATGGCTCATGATCTGAGGGTTTTCCGGCAAGACAAGCTACTTAGCACATCGTCAGGAATTATATATATCATTCAGGAAAAGCATACCAAAAATACTTGTGCTCTGAAAACATTTAAAGCATGTGTCTCACCCCATGGGTTTATAAACGATTAAAATATAAAAAGTGGGGCTATGAATCACACCTTAACAATAGCAGCAGGAAACGAGATATAGTAACCAATCAAATAATGCGTCACAGCAAATGAACTTCAGCACAACCTAATCAATATAAATGGCATAACTCAGAACTATACTCGAATATTCCAATAAACAATGCTTGAGTAAAAGTTTTATAAATACAATGGAAATTGAAAGAAATAGATTTCGTAAAGTCTCGTGTGGGAGACAAGAAAGTTTAGAAAAGAAATAAGTCGGCGAATCAACCAAATGCACAAGAAAGACGAAAGAACTCCTCGAAGAAAGTCATCGAAAAAAAATGAAAAGAAAAGAAATAAAGAAATGTGGAAAACTCACTCAAATAAGATAAACAAATAATACGTAACAATAAGTCTCAGATTTTACCCGTTTTCCCAAAATAATGTTGAAATAAAAGGTGTTGAAATAATAATAATGTTTGGTAAAATAATTTAAGTTTATAAAGAATTTTATAAAATTTCGGCATGACCTGCCCGTTTATATAACATTTCCCGAGTCAACGACTCTTTATTTTTGAACAATATTAATACATATATAAGTAAATATGATTGGATATATCATTTGCGTAGTCGATTAGTTGTTTAGGCTTTATCAACCATTTTGTATTTGTTCGAGTTCCAAGTACGTTAAGATCTTTACGGGCCTAACGTACCCTACCGTCTCGTGTACCAAAGGGTCCATAACATCCAAATAACCAAGGCCGTAAATTCAATACGTCCAATTCAAGCTCACAATATCATAATACGGAATCATGTCCGATATCAAATCCACTTAACTAAAACAATTTTATTTTAGATTTCATATATATATTATCCGTTTTATTATTAGTAGTTACCGTGTAACCCATATCAATATCCCAAGACTAAGTTACCAAACCAATACTCAAAAATAATCATCACAACAATTTTAATAACTCCAAAATCAACCCAAGTCACACAAAATAATCCCGGAACTAAACCAATATCCAAATCGAGCCTAACTCCGTCCTCGGCTCGACCCAAACGAAACCAAATCCAAACCAAACACAACTAAACTACTCCAAACACTCAAACAACAACAACAAATAATAATAATAATCCCTCCCCACCACCGCCCAAGGCTCGGTGGTGGTGGCTCTCGGCTGCCGAGACACAACAACCAAACGGACCCTCGATATTCAAATCTAAACACAAAAATATACTCCCCTCGTCACTAATATCAAACAACAACAACAATAAATCTCACAACCCTCATCGAGTCACGAGTTGACTCGGTGAGTTCATCCGAGTCGCGGCCAAGTCAAAAACAACAAGAATCCACACGAGTTTTTAGGTTTTAAAAACATATCAAAAACATTTTTATAAAAGATTTTTAATATTAAAACCGAATTTAAATAAAAATAAAACTAGGATTTGAAAAATATTTAAAGAAAATAGAAAAAGGAGGTGCGTGAGGGTGGTGTTACCGTCGGAAAACAAGGGAGGGTGGCGGTGATGGTGTACGGTGGTGGCGTCGTGGCGGTGAGAGGCGCGTGGGAATGATACGGGGTGTTTGGGGTGCGGGGTTTGTACGGTGGTGTTGAGGGTTTCCCGATCTATCGATCGGTGTAAGAAAAGTGGGTGGCCGGAAAAATATTCCGGCGAGTTGCCCGGAACCTGCTGGTGCACCGGTGGGCGGCGGCCGGAAAACGCCAGGAGGGAGAGAGAGATATTTGTAGGTGTGTGTGTGTGTTTATAAAATAAAAATGAAATAAATGGGGGTGTTGGGGTTTATATATGGTGTAATAAGTATAGGGTAAGTTTCGTATACAATGAAAGTGTAGGGAAAGGTGTAGGGTGATAGTCTAGGGACCAAAGTTGCCAACGAAACAAACTTCTAACAATAAACGCTCCGGGGCTCGAACGACATAGCAAACGGACTCAAAAATTTACGAAACTTGCGCCATTGTTTACGAAATAATTTTTCCAATAAAATCAAGCATAAACTTCAGAGTTTTTCCAAAACTCAAAATAATTTGGCAAATGCAATACAATTCGAGTGTTCTAGGTTGTGCTGAGTCAATAAAGGAATAAAATTCTCGTTTCCAATATATCTCACGTTTCTCAAGCCCAAATAATCACAAAATAAAAGATTTGAGTATTTGCGTTTAAACTCGTCCTTGCGTTCCCAAGTATACTTCGGTCCTCTCTTGGCATTCCAACGAACCTTCACAAGAGGAATACGACTCTTCTTCAATCGCTTAACCTCGCGATCCATGATTTCAACGAGCTCCTCAACAAAATGCAATTGCTCATCAATCTCAATATCCTCGAGCAGAATTACAGCGGTCTCATTGGTCAAACACTTCTTCAAATTCGACACGTGGAAAGTAGGGTGAACTCTACTGAGCTCCGGTGGCAATTCTAGCTTATATGCCATAGGACCAATCCTCTTCACAATCTTAAATGGTCCTATATAACGGGGATTCAAATTTCATTTCTTACCAAACCTGATCACACCTTTCCATGGCGATACTTTCAACATAACCCTATCTCCTACCTGAAATTCCAGGGGTTTACATCTCACGTCAGCGTAACTCTTCTAACGGTCACGAGCAACTTTCAATCTGTCTTTAATCTGAGCAATCTTCTTGGTCGTCTCACGAACTAGATCTGGTCCAATAGGTTGTGCTTCTCCCACTTCATCCCAACATATAGGTGATCGGCACTTTCAACCATAGAGTGCTTCAAACGGTGGACCTTGTTACTCGCATGGTAACTATTGTTGTAGGAAAACTCAATCAAAGGCAAATGGACATCCCATCCATTCCCAAAATCAATTGCACATGCACGCAACATATCTTCCAAAGTCTGGATGGTTCTCTCGCTTTGACCATCGGTCTGTGGATGGTAAGTGGTACTCATGTCAAGGCTCATACCAAACGAATCTTGAAGTGACTTCTAAAAGTTTGAAGTAAACCTGCTGTCTCGATCTGAGATAATAGACACTGGTGCTCCATGTCGAGATACTATCTCCTTTACATAGAGCCTGGTCAACTTATCCATGCTGTAATTCTCTTTGATTAGCAAAAAGTGTGCGGATTTAGTCAATCGATCGACTATTACCCAAATAGCATCGAATCCTGTCGAAGTCATTGGTAGCTTGGTGACAAAATCCATTGTTATTCTTTCCCATTTCCATTCTGTCGAAGTCCTCAGGTTGCTCTAGTAAACCAGATGGTTTTTGATGTTCAGCCATAACTTTGGCGCACGTAAGACACTTATGGACATAATCGGCAATCTCAGCTTTCATATTGGGCCACCAATACAACATCTTCACATCCTGATACATCTTATCAGTTCCTGAGTGAATAGAATACTTCGACTTATGAGACTCGAGCATAATCAAGTCTCTCAGTCCTCCAAACAAAGGTACCCAACTTCTTCCTTTGTAACACAAAATTTCATCTGAACGTTTCTCAAGTTTCTCCTTTCTGATCATCCCATCAACTTTCTCTTCCTTAAGCTCTCCTCTCTTCACGATTTCCTCTTGAGCTTGTAGAATTTGGGCGGGCAAATTCGAGTTAATCGTCAAAACTAAAGCTCGAACGCCTAACGGTTTCAAACGTTCCTTGCGGCTCAATGCATCAGCTACAACATTAGCATTTCCTGGGTGGTATCGTATCTCGTAATCATAATCGCTCAACGTCTCCAACCATCGTCGCTATCGCATATTCAACTCCTTCTGATCCAAAATATACTGCAAACTCTTGTGGTCGGTAAAGACAACACACTTAGTACCATAAAGATAATGTCTCCACAACTTAAGGGCAAAAATCACGGCTCCTAACTCCAAATCATGAGTGGTATACTTCTCTTCATGAGTCTTAAGCTGTCGGGAAGCATATGCTATAACCTTCTCTCGTTGCATCAAAACTGCACCTAACCCTAGATACGAGGCATCACAATAAACCACAAAATCTTCTACTCCATCTGCAAAGCCAAGATCGGTGCACTACAAAGCTTTTGCTTCAAAGTCTGAAAGGCCTTCTCTTCTTCCTCTCCCCATTCATACTTCTTATCCTTGTGAGTCAATGCAGTTAACGGTTTAGATATCTTGGAGAATCCCTCGATGAATCTCCTATAATACCCAGCCAATCCTAGAAATTGACGAATTTCTGTGGCGTTAACCGGCGTTGCCCATTTCTCAATCGCCTCAATCTTAGTGGGATCCACAAGTAATCCTTCACTATCAATCACATGACCCAAAAATTGAACTTTCCGAATCCAAAACTCACACTTAGAGAACTTTGCGTACCACTGCTCGTCCTTGAGCAACTTAAGAATCGTAGCCAAATGCTGATTGTGCTCTTCCTCGCTCTTTAAGTAGATCAAAATATCATCGACAAAGACTATCACGAACTTATCTAGATAAGGCTTGCACACTCGGTTCATGAGGTCCATGAACATTGCAGGTGCATTGGTCAAACCAAAAGGTGTCACTTGAAACTCATAATGACCATAACGGGTTCTAAATGCCGTCTTGTGAATATCCTCTTCCCGAACCCTAAGTTGGTGATAACCAGACCTCAAGTCAATCTTAGAGTAGTAACTCGATCCTTGCAATTGATCAAATAAATCATCAATCCTCGGTAACGGGTAGCGGTTCTTCATGGTTAACTTATTCAATCCTCGTTAGTAGATACACATCCTAAACGTTCCATCCTTCTTCTTCACAAATAACACTGGAGCTCCCCAGGGCGAAGAACTCGGTCGAATAAATCCTTTATCCAACAGCTCTTGTAATTGCTTAGATAACTTCTCCATTTCCAATGGCGCTAAACAATATGGTGCACGCGCAACAGGTGCAGCTCCTGGAACTAAGTCGATACGAAAATCCACTTGTCGGGCTGGCGAAAGTCCCGACAAATCTTCAGGAAATACTTCAGGAATCTCACGCACTACAGGAACATCCTCGAGTCGCTTCTCTCCCGACTCCTTCTTAGCCACGTGTGCTAGGAATGTGTGACATCCTTTCTCAAGGTATTTCATGGTCTTGAGACATGATATAATGTTCATGCGAGTTCCACTCCTATCACCTCGAACAATCAAGATCTCATCATTGAGAGGGATATGAACAACTCATTCTCCACAAACAATGCTCGCTCGATTCTTGGATAACCAATCCATTCCAACTATCACATCGAAGCTTCCGAGCTCGATTGGCATCAAATCAATACTAAACGGGTGATCTAACAAATTAAGGGTACAGCCAAGGATCACGGTGCGGGTATCTACTAGGTTACCATCAGCTAACTCAATACTATAGCTAACGTCTAATAGAGTAGGGGTAAGTCGGAGTAACGGCGCAATCTTAGAAGACACAAAGCTCATATCGGCACCCGAATCAAACAAAACTTTAACACGAAGGTTGTTGAGAAGAAACATACCAGTGACAATATTTGGATCTTGATGCGGCTCTCCATTTCCCATCACGTACACTCTACCTCGAGCACCTACATTTCCTTGTCCAGCATTCTTCGGGCATTGTCCCTTATAGTGTCCATGCTCTCCACATCCAAATCATGTAACCACAGGCTGGGCATTTGCTCCTGTCGCCACAACCTTATTCTTACAAAACCTTGAAACGTGACCAACCATTTGACACTTCATACATCTCACAGCACATGGTCCGGTATGATGCTGGTGGCACTTCCCACAAAGAGTTTGCTGTCCAACATTTGCTCCTTTTTGTGCAGCCACAAATACCTTAACAGTCTCCTGTCTTCTATTCTGTTGGTGATGGTGATTGTTGTTACGATACTGATTGTTGTTGTAGCGGTTGTTGGGGTTTTTATAGTTGTTGCTCTTTCTATTATCTTCCCATTTCCTCTTGTTGTCAAAGTGATTACCTTTCTGAACAATACCATGCTTAGTCACTTGATCCATAAGGCGTTCAACCATGCTAATAGTGTCATCCAATGTCTCAGCATTATATGACGTCACATTCCCTTGAATACTCGCAGGCAATCCACCAATAAACTTCTCTAGCAACTTCTCATTATCGGGCACCATGTGAGCACAAAACACCTTCAGCTCTTGGAAACGTCGCACATAAGTAGCAAGATCAGAACCCTTCACAGCCAAATAATAGAACTCAGTATCCAACTTCCTCAAATCACTACGAGAACAGTACTTCTTAACCATAGCTTTCTTGAAATCTTCCCATGAAGTACTATAAGCTTCCTCCATTCCCTTTTCCTGAACGTAAGCATTCTACCAAGACAAGGCATGCTCCAACAATGTGCCTGTCGCATACTTCACCCTATTGTTCTCAGTACAATTGCTCCTATGAAACACCGATTCCACTTTCTCAAACCATTGAGTCAATCCAACAGCTCCTTCAGTTCCTTTGAAGGTAATGGGCTTACAATCCATGAATTCCTTAAAAGTGCAGAAATGATTGTTGGGAACAGCTTGAGCTCTAGCCGGTCCAACATTCTGAGGAAAACCTGCTTGCCTGGCAAGCGCTGCAGCAACACCCTCATCAATCATCTACTGAATAGCAGCAGGGGTCATCTTCCTAGGAGGCATAATTCTATCAATCAATACAAAGTACAACACTTTTAAGTATTTGATTAACGTGTCAGAATCACATCACAAGATAAGCATCATCACATGAATAAAATCATAATATAGCATAAGTCAACATCAATAATAGTACATCACCATAATACATCATAGATTTCATACTTGACATTGGTCTTACAAGATATGCAAAACAAGTACAAGTTTCGAATAAAATCAACCAACTGAAGAATTCAGTATAGAATATACTAGGTAAACTACCATTAGGATACTAACTACTATAAATGATCCAATTACTGATCTCCTGAACGATCTCCATACATAGCCATCACATCAATGCTGTCATAAGACCTAAGGCGGGTCATCCTCTCAACATAGGCCTGTCTCTGCATCTCATGCAACTCGCTCCATAACTCGCTGATACAAGTACAATAGTGTCGACTATCAATGTCCGAGAACACCTCCTTCATGGTCAACTTATCAACCATCTTCTCCAACTCAACCATCTTCCTATCTAGCGATTCCATACGCTCCTTAAACGCAACACTCATCCACTCCAACAGGCTCAACCTCTCCACATGCCTCTGAAGCTCCATTTACATCTCTCCTGCAGCTCTCCTATCATCCTGAACCTCTCTCCTCAATCTTGCAACCTCAGACTGCCTATCACTCATACGCCTAGTGATACTCTTATGACTATTCCTACACCACTCTACATCCTGCCTCAGACGACTCATAGCAGCTCTAAGCTCTGACGGAGTAACACGGGCTGCTGCCGATGACTCACCAATCTCGTGCATAGAAGTAATCTCAGCCTCAAGCGCATATCCTAATGCCTCAGACGTATCCAACTCATAAGTCACATCCGACACAACAGGTGAAGGCGGCAAGGGAACATCCTGATCCTCCTCCATAAACTCCTCATCATCATCATCGTCATCCATCTCCTCATCTCCATCATCCTCAATATTATCATCATTCTCTAAACCTACCTCATCATCTAAACCAACATCAACTTCCAACTCAACATCATCACCTAAAGGCAATGGGTCAACAACGGGTGGGACTGGAACCTGATCACGGGGAACTGGGACAGACATGATACTTAACAAGAGTATAAGGAAACATAAAAATACTAGCCAAATTTTCGCGGAAAACCATTTTATAAGCCAAAGCATGATAGTGGAAAAGTCCAAACCAATCTCAATATAAAACATATATATATATATATATATATATATATATATATATATATATATATATATATATATATATATATATATATATATATATATATATGTATATGTATATATATATATATGTATATATATATATATATATGTATATATATATATGTATATATATATATATATGTATATATATATATATGTATATATATATATATGTATGTATATATATATATATATGTATATATATATATATATATATATATATATATATATATATATATGTAAGGTTTAAAAGAAATACCAGGGCGCGAAGTGGCGCGGAGGGTTGTCGGCTTTCTGTCTTAAAACATTTTGACTCCAGGAAAAAAGTTTATAGTCGAGTGCTAGCTCGTTCTCTATAAACGGTGCTCTGATACCATTCTGTAGCACCCCCAACTCAAAATACGGCAGCTAACATACCGGGGGCACTACACAAATAGAAACCAAGCACATTTATAGCTAACGACCACAACACGGGACATTTATAAATGTTGCAAAACATATCACTCGAATTATAAACCGTTTAGAGTACAAGGACTCTTAAATCAAAGTAGTAGCGGAAATAATAAAATAGAGTTTGCAGCGGAAAGTTTACAAAGTTTAGCAGCGGAAAACATTTAACAAAGTTTAGCAGCGGAAATAAGTAAGAAACACCAAGGTTTTACGAATGATATGAAAGTAAATATAGTAAAGATAATAAAGCTGCCTTGATAGAAAGACTCCATCGACCTTGCCACTCCACCAAGCCCATATCATAAAGCTCCAAAACTAATTTGTAGCAGTACCTGAGAAACACATGCTTAAAAGTCAACACAAAGGTTGAGTGTAATCCATAGGTTTAAAATAATAAGTTAAACACAAGGTTTTAATCATAGGATATAAGCAACAAATGCTAATACCGGGTAAATCAAGGTAACACCCAATATGTAGAGGCATCCCAGTGCATACATACGGTTGATGGTACTAAGCTCATGACACACAAACGTTAACCAAACCAATCGTCAGTAACATTGTACTAACATAAACAATAACCGCGGAATTTCATAATATAAGTGCCCCCGAGGCCGGGTACTTGCCAATACCCAGCAAAAGCGAAAGTAGTACACCCGGATGTCAAGCCCTTGACAACTACGAATGGGATGGTCAATCCTATAGGCCTATAAACTAAGTTCGCGTTCACTCGCAAGTGACTAATGGCTCATGATCTGAGGGTCTTTCCGGCAAGACAAGCTACTTAGCACATCGTCAGGAATTATATATATCATTCAGGAAAAGCATACCAAAAATACTTGTGCTCAGAAAACATTTAAAGCATGTGTCTCACCCCATGGGTTTATAAACGATTAAAATATAAAAAGTGGGGCTATGAATCACACCTTAACAATAGCAGCAGGAAACGAGATATAGTAACCAATCAAATAATGCGTCACAGCAAATGAACTTCAGCACAACCTAATCAATATAAATGGCATAACTCAGAACTATACTCAAATATTTCAATAAACAATGCTTGAGTAAAAGTTTTATAAATACAATGGCAATTGAAAGAAATAGATTTAGTAAAGTCTCGTGTGGGAGACAAGAAAGTTTAGAAAAGAAATAAGTCGGCGAATCAACCAAATGCACAAGAAAGACGAAAGAACTCCTCGAAGAAAGTCGTCGAAAAGAAATGAAAAGAAAAGAAATAAAGAAATGTGGAAAACTCACTCAAATAAGATAAACAAATAATACGTAACAATAAGTCTCGGATTTTACCCGTTTTCCCAAAATAATGTTGAAATAAAAGGTTTTGAAATAATAATAATGTTTGGTAAAATAAATTAAGTTTATAAAGAATTTTATAAAATTTCGGCATGACTTGCCCATTTATATAACATTTCCCGAGTCAACGACTCTTTATTTTTGAACAATATTAATACATATATAAGTAAATATGATTGGATATATCATTCGCGTTGTCCATTAGTTGTTTAAGTTTTATCGACCATTTTGTATTTGTTCGGGTTCCAGGTACGTTAAGATCTTTACGGGCCTAACGTACCCTACCGTCTCGTGTACCAAAGGGTCCATAACATCCAAAGAACCAAGGTCGTAAATCCAATACGTCCAATTCAAGCTCACAATGTCATAATACGGAATCATTTCCGATATCAAATCCACTTAACTAAAACAATTTTATTTTAGATTTCATATATATATTATCCGTTTTATTCTTAGTAGTTACCGTGTAACCCATATCAATATCCCGAGACTAAGTTACCAAACCAAAACTCAAAAATAATCATCACAACAATTTTAATAACTCCAAAATCAACCCAAGTCACACAAAATAATCCCGGAACTAAACCAATATCCAAATCGAGCCTAACTCCGTCCTCGGCTCGACCCAAACGAAGCCAAATCCAAACCAAACACAACTAAACTGCTCCAAACACTCAAACAACACAACAAATAATAATAATAATTCCTCCCCACCACCACCCAAGGCTCGGTGATAGTGGCTCTCGGCTGCCGAGATACAACAACCAAACGGACCCTCGATATTCAAATCCAAACACAAAAATATACTCCCCTCGTCACTAATATCAAACAACAACAACAACAATAAATCTCACAACCCTCACCGAGTCATGAGTTGACTCGGTGAGTTCATCCGTGTCACGGCCAGGTAAAAAACAACAAGAATCCACACGAGTTTTTAGGTTTTAAAAACATATCAAAAACATTTTTATAAAAGATTTTTAATATTAAAACCGAATTTAAATAAAAATTGCTGGGAATTATACTAACAGTTACCACGGCTAAGTGAAGATGTTACAACTGCAAAAGATTGTACTTGCAGTGGAAACTCATTACCACTGCAAGAACATATATTACCACTGCTTATTAGATAACTGTTAGGAAACGTGTTTAGATAAATATAGAATAGATCTTGTGTATATCTTATTATATTAGCATTATACTTATCTTGTAGAAGAGGACTCCTTGTGCTATAAAAGGAGATCCTAGGTTAATGGTTAGATATACGTTTCTAGAGCTTCAAGGTGTAACCCTAGTGATATCAAGATCACTCGTATTATTATCATTAATAATATTGGAGCTAATCGTTTGTTTACATACATTGTTTTTATTCATAAACAACTGTCTTACTCACAATCAAACTTCTAAGTGTTACTAAGTAAATTCCGCATACTTAGTGATATAACTCAAAGTATCAATCTAACACAGTTCAAGGTGTTTAGATCCATCAAGTGGTATCAGAGCCAGGTTTTGATACTTTGATTTAGAAGACTCTAGTTCACTTAGAAGAATCAATGGAGACAGAAACCAGTAACTCAAACATTGCTGCTAAGCTTCCAAAGCTTAAGTTGAATGACTTTGAGATGTGGAGGCTAATGATCGAACAATTCTTTATGGTCCAAGACTACACACTCTGGGAGATCATTATGGTTGGAAATTCTTTCAAACCAAGTTCTACTTCAGAGATGGTTAATGGCAAGGAAGTAATTAAGGTCAACACTGGACCTGTTACTAATGATGAAAGACTTCAGCTGAAGAATGATCTGAAGGCCAGAGGTTTGTTGCTGATGACACTTCCCAGAGACCAAGTTCTAGCATTCAGCAAGTACAAGACTGCAAAGACTCTTTTTGAGGAGATCTGTAATGTTTTTGGTGGTAATGATTCCACCAAGAAGACTCAAAAGACCCTGCTGAAGCAGACTTATGAAAACTTTGGTTCAACAAGTAATGAATCTATTAATAGCATCTTCACAAGGCTACAAAAGATTGTTACTCAACTCACTGTTTTTGGAATTGAGGTGGAAAGGGAAGACCTAAATCTAAAGTTCTTAAGAAGCTTACCCTCTGAATTTGGAACCAATGTTGCTGTGTGGGAAGATAAGCCAGATTTGGAGACCATGAAACTTAATGATTTGTACAATAACTTCAAGGTTATTGAACAAAGATTGAAGAAAGCTGGCAAATTAAGCTCAAGTTCAGGAAGTGTAGCACTCATATCATCATCTCTTGATGATAGTTCAGATGAAGATAGTGATAGTGATGATGACAGTGCTAACATTTTTATTTCCACTGGTAGTGGAAGTGTTTCCACTGGTAGCTCAAAGAGACAGATTGCAGGACTTAGTGATACTACTTTTTATGCCTTTATATCAAGTCAAGTGGGTGGTTCAATTCTCAATCATGAGGATTTGGATCAAATTGATGAGGATGATATGGAGGAGATGGACATTAAATGGCAAGTGGCATTACTAAGCTTAAGGACAAAGAAGTTTTGGAAGAAGACTGGTAGAGAGATCAACATCAGTGGCAATGAAACAGTAGGTTTTGACAAAAAGAAGGTGGAGTGCTATAATTGTCATAAGAAGGGGCACTTTGCCAGGGAGTGCAGGAAGCCAAGGAAATCTGACAACAGGTCAACTTGGTATAAGCAGGACAAGAAGAAGGAACCTACTACTGATGAGCCAAAGGGGCTATTGGCTATTGATGGAGTGAGCTTTGATTGGAGTTTTATGACTAAGGATGAGGAAGATGATTCAGAGTCTGCAATGGTTGCTACTGAGCTTGCACTAATGGCTTTTTCTGACTCTGAGGTACAAACTAATAATGCTTGTTCTAAATCTTGTAAGGCCTTAAAAGAGTATGAGAAAATTAAAGCACAATATGATGAACAATTGCTAGAGTTAACTCATACTAATTATAACTTAGCAAATCATAAAAGAGGTCTAGGAGTTTTAAAACTCAATTAGAGCATTATAGGGCAAATGAATCTAAGTTCAATGATGATATTGCAGTATTAAGAAGAGACTTAGATTATCAGGTTGCTGTAAATAAGGTTCTTAGAGAAGAACTCGAAAAGGTTAAAATGGCTAGTGAGAATATAATGATAATTAAGCAAACACTGGATCATCAATCCAAGTGTATTGACAAAATTTTTGGAAGCCCAAGTTGTGAACAAAGCCAAATCAGGAGTTGGATACAAAACAGTTCCACCACCTCTAAGAGGTGTTCCATCACCTCCTGGCATTGACTTAGCTCACACAGGATTAGAAGAATTCCAGGAACCACCTATGACCTATGGACCAAAGTTTGTTAAACCAGTTGAAATTGAAAAGGTTCAGGTTGAGGTTGATATATTTGATAGTGCTAGTGACTCATCTCTTAAAGATGAAATTTTGAATGTTGAGTCTAAACCTAGTGTTCCTGAGAATGTTAAAGTGGAGGTTAAAAGAATTATTCCTAATGTAGTCAAAGAGAAGCCTAGGACACAACCTAATTTCACTAGGCCCACTACTAGGTATGCAGAGATGTGCAGAAGTAGGTCACCAACTCCTAGGGGTAATATGGGGAGCTGGAATCATGTTAAATCTAGGCAATTTGGTAGTGATTTTGTGTTCAATAACAAACCCTGTCATATATGTGGTAGCTTTGACCATTTTTCTTATAGCTGTACCTACCACTTGGGAAGAAGGGAAGTGTTTGGGAATACTAGGGTGAATGGACAAAATGCTAAAAACTTAACTCACCCAAATCCACTTAGCAAGATGATTCCCACGTCTGTTTTGCTTAACTCTGGCATTAAACCAATTTCCACTTCTAGACCAGCAGTTACCACTGCCAAAAATAAAAACAGAGTTTACCCTAAGCCCCCTGTTACTACTTTTGTTAAATCTACTCAAACAGGGAAAAAGACCAATTTTGAAAAGAAAGTTAACAATAATCAGAAGTGGGTACCCAAAGTTTCAAAACCAGCAGTTTCCATTGCTAAGCCAGCAGTTACCACTGCAAGGCCAAAGGTTACCACTGGTGGGTCTGTTAACAAGAAAAGGGTAAATATGGGAAATGTTGTTAAGGCCTCAGCACGTTGGGAATGGAAGCCAAAAGGAACCATCACCTAAAACAATCCCAATGGTGTATCAATGACCTTTGATAGATATAATTATATTGATACACGAGGCAGATCCAAGTCATTTGTGGCTTGGGTCCCCAAAAGGAACTAATTCCTTTATTTTGTGTGCAGGAACATTCAAAGACTACAAATGATCAAGGATACTCAGACAGTGGATGTTCCAGGCACATGACTGGCAATAAGTCCTATCTTTCAGACTTTCAACCTTATGATGGACAATTTGTCAGCTTTGGAGGAGGAATTGGTGGCAAAGTTTCTGGCAAAGGAACAATCAAGGCTGGAAACATTGACTTTGAAGATGTGCAGTATGTGAAAGAACTCAAGTACAACCTCTTTAGTGTGTCACAGATGTGTGGCAAGAAGCATAGAGTTCTATTCTCAGAAGATGAATGCTATATCTTATCTAAGGATTATAAGCTTCCTGATGAAAGTGACATTTTGCTTAAAATCCCTAGAAAAGGAAATTTGTATAACATTGACATGAAGAACATAGTGGCTAATAATGATGTTACTTGCTTGCTTGCTAAAGCCACTTTGGATGAATCCATGCTTTGGCATAGAAGACTTGGTCATGTCAACTTCAAGACCATCAACAAGATTGTGAAAGATGGACTTGTCAGAGGTCTACCAGAGAAAAGATTTAAAAATGACCAAACTTGTGTTGCCTGTCTCAAAGGAAAGCAACATAGAGCTTCGTGCAAGACCAAAGCATTCAATTCTATTGATCATCCACTCTTTATGCTGCATATGGACTTGTTTGGTCCTACTTCTGTGAGCAGCATCAATTTGAAGAAGTATTGTCTTGTTGTGACTGATGATTTCAGTAGATTCACATGGGTTTTCTCTTTAAGAACCAAGGATGAAACCACTGGCATCCTTAAGACATTCATCACTGAAGTTGAAAATCAATTTGAAAAGAAAATCAAGATCATCAGGTGTGACAATGGGACAGAGTTCAAGAATAAAGTTATGGATGATTTCTGCAGAGACAAAGGTATTAAAAGAGAATTTAGTGTAGCAAGAACTCCTCAACAAAATGGAGTTGCAGAAAGAATAAACAGAACACTAATTGAGGCTGCTAGAACCATGTTAGCTGATTCAAAGCTTCCAGTGACTTTTTGGGCTGAAGCAGTTAACACTGCCTGTTACATTCAGAATAGGGTTTTAGTGGTCAAAACAAAGAACAAGACACCTTATGAGTTGTTTAGAGGAAGACCTCCTACTTTGGAGTTTATGAGGCCATTTAGGTGTCATGTTACCATTCTCAATACCATTGATCATCTGGGTAAATTTGAAGAAAAGTCTGATGAAGGCTTCTTTGTTGGATACTCTATGGTTGGCAAGGCTTTTAGAGTCTATAACTTAAGAACAAAGAAGATTGAAGAGAACTTGCATGTTCAGTTTCTTGAAAATAAAGCAAACATGGCAGGTTCAGGACCAGATTGGCTATTTGATTTTGAAACATTATCCAATACAATGAATTATGTAACTCTCACTTCAAGCACTGGAGACAAAGATCTTGAAGATTCAGAAGAATTCATTGATGAAGATGAAGCTTGTAAAGATGATGAAGATCAAATTGTTATGCCACTTTGGGACTTTGTTGATAATTCTGAAAAGACAAGTGATGCAGATGGTGTGAATTTTGATGAATTGAATAAAGAAAATCCTACTAGCAGTGGTAACTCAATTCCCACTGCTACACCAGAAGTTTCCACTGTCAGCCCAAATGTGGAACATACTTCTCAGGAATCACCAAGTGATGATGTAGAGATCTCAAATATGCCTACAACATAAGATATTCCTAGCACATCACAGACTTCAATTCATAAAGTGCATCCACTGGATAATGTTATTGGTGAACTTCAATCAAGTGTGAAGACTAGAAGACAGACAAAGAAAGATGATATTCATGGGTTCATAAGTGAAGTGTATGTGTCCAAGAAGCATAGTAAGAAGAATGAGTGTTTGTTTTTCTGTTTTCTCTCACAAGTGGAGCCTAAAAATGTCTATATGGCTCTAAGAGAATCTAGCTGGGTTGAAGCTATGCAAGAAGAGTTGCTGCAGTTTAAACTTCAAAAGGTTTGGGTTCTTTGTGACTTTCCTGATGGTATGAAGGTCATTGGTACTAAATGGGTTTTCAGAAATAAGAAAGATGAAAGAGGTATTGTAATCAGGAACAAAGCTAGATTGGTTGCTCAAGGATACACTCAAGAGGAGGGTATTGATTATGAAGAAGTTTTTGCTCCTGTTGCAAGGATTGAGGCTATTAGATTGTTTTTAGCCTATGCATCATTTATGGGCTTTACTGTCAATCAAATGGATGTTAAGAGTGCCTTTTTGTATGGTACTATTGATGAGGAGGTATATGTCTCTCAACCTCCAGGCTTTGAAGATCCTCAACACCCAAATAAAGTGCATAAAGTGGTTAAGGTTCTTCATGGCTTACATCAGGCTCCAAGGAAGTGGTATGAAACCTTAGCTAATTATTTGTTGAATAATGGGTTTCATAGAGGCAAGATTGACCAAACTTTGTTCATCAAGAAAGACAAGGGTGATATTCTACTTGTTCAAGTATATGTTGATGATATTATCTTTGGATCTACTAAACAAGAGATGTGCAAAGAGTATGAGAAGCTGATGAAAGATGAATTTCAAATGAGTTCTATGGGAGAACTTACATTCTTTTTGGGGCTACAAGTACAACAGAGTAAAGAAGGCATCTTTATCAGTCAAGACAAATATGTGGCTGAGATCATTAGGAAGTTCAAGTTTACTGATGCAAAACCTTCAAATACCCCTGCTGACAAGACCACTCATCTATTGTTGAAGAATGCTAGTGGTGCTAATGTTGATGTTCACACTTACAGATCTATGATTGGTTCTTTGATGTATCTTACTTCATCAAGGCCAGACATTATGTTTGTTGTATGTGCTTGAGCAAGATTTCAAGTGACTCCTAAGACATCACATATGACAGCAGTGGAAAAGATTTTTAGGTACTTGAAGACTTATCCTAATCTAGGATTATGGTATCCAAGAGAATCTCCTATGGAATTGATCACATACTCAGATAGTGACTATGCTGGTGCAAGTTTGGATAGAAGATCAACTACTGGAGGATGTCCTTGGATGTAGATTGGTGTCATGGCAGTGCAAGAAGCAAACTATGGTTGCTACTTCAACCACTGAAGTAGAATATGTTGCAGCTGCTAGTTGTTGTGCTCAGATCCTTTGGCTTCAGAATCAATTATTGGATTATAGGTACAATTTCATGAACACCATTATCTATATAGACAATAGTAGTACCATTTGTATTATTAAAAATCCTGTGCAACACACTAAAACTAAACATATTGAAATTAGACATCATTTTATTAGAGACTGTTTTGAGAAAAAGCTTATTAATGTTGTCAAAATCCATACTGATGACAATTATGCTGATTTATTAACAAAAGGGCTTGATGTGGGTAGATTTCAATACTTGGTAACAGGTATTGGAATGCTCAATCCATAAATCATTGATGTCTAATACTTTTCAGTGTTGCAGGATAATTTTTAGGTACTAGTATTGTTTGTATTGTATGTATAGTTTTCTACTAATTTGTATGCAGAGTTATCAAGAGCACAGTGGAAATAATCATACAACAGTGGAAAGATTGGTGATAAAAGCAAAAAACAAAGAGTACTTTTATTAATCTTAAAAGAGAGTACATAACAACCATTCTAAAAACATTGTCACTACCACAGAAAACCATCACAAAAGACATAAACCTACAACCTAACACCTACTCCATAGGTTTCTTTCCTTTTCCTTCATAATCATGCTTGCCTTTGGAAGCTTTCTTTCTCTTGTCATCAAAAGAGAGTTATTTCCTTGGACAAGCAAGTCCCAGAACTTGCTTAGGAGGTCTTGGTGCTTGGGTAGGCTTCTCAACAGCAGGCCACTTCATGTTGCTTATAGCTGTCTTCAATGCTGTGGTGAGGGCCTTTGGAAGCTCTTTGGAAAGATCAAAGGTTGGATCATTATCATCATCAGAGGAAGAACTAGTATAGAACTCCAAAGATGGAGCAGGTGAAGCTTCAGTCTTTTTTGATGTCTTGCTGGATGCTGTGGAAGTGGTTGCACTTTGTGGGAAGTAATCACTCCATCCTGTTGAAAGATCCTCTGAGTTTGAACAATAGCTGATTTCCTCATCAGATGAATCATCAGAAGATATGTAGATGATGAGGCAAAAAATGATCCGTTTTTAGGGGGTCATTTAAGCCCGAATCCGACTTTATTTGATCAAATATTGCCCTAAATCGTTCCTTTTGTGATTTTAGGTACTTTGGGAGAGAAATCTGGAAAAGGAAGCAATTCGGACGTTTTTGGAGCATAAAAATGAAGAAAACGCCAAAGTCTTAATTTTCCATGCTAGGAACAGTAGGTGACGGCGTCAAGAGCAAAACCTTGACGGCGTCAAGAGCAAATTTCATGAAAATCCATGACGATCCAGAGAAGATTTGACGGCGTCACGTAGGAAGGGCGTCAAGAGTAAAAGAGTCATGACGGCCTGGAAACATATAAGTCTTGACGGCGTCAGAAGTAGATCTAGGCAGTCCGAGAAGAGTTTTGGCGGCGAGGTGACGGCGTCACATGTTTCTTCTTGACGCCGTCAAACCCATTTTTCTATATATAGTTTTCTAATTTTTCACATTTAAAGAGAGAAGTTTTGGAGAAACCCTAAGTACGATTTTGGTGCAACTTTTACAGGTTTTTCAAGGGTTCCAAACCCTTGATACCTTGCATTGTAATTGAGATAAGTGTTCTTCTAATTCAATCAATATGTCTATGTGTTGGTTGTCTATATCTTGTTCTTGTCTCAATTCCATTATGCTAGGCTAGATCTCTTTTGTGTTTGCTTAGATCTAATGAAACCTAGATATTGATTATGTGTTGATTACTTGTTTATTCTTGTCTTGGATGAATGATTTATATGTTAGGCTTAAGAAAACTGGCAGATCTCCAAATGGTAACATGCTTGAACGTCTTAAGAAACATGAACCGAGGCGTACTAGGTCTTTATTGGTTGTATTTAATGCATGAGCCACTGTTTACAATCCCTATAGTTGTGCTGGGCATGGTGTAGGAGGATATAAGAGCTCATAGAATTGGGGAGTTATGTATGCCACCCCATGAATGGTATTAAGGAATACGATCCGTCATCCATGCAATTATAACAAGTAATTAACGTGTAAAAGATATCTAGGGAGTAGTGAAATCTAAGTAAACATATTTTCTCCAATTACTGCTCACAACCTTAGTATAATTAGTTTATTTTCATTTTTAGTATTTTATTTTGATTGCATCTTAGTATTGGGTTAGTTGAATAGCAACTAATTCCGCCCACTCTTCCAAAACCCGAGATTTTTATCTGCTTTCCATAAAATATAAAAACACAAAAATAATCATCCCTCACCTTTAGAACTAGTATTAAGGCTTTCTAATCCTAGCGACACTATTCCTAAGCTGAACGATCAATCCCCCGGTACTTGTCACTATACTATACTACAACGATCAGGTACACTGCCTGGTGGGGGTTGTAAGCTTCTCGAGATCCCTCGAGAGGTAAAGCCTGTTGCGATTCTCACGCATCAGTAGACTATTGGTAACCAGCTCATTTTGTTGATTAAGGGTTTGTGTTATTGAAGTTGTTTGTTGATGAGAGATAAAAGTTTTGAGCCCCCTTTTATAAGCAAAGTCAAGGTCGAATTCTAATTAATGAAGAATATTTACTCTTACCTGTTTTGGTAGGTTGGAGAAGTAAATTTGGTTATTATCGGGTTGACTTTTGGAAGATATTTTTATGAATAGTAACTTGGTTAAAAAGTTACTTTGGGTTAATCTTTATGGGTTAAGTTGAGAATTACTTTGTTTTGCAACATACAACCCATATTATTGGAGTAATTGGAGTTATAAGGTGTGTATCATAGACACACAACAAATGGTTATTGATTCACCATGTTTAATCCACATAAGAATCAACTAGTCCAGAGCAAACGGCTACTGGTAAAGACTTATCAAATCCGTTTATGGTTGATAGTTTACCAAAAACTATATGGTTATCAACTCACCATACTCCATGTGATCAAGAGTTGGCTAGTCCATAGCAAACGGCTCATGGTAAAGACATATCAAATCCGTTGATAGCTGGTAGTTTGCTAAAAACTATGATAAGAGCAGCAAATTTTCAAGTTTTACTTCCCACTGCTCTTTGATATGTTGTGAAAATTTTACCACTGCTAGTTCATTAGTTACCACTACAAGAGTAATTTTTCCACTGATTAACTAGCCGTTACAACTGTTGTGTCAGTAATCCATTTTTTACTAGCCGTTGTAAATATAACCGTCTTTCCTTATTAATAGGGTAAAATCTTTTGTGAATTATCTACTTACTTATTATAAATTATTCTTTTCCAAAGATAATTCTTTCTATAGATAATTCACATTGTGCAACCTCCTCAAACCCTATTAGTATAAATTGATCTTTATACGGCTTGATTTTTATCTTGATTACTAACACTTTTATTCTCTTTTTCACAAATATCATGGCGATTCTAAAATTTGTCGAGGAGCACAACCAAGTGGCCTACCTACAAAAGTCAAACGAGAAGAGTGGCCCTATTTTTCATTAGATTGTGGATTTTCTAAACACAACTTATATAAGGTATGCCTTAACTATTAATCCCACAATCTATATCTCTCATATCAAACAGTTCTGGAACACTGTGGAGTCCATAACTCTTGAACAGGGAGACACACATGAATCTGTGGATGCTCTAAGAGCCACAGTGGATGGGGTAACTATTGATGTTACTGAGTCATCCTTGAGGAGAATTCTTCAATTGGATGATCTCAATGGTATCATCACATTACCTAATTCAGAAATTTTCACTAATATTGCTTTAATGGGGTATGATACATCTGAACAAAAAGTTACTTTCAGAAAAGGATGTTTTTTTCCCCATTGGAGATTTTTAATTCACACTGTTTTACATTGCCTAAGTCTTAAAAAAACATCTTATGAACAATTTGCATCAACCATGGCTTATCCTTTGGTTTGTTTGGCAACTGATAGGACTTTCAATTTTTCAAAGTTTATTTTCAATAATATGAAAGGCAATGTAAAGAGTCAATATAAATTTTTGATGTATCCAAGGTTTGTGCAAGCCGTGTTAAATGAGTTTCAACTGCAACCTTACAATAGAATTTATGAGCCTTCCTGTCTTAAGCCAAAAGTTTTTCAAAACATGAGTAAGGCTTCAGATCTTTGGAATGGGGAGGTTCATCCACTTTTTCCTCAAATGCTTGCTAAAATTGCTCAAGTACAGGGTGAAGATGCAACCATCCCAGTTGTATCCCAAAACACACCCAATATTGTTGTTCCACCAATTCACCATACCCCTCCTGTAACTCACACTTATGAGAGAAGGTCTAAATAGCCAACTTCTCTTATCTCAACATTGCATGTTGCTGAACCTTTTGGTTAAGGGACAAGCAGTGGTGGTTCAAGGCTTAATCCTAGTCCAACTAGGGAAGAGCCTGAATCAATGCCTCATGATTCACCTCTCCCAACAGATAACACAGTTGGAAGTGATGAAGGTAGTGTGCAACTACCTGAATTGATGGACATTTGTACCAAATTAGTCAAGCAGGTTCAAGCTCTGGAGAAAGATCTGGCACAGAACAAAGAACAACATGCCTCAGAGCTGAATCAATTGAAGGCTGAGATTCAAAGATTACAGAATGAAGTTGAGAATCTCAAGAAGAAAAGACCTAAAGTTGTGTTATCTTCATCATCTTCACCTCAGGATGAGTTTTCTGCAAGTTCTACTAAAGCTTTGGGAGATTTTTCCAAACAGGGGAGGAAAACAGATGCAGAGTTTAAGGGGAGGAGTACTAATTTTGAAAAAGAATTTGTTGAGCTCACTGATTCTGACAATGCTCAAGCAAAAGATGATGTAGCTGAGACTGAGGGGAGGAAATTGGATTTAGAAGATATGGATGCTGATGCTGGTTTTCACTTTGATGATATAGTTGGAACTGCTCAACCAAATTCCACTGAAGCAGAACAAGTTCCCATTGATCAACCAATTCCCACTGCAAGTGAAAAAGTTCCCACTGCTACTCAATTAGTTACCACTACAGAGGAAGAAGCTGCCTGAATAAGATTAGTCAAAGGTAAAGCAATTGTGACTGGTTCAGATCAAGAGCAAACAAGAAAGATTTCTAAGAAAGATCAAGCTCAGATTGACTTTGATGCAAGATTGGCAGAGCATGAGCAAGCAGCAAAGAATGAAAGGAAGAGAAAGCTAGAGGAAGATGAAGTTGCTAGTTTTATGGAAGCTAAGAGGTTGGGTAAGCTTGAAGCTGTAATGGCAGAACCAATTTCAAGTGTTTCACCAACTGTTATTCATGAGAAACCTCCTTTGTAAATAATCATAAAGAAGGCTATTGAACTTATTGCAAATACAACCTTGAATGAAGAACAAAAGTCTGCACAACTAAAAGATTTCATTCAAATGAAGAATCAGCAAGCTCTTGATGAGATCATTGGGGATGTTAGAAAAGGTCAAAAGAAGCCAAGAAAACTTACAAAGGCACAGATGATGCGTAGGGATTGCACCAGGCTTTACCTCTCGAGGGATCTCAAGAAGCTTACAACCCCCACCAGGCAGTGTACCTGATCGTTGTAGTATAGTACAGTGACAAGTACCGGGGGATTGATCGTTCAGCTAGGAATAGTGTCGCTAGGATTAGAAAAACTAAATACTAGTTCTAGAGATGCGGGATGATTATTTTTGTATTTTTATATTTTTTAGAAAGCAAGTAAAAATCTCGGGTTTGAAGGATTTGGGCGGAATTAGTTGCTAGTCAACTAACCCAATAATAAAGATGCAATCAAAATAAAATACTAGAAATGAAAATAAAACTAAATTAACTAAGGTTGTGAGCAATAAGTGGAGAAATTGTGTTTACTTAGATTTCACTACTCCCTAGATATCTTTTACACGTTAATTACTTGTTATAGTTGTGTGGATGACGGATTGTATTCCTTAATACCATTCATGGGGTGGCGCACTTAACTCCCCAATCCTATGAGTGCCTACTTCACTCCTATGTCGAGCCGGCTAAGAAGCTCCTAACATGGGATCATTAGAATTTACTCATGCATTAAATACAACCAATAAAACCTAGTGCACGTCAGTTCATGTTTCCTAAGACGTTCAAGCATGTTACCATTTGGAGATCTGCCAGTTTTCTTAAGCCTAACATCGAAATCATTCATCCAGTACAACCATAAACAAGTAATCAACACATAACCAACATCTAGGTTTCATTAGATTTAAGCAAACACAAGATAAATCTAGCCTAGCATGGTGGAATTAAGACAAGTACAAGATATAGACAACCAACACATAGACATATTGATTGAATTAGAAGAACACTTATCTCAATTACACATGTAAGGGTTCAAGGGCTGAAAACCCTTGAAAAACCTGTAAAATTCGTAATAGGTTCGGCCTTTAGGGTTTCTCCAAACTTCTCCTCTTTTTATGAATGAAAATTAGAAAACTATACATAGGAAATTGAGGCTGACGGCGTCAAGACCAAATAGGTGACGCCGTCATCTCGTCGCCAAAATAATTCTCGGACTGCCTTGATCTACATCTGACGCCGTCATGTGTTAGGGTCTTCCAGGCCGTCACGTGTTTTACTCTTGACGCTCTACTTGTGACGCCTTCACGTTTCCACTGGGCCGTCATGCAATTTACTCTTGACGCCGTCAGGGTGTTGCTCTTGACGCCGTCACCTACTGTTCCCAGCAAGGAAAATTAAGACTTTGGCGTTTTCTTCACTTTTATGCTCCAAAAACGTCCAAATTGCTTCCTTTTCCAGATTTCTCTCCCAAAGTACCTAAAATCACAAAAGGAACGATTTAGGGCAATATTTGATCAAATAAATTCAATTCTGGGCTTAAATGACCCCCTAAAAACGGTTCATTTTTCGCCTCATCATATACCCTTACACTTGAGATTTGCTTGTCCTCAAGCAAATGTGCTTTTATTCTAGTCAAAATACAAGTTAGGGGTCATTTAACACTAATATAAAAGTAATTACAACAAATAATCATTCCACTAAAGACCAAAGACAAGCACGGAGGTCATATATTAGCACCTCACAAATAGTGTTTAGATACTCACATCTCTCAGGTGTAATAAAGTATAAATTACAATATGGAAACGGAAGATATCTCTCACTACCTGTCATAGCAAAATAGATTACCATAGGCTTGGGAAAGGATCAAACCTCCACCACATGGCGTAAGCACCTAGGATAAACTATCAAAGAGGTCTTTTAAGGGGTTGTAACGTTAGGTGTAGGGATATGAAATACATGGTTTTGTTGGATAAAGGCAGTTTTGTTGGATATGAAATACATGTACAATATGGCGTTGCTAAGCCAATACTAGACTCGTCTTAAGCTAATAAATGAAAAATAACAAAAACATAAAATGAACATAGAATGAAACGGGATGGTAGTCCGTATGTTTTTTCTCTTTTCTTTTTCTATTTTTTTTTCTTTTTCTTAATTTTTTCAATTTTTTTTTTTCTTTTTTTTTTTTTTTTTTTTTTTTGTATACACTCTTACCCTACCATCCAAAATAATACATCATAGGGAATGGAAATTCCCCTTACACTTGAATTTTTACATACTTTACAATAAACTAATCTAATGACTCGAATTAAGAAAATCAAAACACTTGTAGTACTTTTAAGATTAACGTACATATGGGGGTAATAAATGATGTTCTTCCCCATTACTCCATAAAATAAGTACTTATCCATGAGTCCCAATCGTCTCAAAACAATATGTACAAGGATATGACTCGACTTAGCAACCATGTAATCAATTAGAAAGTTAACTTAGGGTTTAACAAATAACAATAATGCACTAAAAATGAGCGCATACACGGAAGGCTAAGGCGATTTGGGTGTACATTTAAGTGGGGTGTAACAAATTCTTCCTTTAAGTAAAAAGCTTAAAGTTAGAAACGAAAAGATAGGCTCGGAGGGGTGTACTAGGGGTTTCGTGTACTATAAATGAGTACAACGCTAAGGGTGTGGGAAAAATTAGATGACTTAACTAGCCAAGTAGTATGACTTAAATGGTCAAGTAATTATGATACGGGTTTAACACAAGGGTGATCCTAATGCCTCTTATCATGTAGTAAATCCTACTACACGAATGTAGTCTCACTAGCGGTCTCGGAATGCATCACTAACGCAAGTTCTAGAATCTAAAAGCTACCGGTACACTCATAAGTACTAATAGTAAATGCTTTTCCTATCAAATCTAAAGGCGAACCTCACATATTTGGGTGGAAAAATTTTCTGAATGATACGGTTATGTGCTAGTCATACAATCTCCTATCCATGAGACGCTTGCTATGGCTAAAGTTTCACTCCTAAATGTTGTAAAAAATTTTAAATTTGGCGCTAAAATTGCACTAACAAGTATTTCTCATAGTTTTATTACACATCTACCATTAAACAAAACAAACTCAAGCGAAAGTGTATCTGTAAGGTATCATCATTTTACCCTCCCCTTACACTTAGGATGAACATTGTCCCCAATGTTCAAGTAAAGAATATAAAAGTTAAATAAGTAAAAAAATGAAATCAAATACTCCCCTGATTCGCTCGGTATGGATTATAAGGCAACCAGGTTAAATCTTCCTCTAAGAAAATGAACAATCAAAGCTTCCCTTCCAGAATATAAATCATCTTCTTGTCAAACATAACCTGTAAATCCTGAGAAAACAAACAAGGCAACCTCGCATAAAATCGGCGGCAATCTATATAAGTTACTAAATCCTAGAAAACAAAATAAGATATAATGCTTGTGGAATGAAGTTTGCAGATTTCCTGGAGATTATAAAACTTAATAATTCACAAAAACTTTAAAACTCCGTGATGAGGCGAAAAATGAACCGTTTTTAGGGGGTCATTTAAGCCCGAATTCGAATTTATTTGATCAAATATTGCCCTAAATCGTTCCTTTTGTGATTTTAGGTACTTTGGGAGAGAAATCTGGAAAAGGAAGCAATTCGGACATTTTTGGAGCATAAAAGTGAAGAAAACGCCAAAGTCTTAATTTTCCTTGCTGGGAACAGTAGGTGACGGCGTCAAGAATAAAATTCTGACGGCGTCAAGAGTAATTTCCATGACGATCCAGTACAGATTTGACTGCGTCACAAGGTAGGGCGTCAAGAGGAAAATGCATGACGGCCTGGAAACACATAACACATGACGGCGTCAAAAGTAGATCAAGGCAGTCCGAGAAGTATTTTGGCGGCGAGATGACGGCGTCACAAATTTGTTCTTGACGCCGTCAGACCCTATTTCCTATATATAGTTTTCTAATTTTCACATTAAAAGAGAGAGAAGTTTTGGAGAAACCCTAAGTCCAAACTTGGTACGAATTTTAAAAGGTTTTTCAAGGGTTTTCAGCCCTTGATCCCTTTCATGTGTAATTGAGATAAGTATTCCTTTAATTCAATCAATATGTCTATGTGTTGGTTGTCTATATCTTGTTCTTGTCTTAATTCCATCATGCTAGGCTAGATCTATCTTGTGTTTGCTTGGATCTAATGAAACCTAGATGTTAATTATGTGTTGATTACTTGTTTATGGTTGCATTGGATGAATGATTTCGATGTTAGGCTTAAGAAAACTGGCAGATCTCCAATTGGTAACATGCTTGAACGTCTTAGGAAACATGAACTGAAGTGCACTAGGTTTTATTGGTTGTATTTAATGCATGAGTAAATTCTAATGATCCCATGTTAGGAGCTTCTTAGACAGCTCGACATAGGAGTGAAGTAGGCACTCATAGGATTGGGGAATTAAGTGCGCCACCCCATGAATGGTATTAAGGAATACAATCCATCATCCACGTAACTATAACAAGTAATTAACGTGTAAAAGATATCTAGGGAGTAGTGAAATCTAAGTAAACACAACTTCTCCACTTATTGCTCACAACCTTAGTTTAATTTAGCTTATTTTCATTTCTAGTATTTTATTTTTGATTGCATCTTTAGTATTGGGTTAGTTGACTAGCAACTAATTCCACCCAAATCCTTCAAACCCGAGATTTTTACTTGCCTTCTAAAAAATATAAAAATACAAAAATAATCATCCCTCATCTTTAGAACTAGTATTTAGGTTTTCTAATCCTAGCGACACTATTCCTAGCTGAATGATCAATCCCCCAGTAATTGTCACTATACTATACTACAACGATCAGGTACACTGCCTGGTGGGGGTTGTAAGCTTCTCGAGATCCCTTGAGAGGTAAAGCCTGGTGCGCTTCCCACGTATCAAGTTTTTGGCGCCGCAACCCGGGTAATAGTTATTGTCTAGGTTTGAATCTCTTTTTCTTAGGTCTACTTGCTAGATTCCTTTCTAGTAAGATTTTATTTTTATTTTTAGGTTTTCTTTAGTCTATCTTATTTCTTTGTGTTTTTGTTCGTAACTCTTCACCACCTGCCATCATGGCAAACGACGAATCCTTCAACCTTAGGATCACTAGGAGTCGTAGTTCCACTAGAAACCTTGTCTTGCCTTATGCGGAACCCGAAAGAGAAATGCATAGATTGAGACAACATCACCCAACTTCTGAACCATCTAGCGTTGCCATCGATTTTGATGCACCCCTGATGCGTGGGAATCGCAACAGGCTTTACCTCTCGAGGGATCTCGAGAAGCTTACAACCCCCACCAGGCAGTGTACCTGATCGTTGTAGTATAGTATAGTGACAAGTACCGGGGGATTGATCGTTCAGCTTAGGAATAGTGTCGCTAGGATTAGAAAACCTAATTAATAGTTCTAGAGGTGAGGGATGATTATTTTTGTGTTTTTATGTTTTTTTAGAAAGCAAGTAAAATCTCGGGTTTTAAAGGAATGGGCGGAATTAGTTGCTATTCAACTAACCCAAAACTAAGATACAATCAAAATAAAAATAAACTAAATTATACTAAGGTTGTGAGCAGTAATTGGAGAAGTTGTGTTTACTTAGACTTCACTACTCCCTAGATATCTTTTACACGTTAATTACTTGTTATACTTGTATGGATGACGGATTGTATTCCTTAATACCATTCGTGGGGTGGCATACATAACTCCCCAACTCTATGAGCTCTTATCTCCTCCTACACCATGACCCAGCACAACTATAGGGATTGTAAACAGTGGCTCATGCATTAAATACAACCAATAAAGACCTAGTACGCCTCGGTTCATGTTTCTTAAGACGTTCAAGCATGTTACCATTTGGAGATCTGCCAGTTTTCTTAAGCCTAACATATAAAATCATTCATCCAAGACAAGAATAGACAAGTAATCAACACATAATCAACATCTAGGTTTCATTAGATCTAAGCAAACACAAAAGAGATCTAGCCTAGCATAATGGAATTGAGACAAGAACAAGATATAGACAACCAACACATAGACATATTGATTGAATTAGAAGAACACTTATCTCAATTACAATGCAAGGTATCAAGGGTTTGGAACCCTTGAAAACCCTGTAAAAGATACACCAAATTCGTCTTTAGGGTTTCACCAAAACTTCTCCCTTTTTAATGAAAAAACTAGAAAACTATATATTGGAAAACTGGGCTGACGGCGTCAAGACAACCATGTGACGCCGTCACCTCGCCGCCAAATACTTCCTCGGACGGCCTTGATCTACTTATGATGGCCTATGTGACGCCGTCACCAACCACGGTATTTTATTCTTTGTACTTTGACGCCGTCAGGATGACTTTTGACGCCGTCATCAACTACGGTGTTTTATTCTTGATGTCTGACGCCGTCAGGGCATAACTCTTGACGCCGTCACCTAGTGTCTTCAGCATGGAAAATTGATACTTTGCCGTTTTCTTCACTTTTATGCTCCAAAAACGTCCAAAATGGCTTCTTTTCCAGAATTCACTCTCCAAACACCTAAAATCACAAAAGGAACGATTTAGGGCAATATTTGATCAAATAAAGTCGGATTCGGGCTTAAATGACCCCCTAAAAACGGATCATTTTTCGCCTCATCATATACCCTTACACTTGAGATTTGCTTGTCCTCAAGCAAATGAGCTTTTATTCTACTCAAAAGACAAGTTAGGGGTCATTTAACACTAATATAAAAGTAATTACAACAAATAATCGTTCCACTAAAGACCAATAGACAAGCACGGAGGTCATACACAAGCACCTCGCAAATAGTGTTTAGATACTCACATCTTTCGGGTGTAATAAAGTAATATAACATTATGGAAATGGAAGATATCTCTCACTACCTGGCATAGCAAAATAGATTACCATAAGCTTGGGAAAGGATCAAACCTCCACCACATGGAGTAAGCACCTAGGATAAACTATCAAAGAGGTCTTTTAAAGGGTTGTAACGTTAGGTATAGGGATATGAATTACACGGTTTTGTTGGATAAAGGAAGTTTTACTGGTGGCGAGTTAACAATCTTGGTTAATTACATGTACAAGATGGCGTTGCTAAGCCAAGACTAGACTCGACTTAAGCTAACAAATGAAAAATAACAAAAACATAAAATGAACATAGAATGAAACGGGATGGTAGTCCGTATGTTTTTCTTTTTCTTTTTCTTAATTTTTTCCATTTTTTTTTTTTTTTTTTTTTTTTTGATTTTTTCGATTTTTTTTTTTTTTTTTTTTTTTTTTTTTTTGCATACACTCTTACCCTACCATCCAAAATACTACATCATAGGGGTATGAGCATTCCCCTTACACTTGAATCTTTACATACTTTACAATTAACTAATCTAATGACTCGAATTAAGAAAATCAAAACACTTGGAGCACTTTTAAGATTAACGTACATATGGGGGTAATAATATTATGTTCTTCCCCATTACTCCATAAAATAAGTACTTACCCATGAGTCCCAATCGTCCCAAAACAATATGTACAAGGATATGACTCGACTTAGCAACCATGTAATCAATTAGAAAGTTAACTTAGGGTTTAACAAATAACAATAATGCACTAAAAATGAGCGCATACACGGAAGGCTAAGGCGATTTGGGTGTACATTTAAGTGGGGTGTAATAAATTCTTCCTTTAAGTAAAATGCTTAAAGTTAGAAACGAAAAGATAGGCTCGGAGGGGTGTACTAGGGGTTTCGTGTACTAAAAATGAGTACAACGCAAAGGGTGTGGGAAAAATTAGTTGACTTAACTAGCCAAGTAATATGACTTAAATGGTCAAGTAATTATGATACGGGTTTAACACAAGGGTGATCCTAATGACTTTTATCATGTAGTAAATCCTACCACACGAAGTCTCACTAGCGGTCTCAGGATGCATCACTAACGCAAGTTCTAGAATCTAAATGCTACCGGTACACTCATAAGCACTAATAATGAATGCTATTCCTATCAAATCTAAAGGCGGACCTCACATTTTTGGGTGGAAAATTTTTCTGAATATACGGTTATGTGCTAGTCATACAACCCCCTATCCATGAGACGCTTGCTATGGCTAAAGTTTCACTCCTAAATGTTGTAAAAAAAAATTTAATTTGGCGCTAAAATTACACTAACAAGTATTTCTCATAGTTTTATTACACATCTACTATCAAACAAAACAAACTCAAGCGAAAGTGCATATGTAAGGTATCATCTTTTTACCCTCCCCTTACACTTAAGAAGAACATTGTCCCCAATGTTCAAGTAAAGAATGTAAAAGTGAAAAAGTAAAGAGAATGAAATCAAATACTCCCCTGATTCGCTCGGTATGGATTATAGGTTGGCCAGGTTAAATCTTCCTCCAAGAAAATGAACAATCAAAGCTTCCCTTCCAGAATATAAATCATCTTCTTGTCATACATAACCTGTAAATCCTGACAACAATAGACAAGACAACCTCGCGTAAAATCGGCGGCATCCTATATAAGTTACTAAATCCTAGAAAACAAAGTAAGATATAATGCTTGTGGAATGAAGTTTGCAGATTTCCTGGAGATTATAAAACTTAGTAATTCACAAAAACCATAAGACTCCGTTAGAAAAACAAAACCGGTAAAATTTCCAGATTTTTAACTCCTAACGCCGTCAAGAGTAATACTCTGACGCCGTCAGAATGGACCTGCAGAAATTCTTATGTTAAGTTTCCGGAAAATTTCTGGAAAAACTTTGTCCTACTTCCTGGAAAATCCTGCAAAACTTCATTATGACTCAATACAAGCATTTGACTCTAACAAATACGAATATACATGTTCATTTAATATCGTGGAGAATCATGATCGGTTTGTTTCTTAAAAACATATTTGGGGTTTCCCCTTACACTTATCTTATGCAAAAATACCTTTAGGTTGAAGTTAAGACTAGGCCAAACAACATAATAAAGTATTTCCACATTTTAATTGAGAAACATGATCAACCAACAATAAAAATAAAACATGCATACGGAAGCAAATAACTATCAAACAAATAAAATCACACAAAACATGGGTTGCCTCCCAAGAAGCGCTTTTCTTTATTTATGAGTCTTGTAGCTAGACTCAAAGTCATGGGTTATCACGTGATTTCATCATCAAACATTACATCCTCCTCATTAATCATTTCATTGTTATTTTCTTGGTAATGTTTTACACGTTGTATGTTAACCGTGAATTCCCTACCCTCATCATCAATTAACACTACCGCTCCAAATTTAGAAGAATTCTTTACCGTGAACGGCCCATACCATCTAGACTTAAGTTTTCCCGGAAATAATCTCAACCGAGAATTGTATAATAGGACCTTGTCTCCTTCTGAAAATTCTTTGGGTTTCTTAATTCTTTGATCATGCCATCTTTTAGCTCTCTCTTTATATGTGATGGAAGATTCGTAGGCTTCTAGTCTAAGCTCATCAAGCTTGTGTAATTGCAAAAACCTATTATTCCCAGCAGTTGTGTAATCTAAGTTGCATGCCTTAAGCGCCCAATAAGCCTTGTGTTCTAACTCTACCGGTAAGTGACATGCCTTACCATACACCATGCGGAATGGGGTCGTTCCAATAGGTGTTTTGTAGGCAGTTCAGAATGCCCATAAGGCTTCGTCGAGTTTGAATGACCAGTCCTTTCTGTTTTGACTAACCGTTTTTTCAAGTATTCTTTTAATAGCTCTATTGGTGTTTTTGACTTGGCCATTGGTTTGTGGATGATAGGCGGTTGAGAATCGATGGGGTACTCCATACCTCTTCATGACCTTTTCCATTTGTGCATTGCAAAAATGTGTCCCCCTATCACTGATGAGAGCTTTCGGAATCCCGAATCTTGCGAAAAGCTTTTTCAGGAAATGAATGACTACTCTGGCATCATTTGTCCTAAGGGCTTGTGCTTCAACCCATTTTGAAACATAGTCAATGGCGACTAAGATGTACTCGTTTCCTCCTGAGGATGGAAAGGGTCCCATGAAGTCGATCCCCCAAACATCGAATACCTCACAAACTTGTATAAAGTTCTGAGGTGCTTCATCCCTATGTGATATATTTCCGGCTCGTTGACATGCATCGTACGCCTGCACCATTTCTTTTACATCACGGAAAATTGTGGGCCAATAGAATCCCGCATCGAGAATCTTTCGGGCGGTAACGTTTATCCCATGATGCCCTCCAGAGGGACCGGAGTGACATTCCCTCATAATCTTTACTGCCTCATTTTCCGAAACACAACGCCTTATAATATGGTCAGGACACCTTCGGAATAGAAAGGGTTCATCCCAGAAGTAGTATTTTAGCTGGGAAAAGAACCTCTTCCTCTCGTACTTAGTCAGGTGTTCAGGAACAAGTCTACATCTGCTTACGAAGTAATTGGCAAAGTCGGCGTACCATGGCTCCGAATCAATCATTGACATCAGTTTTTCGTCAGGAAACGAATCCCTAATCTCATTTCTATCGTGTTTATCCAAGGGGTTTTCAAGACGAGATAAATGATCGGCGGCTAGATTCTCTGCCCCTCTCTTATCGCGAATCTCAACATCAAATTCTTGTAACAACAAGATCCACCGAATTAGTCGCGGTTTGGCATCCTGTTTCGCAAACAGATATCGAAGAGCTGAGTGGTCAGTGAAGACGACTGTCTTTGAAAGGACAAGATATTGTCGGAATTTTTCGAATGCAAACACTACAGCTAATAATTCCTTTTCGGTGGTGGAATAATTCTCTTGAGCGGGATTCATGGTTTTGCTAGCGTAGTAAATAGGTTGGAAAAGATTGTCACGTCGTTGACCTAATACAGCCCCGACGGCGTAGTCGCTAGCGTCACACATGATTTCAAATGGTAACTCCCAGTTGGGTGTGATCATGATTGGAGCTTGAGTGAGTTCCCTTTTTAGGAGATCGAAAGCATCTTTGCATTCTTGGGAAAAATCAAACGGGGCATCTTTCACAAGCAATTGAGTCATTGGCCGGGCAATTTTGGAGAAGTCCTTGATAAATCTTCGATAAAATCCGGCGTGCCCCAAAAAGCTGCGTATTGCCTTAACAGTCGTGGGGTATGGTAACTTAGATATAGCTTCAACCTTAGCTTGGTCCACCTCTATCCCGTTCCCTGAAATCTTATGCCCCAACACAATCCCTTCCTTTACCATGAAATGACACTTTTCCCAGTTTAACACCAAGTTGGTTTCCTCACAACATTTAAGCATCTTTTCTAAATTAGCAAGACAGCGGTCGAAGGAGTTTCCGAAGACTGAAAAGTCATCCATGAATACTTCCATGCTGTCTTCCATGAGTTCGTGAAAGATTGCGGTCATGCAACGTTGGAAAGTGGCAGGGGCATTACATAGCCCAAAAGGCATCCTTTTGTAGGCAAATGTTCCATAGGGGCAAGTAAACGTGGTCTTTTCCTGGTCCTCGGGTGCTATGGGTATTTGAAAATATCCAGAGAATCCATCCAAAAAGCAATAGTACTCGTGTCCAGATAATCTCTCTAACATCTGATCAATGAATGGTAAGGGAAAGTGATCTTTCCTCGTGGCATCGTTGAGCTTTCGATAGTCAATGCATACCCGCCATCCAGTGACAATTCTCTGGGGTACCATCTCACCCTTGTCATTTTTTACTACAGTCATTCCACCCTTTTTAGGTACAACCTGCACAGGACTGACCCAGGGGCTATCCGAGATCGGGTAAATCAACCCTGCATCTAAAAGTTTTATGACTTCTTTCTTCACTACTTCTTTAATGTTAGGGTTCACACACCTTTTGGGTTGCACGGTAGGTTTATAATCTTCTTCCATGAGAATCTTATGTGTGCAAAAAGTCGAGTCAATCCCCTTAATGTCGACTACACTCCATGCAAGCACCCCCTTGTATTTCTTTAGGACCTCTAAGAGTTTAACTTTTTGTTCATGTTCCAAGGAGGAGTTAATGATCACCGGGAGTTGACTTTCTCCCTGAAGAAAGGCATATTCCAGATGATTAGGGAGCTCTTTAAGATCCACGTCAGGGGGCTCGATAATAGAAGGCTTGAGCTTGTTTTCGGGCTTTCGGAGCTCGAGATGCTCCGTTGCCTCTTGTCTGGGGTAGAAGGAGACTGCATTAACATCCTCCGTCTTTTCCACCTCTAGCAAAGGCAGAAAACTCTCGTCCCTTAGCCAGCCTTCATCGATTTGTTCATCGATGCAACTATCAATGACATCTGTGAGTTCATCTACTTCCCCGATAAAGTAGAGCCGGTTGGATGCTTCGAGGGAAAGGTCCATAGAATCCTTAATGTCGAAGGTTGTGCTATCGTCTCCTACTCGTAAGGTCAATTTGCCATCGTAGACATCGATGACTGCACGAGCGGTAGCAAGAAATGGTCTACCTAAGATGATAGGTACCAAGTCGTCCTCCTCCATATCCAGGATTACGAAGTCGACCGGGAATTTGAATTTCCCAACTTTGACTAGCACGTTCTCACATATCCCAACGGGATACTTGACTGATCTATCGGCTAGTTGGATGTTCATACGGGTAGACTTCAATCCAGAATATCCTAGTTTACGGAACATAGAGTGAGGCATGAGATTGATACTTGCTCCCAAATCGGCAAGAGCATTCTTGATTGATAGAGGTCCTATGGAGCAAGGCAAGGTGAAGCTACCCGGATCGTCAACCTTCTTTGGTAGCCCTCGATGGGTTACCACTGAGCATTCTTCCCCCAGGGTTACTAGACCCTCGAGTTTCTTCCTGTTAGCGAGAAGCTTTTTGAAGTATGTGCTATACTTTGGCATGTGATAACAAGCATCAAGGAGAGGTATAGTGACAACTGAGTCTTTTAGGTATGACAAGAACCTCTTGTTATCATTCTCAGTTTTCTGGTTTCTTAATCGGGACGGATATGGGATTCTCACGGGTTGGCTAGGCAAGGCCGACGGGGAAGGGATTGTTACGGGCGGTTGGTCTGGGGTGCCAATGCCGACATCCTGCTCCTCCTCCTCAGGTTTGTCTGGATTGAGGGTGACGGGGGACGAGTTTGGGTAAGGAGGGTTGATGAGTGTCTAAATACTCATCATTTTATACTAATCTGAACTGCCAAAACATACAAAAACACTCAAATATGTATCAAAATACTTAAAATATCTTAGAAGTGTGTTTTATATGTTTCAAATGCAAATTATGCAAAAACAGATGACAAACGTACAAAGTTTGCATAATTGGCAGTTTCAGTCCCTCAACTTTCATAAATTGGCAAAACTAGTCCCTGGTTATTCTAAAAACATGAAAAGTCATCAAAGGTCCTTTTTAATTAAAAAGTTACATATTTAGTCCTTTGGTGCAAAGTTTCATAAAATTACAAGTTTAGTCCCTGTACTTTGGAAATTGACAGAAATGGTCCCTGGGATGTTAAAAACTTTGAGAAAATCAATTTTGGTCCTTGTACTAATAATCTTTTGCAGGAATGGTCCTTGGTGTGAAGTTTGGTGAAATTACATAATTGGTCCTTCAAAGTTTGGCAGTTTGTCAGTTTTAGTCCCCGGGTATTTAAAAAATTAAAAAATATCAAAAATGCCTTGTACTATTCACATGTGACAATTTAAACCCTTTTGATAACTATGGATAAATCCCAAACCCAGCCCTCAACTTTGAATTAATTACAAAGTTGGTCCTTGTGATTTAATACCTTAAAAACCAAACGGACCCTTTATTATAATTACCAAATCCAAACAAACCCAACTACATCACCAAGCCCACCCCTGATCCATACCCTTTTCCAGCCCATCCACCAGCCCAGTCCACCTTTTAATAAATAAAACCGGGTCAAACATATACGTTGACCCCGCCTTTCTTCCCCAATACCACCCCACCACACAGACTCACAAACCACCCCTCCACCTATCTGGTTTCTTCACACCTTGGCCTCCAAGACTCATTCCACCTCACCCTCCACCTCACACAACCCTCCAAACCCCTAAATCCCTCACACGCAACCCATAGCTGCCCAAGTTAACGTGATTGACTTTTTGGCGTGAAAAAGTACTTTTGAACGGTGTGGATTAATTAAACCTTATCAATGGCTTGGAATTGGAGGGAAAGGACCCAGTGGGTCCCACAAACTCAGAAATGGGCTATAAAGAAGAAAGGAAGCAAAAGAGAAGGATTATTAGTTGTAGCTTAGGAGTAGTGTAACGTAGGTAGTGTAAACTTCAATATCAGTTGTAATTTCAATTAAAGTAAGCTTGTATCAGTTAATCTTATGTGTTTAAATCTTTAATTCAAGTCAATTTAAAGTTTCAGCTCATTTCTCAGTTTTTGCAATTTGTTCTTATTTCAAGATTCTCAAATAGTCAATTGTGGTTTCTAGTTGTTATTCTTGGTTCTCTCAGCTCACATAAGCTTTGACAAATCTCTTGTAAGCCATTAGTTACCCTAAAAGTTAGCTTAGAATAGAAAAACCAAAATTCTCAAAAATACATAGAAAATAGAAAATAAATAAAAAATTAGTGTTTGAAGAAAGAAGAAGGATTGAGCAAGGTGAATTTTGGAATATATCTGGTTTAGAACCTTTTGGGAGGTGATAGGTTGGTATTCTGTTCATGGTTCATTATCTCTCATCATAATCCATTTTGTAAGTTTTTCATATCAATTTTTCATATTACTAGTTAGGTACTTAATTTGCTTAGGTTTCTGTGTTTTTAAGCTTATGTGTTGTTTTTAAGATAATATAAAGCTTAATATAGATAGCTTATTAACCAGATATCACTTGTACTTAAAATCCAAAAATCATACAGTGTGTAACTTAAACTTGACAAACTTTTGCTATCTGCTTGTATTGTGGTTGATTGGTGTTCATTTGATCTTAGTTAATCTTAATATAGTGTTAGGAATCATAATTGTGGTTTAATTTCACCAATAGCTTTAATAATCATAAAAACAGTTGGTTACTAGGGTGTTCGGCATTGCTGAATACTTTGTGATCTATGTAATTTATTGTGGTGTTCTTAGTATACTTAGACTAAATTAGTATAGGGTTAGTTAACTGAGTCATTTGTTTGGTCATTTCAACACTTAAAAGTCAAAATCACTCACAAAATTTGGTTATAACCAACTGTTACACAGTTGGTTTCCAAGAACCCTCATATCATTTCATCTTTAAGTATTCTAGCTAGATTTGGTGTTATTTCATCTTATTATAACATTATTAGTTTGTTAAATTCATCACAAATTCAATAAAGTCAAAGTTGGTGTTTAATAGAAAAAGTCAAAAGTTCCATTCTCAGTTTTTTCCAAAACTAGTGGGATTTTTATAGAATTTAGGAATAGGATCCAAGCTTTGAATTTTTGTGGACTTGTACTCCACCAGCTGAACTTCAAAATCCCACTCTTTTTTCATTTTTTTGATTTTTGAGGTGGGCCCCACAACTGCTTAAACACACTTGCAAGGCAAGTGTGTGCTCTATCTCAGCAGACCACAGCCATCACCACCACTTTGGTGGTGATTTGTGACCACCTCAGTGGGCCCCACTCCTCAAACCTAGTTCCATAGAACCCCCCTCCTACCAGGGATACTTAGTCCACTCTTTGTTTGACCTGAGTCACTGTGGACCCCACCTAGTTATACCCTTGAACTCTGTCCCCATTCTGTGTTGAATTTAGGTTTTGGATTAGCTTATTGTGGCTTACCAGCTTATCTACTGAGCTTATTTGTCCATTTTTAGCTTTGACAAGTCCAAGTAGCTTATTAGAATCAGAATAAACCAAGGTGGGTCCCACATAAGCTCATTTGAGCTTATTTGCCCTTTTAGTCAACAAAAGTCAACTGTGGAAGCAATAAGCTTCCACAGTGCTTATTAATAAGTTCTAAATTATTTGTTTTTACAAAAGTTGGTTGATTTTATATATAATATAGTTTTGTAAAAGAAAATTCCAGAAAATACAACATAAAAATAAGTGATAGTTTCTATTTAATTTAATTTAATTTTAATTTTCATTTTTAGATTTTTATTAAGAAAGTTGTGTTTTTATATTTTTATTAATTTCCTTTTAGGTTAAAGTAATTTAAATAATTTTCTTAGATTTTTATATTGTCATTTGATATTTATTAGAATTAATAATAATTTTACTAATAATTAATCAATAAATAAGTTATAAATAGCATAATTAATTTTTATATAGCAACACCTAGTTTTTATATTTTTTATATCTTTTATAAGTTATAAAATAGTTTTATAAATTTTTTCATAATTTTCTAAGTTGTTTTAGTATTATTTGTAATTTAAAATAGTTTAATTAGTATAAATAATATAAATAGTTTTTAATTAATAGAAAATTCATAAAAAGTCAAAAATATTTATTTTTATTTTTTATACTTTCTTCAAGTTCATTTTAAGTTTTAGAAAATATTTTTATAAGTTTTTAGTTTAATTTGTAGTATTTATAATTTTTAGTTTTAATTAAATAGTTAAATAGTTTTTAATTAAATAATTAATAATAAATAATAAAATAATATAAAAAAAATAGTTTTCTTTTTAATTTAATTTTATTTTAAGTTTAAGTTTATAGAATTTTCAATTTTAACCCTTGTAGTTTATTTTTCCTTAAAACTCACCTTTTTCTCAGTACGCAGTCGCGTCTGATTTTAAATTGGTGAACGTTTTAACGTTTTAGATATCTAGGTTTTACGTAATCGTTTTAATAGTTATTTTAAGTTATAAAACCCTAGTTAAACACACACACACACTTTTATACCTTTCCTGTTCACATTCACTAATCACAGATTCGTTTTTAATACCATCACAACCTCGTTGGGACATTACGACCCGGGAAAACACTGTATTTCACGGAAGCATTTGCCTCAGCTGTTTGACTATTACAGTTGGCCATTCACAAGTGGCTGATCAATAATTATCTGACCGTTTGAGGCGAATCAATATTTGGCGCCGCTGCCGGGGAGGTTGTGCGCTTATTTTAAACGATTTTGCGTATTAGTGAATCTGGATATACATCCATTTGTATATTTACCATCTTTTATCTATATTTTTATAAAACAAAACACAAAAATATTCACCTTTACACCCCTACCTATTTGATTCTTCATTTCTCATCCCCAAAACCCTTTGATTCTACCTTCTTCCACTTATCCCATAATTGATTCTAATGACATCTCTCAATAACGATTTCTTTGAACAAAGGGCCTATGAGAGCAACATCGAAAAACTTATTGCCTTATCAAAGATATCGAGATGTCATGTTGATTATGATAGACCATCGATTCATATTCCCTCTCCAGTGAGGGAAATGGAACGAGAAACCGGGGTGACAAAGGACCTTGTACTTTCCTCTGACGATGGAGGTGCTAAATACGTCCAAACCACGGTTGTCCAAAAACCTGAGCTCACAAATGCTCCTAAACCTTCAAGAATCAATCCTGATCTTTCACGGTTTACGGTTAAAAGTTTGTCAAGCAAACGTACAGAGCTTAGGGTAGTGACTGAAAAGAACGACTTACCTGATATTCACGTTTATCAAGAACAAAAACCAGAGACCATAACGGAAGTGGTGGAAATTCCTAGCTCTAAGAGCACACCACTTGTCCCACCTCCAGATTTTGTTCCTTGTGACGGTTGTGGTGAGCCGCTTTTCGGTTTTCCATGTCGTTGGTGTACATGTGAACAATGTGGTAATGATATTCGAAACGGGAGTTGTTTGTTTTGTGGGTCGAGTAATTCATTTGCTTATGATCCTAATCAAAACTCATTTAACAACTCCTCAAATTTTTCAAACTACCCATCACATTCATACGAGCAAGCATCAGATTATCCAAATATCAATGATGCTTCGTATCAAAATACACCAAGCCAGACTCAACAGTTTTACTGTTGTGAGTACTGTGGAGGTCCACATTTTAGCTCTGATTGTCAAACAAGGAATCCATTTCCTTGTAACAATTACGACTATTCGTTTCAAAACCCACCTCCACAATACCAAATGAACCAAGCAACTCCTCAAAACCAGCAAGACCCTTGTCTTGAGGTTCTTGAAAAACTTAAAAACATTAGGGAGGAGTTAGCTAATATGTCGCTTCGCCATAATCCAAGTTCTTCTTGTGTATATTGTGGGGGTCCTCATAATGACGATCAATGTCAACCTTCCGGTTTTGACACATCCACACCTCCACAATTTCCACTCATTCAAAATTCTCGTGATAAATCTATCGCAGAATTACTTGCTGAAGAACGAGATTCTGGGAAAAGCATGGAAGATTTAATTGTTGAGCAAAGAGTAGCCAAAATACGTGCCAATATTCGCTATGCTGCTTTTTATAAGGACGATGATGACAGTGATGATGATGATAACATTGTTATCATTCAAAAAGAATCATCAAGTTCATCAGTTGAGACTCCTTCCATGCATATACAGGGAGAAAAGAATATAACTGAATCACCAGCAGTAGAAATAATGGAACTTGTAGACTCCATTACTGCTAGTCCTTCTCATCTCCCTGAGTATGATGTTATCACACCCGAGGTTCCCACTCACTCTCTGAACATGGGGGACGAGCATCGTGACACTGTTCCTGCAAAGGAATCGGACGAATTCATAAAGTCTAGTGTTGAGAACCTTGTCCCAATCCCAAGTGAGTCACAGGGAATTCTTGATCATATGTGTGATATCCCTCCCCCTCTTGTCTTTCAAAATGATCATATTGAAATGTTCTCTGATTCGGATGAGAACTATTCTTTATCTTGTGGAGACATAAGTTATGTGGAGGAATTACCTTCTGAGCTTGTCAACTCAGAAGAAGAGAATGAAGAAGAAATTATCCAAGACGAATCTCTTCGTCTTACATTATTAAATGCTAATCTTCTCATTTCTAGAATCGAGGCTTTTAATGAAAGGCCTATTTCATCTCCTATCCCCGTCAAGGATAGTGAGATTTTGATCAATGATTCTATTCCGGAATTGCAAACATTCCATTTTGATCAAACGGAAGAGAAGATAAGTGGTATCACCACTTCTCATTCTTATAATTCTCTTTCCGTTTATGAATCATTTACTTTTGAGGAGTTCCCCAATGAACTCACTCAATTCAATTCCGAATTCGAATCATTCACCTTTGAGGAGTTCTCCGGTGAACTCACTCATATCATATCTCCACCGGAGTATGATAACTTCTATTTTGATCTAGACATACCCATAATATGTCTTGATCAAACGAGCTTAAATGAGGAGATTCATGAAACAATGAATTCTCCTATTGAAGATGAGGAGTTAATCATGATTTTCATCATGACTTTCTTTCTTTTCTTCATATATCCTGTGGCTTATCCTATTCTTCACTCTTTCGGGAGTGAAGACATTATCTTTGATCCCGGCATTCTCATTTATAAATTATGAGCCGGGTACTTGTCTCATCGGTGTGGAACTTTCACGTGCTTCAAATGTTTATCCAAACATCTTGAATGAAAGTCCGATTGAGATTGTCTCTTCCACTTACTTCCCCATAGATTTTTAAATTGCTTTTTCTCCCGGTCTGTTCAGGACTTCTTTATTACAGTTAACCGTTCACAAGCGGTTAGCTTGCGTGGTAAACCTGACAGTTTGGGAGAAAAGGAATCAAATACGGGGTCGAGTCAAGCTAGTGACTCGGAAATCAAAAACATTAGCAAAAACATGGGTTTTCACCCGTGTGTAACACCCTAGTGTGGGGGAGATGCCCCACATGTTAAATATATATATCTCTAAAAAAAAAAAAAAAAAATGTACATATAGTGATAGCTTCTGTTTAAGAAGTTTTATCTAAAAAAATAATTGTATGTATATACATCTTAAATAAAGGCTATGAAATATTTTCTTCTTACGTTCTAAGTTCGGTTTAACACCCGGTACTTTGAATATTGAGGACAATATTCAGTTCTAAGTGTGGGGGGAGATTCGTTATTCTAACGAATTTAAACACATGTTCCATCAAGAACTCCCATTTTAGCCAAAATTTTAAAATTTTTTCTCACTTAGAACGCAATAAATGGTATCAATCCTCCATGTCTAACCCACAACAGGATTGGCTAATCCAGGAGCAAACGATTCTTGGTAAAGATAACTCAAACCCGTTTATGGCTTGCAATTTGCCAAAAATTGTATGGTTCCTCAACTCCCCATTATCCTCAAAAGCTAATGAGTTGGCTAGCCCGCAAGATTATGGCTTGTGGTAAAGGCTGTGGAAAATCCATAATTGGTAATCAGCTCACCAAGATGTTGACTATTCCATCAAGAGTTGGCTAGTCCAGAAGCAAACGGCTTTTGGTAAAGACTAATCAAATCCGTTGACAGCTGGTGATTTGCTCAAAATCACACGGTTATCAGGTGTGCCACAGTTCTTACACCTGGCTACTCCAGAAGTGATGGCTTTTGGTAAAGAGTTTTTCAAATCCATTAAGTTTTTCTCAAAAGATTGCTAGGGACTAGCAATAGTTTAGTGTGGGGGATTGATGAGTGTCTAAATACTCATCATTTTATACTAATCTGAACTGCCAAAACATACAAAAACACTCAAATATGTATCAAAATACTTAAAATATCTTAGAAGTGTGTTTTATATGTTTCAAATGCAAATTATGCAAAAACAGATGAAAAATGTACAAAGTTTGCATAATTGGCAGTTTCAGTCCCTCAACTTTCATAAATTGGCAAAACTAGTCCCTGGTTATTCTAAAAACATGAAAAAGTCATCAAAGGTCCTTTTTAATCAAAAAGTTACATATTTAGTCCTTTGGTGCAAAGTTTCATAAAACTACAAGTTTAGTCCCTGTACTTTGGAAATTGACAGAAATGGTCCCTGGGATGTTAAAAACTTTGAGAAAATCAATTTTGGTCCTTGTACTAATAATCTTTTGCAGGAATGGTCCTTGGTGTGAAGTTTGGTGAAATTACATAATTGGTCCTTCAAAGTTTGGCAGTTTGTCAGTTTTAGTCCCCTGGTATTTAAAAAATTAAAAAATATCAAAAATGCCTTGTACTATTCACATGTGACAATTTAAACCCTTTTGATAACTATGGATAAATCCCAAACCCAGCCCTCAACTTTGAATTAATTACAAAGTTGGTCCTTGTGATTTAATACCTTAAAAACCAAACGGACCCTTTATTATAATTACCAAATCCAAACAAACCCAACTACATCACCAAGCCCACCCCTGATCCATACCCTTTTCCAGCCCATCCACCAGCCCAGTCCACCTTTTAATAAATAAAACCGGGTCAAACATATACGTTGACCCCGCCTTTCTTCCCCAATACCACCCCACCACACAGACTCACAAACCACCCCTCCACCTATCTGGTTTCTTCACACCTTGGCCTCCAAGACTCATTCCACCTCACCCTCCACCTCACACAACCCTCCAAACCCCTAAATCCCTCACACGCAACCCATAGCTGCCCAAGTTAACGTGATTGACTTTTTGGCGCGAAAAAGTACTTTTGAACGGTGTGGATTAATTAAACCTTATCAATGGCTTGGAATTGGTGGGAAAGGACACAGTGGGTCCCACAAACTCAGAAAAGGGCTATAAAGAAGAAAGGAAGCAAAAGAGAAGGATTATTAGTTGTAGCTTAGGAGTAGTGTAACGTAGGTAGTGTAAACTTCAATATCAGTTATAATTTCAATTAAAGTAAGCTTGTATCAGTTAATCTTATGTGTTTAAATCTTTAATTCAAGTCAATTTAAAGTTTCAGCTCAGTTCTCAGTTTTTGCAATTTGTTCTTATTTCAAGATTCTCAAATAGTCAATTGTGGTTTCTAGTTGTTATTCTTGGTTCTCTCAGCTCACATAAGCTTTGACAAAGCTCTTGTAAGCCATTAGTTACCCTAAAAGTTAGTTTAGAATAGAAAAACCAAAATTCTCAAAAATACATAGAAAATAGAAAATAAATAAAAAAATTAGTGTTTGAAGAAAGAAGAAGGATTGAGCAAGGTGAATTTTGGAATATATCTGGTTTAGAACCTTTTGGGAGGTGATAGGTTGGTATTCTGTTCATGGTTCATTATTTCTCATCATAATCCATTTTGTAAGTTTTTCATATCAATTTTTCATATTACTAGTTAGGTACTTAATTTGCTTAGGTTTCTGTGTTTTTAAGCTTATGTGTTGTTGTTAAGATAATATAAAGCTTAATATAGATAGCTTATTAATCAGATATCACTTGTACTTAAAATCCAAAAATCATACAGTGTGTAACTTAAACTTGACAAACTTTTGTTATCTGCTTGTATTGTGGTTGATTGGTGTTCATTTGATCTTAGTTAATCTTAATATAGTGTTAGGAATCATAATTGTGGTTTAATTTCACCAATAGCTTTAATAATCATAAAAACAGTTGGTTACTAGGGTGTTTGGCATTGCTGAATACTTTGTGATCTAGGTAATTTATTGTGGTGTTCTTAGTATACTTAGACTAAATTAGTATAGGGTTAGTTAACTGAGTCATTTGTTTGGTCATTTCAACACTTAAAAGTCAAAATCACTCACAAAGTTTGGTTATAACCAACTGTTACACAGTTGGTTTCCAAGAACCCTCATATCATTTCATCTTTAAGTATTCTAGATAGATTTGGTGTTATTTCATCTTATGATAACATTATTAGTTTGTTAAATTCATCACAAATTCAATAAAGTCAAAGTTGGTGTTTAATAGAAAAAGTCAAAAGTTCCATTCTCAGTTTTTTCCAAAACTAGTGGGATTTTTATAGAATTTAGGAATAGGATCCAAGCTTTGAATTTTTGTGGACTTGTACTCCACCAGCTGAACTTCAAAATCCCACTCTTTTTTCATTTTTGTGATTTTTGAGGTGGGCCCCACAACTGCTTAAACACACTTGCAGGGCAAGTGTGTGCTCTGTCTCAGCAGACCACAGCCATCACCACCACTTTGGTGGTGATTTGTGACCACCTCAGTGGGCCCCACTCCTCAAACCTAGTTCCATAGAACCCCCTCCTACCAGGGATACTTAGTCCACTCTTTGTTTGACCTGAGTCACTGTGGACCCCACCTAGTTATACCCTTGAACTCTGTCCCCATTCTGTGTTGAATTTAGGTTTTGGATTAGCTTATTGTGGCTTACCAGCTTATCTACTGAGCTTATTTGTCCATTTTTAGCTTTTGTAACACCCCCAATTCATGGTTGCAGCGGAATTCAAACTGGGTGTTACTCGACGGCACACTAGTCACAATAATAGAAAACGAACTCCAATTGAGTCGTTTTAAAAGATTTATCATTCAAATTATATAAATATCAGAGATTACAAAATGAGGTCCCAAATGGTTCCATGTTTACAATTTATATTAAATGAGTTTTTGAATGATAATAAAATTTATAGCCCTCTTGAGTATCCGTGTCCTTCCGTGCCATCCTTGATCGTCATGAACCTGAAATACATGCTTGAGAGGTCAACACAAAGGTTGAGTGATATTCATAGAGTTTGTTAAATCGTTTGAACACAATATGTTGGTAGTGTGAGTTATAGACTCACACCAATGTTTGGAAAACAAAACAGGCAGGCTACGTTATTATACGCCCATAAAATGTATTATACACTAAGCTTATGACACCAAAACGTTAACGTGTACCAATATCGATCGGCAGATTTATCCCGGTAGGTACTTTGCTAACATACCTAAATCTCAAATATTAGTGCATTTGTTTGAACTTAGTCAATACAAATGGGATTCGTAAATCCCAATAGGCCTATTCACAATATTTGCGCTCACTATTGCTAGTGATTAAATGGTTCATAATAAGGGATCTCGGTTTAGCAAGGTTGGTACTTAGTGATAATAAAACAATCAGGCAAGCATACAATTTAAAAACATTGTGCTCGGTTAAAATAGCATGTATTCCCCCCAAGGGTTTGTAAAACAATTAAGTAATGGAAAATGGGGCTATGAACTCACCTTAAGTAGAATAGCAAGTAATGAAGGTGATGGTTGGATCGTGTAGGTTTCTATGAGCAACCTATAATAGAATGTTGCGACTTAGGATCGGAGTAAAGAATATAACGGAGTGCCTATATATATATCTTGCATTTAGTCCATGATGTGGTATGATGTATAGTATAAGTCTTTGAAAGAAAGATTCATGAAACATGTATGTTTTGGTATATCGTTTACTACCGTTCGGGCTGACATATTTCAGAAGTCATGTTAGTAAGCGTTCGAGGAGCCAGGACACTTTAACTCGTGAATCCACAACTCATCTCAACGGCTTACATAATGAACTCCTCACATGAGGCTCCCTACTATTGTAGTAGTTGATAAAATATATAGATATAAGTTTTGATCCGAAAAGTTACATGTCCGATATTTGAATAAACTTAGGAAAGTTTATTAGTACATGAAGATTGTTATTAGGGGTAGTTTCATAAGTCTTGAATGACCATTTTCTCTTGGTAATATCTCATGGTTTCCTTTTAAGTGAAGTAGATCCAAATTGCTTGTTCATGTTATCGCCTAATTCATTGTTTCATGTTTACGCCTTTGTAAGTTGGTATGGTCATTTCGTCATGGCCTAGCCATGACCTTTGGTCCTTGTTCCAAGGTCATGAGACACAACCTTGGCTCTAGCCATGGTGGTGGTCTTGATTATAGGTCATAAGACCTCTTGTTCCTTTTAAAGTATAACCATAATCTAGTGACTTATATATATGTAAATAGCTGTTAAGAAATTGAGAAATATCTCACTCAGAAAGCGTTTTCAAGGCTCGAGCTTCTTTTTTCCTGAAGGAAAACGTGATTCCGGACAACTTTCGTGTTTTAACTTTTTGATGAATCGGACCAGAAATGCCTCTTTTTGCGTGTTTAATGTTTCTGTAACAGAAAGTTTTGGCAGCTTTGCCGCAAAGTTTTGGTAATTTCAAATCGTCATAACTTTTGACTCGTGTACTCGTTTTAGGTGGTTCAAATTGCTATGTTTTCCTTGTTAGGTCCTCTATTACAATATGTAATGATCCAATATCATATTTTTACCATTTTGATCAGGTTATACCAACAAAGTCACTAGTTTACTTGTTTTATGAACTTATATTAACAATCAATTACAACAATTTGTTTTGCTTATTTTTATACATCATGGACTTGCATACAAGACATATTATAGCAAGAATAATAGGTAAATAACATGAACATGATTATTTAACAAGAAGCAAGTTAGGGTTTGCTTACAACTTGTGAAGAAACTAACTAGAACCAAGATCAAGACCAAGAACTACTACTTAATCTTCCAAATATTTTCCAAATATTTTTCAACCATAGCCAAGCTTCCATAACAAAAACCCTATCTTATAATCCCTTGATAAACACTAATCTTATCACAAAAACAAGCCTTAGTAAAAATCTTCACTAAGAACACTTGGAAATTTGATGAGTTTTTGTGGTGTTTTATGGTGATTTTATGGAGTTTTATGGTTGAAAGGTGTTAAGGATCAACTAGGAACTATGACTTGAACTTGTGATGGATTGAATGAGCAAGATCAATGATCAAAATGGTGTATTTATGTGGTTTTGGGTCGTTGGTATTGCAAGAGAAAGGAAGAGAATGAGCTCTCTTTATACCAAAAATGAGGAGGTTACAATGTTGACTAGTCAACACTTGGAGACCAAGTTGTAATTAAGTGATGAACTATGGGTAAATTCATGAGATGAAGCCACATGGGTGGTGAATCCCCCCTCCTAGGGCAGTTCACAAAGCTTGGGGAGGAAGGTTTGGCTTTTTGGTGATATTATCCAAGATATGGTGTTAGTTTTGGCTCCGTAAAATGCTAACCGTAAATGGTTAAGCCACGAAACGTAAAAACCGGGTGTCGTAAAATTATGGAATTCGAAAGTATTGTTAAACATGTCCATATGTTCCATAATAAAATATAAAATGAGTGGTAGGTTCCATTTGGGTGGTAAAACCCTGCTAAAACTGGAAACACAATACGTAAAATGTACGAATATTGCGTAAAATTGAGAAAAGTAAAATGTTACTTTTCTAATGTGATAAAAATGATTTAAAAAGACTTATAATGTCTAAACTGGGCTCAGTCTAGTGTCGGTTGGTATTAAATGTCTTTTAGACATCAAACCGTAAGCCTAAAAATCAAGGAATGACTTATAAAGTCAAGGAATGATTTTTGGTCAATGGAGGAGGGAAAAATATGTTGACTTTTTCTAATAAGTTGAAAACTTAAATCGTCTTAGAAATGCGGTGCAGGTATAAGCTAAGGTTACGGCTGAGTAAAAACGCTTAAAACTGAAAATTCCAGTTTTTCACGGCCGAGGTTTATTTTGGTCATGTTTTTCTCAGTCATGATTTATTCTCAAATAAATCATGAGTGTGTCAAACATTTTTCTGATACAGGGAAAATTAACGCGACCGAATTTCGTTGTACGTAGAATTTCTGAATGACGTTTTACCCTAAAACGTGTAATTCCGTGTAATTCCTTAATAACTTTCACGAAAATGAACTTATGAATGTCAAATTTTTAATTTGCCATGGAAATGATTTATCACTTCAGCCCAAGAAATAAAAATCAAATTTCGGGAAAATTTTCGGGAAAAATGAATAGTAAAAGTGAATAGTGAAATTTTTCGGGAATAGTAATATCCTGAAAATGCGAATTGTTACAGCTTTGACAAGTCCAAGTAGCTTATTAGAATCAGAATAAACCAAGGTGGGTCCCACATAAGCTCATTTGAGCTTATTTGCCCTTTCAGTCAACAAAAGTCAACTGTGGAAGCAATAAGCTTCCACAGTGCTTATTAATAAGTTCTAAATTATTTGTTTTTACAAAAGTTGGTTGTTTTTATATATAATATAGTTTTGTAAAAGAAAAATCCAGAAAATACAACATAAAAATAAGTGATAGTTTCTATTTAATTTAATTTAATTTTAATTTTCATTTTTAGATTTTTATTAAGAAAGTTGTGTTTTTATATTTTTATTAATTTCCTTTTAGGTTAAAGTAATTTAAATAATTTTCTTAGATTTTTATATTGTCATTTGATATTTATTAGAATTAATAATAGTTTTACTAATAATTAATCAATAAATAAGTTATAAATAGCATAATTAATTTTTATATAGCAACACCTAGTTTTTATATTTTTTATATCTTTTATAAGTTATAAAATAGTTTTATAAATTTTTTCATAATTTTCTAAGTTGTTTTAGTATTATTTGTAATTTAAAATAGTTTAATTAGTATAAATAATATAAATAGTTTTTAATTAATAGAAAATTCATAAAAAGTCAAAAATATTTATTTTTATTTTTTATACTTTCTTCAAGTTCATTTTAAGTTTTAGAAAATATTTTTATAAGTTTTTAGTTTAATTTGTAGTATTTATAATTTTTAGTTTTAATTAAATTAGTTTTAATTAAATAGTTAAATAGTTTTTAATTAAATAATTAATAATAAATAATAAAATAATATAAAAAAATAGTTTTCTTTTTAATTTAATTTTATTTTAAGTTTAAGTTTATAGAATTTTCAATTTTAACCCTTGTAGTTTATTTTTCCTTAAAACTCACCTTTTTCTCAGTACGCAGTCGCGTCTGATTTTAAATTGGTGAACGTTTTAACGTTTTAGATATCTAGGTTTTACGTAATCGTTTTAATAGTTATTTTAAGTTATAAAACCCTAGTTAAACACACACACACACTTTTATACCTTTCCTGTTCACATTCACTAATCACAGATTCGTTTTTAATACCATCACAACCTCGTTGGGACATTACGACCCGGGAAAACACTGTATTTCACGGAAGCATTTGCCTCAGCTGTTTGACTATTACAGTTGGCCATTCACAAGTGACTGATCAATAATTATCTGACCGTTTGAGGCGAATCAAGGGTCCTTGGTTGTCGTTCCAGCTCGCGTGGTTATCGCGAGCATGGGGTCTTTTTTTCTTTCTAACGGCGTTTGGAGGTGATCTAAGGCCGAGTTAAGCTTGTTGAAAAATTCTCCAATACCCTCCTGCTGCTCGTCGAAAAGCTTATTAAGCCCTTTAATTTGCAAATCTTTTTCTTGAGTGAAGTGACCAAGGTCACTTTCGAAATTGCTCCTAATCTTGAATTCAGGGCCTTCCTCCCCTTCTTTTCTCTTTACCAGATTTCCCCAAAGGGTGTAATCGTCATTTTGGTAGAAAGGCAAAAGGGAGGGATCAGCATAAATGTCCCCTCCTGACAAGCACACATGTTCAGTTGTGGCTGCTCCTCCGTATTCCTCTACCTCATGCGGGCCTCCACAGTAATCGCAGATCAAGTAAGGATTCGTCAGCAGTTTAGGTAGTTGCGATCCAGCTAGGTAATCCATTCTTTTGTGAACTTTGCTCAACCGATCCGAGGTGGTTCCAGAAATGCCGACAGTCGACTCAGGTTCATCCCAAGTGTCATCCTGGTCTTGAGCATATTCTTCAATCCTGTCCCATCCTTCCTCGGCACTAAGATTGGCCAATCTTCCTTTCCTAGATTGGTTAATTCCGTTCTGGTCATTAGAGGAGATATTTTCGTAAAAGATTTGGACCAAGAGCCAAAGTTCAATGCCATGATGTGGAACTTGTCTTATTAAATCTTTGAATCTAGTCCACGATTTATGGAAGGGTTCATCCTTCCCCTTTCGGAAACGAAGGATCCTATCCCTAAATGCTGAGGTTTTTCCAGGTGGAAAGAACTTCTCATAGAACTTGGATATTAGTTGCTCCCATGTGAAAATAGATTCAGAAGGGAGTTTGTTATACCATTCTTGGGCTTTTTCGTATAAGGTGAAAGGGAAGAATCGCAGTCGGGATGTGTTTCTAGTAGCCCCGTCCGTATGGATGGTGTCCACTATTTTTAGGAAGTCCTTGATGTGTTGGATTGGATTTTCTTCATCAAGTCCGTGGAACTTACACACACTTTTGACAAGCCAAACATCATTTGCATGCAAGACCTCGTTGGTGTGTTCGTTCGGGTAAACAATGGCATTGGAAAACCCACGAGGAGTTGGGGAAGAGTAGTCCTTGAGACGCTTAGGAGGAGGTATTATAGGGGTATTCATCTCGTTGTGGGAGCTAGGGGTTGTGATGTGATTTTCTGAATTTTCTTCAGAGAGAGGTGCATCAAAGTCGATAGCAATGCTGGATGGCTCAGGTGTTGAGTGAGTTCGTCTTAACCTACACATTTCTCTTTCGGGTTCTGCATAAGGCAAGACAAGGTCTTTAGTGGTGCTACGACTCCTAGTGATCCTAAGGTTGGAGAATTCGTTGGTTGCCATGATGGTGGACGGTGAAGAGTTACGAACAAAGGCACGAAGAAATAAGATAGACTAAAGAAGACCTAAAAATAAAAATAAAATCTTACTAGAAAGGAATCTAGCAAGTAGACCTAATAAAAAGAAATCCTAACCTAGACAATAACTATTCCCCGGGCTGCGGCGCCAAAAACTTGATGCGTGGGAATCGCAACAGGCTTTACCTCTCGAGGGATCTCGAGAAGCTTACAACCCCCACCAGGTAGTGTACCTGATCGTTGTAGTATAGTATAGTGACAAGTACCGGGGGATTGATCGTTCAGCTTAGGAATAGTGTCGCTAGGATTAGAAAACCTAATTAATAGTTCTAGAGGTGAGGGATGATTATTTTTGTGTTTTTATGTTTTTTTAGAAAGCAAGTAAAATCTCGGGTTTTGAAGGAATGGGCGGAATTAGTTGCTATTCAACTAACCCAAAACTAAGATACAATCAAAATAAAATACTAAAAATGAAAATAAACTAAATTATACTAAGGTTGTGAGCAGTAATTGGAGAAGTTGTGTTTACTTAGACTTCACTACTCCCTAGATATCTTTTACACGTTAATTACTTGTTATACTTGTATGGATGACGGATTGTATTCCTTAATACCATTCGTGGGGTGGCATACATAACTCCCCAACTCTATGAGCTCTTATCTCCTCCTACACCATGACCCAACACAACTATAGGGATTGTAAACAGTGGCTCATGCATTAAATACAACCAATAAAGACCTAGTACGCCTCAGTTTATGTTTCTTAAGACGTTCAAGCATGTTACCATTTGGAGATCTGCCAGTTTTCTTAAGCCTAACATATAAAATCATTCATCCAAGACAAGAATAGACAAGTAATCAACACATAATCAACATCTAGGTTTCATTAGATCTAAGCAAACACAAAAGAGATCTAGCCTAGCATAATGGAATTGAGACAAGAACAAGATATAGACAACCAACACATAGACATATTGATTGAATTAGAAGAACACTTATCTCAATTACAATGCAAGGTATCAAGGGTTTGGAACCCTTGAAAACCCTGTAAAAGGTACACCAAATTCGTCTTTAGGGTTTCACCAAAACTTCTCCCTTTTTAATGAAAAAACTAGAAAACTATATATAGGAAAACTGGGCTGATGGCGTCAAGACAACCATGTGACGCCGTCACCTCGCCGCCAAATACTTCCTCGGACGGCCTTGATCTACTTATGACGGCCTATGTGACGCCGTCACCAACCACGGTATTTTATTCTTTGTACTTTGACGCCGTCAGGATGACTTTTGACGCCGTCATCAACTACGGTGTTTTATTCTTGATGTCTGACGCCGTCAGGGCATAACTCTTGACGCCGTCACCTAGTGTCTTCAACATGGAAAATTGATACTTTGCCGTTTTCTTCACTTTTATGCTCCAAAAATGTCCAAAATGGCTTCTTTTCCAGAATTCACTCTCCAAACACCTAAAATCACAAAAGGAACGATTTAGGGCAATATTTGATCAAATAAAGTCGGATTCGGGCTTAAATGACCCCCTAAAAACGGATCATTTTTCGCCTCATCAACCCCTTTCTGAAGAAAATTCAGAAAATCATGTTACAACCCCTAGCTCCCAACCCAACGACGAGATGAGTACCCCCGCAACTCCCATTCCTAAGCGCCTTAAGGACTACTCCTCCCCAACCCCTCGTGGCTTCTCAAACGCCATTGTCTACCCAAACGAACACACCAACGAGGTCTTGCTTGCAAACGATGTTTGGCTTGTCCAAAGTGTGTGTAAGTTTTGTGGATTAGATGAGGAAGATCCAATCCAACACATTAAAGACTTCTTGAAAATAGTAGACACCCTCCATACGGATGGGGCTACTAGAGACACGTCCCAATTGCGATTCTTTCCTTTCACCCTATATGAAAAAGCCCAAGAATGGTATGATAAACTCCCTTCTGAATCTATTTTCACATGGGAGCAACTCATATCCAAGTTCTATGAGAAGTTCTTTCCACCTGGAAAAACCTCAGCGTATAGAGATAGGATCCTCCGTTTCCGAAAAGGGAAGGACGAATCCTTCCATAAATCGTGGATTAGATTCAAAGATTTAATAAGACAAGTTCCCCATCATGGCATTGAGCTTTGGCTCTTGGTCCAAATCTTCTACGTTAATATGTCCTCCAACGATCGAAACGGAATTAACCAATCTAGAAAAGGGAGATTGGCCAATCTTAGTGCCGAAGAAGGATGGGATAGGATTGAAGAATATGCTCAAGACCAGGATGACACTTGGGATGAACCTGAGTCGACTGTCAGCATTTCTGAAATCACTTCAGATCGGTTAAGAAAAATTCACAAAAGAGTGGAATACCTAGCTGGATCGCAGTTACCTAAACAACTGTCGAATCCTTACTTAATCTGCGATTACTGTGGGGGCTCGCATGAGGTAGAAGAATGCGGAGGAGCAGCAACAACTGAACATGCATGCTTGTCAGGAGGGGACATTTATGCTGATCCCTCCCTTTTGCCTTTTTACCAAAATGACGATTACACGCTCTGGGGAAATCTGGTAAAGAGAAAAGAAGGAGAGGAAGGCCCTGAATTCGAAATCAGGAGCACTTTTGAAGATGACCTTGGTCACTTCACTTGCCATTTCTTGCTACCGCTCGTGCAGTCATTGATGTTTATGATGGCAAATTAACCTTACGAGTGGGAACCGATAGCACAACCTTCGACATTAAGGATTCTATGGACCTCTCCCTCGAAGCAGCCAACCGGCTCTATTTCATTGGGGAGGTCGATGAACTCACAGATGTCATTGATAGTTGTGTCGATGAACAGATCGAGGAAGGCTGGCTACGGGATGAGAGTTTTCTGCCTTTCCTAGAGGTAGAAAAGATGGAGGATGTTGGTGCAGCCTCCTTCTACCCCAGACAAGAGGCAACGGAGCATCTCGAGCTCCGAAAGCCCGAAAACAAGCTTAAACCTTCTATTATCGAACCTCCTGAGTTAGATCTTAAAGAGCTTCCTAACCATTTAGAGTATGCCTTCCTTCAGGGAGAGGACCAACTGCCGGTAATCATAAACTCTTCCTTGGAACATGAACAAAAAGGTAAACTCTTAGAGGTCCTAAAGAAATATAAAGGGGTGCTCGCATGGAGTGTAACCGACATTAAGGGGATTGACTCAACTTTTTTCACACATAAGATTCTCATGGAAGAAGATTATAAACCTACCGTGCAACCCCAGAGGCGGGTGAACCCTAACATTAAGGAAGTTGTAAAGAAAGAAGTTATCAAACTTCTGGATGCAGGATTGATTTACCCAATCTCGGATAGCCCATGGGTCAGTCCTGTGCAGGTTATACCTAAGAAGGGTGGAATGACTGTAGTTAAGAATGACAAGGGTGAGATGGTGCCCCAGAGAACGGTCACTGGATGGCGGGTATGCATTGACTATCGGAAGCTCAATGATGCCACGAGGAAAGATCACTTTCCCATACAATTCATTGATCAAATGTTAGAGAGATTGTCTGGACACGAGTACTATTGCTTCTTGGATGGATTCTCTGGGTATTTTCAAATTCCCATAGCACCTGAGGACCAAGAAAAGACCACGTTTACTTGCCCTTATGGAACATTTGCCTACAAAAGGATGCCTTTTGGGCTATGTAATGCCCCCGTCACTTTCCAGCGATGCATGACCGCAATCTTTCACGAACTCATGGAAGACAGCATGGAAGTGTTCATGGATGACTTTTCGGTCTTCGGGAACTCCTTCGACCGCTGTCTTGCTAATCTAGAAAAGATGCTTAAACGTTGTGAGGAAACCAACTTGGTGTTAAACTGGGAAAAGTGTCATTTCATGGTAAAAGAAGGGATTGTGTTAGGGCATAAGATCTCAGGGAACGGAATAGAGGTGGACCAAGCTAAAGTTGAAGCTATATCTAAGTTACCATACCCCACGACTGTTAAAGCAATACGCAGCTTCTTGGGGCACGCCGAGTTTTATCGGAGATTCATCAAAGACTTCTCCAAAATTGCTCGGCCAATGACTCAATTGCTTGCGAAGGATGCTCCGTTCGATTTTTCCCAAGAATGCAAGGATGCATTCGATCTCTTAAAAAAGGAACTCACACAAGCTCCAATCATGATCACACCCAACTGGGAGTTACCGTTTGAAATCATGTGTGACGCTAGCGATTTCGCTGTCGGGGCTGTATTTGGCCAACGGCGTGACAAGCTTTTCCAACCTATTTACTACGCTAGCAAAACCATGAATCCCGCTCAAGAGAATTAATCCACCACCGAAAAAGAATTATTAGCCGTAGTGTTTGCGTTAGACAAATTCCGATAATATCTTGTCCTTTCAAAGACAGTCGTCTTCACTGATCACTCGGCTCTTCGATATCTTTTTGCGAAGCAGGATGCTAAGCCACGACTAATTCAGTGGATCTTGTTGCTACAAGAATTCGATGTTGAGATTCGCGATAAGAGGGGGGCAGAAAATCTGGCCGCAGATCATCTATCTCATCTCGAAAACCCCTTGGATAAGCACGATAGAAGTGAGATTAGGGATTCATTTCCTGATGAACAACTCATGTTAATGATTGATTCGGAGCCGTGGTACACCGATTTTGCTAATTACCTCGCAAGTAGACTTGTTCCTGAACACCTGACAAGATACGAAAGAAAAAGGTTCTTTTCTCAGCTAAAATACTACTTTTGGGATGAACCATTTTTATTCCAAAGGTGTCCAGACCAAATTATAAGACGCTGTGTTTCGGAAAGTGAGGCAGTAAAGATTATGAGGGAATGTCACTCGTGTCCCTCAGGCGGGCATCATGGGATAAACACCACCGCCCGAAAGATTTTCGATGCGGGATTCTATTGGCCCACAATTTTCCGTGATGTCAAAGAGATGGTGCAAGCATGCGATGCATGTCAACGGGCCGGGAACATATCACATAGGGATGAAGTACGTCAGAACTTTATACAAGTATGTGAGGTCTTCGATGTTTGGGGAATTGACTTCATGGGACCCTTTCCATCTTCAGGGGGGAACGAATACATTTTAGTCGCCATCGATTATGTTTCAAAATGGGTTGAGGCACAAGCCCTTAGGACCAATGACGCCAGAGTAGTTATTCATTTCCTGAAAAAGCTTTTCGCTAGATTCAGGATTCCTAAAGCTCTCATCAGTGATAGGGGGACCTATTTTTGCAATGCACAAATGGAAAAGGTCATGAAGAGGTATGAAGTATCCCATCGGTTCTCCACCGCCTATCATCCACAAACCAATGGCCAGGTCGAAAACACCAATAGGGCTATTAAAAGAATACTTGAAAAGACGGTTAGTCAAAATAGAAAAGACTGGTCATTTAAACTCGACGAAGCCTTATGGGCATTCCGAACCGCCTACAAAACACCTATTGGAACGACCCCGTTTCGCATGGTGTATGGTAAGGCATGTCACTTACCAGTGGAATTAGAACATAAGGCTTATTGGGCGCTTAAGACATGTAACTTAGATTACACAATTGCTGGAACTAATAGGTTCTTGCAATTACACGAGCTTGATGAGCTTAGGTTAGAAGCCTACGAATCTTCCATCACATATAAAGAGAGAGCAAAAAGATGGCATGACCAGAGAATTAAGAAACCCAAAGAATTTTCAGAGGGAGACAAAGTCCTATTGTACAATTCTCGGTTGCGATTATATCCGGGAAAACTTAAGCCTAGATGGTATGGACCGTTTACGGTGAAGAATTCCTCTAAAACTGGAGCCGTGGTGTTATTAGACGATGAAGGTAGGGAATTTACTGTTAACATACAATGTGTAAAACATTATCAAGAAAATAACAATGAAATGATTAGTGAGGAGGATGTGACGTTTGATGATGAGGTCACGTAGTAACCCATGACCTTGAGTCTAGCTACAAGACTCGTAAATAAAGAAAAGCGCTTCTTGGGAGGCAACTCATGTTTTGTATGATTTTATTTTGATTGTTTGTTATTTGCTTCCGTATGCATGCTTTATTTTTATTGTTGGAAGATCATGTTTCTCAATTAAATAGTGGAAATACTTTACTTTGTTGTTTTGGCCTAGTCTTAACTCCACCTAAAAGTATTTTTGCAAAAGATAAGTGTAAGGGGAAACCCCAAATATGTTTTTAAGAAATAAACCGGTCATGATTCTCCACAATATTAAATGAACATGTATATTCGTATTTGTTAGAGTCAAATGCTTGTATTGAGTCATAATGAAGTTTTGCAGGATTTTCCAGGAAGTGAGACCAAGTTTTTCCAGAAATTTTCCGGAAACTTAACATAATAATTTCTGCAGGTCACTTCTGACGGCGTCACGAGTTAACTCTTGACGGCGTCACGTGTAAAAATCTGGAAATTTTACCAGTTTCGTTTTTCTAACGGAGTCTTATGGTTTTTGTGAATTATTAAGTTTTATAATCTCCAGGAAATCTGCAAACTTCATTCCACAAGCATTATATCTTACTTTGTTTTCTAGGATTTAGTAACTTATATAGGTTGCCGCTGAATTTATGCGAGGTTGTCCTGTCTATTTTCTCAGGATTTACAGGTTATGTATGACAAGAAGATGACTTATATTCTGGAAGGGAAGCTTTGATTGTTCATTTTCTTGGAGGAAGATTTAACCTGGCCACCTTATTATCCATACCGAGCGAATCAGGGGAGTATTTGATTTCATTCTTTTTACTTTTTCACTTTTACATTCTTTACTTGAACATTGGGGACAATGTTCATCTTAAGTGTAAGGGGAGGATAAAAAGATGATACCTTACATATGCACTTTCGCTTGAGTTTGTTTTGTTTAATAGTAGATGTGTAATAAAACTATGAGAAATACTTGTTAGTGCAATTTTAGCGCCAAATTTAAAATTTTTTACAACATTTAGGAGTGAAACTTTAGCCATAGCAAGCGTCTCATGGATAGGAGATTGTATGACTAGCACAAAACCGTATATTCAGAAAAATTTTCCACCCAAATATGTGAGGTTCGCCTTTAGATTTGATAGGAAAAGCATTTACTATTAGTGCTTATGAGTGTACCGGTAGCATTTAGATTCTAGAACTTGCGTTAGTGATGCATCCCGAGACCGCTAGTGAGACTACATTCGTGTAGTAGGATTTACTACATGATAAGAGGCATTAGGATCACCCTTGTGTTAAACCCGTATCATAATTACTAGACCATTTAAAGTCATATTACTTGGCTAGTTAAGTCAACTAATTTTTCCCACACCTTAGCGTTGTACTCATTTTTAGTACACGAAACCCCTAGTACACCCCTCCGAGCCTATCTTTTCATTTCTAACTTTAAGCATTTTACTTAAAGGAAGAATTTGTTACACCCCACTTAAATGTACAACCAAATCGCCTTAGCCTTCCGTGTATGCGCTCATTTTTAGTGCATTATTGTTATTTGTTTAGACCCTAAGTTAACTATCTAATTGATTACATGGTTGCTAAGTCGAGTCATGTCCTTGTACATATTGTTTTGGGACGATTGGGACTCATGGGTAAAGTACTTATTTTATGGAGTAATGGGGAAGAACATCATTTATTACCCCCATATGTGCGTTAATCTTAAAAGTACTTCAAGTGTTTTGATTTTCTTAATTCGAGTCATTAGATTAGTTCATTGTAAAGTATGTAAAAATTCAAGTGTAAAGGGAATGTTCATTCCCTATGATGTATTATTTTGGATGGTAGGGTAAGAGTGTATGCAAAAAAATAAATAAATAAATAAATAAAATAAATAAATAAATAAATAAAAAATCAAGAAAAAAGAAAAAGAAAAAAAAATAGAAAAAAGAAAAGAGAAAAAAACATACGGACTACCATCCCGTTTCATTCTATGTTCATTTTATGTTTTTGTTATTTTTCATTTATTAGCTTAAGTCGAGTCTAGTCTTGGCTTAGCAACGCCATATTGTACATGTAATTAACTAAGATTGTTAGCTCGCCACCAGTAAAAACTTCCTTTATCCAACAAAACCGTGTATTTCATATCCCTACACCTAACGTTACAACCCTTTTAAAAGACCTCTTTGATAGTTTATCCTAGGTGCTTACGCCATGTGGTGGAGGTTTGATCCTTTCCCAAGCCTATGGTAATCTATTTTGCTATGACAGGTAGTGAGAGATATCTTCCGTTTCCATATTGTAATTTATACTTTATTACACCCGAGAGATGTGAGTATCTAAACACTATTTGTGAGGTGCTAGTGTATGACCTCCGTGCTTGTCTTTGGTCTTTAGTGGAATGATTATTTGTTGTAATTACTTTTATATTAGTGTTAAATGACCCCTAACTTGTATTTTGAGTAGAATAAAAGCGCATTTGCTTGAGGACAAGCAAATCTCAAGTGTAAGGGTATATGATGAGGCGAAAAATGAACCGTTTTTAGGGGGTCATTTAAGCCCGAATTCGAATTTATTTGATCAAATATTGCCCTAAATCGTTCCTTTTGTGATTTTAGGTACTTTGGGAGAGAAATCTGGAAAAGGAAGCAATTCGGACGTTTTTGGAGCATAAAAGTGAAGAAAACGCCAAAGTCTTAATTTTCCTTGCTGGGAACAGTAGGTGACGGCGTCAAGAAGAAAATTCTGACGGCGTCAAGAGTAATTTCCATGACGATCCAGTACAGATTTGACGGCATCACAAGGTAGGGCGTCAAGAGGAAAATGCATGACGGCCTGGAAACACATAACACATGACGGCGTCAAAAGTAGATCAAGGCAGTCCGAGAAGTATTTTGGCGGCGAGATGACGGCGTCACAAATTTGTTCTTGACGCCGTCAGACCCTATTTCCTATATATAGTTTTCTAATTTTCACATTAAAAGAGAGAGAAGTTTTGGAGAAACCCTAAGTCCGAACTTGGTACGAATTTTACAGGTTTTTCAAGGGTTTTCAGCCCTTGATCCCTTTCATGTGTAATTGAGATAAGTATTCCTTTAATTCAATCAATATGTCTATGTGTTGGTTGTCTATATCTTGTTCTTGTCTTAATTCCATCATGCTAGGCTAGATCTATTTTGTGTTTGCTTGGATCTAATGAAACCTAGATGTTAATTATGTGTTGATTACTTGTTTATGGTTGTATTGGATGAATGATTTCGATGTTAGGCTTAAGAAAACTGGCAGATCTCCAATTGGTAACATGCTTGAACGTCTTAAGAAACATGAACTGACGTGCACTAGGTTTTATTGGTTGTATTTAATGCATGAGTAAATTCTAATGATCCCATGTTAGGAGCTTCTTAGCCGGCTCGACATAGGAGTGAAGTAGGCACTCATAGGATTGGGGAATTAAGTACGCCACCCCATGAATGGTATTAAGGAATACAATCCGTCATCCACGCAACTATAACAAGTAATTAACGTGTAAAAGATATCTAGGGAGTAGTGAAATCTAAGTAAACACAACTTCTTCACTTATTGCTCACAACCTTAGTTTAATTTAGCTTATTTTCATTTCTAGTATTTTATTTTTGATTGCATCTTTAGTATTGGGTTAGTTGACTAGCAACTAATTCCGCCCAAATCCTTCAAACCCGAGATTTTTACTTGCTTTCTAAAAAATATAAAAATACAAAAATAATCATCCCTCATCTTTAGAACTAGTATTTAGGTTTTCTAATCCTAGCGACACTATTCCTAGCTGAACGATCAATCCCCCAGTACTTGTCACTATACTATACTTCAATGATCAGGTACACTGCTTGGTGGGGGTTGTAAGCTTCTCGAGATCCCTTGAGAGGTAAAGCCTGGTGCGATTCCCACATATCACTCCGTTAGAAAAACAAAACCGGTAAAATTTCCAGATTTTTACACGTGACGCCGTCAAGAGTAATCTCGTGACGCCGTCAGAAGTGACCTGCAGAAATTCTTATGTTTAGTTTCTGGAAAATTTCTGGAAAAACTTGGTCCTACTTCCTGGAAAATCCTGCAAAACTTCATTATGACTCAATACAAGCATTTGACTCTAACAAGTACGAATATACATGTTCACTTAATATTGTGGAGAATCATGATCGGTTTGTTTCTTAAAAACATATTTGGGGTTTCCCCTTACACTTATCTTTTGCAAAAATACTTTTAGGTGGAGTTAAGACTAGGCCAAAACAACAAAGTAAAGTATTTCCACTATTTAGTTTAGAAACATGATCTACCAACAAAAAATAATAATAATAATAAAAATAAAGCATGCATACGGAAGCAAATAACAAACAAACAAAATAAAATCACACAAAGCATGGGTTGCCTCCCAAGAAGCGCTTTTCTTTATTTACAAGTCTTGTAGCTAGACTCAAGGTCATGGGTTACTACGTGACCTCATCGTTGGTTTCAATCTCTAGGTCGTCTTCTAAACCAGTTTTGTATTCCGGACCAAGTTGCAAGCATTCTTTGTAGAAACCAAGCATCCTATTTTTCACATACTCTACTCCTCTACGTCTATCCTCATCATTCCTATAATAAGCCGCTTGCTTGTGTTCCTTTTCTAAATTAGAGAGGAGGCGGTATTGGTCAATCTTGTAGGGCATTTGGTAGGCAACCTCATCATTCTCTTACTTGAATCTAACTATCCCTAGAGTCGGATCATAACTCATCCTAGTGGCCTCAACAAATGGTTTTCCAAATATTATTTGGCTTAGGCAAGCATCTATCACCGTACGGTGTCTTCTACTATCATAAAATCGATCTCATAAGTGAGATTGCCTATAATCACATGTAATCCCTTCACTCTTCCTGCAAAATTACTTATCAGATTCTTATTGGGCATCATCCTAAAATCGAGTTGTTTCTTCATCACCCAATTGTAATAAGTCCTAGTCATGATGTTAACGGGAGATCTAGGATCGATGTAAGCTTTTCATATATGCATGTGCCCGATATTGCATGGTATGTTAATGTTAGAGGGGTCTCCCATTTTGATAAGGGGTGTGCCAAGGATATATGGTCTCTCGGGACTATCGAATAAATCCTTATGGTATTCCCGTTCTTCCTTGGTGGGCAATTTATCAAAGTACTTCTCTACAGTTTCTACTCCCTCTAACCCTTTTTCTTTATTAATCTCAACTTGCCTACTTTCATCCCTAGTTTCGGTTTCTACTCCAACTTCATCTTTGTCACTTTCTTCTATCTCCTCATCTATTGGCTTAACGGTGACAACATTGACAAAGTGGACATGTTTGGATGATGAGGGATCCTTAATTTGGATTCCGTTATTGGTGTCCCTAGTATCCTTCCTAGGTGTAGTTAACGCTTGGTTGTTGAGGGCTTTCAACAAGTTGTCTATCTTGTTGGTCATCTCCGTTTGTTGTTGGTTGAATTCGGTCTCAAACCTAGCTATGTGAGCTTCTTGAGATGCCATGAACTTAGACATCCACTACTAGAAAAAGGGCTATTCTTGACTCCAAATGCGAGTCAAGAAGAGGCTTTATGACGCGCAAATGCGCGTCAAGGAAAGACCCGTCATAAAGCTTCATGACTCGCATTTGTGCGTCATCCCTCTATGACGCGCATTTATGACCCAGGTTTTATGACTCTCCTTTTTGCGAGTCATAACTTAATTTTTTTTTTTAAATTAATTTTTTCCAGTTCCTAATTTTCTATTAAATGACAATTAAAAACCTGATAATACAAAATTAAAATCACAAATATCAAAATAACGCATTTCATATATATATATATATATATATATATATATATATATATATATATATATATATATATATATATATATATATATATATATATATATATCAAAACAATGAGGTTAATTCAAGTACTAATTCACGATAAGTCACAAGTTAATTAACGACAAAAATTACATATCGATAGTAATTCACAAGTTAGTTTGACAGCTTCCACATCGACTACTGAGTATACAACCATTGCTGGTTTTGGCTCCTTTTCGTATTGCTCGACCCACGATTTAACCGCTTGAGGAATAAGTCTCCCATTCCCTTTAACCACATCTAAAAAAGAGAAAAGATAGACAAATTCAAAATACGTTACAAGAGAACAATTGACTTAAAATACAGAGTCTGCATATTAACAGCAGTAAAATAACAAATAAATTTTATAACGTAAATGCCCTTATCTGTGTGACAGCAACCAAACCAAACGCACCTTTTTGCGCAGAAAAATCAGCAACAAACGTACCCTTTTTAGTGCAGAAAATCGGCAGCAAACGCACCCTTTTTAGTGCAGAAAATCTGCAGCAAACGCACCCTTTTTAGTGCTGAAATTCCAGCAAACAAACACTCCCATTTGGTGCAGAAAATCAGCACACAAATACCCCTATTTGGGGCTGTTTTGCAGCCACTAAACGCACCCCCTTTGGATGGACTTTGTAGCTAATCCTAACAACAAAATAACAGCCTCTCGGCTGTGAATGTGGACCGAATCAACACACCCCCTTGGGTGATTTCCAATCGAACCAAAAAATAAACCAACACACCCTTGTGTGGCTCTCGGTGATGGGTCGAAACAAATCAAACGGACACCCTCTTTGGGCTGGTATTTCCAGCCGAGTCCAACACAAAACAAAACAAAATGTAGAACTGATTTTTAATCAAAATCACCCTCATTTTCGCACTTTCACACCCCAATTCCTCGCGGTAGACTAAAAACGTTGTTTCGGACAACTTTCGTGTTTCGGCCGAAGGCCGAAACGGGCCAGAAAATAACGTAAATGCCCTTATTCAGATTTGACAGCAAATAAATTTTATACAAGTGCTGTTTGGAAATTTATAATTTTTCTAAATTTCAAATGACCGCCAAACGTTCGTTATTAAGAGTTAGAAGCCGAATTTTATATCAAAACGTTCATATTAACATCCTCTATCATATTCAAAAGACAAAAATCAGTTTCAAAAATTTCAACCTAGGAGAAAGAAGCCTCAACTTTCTGGTCTAAAATGGGTAGCTTTAAACCCCTTCAAACTTCAATTTTCGCAATATACAACATCACCATAAGCTCTAACTAGCCTAATCCCATTCACTAATCATCCCAACTATTAATCCAACCTTAACAAACAAAACGCACCCTATTATGCAGAAAATTAGCACACGAATACTCCCATTTGGTGCAGAAAATCAGCACACAAACACCCCTATTTGGGGCTGTTTTGCAGCCACTAAACACCCTCGGTTGGGGATGGTTTTGGCTGGACAGAAAGCAACAAACAAACAACCTATGTTGTGCACAAAGTAAACAAGTAAACAAACAAACAACCTATCTCATTCTCGGCTCCCGAGTAACGACAACAATATCAACAACGCCAAAGATAACATACCTCAACAATAATAACAATAATAATCAACAAGAAGATATACCAAGAAACCAATTAAAGTCACCAATTAAGTCAAGTCATCCGGGTCGACTACCAAGTCAAACCCCGAGTCGAGGGACTCACTTGGTGTCTCGGCTCACACATGAACCACAAAGGTCATACCCGAGACCCTCATGGTCGAACATTTTAAATAAAGATAGGATGTCAGGTTGGCTTGCGTATGAAAGCAATGGGCACTTAAGTATAACATGTTAATCTAATGCAATTCCTAGGTGTGCAGTTAAAAGTAAAACAACAAAAATAATAACACCTTCATATATTTTTGAAACATAATTGAAATGCTCAGTTTAAAAACTACAATTATGCATCAAGATACTTGCTCAGTTTAAAAAGTTTTGAGGGTGTTCTAAAGACAATGTGAAAAAGCATTTCCTGCCGTAGTAAATAAGTACCTCCAAGATACTTGCTCTTTTCAATGGAGATCTTATGGGCTTCAGCTGATCAGCAAACCAAAGAAATAAAAAAAATTAGTAACTAGTACTGAATAGAATACAATGAGGAGAAGAAGGGTTAGATACAAGAGGTCGATATTTCCGGGAGGAGCAACGGCGTGAAACGAGCCAGCTCCGAATTCAGCAGGTTCGTAATCGGGGTTCTGGTCTTCTCTTCGCTCTTTGGCTCTATCTCTATATTTGGCTCCTGATTCTAATCCTGCTGCTGTTGATTCTTCCACCTTCTTCTTTTCCTCTCTGAACCAAACAATCCAATTTATATAAATCAATCAATTCAATTCAATTAAAAAAATAATAATAATAATAATAAATACTAAGACATACTTTGGGCGTCGAGCTTGTTTGTCTTTCCGCACCTTGCTCGAAGACCCCATCACTTTCACCTTTCAAATTCAACTGCTACTCTATCTATCAATAATTAGGTTTTTCATCAAACTTATGAGGAGTAATACAAATGTATTTTGTCAAATACAGATTTTGGTATGAGTTTCTTCTAGGTTTTTAAGTTGGGTGCGTGTTGGTGGGGATCTTGTAGATCTAGTGATAGGGAGTTGATTGATGGTGGTGGTGTGTCATGGTGGCCGGCAGTGTGACTGTGGCGGCGGCGACTAGTTATGGTTGATAGGGTTTGCACAAGAAATGAGATAGAGAGATGAGGAAGATGGATTATGTTTATGTTTGTGTGTGTGACCGGTCAACCACAAGGACCATTCAATCAAAAATTATACCGCCAAATGGTCCGTGTTTTTTAAAAAATTTGACATATGACACGAATTTTATGACACACAAAAATGCGAGTCAAGGATTTAGAATTTATGACAGTTTTTTATGACACACAAAAATGCAAGTCATTATATTGTGTGCGTCATAAAATGCGAGTCAAGGATAGACCTTTTTCTAGTAGTGATCAATCCTTCAAGATTGTTGGTACTACCATAGTTGTTAGAAAGATTGTTGTTGAAAGTACGGGTGGAGGGTGGACCGTTTGGTTGGTAACGATTAGGCGGATTGGAAGAATTGGGTTGATTTTGTTTCCACCTAAGGTTTGGGTGATTTTTCCAAGAGGGGTTGTATGAATCACCGTAAGGGTTTGGCCCGGGCTTGAAAGTGTACCACTTATCTCCCGCTTCGTCGGTACGCGTGGATGCGTAGTCCGCAAAAGCTGTTTTGGGGAGTTCCACACAATCACGAGTGTCATGGGGACCACTACATAATTCGCATGAAGAAGTGATTTTGTTCACTTGGCTTGAAGGCTTAGGAGCTTCGTAGGATTTCAAGAGAAACTTGACTTGGTCCTCAAGTTCCATGATCCTACGGTCGGGAGTGCTGGAGTTATTCAAAGGCAAAGATATTGCCTTGACCGTTTTGTTCAAATCACGGGAATCATTCCAACTTTCGTTGTCATAGAGAGCAAGATCTTCTATGAGTTCCCTTGATTGTTCCGCACTTAGATCACGTAGCTTACCACCGGCCGATTGGTCAATGGCTCGCCTCGTGGAGAGATCGATATGGTCATAAAAGATTTGGACTTGGAGCCAAAGATCTATGCCATGATGAGGGACTTTTTTGAGTAAGTCCTTGAAACGAGTCCATGCTTCATAAAGAGATTCATTTTGACGTTGTTGGAACATCAAGATGTCATTTCTAAGCTTAGTAGTTCTCCCCGGTGGGAAAAATTGAGCAAGGAAATGAGTGGTGAGATCATCCCATGTGGTGATGGATCCCGCGGGTAAACGCTCAAGCCATTGACTAGCTTGATCCCGTAGAGAGAATTGGAATAGGCGTAACGGGTTGTCTCTCTAGTTTCAACATCTAGGTCTATGGAATCTACGATTTTAAGGAAGTCCTTAAGATGTTGGTTTAGATCTTCGGAACGAAGTCCATGGAATGCACATCCGCTTTGCACCAACCGGATGGTGTTGGATCGCAAGGGGGTCACATTGGCTCCGGTGAGCTCAATGGTGTTTCGGTAGCCTTGGTGGCTAGGTCGGGAATACTCTCCTAAGTTTCGGGGCCTAAGAGGTTCTAGTGGTGGGTTTTGTTGTGGTGGGATGACGGGTTCAAAGATGTTCCCATCGTCCATGATGTCGGGTGGTGAAGAGTTACGAACAAAAACACAAAGAAATAAGATAGACTAAAGAAAACCTAAAAATAAAAATAAAATCTTACTAGAAAGGAATCTAGCAAGTAGACCTAATAAAAAGAAATTCTAACCTAGACAATAACTATTCCCCGGGCTGCGGCGCCAAAAACTTGATGCGTAGGGATTGCACCAGGCTTTACCTCTCGAGGGATCTCGAAAAGCTTACAACCCCCACCAGGCAGTGTACCTGATCGTTGTAGTATAGTATAGTGACAAGTACCGGGGAATTGCTCATTCAGCTAGGAATAGTGTCGCTAGGATTAGAAAAACTAAATACTAGTTCTAGAGATGAGGGATGATTATTTTTGTATTTTTATATTTTTTAGAAAGCAAGTAAAAATCTCGGGTTTGAAGGATTTGGGCAGAATTAGTTGCTAGTCAACTAACCCAATACTAAAGATGCAATCAAAATAAAATACTAGAAATGAAAATAAAACTAAATTAACTAAGGTTGTGAGCAATAAGTGGAGAAATTGTGTTTACTTAGATTTCACTACTCCCTAGATATCTTTTACACGTTAATTACTTGTTATAGTTGCGTGGATGACGGATTGTATTCCTTAATACCATTCATGGGGTGGCGCACTTAACTCCCCAATCCTATGAGTGCCTACTTCACTCCTATGTCGAGCCGGCTAAGAAGCTCCTAACATGGGATCATTAGAATTTACTCATGCATTAAATACAACCAATAAAACCTAGTGCACGTCAGTTCATGTTTCCTAAGATGTTCAAGCATGTTACCATTTGGAGATCTGCCAGTTTTCTTAAGCCTAACATCGAAATCATTCATCCAATACAACCATAAACAAGTAATCAACACATAATCAACATCTAGGTTTCATTAGATCTAAGCAAACACAAGATAAATCTAGCCTAGCATGGTGGAATTAAGACAAGTACAAGATATAGACAACCAACACATAGACATATTGATTGAATTAGAAGAACACTTATCTCAATTACACATGTAGGGGTTCAAGGGCTGAAAACCCTTGAAAAACCTGTAAAATTCGTAATAGGTTCGGCCTTTAGGATTTCTCCAAACTTCTCCTCTTTTTATGAATGAAAATTAGAAAACTATATATAGGAAATTGAGGCTGACGGCGTCAAGACCAAATAGGTGAGGCCGTCATCTCACCGCCAAAATAATTCTCGGACTGCCTTGATTTACATCTGACGCCGTCATGTGTTAGGTTCTTCCAGGCCGTCACGTGTTTTACTCTTGACGCTCTACTTGTGACGCCTTCATGTTTGCACTGGGCCGTCATGCAATTTACTCTTGACGTCGTCAGGGTGTTGCTCTTGACGCCGTCACCTACTGTTCCCAGCAAGGAAAATTAAGACTTTGGCGTTTTCTTCACTCTTATGCTCCAAAAACGTCCGAATTGCTTCCTTTTCCAGATTTCTCTCCCAAAGTACCTAAAATCACAAAAGAAACGATTTAGGGCAATATTTGATCAAATAAATTCAATTCCGGGCTTAAATGACCCCCTAAAAATGGTTCATTTTTCGCCTCATCAACAGTTCATTGCTGAGATGAAGACTTTTTGTTGCCATGTTGGTAATATGAAGATTTCTCAATTCAAAGGAATGTCACATGATCAGATTGAAGGTATTTACTATAGGATCAAAAGACAAGATAGTAATTTCATTCCAATGGATCAAGAACCTATTGTAATGAAAACAAAAAGGTCTGGAGTGAGTCTAGGATCAAAAGATGCAAAGAAATTGAAGACTCAGGAATCATCTCAAGCAGAAGAGGGTCCTAGCAAGTTGACAGAAGAGCAAGTTACAAACATGATGTTCATAGAGACTGATGTACTTAATATTGAACCTCTACAAACAAAATATCCAGTAGTTGGTTGGGAGGTCTTTTCTGATAGTTTTGGAGTAGCTTGGAAGATCATCAGAACTGGAAGTGTCACAAGTATTTGCAGAGATTTTGAAGACATTGTTAGATCTTGTGATAGAGAAGACTTGGATACTTTGTGGAGGATTGTTCAAGATCAGTTCAAGAAGGATGAACTTGTTGATGTCAAGGCTAAGGAGTTATGGGTTCACTTCAGAAGATTATACGAACCTGACCCAAGTGATAGACATTGGAGATTTGAAGCTCACAACATGAATACCTTGTGGAAGTTTTATGACTCAAGTGATGTGCATCATCTTTCTACTCAAGATGGGGTTGACGTGTTTATGCTTGCTAAGAAAAAATATCCATTGAGAGCTGGAGTATTGAATGTGATGATGTCAGTGAAGCTTAGGTGCTGGGAAAGAACTGAAGTCATAGAAGATTTGCTACAAAGGATTTATGATCAAAGTGTGAGAGCTGACAAAGAGTTAAGAAGAAGAAGATAAGTGTTTGGAAGAATTCCCATATCCTCATGTTTACTGAATACTTGAAGAAACTTATTGATTTATTTATTAATCATAAGTTAGGGGAGGATTGTTGGGAATTATACTAACAGTTACCACGGCTAAGTGAAGATGTTACAACTGCAGAAGATTGTACTTGCAGTGGAAACTCATTACCACTGCAAGAACATATATTACCACTGCTTATTAGATAACTGTTAGGAAACGTGTTTAGATAAATATAGAATAGATCTTGTGTATATCTTATTCTATTAGCATTATACTTATCTTGTAGAAGAGGACTCCTTGTGCTATAAAAGGAGATCCTAGGTTAATGGTTAGATATACGTTTCTAGAGCTTCAAGGTGTAACCCTAGTGATATCAAGATCACTCGTATTATTATCATTAATAATATTGGAGCTAATCATTTGTTTACATACATTGTTTTTATTCATAAACAGCTGTCTTTCTCACAATCAAACTTCTAAGTGTTACTAAGTAAATTCCGCATACTTAGTGATATAACTCAAAGTATCAATCTAACACAGTTCAAGGTGTTTAGATCCATCAAAAATAAAACTAGGGTTTGAAAAATATTTAAAGGAAATAGAAAAAGGAGGTGTGTGAGGGTGGTGTTACTGATGCGTGGGAATTGCACCAGGCTTTACCTTTCGAGGGATCTCGAGAAGCTTACAACCCCCACCAGGCAGTGTACCTGATCGTTGTAGTATAGTATAGTGACAACCGAGGGATTGATCATTCAACTCAGGAATAGTGTCGCTAGGATTAGAAAGCCTAAAAACTAGGTCTAGAGGTGAGGGATGATTCTTTTTGTATTTTTATATTTTATAAAAGCAAGTAAAAATCTCGGGTTTTGGAAGAGTGGGCGGAATTAGTTGCTAGTCAACTAACCCAATAACTAAGATGCAATCAAAATAAAATAATAGAAATGTAAATAAAGCTAATTAAATTAGTGGTGTGAACAATAAATGGGAGAATTGTGTTTACTTAGATTTCACTACTTCTTAGATATCTTTTACAGGTTAATTGTTAGTTACAGTTGCGTGGATGATGGGTTATATTCCTTAATACCAATCGTGGGGTGGCGTACGTACTTCCCCAACTCTATAAGCTCCTACTTCACTCCTATGTCAAGCCTGCAAGAAGCTCCTAACATGGGATCACTAGAATTCGCTCATGCATTAAATACAACCATAAAAACCTAGTACGCATTGGTTCATGTTTCTTAAGACGTTCAAGCAAGTTACACAATGGAGATCTGCCAGTTTTTTTAAGCCTAACATCGAAATCATTCATCCATTACAACTATAAACAAGCAATCATCCTATAATCAACATCTAGGTTTCATTACATCTAAGCAAACACACAAAAGATCTAGCCTAGCATGTTAAAATCAAGACAAGCGTAAGATATATTCAAACAACACATAGATATATTGAATGAATTGAAAGGATACTTATCTCAATTGAACATGAAAGGTTTCAAGGGGTGAAAACCCTTAAAAATACTGTAAAAGTCGTGCTAGGGTTTATTAAAGTTGACCCTAAAATTCTCCTCTCTTTAGAATGAAAATAACAAAGAGTATATATAGATTTCCTAAGGTGACGGCATCAAGAAGAAACTTCTGACACCGTCAACCTGCCGCCCATAATATTCTCGGACTGCCTAGATCCAGATCTGACGCCGTCATGTGTAAGGTTGTTCTGGGCCGCCACCACTTTTACTCTTGACAGCCATGCTTTGACGCCGTCACGTTTTCACTGGGCCGTCACCATTTTTACTCTTGACGCCGTCATCAAATTGCTCTTGACGCCGTCAGGTACTATTCCCAGCAAGGAAAATTAAGACTTTGCCGGTTTCTTCACTTTTATGCTCCAAAAACGTCCAAAATGCTTCCTTTTCCAGAATTCACTCCAAAAGTACCTAAAATCACAAAAGGAACGATTTAGGGCAATATTTGATCAAATAAATTCCAGTTCCGGCTTAAATGACCCCCTAAAAACGGATCATTTTTTGCTTCATCATATACCCTTACACTTAAGATTTGCTTGTCCTCAAGCAAATGCGCTTTTATTCTAATCAAAATACAAGTTAGGGGTCATTTAACACTAATATAAAAGTAATTACAACAAATAATCGTTCCACTAAAGACCAAAGACAAGCACGGAGGTCATATACTAGCACCTCACAAATAGTGTTTAGATACTCACATCTCTCGGGTGTAATAAAGTATATATCACAATATGGAAATGGAAAACATTTCTCACTACCTGTCATAGCAAAATAGATTACCATAAGCTTGGGAAAGGATCAAACCTCCACCACATGGCGTAAGCACCTAGAATAAACTATCAAAGAGGTCTTTTAAAGGGTTATAATGTTAGGTGTAGGGATATGGAATACACGGTTTTGTTGGATATAGGCAATCTTTACTGGTGGCGAGTTAATCATCTTGGTTAATTACATGTACAATATGGCATTGCTAAGCCAAGACTAGACTTGACTTAATCTAATAAATGAAAAATAATAAAAACATAAAATAAACATAGAATGAAACGGGATGGTAGTCCATATGTTTTTTCACTTTTCTCTTTTTCTATTTTTTTCATACACTCTTACCCTCCCATCCAAAATAATACATCATAGGGAATGAACATTCCCCTTACACTTGAATTTTTACATACTTTACAATAAACTAATCTAGTGACTCGAATTAAGAAAATCAAAACACTTGGAGTACTTTTAAGATTAACGCACATATGGGGGTAATAAAATGATGTTCTTCCCCATTACTTCATAACATAAGTACTTTACTCATGAGTCCCAATCGTCCCAAAACAATATGTACAAGGATATGACTCGACTTAGCAACCATGTAATCAATTAGATAATTAACTAAGCGTTTAAACAAATAACAATAATGCACTAAAGATGAGTGCATACACGGAAGGCTAAGGCGATTTGGTTGTACATTTAAGTGGGGTGTAATAAATTCTTCCTTTAAGTAAGATGCTTAAAGTTAGAAATGAAAAGATAGGCTCGGAGGGGCGTACTAGAGGTTTCGTGTACTAAAAATGAGTACAACGCTAATGGTGTGGGAAAATTAATTGACTTTACTAGCCAAGTAATATGACTTAAATGGTCAAGTAATTATGATACGGGTTTAATGTAACAACTCGTAAATTTTCCTGACAAATTCTATTGGGAGAAACAACAATTAACTTTGAGTGTGGCATTACTTGGAAGAAACTAGACATAATTATGTCCAAATTTAACATAATAATAATTCTACGGTTAATGGAAATAATATCGGACGCTCGGGAAATATTTATCGTACGTTTTATTAGCCTCGTTCTCATCTCGCTAAAATATAAAGAAATTGGCAAAACTAGTCCCTTTGGGCGCGCTAGGGTTTGTTGCTAGTCCATGACACCATTTTATATATATATATATATATATATATATATATATATATATATATATATATATATATATATATATCACCCTTATAATAATACTAGGTTTTGATCTCCTTCCTCCCTCTCTTAGCAGCCGACAAACACTAACTCCCTCTCTCTTTCATCTCCGACCAAACATCCGCCCAGATACACCTCCACCGCCGGTCAGGCAACCACACCACCACCACCATAATCACCACCATCTTATTCTCTTTCACTTGAGCTATCACACGCGCCCTAACTCTCGCTCTAACACACTCTTTCATTCGAATTAAGCCACGAATCCGGAACTATTATCACTCTTCTCCTTGTTTCTTATCATCCAAAGGTCTGAGACAGGAAACCCACCAGTTTTGAGAGCCTTCTCAATATTAACGAAAAGATAATAATATTAACAAGAATATAAAAGTGTTTTGGTATCATTTCTGGTCCTTGGATTTGTGTTTATGTATCGTTCGAAGTGGCGCCTGAGTTTTAGACTCACCGTTGTGGGTTCTTGGTTATTATTATTGTTGTAGTTGTTGTTTGCATTCAAATTTAGAAGAGGGATTGAGTTAAGACTAGATTTAGTAATGGATTTTGTTGTGTTGGGTTTTAGCGAGAGTTGGTTCTGGATTCAGATTTGGGATGGTGATGTTATTCGTATCATTGGTTCTTGTGCATTATCTCCTGTTTTTGTTCTTGTTGTTGCTCTCGCTGTTATTGTTCCTAGTGATGTTAGTCCCTGTTGTTGTTGTTCTTGTTGTTATAGTTGCTGTTGTCGTTGTTGGTTGGTGTCGAGGGGATAAAAATCGAGACTACTAGGGTCTCGGCTAGGAGCTGATAATGTTAATGTTGTTGTTGTGGATTAGAACTTGACCGGGAGTAGGAACGGTTAACTCGCCATAGTTCGGCCGTCACTTGTTGAAGTTGTTGTGGTTAAATTTGGTAATGAGATGGTATAGTGACGGGGAGTAGGAATGGTTAATGCGCCGTAGATGGCCATTATTGTTGAAGTTGTGATTGTGGCGAAATAGATACCAAATGCATATATGTATATGTTGGGTAATTTGGGCCATGTCGGCGGTCATCAAGACTTTCTAGTCTTGTGTGGTACCCGACAAGCCAAAATGGACTTGGTATTACTTTAGACTATTATTAGACTAGTTGACTAGTGATAAATGTGACATGAAACGTGAAATAACTTGAGAAAATATAAATTATATTGAATGTTATGTGACACGTTTATAAGTTAAATTAGTAACTTTAAAATATTAACTAATGGCTAAACAACGTTACTTAATATTTATGAGTTATCTATAATTATTAAATGACGATAAGATGTTATATGATGTTTTCGAATTAATAAGGAATATTAAGCGACGTTAAAACGTTAATTAATATTTCTAAATTAGAAAGAAAACATTAAATAACTAAAACAACGTTATTTAACCTTTTGTGGAAATAATAAAGGAAACGGTATTTAATTTAATACGGACGAGTTATTAAACATTTCAAGGACATGTTTATCGAGACTTACCTTTGTAGGAATATCGAGGTTTAGATTTCAAAGATGACCTTGACCGTAAGATTTACTTAGTAGCCATTTAAGTATGATTGCTTTGGATGAATTGCGTAGTTTGACCTGGTCGCCTTGTATTAAGTTTTGTCTTGCTTCTTGACTAAGGTGTCACACCCCCAATTTACCTGACTTGCAGCGGAATGGAATACCTGGGGGTGTCTGTCATAGCACCACAGTTACAGTTACATTGAACGACCTAAAGTGTCGTTTGGAAAAATACTGCATTTGATCATTTAAATAATTCAGAGTTTACAAAATGAGGTCCCCAAAATGTGTTGCAAGTTTACGAAAACAAGTCATACTAGATCAAACGTTTACATAAGTGCATGAAATAATGATGAGACGCGTCGACTCCGCGACTCCATGAAAGTCCAAATGCATGTCTCATGAGCTACCTTAATAACCTGAAATACATTGCTAAAACGTCAACACGAATGTTGGTGAATTCCATAGGTTTGTAAAATGTAATAATGTACGGCCACCACAAGTAAAAGTGCAAGATAAAAATCTCATGAAAATTGTACAATAGCCTTAAGCTCATGACACCGAAGCTATGACTGATGAAACTCTATGCCCCTCCCGAATGTTCTGCCGAAACATTCAAATGTAAAAGACATGACATGCATCCGCTTACTGTTGGTAATCACTACCACGGATGGAGGCGTCACCCTCGATAGATCTATCCACTCACTCTCGCTTAACGGTAAATTAACGGTTCATGATGTTACAGGGGACTTATCACATGGCAAGGTAACTTAAGCTATGTACATGTTTGAATACTTGGGCTCGTACTGAAATAATTGATGCAATGTATTCCCCCCGTGGGATTTGAAAACAATCAAAAATGTTGAATTGAAAACGGGGCTATGAAAACTCACCTTAACTGATGAAACTGTGATGAAATGAAATGAACACCAATGAACAATTAGCTGCTGCAACCCAATATGATGGTACCATGAACATGTAATGAGCTGAAAAACAAGGCGCGCACACTAGCCGCAACCTAATATGAATGATGTACGATCTACTTTAGATCATGAAATGATGTTATGAATGTCCATGCACATGTTTCCTATACCACTCTACTCTTTGAAAAACACTTGTTGTTATCAAAAGTATATAATCCAAGAAGTTGGAAAAATATTGCTATTAGAAAATATAAATAGCTAGTTATAATATATATACTTATATATATATAACGTAAATTTCCATGTTAGCGTTGAAATACTCGGGTTGTAATCCTTGAAATGATGAAAATATACTCATAATAACTAATACTGCGTTAGTTATAAAGCTCGGTACTTGATATTACTTCTAGCTCAAAAATGTACTTCGTAGTTTTTGCGCCAAATTTAATAAAAGCTGTCAATTATAAAAGGGTTTTAGCCGATATTCAAACGAGTATATCTTTGTCGTTACTTGTCCGTTTTACTTGTTCTTTATATCCACGGTTACGTCTTAGTATGTAGTAATATATTTTGGAAAGCTCGGCTCCTCCGGGTTACGTCTAAAGTCTCTTTTTGTCCAATGAAAATCATCCAACAGCATACATTTTCAGAAAAATACTTTTCGTCTACAATCTTGCAAAAATCATAACTCCTTCGTTATAGACTCTTTTTAATCCGTTCTTTCGCCTACGGATTCGTTTTTGAAAGTATTTTCTAAAAATTTTGCCAAAGTTTCCTTGGTGTTTACTGATTTTCCAGATTTTTACAAAACGGGACAGCATGTCTAAAATAGGTTCCAAATCAAGTTTCCAAGGTTAAAAACTAATTTCTACCATCACCAAACCTCTTGTAATCACCACATGGCTAATCTAATCTTACCATACACCTTCTTAGGGTGCCATGGACTCCTAACCAAGTTATTAGAGCAAGGGGATTCATAACTAAAAAGTTAGGGTTTGTATGTTTCTTTTTAGGCAAAATAAAGTTTGGTATAGCTACTTGTACATGGTTTTTAGCATGATACTTATGTAATACATGTAAAAATAGGATGATCCATGAAAAAAATAAAGATGAAAACTTACTTGACAAAATGAGATGATTATAGGATGATTATGCTTGATGTTCTTGTGTTTTTGTTGCTTGATTCTTGATTAGGCTTGTAAAATGAACAAGTTTTGTGTTTTACTTTATGGAAAATGATCACTTGATCATGGAGATCAATTATGGGTCGTGGTTATGGAGAGGGAATGGAAGAGATGAGAGGAATTTTGTTCTTAGCTATAAAAGTGATTTATGATTTGTAAAAATTGGTAAAGTTATGTTTTAAGTGGTTTATTAGTATAATATGGTTAAGTTAATGCTAGGGGTTAAAAAGGTGTTTCATGGGCTGGTTTTCAAAGGGTGAAAAGGGGGGGGGGGGGGGTGGGGTAGGGTGCATGGGATTTAATTAGAAAACTTGTAAGAATTATGCACTAGTTTGTGTTTTTAGTTACGATCGGGTACCGGTTTTATTAGAAATAAATGTCCACGAAGTTTACCGGGATGAAATAAAGTCATAATAATGTTAAAAACATATTAAAAATATGTTGGGTACATTTACTGAGTGATCGGGTGATTATTGTTTAGTTTTAACGAAAACCGTCGTTATATTCATACGCGTACGTTATAAATAAAATAAATTTCCAAAATACTGGGTAACTGAATGTTATAACTTTTATGATGTTAAAATGGATATAAAAATATGTCGGGACCATTGTGGGAATATTTAGATATATTCGTCGTGTATAAACCGGGTGTTAACGTTTATTTAGAAATCATAATACGTAAAACGTTAAATATACTGAATATAGTAATTTGAAAATCCTAAGAGTGGTATATGTAACACCTAAAATCTAAAAGCATGTGAAATGACCAAAATGCCCTTACAAATTTAAAAGTTAATTAAAAGCTTATTAAGTATCCAAATAAATCCCAAACTTCAAACAATGCACAAGTTATGTGTCCAAATAATTTTAACAACTTCATTTAACAATTGTTCAAGTGGTAAAATTACCAAAATACCCCTCAAGGGCCGAATGACAATTTATTTATATTTACTTTGATTTAAAAATCATAAAAACCTTTTTAAATATGGAAATTAATCACCAATACTTATCCTCAGCTCAAGGGCCGAATTTTTGGCCCATATCCCCCCCTAATCGGCCAAAACTGAATATAGGTCAAAGTTTCCCATTTGTTCCCCAAAAACCCTAGATCGATTAACAATAAACACACAAAAATATTCCATAGCCTCCATTCGACAATCCCAAAATCCCTAGGCATTTTTCTGAGATCATACACTATCCAAGGAACCCTACAAAAATCCCTTTCAAATTGTGGAAGCTTGTTTCAATCGTGGTCTAGTTTTTCTTTTTGTCGAGCCAATTATAAAGGTAAAATCGTTTATTTATCATTCGATCCCTATAAACTTTATTTCTTATTTTTCCTGAGATCCTTACATGATATGAGACCCACGAAAAATGTTCACAAGGTTGGAGAATCGTTGGTGAAGGCGTAATCATTTTGGGTTCGATTTGCTCATACGCGTACAAAAGAATTCACACAGCCTATTCCACACGTTCAAATATTGGTTTGGTATTTTTCTCAGGTCCCTTACATCCTATAAACATCAAATAAAATGTTCCATTCGATCCATGCATTGCTCTACATCGATTCATGAATTAAAACCCTAAAAACATGTTTATTTGTAAAATATATGATCCGATCCAAAATAATTATTAATAAAATTATTATAGGCTTATTATGATGTAATATGATCTGGAAAAATGTTGGGAATAATTTTCATGGCCTAAATTATGTAATTCGAATTTATCTTTATTTATTGGATTTTTGATTAAATCGTATGAAAGAAAAAGAAAATAAATTCGTATGAACTAGGGTTGTGATCTAGGGCTTGTTTTGTGATAATAAATGATAATTAATGATGAAGTAATGATTAAAAATGGATTAGGGTTAGTTAGGGTTTTTAATTTTGTTATTTTATGTTATACGATTGTATATAAAAGATTTGGGTGAGTTTTGTAACTTTTAAAACTCAAGGGTTATTTTTGAAACTTAATTTGGAGCAGGTACTATTCGAATAAAATGAGAGATGAGGGTGCTATGTGTAATTTTTGTATTTAAATGGATTAAAATGTATTTTAAACCTAATTAGGGTTTGTTTTGAAAATAATTAAAAGAGAGGGACCAAATATGTAATTTCTGGAAACTTAAGGTTGTTTTGAGTAATCTAATATATTCAGGGGGTTATGTGTCATTTTGATAACTTAAGGGCATAATATGTAATTATTGATATTTAAAAGTTGAAATTGTAAATTAAAGGGTTAAATATGTAACTTTTATAACTTGAGGGACTCAATGTGTAAATTATGAATATTTGAGTATCCATTCGTATAATATGATAAAATAAGTGCTCATTATGTAAAATGGATAAGTTAAGGGTTTAATGTGTAACTTTGAATACTAAAAGGGTTAAAGTGTAATTTTGGAAAGTAAAGGGTATAAAATGCAAAGTTATGAAACCCTAAGGACCAAATGAGTAAAAAGATTAAAAGATACCTTATTTCCATATATAATGATTCAACCTTCTAAATATGGAAACTTTCTAAAAGTGGAAACTTACTATTTATGGAAACCTGCTAAAAATGGAAAGTTACTTAAAATGGGAAGTTACTTAAAATGGGAAGTTACTTAAAATGGGAAGTTACTTAAAATGGAAAGAATGAGTTATGATTCACCCCTCTTCTCCTCTAGGTGTGAAGAAGGAGAGATCTTGAGCCCTTGTCATTTCTGAGTTTGTTTCTATCTCATTTGTGCTTGCAATAAGGTACGGATACTCTGCCTTTTTCAGTAAAAGGTTCCTATACAATGATGTTGAGTTATGATTCAGTTAAGATTCCCCAAGCCACTGCTATGTTTCCTTTTTGATTGAAACTTTGATATGATTTTGAGCTGACTTTGAGATAAAACTTTACCTTATGACCTTTTGTTGATTTTGAGACCTGACTCTTAGTTTGATACCCGAGCCATTTATGTTTTTCTACCTATGGAGGTACCATAGGCATGTCTGTGATGCACCACTGGCATGACTCATGCGTGGGTGAGTGATTTCTCACGTCGTCCCTTTTATGATATTATTATGGCCATTATGACTTTGAGTATATGACTTTGAGATTGACTTTGAGTAAGGGGCGTATGGGTTGCAATCCTAGATATGTATGCTTAGTGGATTTAACTATGACTTTGAGTTGACTTTGAGGTGACTGGTGCTGTGTGCAATACACGCCTTTCACAACCCCTGGGAGCTGATCACTCCACCCTTATGATACATGAGGACACCCCTCATATTATCTGGTTGCCTGAGAGGTATCCCCTCTGATTGTGAGATTATGATATTGACGGCTTATGACTTTGAGATATGACTTTGAGTTTTTGGGCTCGTGGTAGATGACTATCCTATTTTCATTTCCATTATTCATTTGTTTATTCCTTATGATTTTCCCCAATGCACTATATATATCGGTTCTATTTCATTATCGTTGCTTTGTTTATGTATCTGTTCACTGGGCTTTTTAAGCTCAGCCGCATTTCCTTTTCCTGCGGCAGGTATCTAAGCTAGGAGCTGGGCTTTTGCTATGGGATGAGAGTTAGAGCTTGTGTTGGAGCTTTTACCTTAGATGACCACCCTATGTTATGACTTTGGATTTGGATTATGTTCTTATTTCCTTTGGATTATTTCTTCATCATTTGAACTTATGTACTTTGACTTAAGCTGTGTTGGCTTGGTCTTTCTTATTGATTTATGTTTAAGACTTCCGCTGTGTATGATGTTATGTATGTATGCTTTGATATGTCACCATTCTTGTGGCACTTCTACCCTTGTCGGGTTGGGGTGTTACAATTATGGTATCAGAGCCCAGGCTGCGACCTGTAGTACATAAACATGGCCTGTGAGTCTTATGGACCTTAGGATTTGACCCTTAAGACTTTAGGTTTGACTGGTGAGAATTTGGGTAGCATAGGTTTCTGCTTCGTCTCCCATTTCGTGCTTATTTTCTTTTATGTTTTGCTAATCCTTTCCATGATCATTCAGATGGTGAACACCCGCTTTACTCAGTACACTGATGGGGATGCCCCTGATTTCCAAGCTATGATTAACGCTGCTTTGGAAGCTGCTCTTCCACGAGTAGTGACTGAAGTGACCAATAACCTCAGGAATGGGCCGGGTCCTTCTGGTAGCGGTGATAGACCTTCTACCCCACCAAATACTCAACCTAATGCTAATGCTTCACCTCATGTTCCCCCAACTGGTATCCATGTGTGGATCGAGAGGTTTAACAAGCTCAAGCCTATCACATTCAAGTCCGCTGCTACTCCCCATGAAGCGGAGGATTGGATCACACATGTTGAGAAATTGTTTCGTGTTCTGGGATGTGGTGACGAGTTTAAGACTCGTTTGGCTACATTTGTAAAACCCAAAATTCTTAAACTTATTAAGTACCCAAAATACCCTCTAATTTTAAACTTTGAAAAAGACATTTATTAATTTAAGACATTACATTACGGTTATAACCTAAGTAATTAATCCTTAATATTTGAACAAGAAAACATTATACGAATTATAAAACTTTTGATAAAATAAGTTTGTACACATTTAATCATCCGAAATTTTTCCCCCACGTTTTCAAGGCTAGTTGGACCGATTTCGATTTGGTCTTCTAATTCTATTCCATGAATCACGCTTGTTTCCATCCTTGACTTCCCACAATCTCAGTCAGTTATTTTGTGTACCTTTCCTTATATTTGTTTTGAATTAACCAATTATCTCACAATGAATTAAACACACTGATTTTGGAAATCAATCATAATCCCCCTAACTTCGGTATTTCCTTTGGGACTCATTCCCCCTCACGGGGTTATTATTAAACCGAATACACAAAATTCACATAACACATTTTCTTTAAGAACTCCAAGACCCTAAAACTAAAATACACCAGCGGCTATCCTTGTTCTCTCCCATTCTCGTTCGAATTCAAAGCGCAAAGAAGAAGGTTTGATCATGGTCTTGGTCGTGGTTTTGAATGTGGTAAATTCTGTGTCGAAGGAAGGCTTGGTTCGTGGGGTTAAGCTGTTCGAGGGGTGGTGTTAGTTAGAGTTTTGTGGCTGAATTGAATACGCGTGTTCGATCCTTGTTCCTTGCTTTCTCTTCTCGTTATCACGTCCCAAGGGTAACTCACTCATACCTTGTTCGATTCATTCTTGCTTGTTCAATTTTTTTTTTCGTGTTGATCTATAACTACACGTATGAAACATGTCCTTGGTAACTAAAATGGATCGAATACATCTTTACATGAAATGATAATAGAACTGTTACATGAAATGATAGAAATGGACACATGAAATCATGATATCGTCACATTAAATAACAAGACTATGGCTTATAAAATTGACCACAACATCGTGTGGGTGTGTCAACTTTTGGGTGTCTGTGGCTCAACAAAACCTGAATATAGATGTCGACAATCATTTTGTTTCAAGGACTTTCGAACCGGTCGTCAAGTAAACCTTTAAACTGGTCCTTAAGTCGCTATACGTTCTGAAAATTAATATGGAACTAAGAATAAAATACAAGTAATAAGAGAAGTTGTTTATCCGTTTCGTCTTTCGGTCCGAATATGTTGGTTTTCATGCATATATATAGCGTAGGAGACCTTTAAAATATAAGTGTCTTGGCATTGAAATCTTTCTTGCATATATATATATATATAGAACCTGATCATCTATAAGGAAAGAACAAAAGATTGCATGCATGGTATTTTAATTTTGAGTAGTTGAAAGCCACTTCACATGAGCTATTTTATGGGATATTCGTGTAAGCTGTAGGATTTTTTTTATGCATGCATGAGATATTTAAAGATGACGACTTGTTAATATTGGGTGCATGTGCATGAAGATTTCGTGAGTCACAAAAGGTTCTAAAAACGTGTAATGAAACTGATTTGAAAGGCGTTAAATGAGAGGCTAGTTGAATAATTTTTATGTTACTAATCGTGCTAATTGTTTAAAACTTCTAGCACCATTTTTATGTAGCTCGTTAATATTGTTGTGGCCCTAACTTCATCCCAATTATTTTGGTCTCTCGATGGATAAAATAAGTGAGTTGTGTATTTATGCATGTGGTTATAACATATTTTGGTCGTCGCGGTCTAACGTTTACGTCATGGATATGTTAATAAATTATGAACGGCAAAGCCTAAAATTATCATTTTGATATAAATTATAATATAAACATTAAAGTTAATTACGTGACATTTTTTTATTAAATTTGGCTAATTTACGTTTATAACCATAAACTTTACTAAATTGACAAATTTAACCCTAAACTATATATTGGTCATTTCAACCCTTAAGTATATTTAGTTGCCAATTATGACCTTAAAGTATTAAATTACTATTTCGGGAAAACCTTCTAAATAAGGAAACTTACTAATTCGGGAAACCTGCTAAAAATAGAAATTCTCCTAAAATGTTTGAACTACCAAAAAACGAAAACTTATTAAATATGGACGGTTTCTAAAAATGAAAAGAATACTAAAAGAGGTAACTTGAGTAATTCGGACTCGTCTTGATTCGTATCCATTCTCTTCTAGGTTCGGTGAAGCGGAAGTGACCCATCCTTGTTTGACTTGTGACTTTGCTTGTGCAATTGGACTGAGGTACAGATATTCCGTACTCTTTCAGCAAGAGTACAACTATTTCTCTCATGACTCTTTTCTCTCTCTTTTACATTACTTGATATTGACCCTTGATATTTAACCTTTGATATTGAACCCTTGACATTTAACCCTTGATATTGACCTTTGACATTGAACCCTTGATATTGACCTTTGACATTGAACCCTTGATATTAACCCTTGATATTGAACCCTTGACATGGATATTGATATTGACCCTTGATATTGAACCCTTGATATGGAACCCTGGACTTGAACCTTTGATTATTACTTGACACTTGTACTTGATATTGAACCTTGACCACTTGACCCTTCAGTATTTTACCCAGGAGCTACTTGTTGTGGAGTAGCCACAACCATAGCATTGATGCACCAATGTTATGTACTCTAGTGGGGCCGGAGAGATGTCCCCCACCGTCCCTGATTCTTGTTATCGACTACTGCTATGATTATTATTATTGGCCTGCAGGGGCGTATGGATGCATCCTAGTCTTGTCTTGACTTGTTACTTGCTTGGGCTACGGCCATCTTGATTATGATTTGGGCTACATGATATATTACTTGGTGACTGGGCTTGTGTGCATTGCAGCCCCTCACATCTTGGGAGTTGATCACTCCAACTTGGGATACTTGACTTGATATTTGTTTGTGCCTGGGGGTTAAATACTGAAAGCCTTGACACTTGATACTTGACACTTGCAAATTCTTGATACTTGACCCTTGTTAATTCTTGAAAACCTTGAAACTGGTTAACCCTTGATACTATACTTGTTAAACCTTGATATTATACTTAACCCTTGACATTATACTTGACGATCCTTGAAACTTGTTAATCCTTGCTATTACACTTGACGATTCTTGATACTTAACCTTGGTGACTTTTCATACTTAACCTTTATAGTCCTTTGATATACCTTGTGACACCATATGTAAATTCAATTCGTATTCTCTCTTGTTTTATTACTTGATGTGCTTGTTATCTTCATATCTGTTCACTGAGCTTTTTATGCTCAGCCGCGTTTTCTTTTCCATGCGGCAGGTACTTAAGCTAGGAGCGGGGTTTAGCTTTGGGGATGAGAGTGTGTTGACCTACCCTAGAGTTCCTTGAACGATGGACTTTGTTTTATTATCGTATCTTCCTTATTTTGGAATTCATTTGTAACCTTTGTACTCATTGTATTGTTAAAGTATTAAGCTTGTGTTTTGCTCTGTTGGACACTATTTATTGTGATATCTTTACCCTTGACGGGTTGGGGTGTTACAATTTATGGTATCAGAGCCCAGGCTGACGACTTATAATACATAACCTGGACCTGTGAGTTTTGGACCATTAGGTTTCCACTGTAGGAACATTGATGAACATCTTGAAAACTTGATTTAGGATTCTTCCCTGTGCGAACTTAAGTTTAAACCTGTGAGGATTGGGTAGATATTAGGTTTCCTTCGGCAAACTTTTCCCTCACCAAGTATTACGGAAAGTGCCATAAGTCTGTGAAAGAAGAAGATAGAGATCTCAAAAGTGGTTTTGCTAGCCGCCTTTTGTCGCAACACGAGAATAACAAGATTGGATGGATTAGTGAAGGGGAGTAAGAGAAAGAAGAGAACAATGTAGACTCTGATCTAGAGTCAACGGCGACCAGCTGTTATAATCCAAATTGAACGAAGAATTTGTGATCGTGAACTAGTTTCCTTTACTCTGCTGTTAGCCAATATTAGACTTCGAATTCCATTTCCATTTCCAAGTTACTCTGATAATATTAAAGTTTTGAATTAGTTTTCCCTTCTGCGAGTTTTGTTATGGCAATCCTGCTTGCGTTCAGCAGTTAATTGTTATGGAATCTTGATGATTTTGGAAGTATTGGTATGATGGTTTTGCACCCTAAATTGATTGACCTGATAGATTCCGTTACTTTTGGATAATTCTCATCCTTCTATTTTGACTCCATTGACGATGTTAGCAACTAGTATCCCACACGTATCACTTTGACAACAATACAATGTTTGTATTCGCAATGAGGCACATTTGGGCTAAGAAGCTGAACAAAATCCCAACCTTTTTGCATGGTTAACTTATCTGCCTAAAGATTTTTATAAACCTTACTCTTGATCCTAATTCGTGAAATATCCGCCTGGTTTGGCGAATATAGTCGCTCTACAATTCCGTTTACCTTTGCTATGATTTTGACCTACCCTTGAAAATCTGTTTCCGATGGCTTCACTTGAAAGACTGAAGAAACAAATGAAAGAACTTCTAAGAAATAAATTTACTAACTGAGAGTAAGCCAGCGAAGTATATCAGTTTTATTGGTGAAGAAGAGGAAAGACGACGTGGGGTGAACGTGAAGGTTCCTTAAGATGATTTTGAAGCCGTCTTTGTATTCGTAACAATAAGTTAACGATTCCAATTGTATTGGCTATCACGCCAACCATTCCCTTGTATATGGTGAGATTATGTTCTCATGAATATTTGGAAGAATTGTATAGTATGACACTGTGGTATGTTTTGAAATGGAGTTATGAGTTGAGGTCATTTTTGGAATCGCTTTCCGTATTCGTAAAGACTACTATGATAGTTAGTGACGTTAATAGTATTAGCTAAAGCTCTGACCATCTTGTGAATCTGATAACAGCGTTTTTTCGTGAGTACTTGGACAAACAGTCATGGTATAACGTAATAGTACATTAGGAGACGAGAAAGGACATGGAAACTATTTTGTACCTTGTTAGACATTTGGCGACCACTTGTGCATTTTGGGAGATTGATAATTGTTGGACAACGGTGTTCTTAGATTAGAATATCTCTTTAAATTCTGCAAGATCTAAAACTATCACCAGGTGATCAAGACCGACAATAAATTTGAAAAGCTAGTCTTTTGAATCTTATAGAAGAATCTTGGAAGATGCTTACCAATTTGCGTCAACTAGAAACGTATAAGAAGATTAACTTCACTGCCTGACCTGGGATGGACAACAACAGTGGCTACCATGAAGAGTGAAGACACTCCTTACAAGGCAGAAGTGTTGGCGATGCAAGGAACAAGAGCTAGTCAAAGTGGCGAACCTTGAGCTGATGAAGACATGCAGTCTCACTTCCCTATTCATCTTGGTTGTACTAAGATGAATTAAGAGCGGAAGCAGGCTAGATGATGAAGGAATTAAAGATCGTCTTAGGAATTCACATTACTCCATCGCATTTCAAGAAGAACTGCAGAAGGCTTGATGAATCATAACTCAAGTTCACAGTTTTGTTTCACTCCCAGATTGATAGGCAAAAGAAGACAGATTACTTGGACTTGAAGAGATTTGATGTTTTGTATGGGTGGTTTTTGGAACAAAGTATTTTGTTGTTAGAAGAGTTGATTCTGTGGAAGATGAAGTTAATGATGACTAATGCTCACTCTCGTTAATTTCTTGAGTTTCATTACCTAGTAATATGATCTTTGGATGGTAGGTTCTCCAATATCATCTATGCTTCGTGTTCATTCTGCGTATGCTTGACATTGGTCTTGTTTTGGAAATTTTGGTGAATTTTAGGAAGATTGATGCTTTTGAGACGACGTACCTTGATTGCAGATATGGTAGATTTCCGTTACTCTTGCGAATAGTTTTGTTTTCCTTTAGTTATTCATTGAGACTTCCACTGTTATGTTATTAAATGTTCCTCTTGGTTATGACGCTTGATTTTGGTTGACCTCTTGGATGATAGAAGTAATAGGTGAACTAAGGTTGGCTTGTTTGGTTACGACTCGTGATAAAGTATGACCATCATGAGGGCATATCTATATGATGCTAGTATTATGACGCCTGGCCAACGTGATAATACTTACATCATATAACGTGCGCTTATTGTGGTCATAGGATATCTTGGGGGAGTATCTAAGAAGCTTAGGATTTGATCTCTGTTGGATTTTCTTTGATTTGTAAGACTTTAGGTTCATTGTACTCTGCATTCGTTCGTTAGATGACTGGATAAATTTGAACTCTCAATTTTGCATTCTGTTGACCTCGATACATCTATCACCAATCTTAAGCTCTTGTAGAGATCTCTACTGTTTGATACAGCTAACTTGACTTGAAATCTTGTTCGTATTCCATATGAGCTTTCTAGAAGATACAATTATCATCCTCTACATATGGTGTCATACCCTTTTGATCAGATTCAACCAGATATGTCACTTCCAGAAAAAAAAAAAAAAAAAAAAAAAAAAAAAAAAAAAAAAAAACGGAAGCCATTCTTGATAGGCAGGAGAGAGTCATGAGAAATAAAGTTATTTGTTTTGTTAAAGTTCTTTGGAAGAACCATCCACCACGGGAGGCGACCTGGGAGACCGAAGAGTCTATGCGAGCCAGCTACCCTCATTTTCCTTTGTAGTTCGATATGCTTTCGGTTTTTTTCGTTACCTATTCCTTCTTCCATTTTCGCGGACGAAAATTTTTCTTTTAGAGGGGAAGAGTTGTAAAACCCAAAATTCTTAAACTTATTAAGTACCCAAAATACCCTCTAATTTTAAACTTTGAAAAAGACATTTATTAATTTAAGACATTACATTACGGTTATAACCTAAGTAATTAATCCTTAATATTTGAACAAGAAAACATTATACGAATTATAAAACTTTTGATAAAATAAGTTTGTACACATTTAATCATCCGAAATTTTTCCCCCACGTTTTCAAGGCTAGTTGGACCGATTTCGATTTGGTCTTCTAATTCTATTCCATGAATCACGCTTGTTTCCATCCTTGACTTCCCACAATCTCAGTCAGTTATTTTGTGTACCTTTCCTTATATTTGTTTTGAATTAACCAATTATCTCACAATGAATTAAACACACTGATTTTGGAAATCAATCATAATCCCCCTAACTTCGGTATTTCCTTTGGGACTCATTCCCCCTCACGGGGTTATTATTAAACCGAATACACAAAATTCACATAACACATTTTCTTTAAGAACTCCAAGACCCTAAAACTAAAATACACCAGCGGCTATCCTTGTTCTCTCCCATTCTCGTTCGAATTCAAAGCGCAAAGAAGAAGGTTTGATCATGGTCTTGGTCGTGGTTTTGAATGTGGTAAATTCTGTGTCGAAGGAAGGCTTGGTTCGTGGGGTTAAGCTGTTCGAGGGGTGGTGTTAGTTAGAGTTTTGTGGCTGAATTGAATACGCGTGTTCGATCCTTGTTCCTTGCTTTCTCTTCTCGTTATCACGTCCCAAGGGTAACTCACTCATACCTTGTTCGATTCATTCTTGCTTGTTCAATTTTTTTTTTCGTGTTGATCTATAACTACACGTATGAAACATGTCCTTGGTAACTAAAATGGATCGAATACATCTTTACATGAAATGATAATAGAACTGTTACATGAAATGATAGAAATGGACACATGAAATCATGATATCGTCACATTAAATAACAAGACTATGGCTTATAAAATTGACCACAACATCGTGTGGGTGTGTCAACTTTTGGGTGTCTGTGGCTCAACAAAACCTGAATATAGATGTCGACAATCATTTTGTTTCAAGGACTTTCGAACCGGTCGTCAAGTAAACCTTTAAACTGGTCCTTAAGTCGCTATACGTTCTGAAAATTAATATGGAACTAAGAATAAAATACAAGTAATAAGAGAAGTTGTTTATCCGTTTCGTCTTTCGGTCCGAATATGTTGGTTTTCATGCATATATATAGCGTAGGAGACCTTTAAAATATAAGTGTCTTGGCATTGAAATCTTTCTTGCATATATATATATATATAGAACCTGATCATCTATAAGGAAAGAACAAAAGATTGCATGCATGGTATTTTAATTTTGAGTAGTTGAAAGCCACTTCACATGAGCTATTTTATGGGATATTCGTGTAAGCTGTAGGATTTTTTTTATGCATGCATGAGATATTTAAAGATGACGACTTGTTAATATTGGGTGCATGTGCATGAAGATTTCGTGAGTCACAAAAGGTTCTAAAAACGTGTAATGAAACTGATTTGAAAGGCGTTAAATGAGAGGCTAGTTGAATAATTTTTATGTTACTAATCGTGCTAATTGTTTAAAACTTCTAGCACCATTTTTATGTAGCTCGTTAATATTGTTGTGGCCCTAACTTCATCCCAATTATTTTGGTCTCTCGATGGATAAAATAAGTGAGTTGTGTATTTATGCATGTGGTTATAACATATTTTGGTCGTCGCGGTCTAACGTTTACGTCATGGATATGTTAATAAATTATGAACGGCAAAGCCTAAAATTATCATTTTGATATAAATTATAATATAAACATTAAAGTTAATTACGTGACATTTTTTTATTAAATTTGGCTAATTTACGTTTATAACCATAAACTTTACTAAATTGACAAATTTAACCCTAAACTATATATTGGTCATTTCAACCCTTAAGTATATTTAGTTGTCAATTATGACCTTAAAGTATTAAATTACTATTTCGGGAAAACCTTCTAAATAAGGAAACTTACTAATTCGGGAAACCTGCTAAAAATAGAAATTCTCCTAAAATGTTTGAACTACCAAAAAACGAAAACTTATTAAATATGGACGGTTTCTAAAAATGAAAAGAATACTAAAAGAGGTAACTTGAGTAATTCGGACTCGTCTTGATTCGTATCCATTCTCTTCTAGGTTCGGTGAAGCGGAAGTGACCCATCCTTGTTTGACTTGTGACTTTGCTTGTGCAATTGGACTGAGGTACAGATATTCCGTACTCTTTCAGCAAGAGTACAACTATTTCTCTCATGACTCTTTTCTCTCTCTTTTACATTACTTGATATTGACCCTTGATATTTAACCTTTGATATTGAACCCTTGACATTTAACCCTTGATATTGACCTTTGACATTGAACCCTTGATATTGACCTTTGACATTGAACCCTTGATATTAACCCTTGATATTGAACCCTTGACATGGATATTGATATTGACCCTTGATATTGAACCCTTGATATGGAACCCTGGACTTGAACCTTTGATTATTACTTGACACTTGTACTTGATATTGAACCTTGACCACTTGACCCTTCAGTATTTTACCCAGGAGCTACTTGTTGTGGAGTAGCCACAACCATAGCATTGATGCACCAATGTTATGTACTCTAGTGGGGCCGGAGAGATGTCCCCCACCGTCCCTGATTCTTGTTATCGACTACTGCTATGATTATTATTATTGGCCTGCAGGGGCGTATGGATGCATCCTAGTCTTGTCTTGACTTGTTACTTGCTTGGGCTACGGCCATCTTGATTATGATTTGGGCTACATGATATATTACTTGGTGACTGGGCTTGTGTGCATTGCAGCCCCTCACATCTTGGGAGTTGATCACTCCAACTTGGGATACTTGACTTGATATTTGTTTGTGCCTGGGGGTTAAATACTGAAAGCCTTGACACTTGATACTTGACACTTGCAAATTCTTGATACTTGACCCTTGTTAATTCTTGAAAACCTTGAAACTGGTTAACCCTTGATACTATACTTGTTAAACCTTGATATTATACTTAACCCTTGACATTATACTTGACGATCCTTGAAACTTGTTAATCCTTGCTATTACACTTGACGATTCTTGATACTTAACCTTGGTGACTTTTCATACTTAACCTTTATAGTCCTTTGATATACCTTGTGACACCATATGTAAATTCAATTCGTATTCTCTCTTGTTTTATTACTTGATGTGCTTGTTATCTTCATATCTGTTCACTGAGCTTTTTATGCTCAGCCGCGTTTTCTTTTCCATGCGGCAGGTACTTAAGCTAGGAGCGGGGTTTAGCTTTGGGGATGAGAGTGTGTTGACCTACCCTAGAGTTCCTTGAACGATGGACTTTGTTTTATTATCGTATCTTCCTTATTTTGGAATTCATTTGTAACCTTTGTACTCATTGTATTGTTAAAGTATTAAGCTTGTGTTTTGCTCTGTTGGACACTATTTATTGTGATATCTTTACCCTTGACGGGTTGGGGTGTTACAACATTCAAGTTGGAAGGTGATGCTCAGAACTGGTGGACTGCTCTTGTGCAGGCCAAAGGAGGTGATTTTGCTGAGACTTGTTCGTGGGCTGAGTTCATTGAGGCATTTTACCGACAGTATCTTCCTATGGCTGAACAGTTAAGGTATGAGAGAGAGTACGGGTCGATTCGTCAGGGTGATCAGGAGTCTTCCGGAGAGTTTATGCAGAGATTTTTGCGTTTGGCTAGTTTTGTTGGGCCAGAGGTTACTGGTGATGCTGTGCGTCAGGCACGTCATTTTAAGTGGGCTTTGAAGAAGTGGGTTTTGGACAAGATCGTTAACACTACTTTTGAGGATGTTGCTGGAGTGCAGGATGCCGCCCACAACATTGAGTTACTGCATGCGGATCGGGTATCTTATAAGCGTGATAGGGATGGTAACAGGGTGGATTCTCGTAGTCAGGGTCGGCAGGACCATAGGCAGGATTCTCGGGGTCGACAGGACCAGGGGTATGATCAGAGGGGTCGTCAGGACCGTGGTTATAATAATAGACAGCAGGATTACAGGAATCAGGATCGTCGGGATACTGGTAGGTATGGTGGTGATCGTCAAGGGCAGAATAATAACAACCGACGTAGGGACTCTCAGCAGTATCAGCAGTCGGGATCGTCGGGTCAGAAGAAGTCTTTTGAAGCTCTACCCCCTCCTCCTACATGTCCTTCTTGTGGGAAGACTCATCCAGGTCCTTGTTATAAAGCTTCTGGTGGTTGTTTCTGGTGTGGTTCTACTCAGCACAAAGTCGTAGACTGTCCTAAGAAGAAGGCTGGTGAACCTAAAGTTGATGCTAGGGCTGCTCCTAATTCAGGCCGGGTTTACTCTATGACTCGTGATCAGGCAGCTGGTTCCTCAGGTACTATTACGGGCTTTCTTTATATTGGAGATCGTACTGTCTTTGTTTTATTTGACACCGGTGCTACACATTCCATAATATCTACTTCACTTGCAAATAAGATAAACATAACCCCAAAACGACTAATGAACCGTATATCTATTGCTACTCCGATGAAAACTAATGTGATTATTGATGTTGAGTATGTGAATTGCCCTCTTCGTTTCGATGATCGTATTCGTGCTGCGAACCTTCTTCCCATCGATATGATTGACTTTGATATTATTCTGGGCATGGACTGGTTGGCTACTCATAAAGCGACCATTGATTGTTATGCTCGTAAAGTGATCTTTGGTAATCTTCATCATCCTGATTTTGTCTATTCTGGTTCACAACCTCTGAAATCCGTGAAGATTATTTCGGCTATGAAAGCCCGGACACTGATTTCACATGGCTGTATTGGTTTCCTTGCTTCTATCAAGGATACTTCTGTGGATGTTCCGAGCATTGATAGTATTCGTGTTGTGCGCGATTTTACTGATGTGTTTCCAGATGAACTTCCTGGTATTCCTCCTGTTCGAGAAATTGAGTTCAGTATCGATCTGATTCCGGGTGCTGAACCCATATCTAAGGCTCCATACCGTATGGCACCGATCGAATTGAAAGAATTGAAGGAGCAATTGCAAGAACTGTTAGATAATGGATTCATTCGTCTGAGTGTGTCTCCATGGGGTGCTCCCGTATTGTTTGTTAAGAAGAAGGATGGAAGCATGCGTCTTTGTATTGATTATCGGGAACTTAACCGTATCACAATCCGTAACCGTTACCCTCTTCCACGCATTGATGATCTATTTGACCAATTGCAAGGAGCGAGGCATTTCTCTAAGATTGATCTGAGGTCCGGTTATCACCAACTTCGGGTGAGGGAGCAAGATGTTCCTAAAACGGCTTTTCGAACTCGGTACGGTCATTATGAATTCTTGGTTATGCCTTTCGGGTTGACCAATGCTCCTGCGGTTTTCATGGACCTTATGAACCGGGTATTTCACGAATTCCTCGATAAGTTCGTCATTGTCTTCATTGATGACATCCTTGTGTATTCTAAGTCCGAAGAGGAACACGCACAACATCTTAGTATGGTTCTGGAGATTCTTCGACAGCAGAGATTGTATGCGAAGTTTTCGAAGTGTGAGTTTTGGTTGGATCAAGTAGCTTTCTTGGGTCACATTGTTTCTGCGGACGGTATTACTATGGACCCTGCGAAGGTGGAGGCTATCACAAAATGGCCGAGACCTACAAACGTGACGGAAGTAAGGAGTTTTCTGGGTCTTGCTGGGTATTATAGGAGATTTGTTGAAGGCTTTTCACGTCTCGCTTTGCCTTTAACACAATTGATGAGGAAAGGAGAGAAGTTTGTTTGGACTGATGAGAGGGAAAGTAGTTTCGAGGAGTTGAAGAAACGTTTAGTGTCTGCACCTATTTTGACTCTTCCATCTGGTTCAGGTGGTTTTCAAATATATAGTGATGCATCGAAGAAAGGTTTGGGATGTGTGTTGACACAGCATGGGAAAGTGATTGCTTATGCTTCGAGGCAGTTGAAACCTCACGAGTTGAACTATCCGACACATGATCTTGAGTTAGCGGCTGTGGTTTTCGCGCTAAAGATTTGGCGTCATTATTTGTACGGAGAGTCTTGTGACATTTTCACTGATCACAAGAGTCTTAAATACATTTTCACTCAGAAGGAACTGAATATGAGACAGAGGCGGTGGTTAGAACTCCTGAAGGATTATGATGTTAATATTCAGTATCATCCCGGTAAGGCGAATGTAGTCGCGGATGCTCTTAGTAGGAAGTCTGGTATGGTTGCAAGTTTAGAGTTTGATCCTCGTGTTTTGCATGACTTAGAGCTTCTGGATGTGGAGTTCTGTATTCGAGGTCAGGATGGTTATTGGGCTAGTCTTAAAGTTGAGTCCAATCTTATCTTGCGAATAAAGGAAGCTCAGAAGGAGGATGGTGAGCTTTGGTCTATAGTTCAAAATGTTGAGGAAGGCAAACAGTCAGAGTTCAGAGTTGACGAATTTGGTGTGGTTTGGTTTGAGGATCGTCTTTGCGTTCCTAACGATCCGGAACTTCGAGAGACTATTCTATCAGAGGCTCATAGTTCCCCGTTCACTATTCATCCTGGTTCTACCAAGATGTACAGGGATCTTAAGCAACATTTTTGGTGGAATGGTATGAAGCATGATGTGGCGTTGTTTGTATCGAAGTGTTTGACTTGCCAGCAAGTAAAGATTGAGCATCAAAGAGCGAGTGGGTTATTACAGCCGTTAGAGATTCCGAAGTGGAAATGGGAGGAGATTTCCATGGATTTCGTTACAGGTTTACCTCTTACCCGTAAGAAGCATGATGCGATTTGGGTGGTTGTTGATCGACTAACCAAGTCTGCTCACTTTCTCCCTATTCGTGTGGACTACAGAGTTAGTAAGTTGGCGGACATATTTCAGCAGGAGATCGTTAGGCTTCATGGTATGCCTACGGCTATCGTATCAGATAGAGACCCACGGTTTACATCTCGTTTCTGGAAGGGATTGCATAAGGCATGGGGTACGCGCCTTAAGTTCAGCACGGCTTTTCACCCTCAGACAGATGGTCAGTCGGAGAGGACCATCCAGACATTAGAGGATATGTTGAGGGCATGTGCCTTAGAGTGGACTGGTAACTGGGACGAATATTTGTGTTTGGTTGAGTTTGCATACAACAACAGCTGGCACGCGAGTATTCGTATGGCTCCTTTCGAGATGTTGTATGGTAGGAAGTGCAGAGCTCCAGTTTGTTGGAATGAGGTTGGTGAGCGTATTATTGAGGGACCAGAGTTGGTTCAGATCGCTACCGAGAAAGTGGATGTTGCTAGGGAAAAGTTGAAGGAAGCACGTGCGCGTCAAAAGAGTTATGCTGATAAACATCGGCGTGACTTAGAGTTTCGTGTTGGTGATCGGGTATTCCTTAAAGTTTCACCGTTTCGTGGAGTTAGACGTTTCGGGATCAAGGGCAAGCTTAGTCCTCGATTCATTGGACCGTTTGAGATTTTGGAACGCATTGGAGAGGTTTCGTATCGTTTGGCTCTTCCTCCGCAGCTATCACATGTTCACGACGTCTTTCATGTATCTCTCCTGAGGGGATACAATTATCATCCTTTGCATGTGGTGTCCTATCCTTTCGATCAGATTCAGCCTGATATGTCTCTTCCGGAGGAGCCGGAAGCTGTTCTTGATCGCCAAGAGCGAGTTATGAGGCGTAAAGTTATTCCTTTCGTTAAGATTCTTTGGCGGAATCACCCAGAGCGAGAAGCTACCTGGGAAACCGAGGAGTCTATTCGAGCTAGTTATCCTCACTTTGTATTTTGATCTGGTATGTCTCCGTTATGTTTCGATTCGTTTCATTTTTGATTCCTTTCAAATTTCGAGGACGAAATTTTTCTTTTTAGAGGGGAAGAAGTTGTAACACCTAAAATCTAAAAGCATGTGAAATGACCAAAATGCCCTTACAAATTTAAAAGTTAATTAAAAGCTTATTAAGTATCCAAATAAATCCCAAACTTCAAACAATGCACAAGTTATGTGTCCAAATAATTTTAACAACTTCATTTAACAATTGTTCAAGTGGTAAAATTACCAAAATACCCCTCAAGGGCCGAATGACAATTTATTTATATTTACTTTGATTTAAAAATCATAAAAACCTTTTTAAATATGGAAATTAATCACCAATACTTATCCTCAGCTCAAGGGCCGAATTTTTGGCCCATATCCCCCCCTAATCGGCCAAAACTGAATATAGGTCAAAGTATCCCATTTGTTCCCCAAAAACCCTAGATCGATTAACAATAAACACACAAAAATATTCCATAGCCTCCATTCGACAATCCCAAAATCCCTAGGCATTTTTCTGAGATCATACACTATCCAAGGAACCCTACAAAAATCCCTTTCAAATTGTGGAAGCTTGTTTCAATCGTGGTCTAGTTTTTCTTTTTGTCGAGCCAATTATAAAGGTAAAATCATTTATTTATCATTCGATCCCTATAAACTTTATTTCTTATTTTTCCTGAGATCCTTACATGATATGAGACCCACGAAAAATGTTCACAAGGTTGGAGAATCGTTGGTGAAGGCGTAATCATTTTGGGTTCGATTTGCTCATACGCGTACAAAAGAATTCACACAGCCTATTCCACACGTTCAAATATTGGTTTGGTATTTTTCTCAGGTCCCTTACATCCTATAAACATCAAATAAAATGTTCCATTCGATCCATGCATTGCTCTACATCGATTCATGAATTAAAACCCTAAAAACATGTTTATTTGTAAAATATATGATCCGATCCAAAATAATTATTAATAAAATTATTATAGGCTTATTATGATGTAATATGATCTGGAAAAATGTTGGGAATAATTTTCATGGCCTAAATTATGTAATTCGAATTTATCTTTATTTATTGGATTTTTGATTAAATCGTATGAAAGAAAAAGAAAATAAATTCGTATGAACTAGGGTTGTGATCTAGGGCTTGTTTTGTGATAATAAATGATAATTAATGATGAAGTAATGATTAAAAATGGATTAGGGTTAGTTAGGGTTTTTAATTTTGTTATTTTATGTTATACGATTGTATATAAAAGATTTGGGTGAGTTTTGTAACTTTTAAAACTCAAGGGTTATTTTTGAAACTTAATTTGGAGCAGGTACTATTCGAATAAAATGAGAGATGAGGGTGCTATGTGTAATTTTTGTATTTAAATGGATTAAAATGTATTTTAAACCTAATTAGGGTTTGTTTTGAAAATAATTAAAAGAGAGGGACCAAATATGTAATTTCTGGAAACTTAAGGTTGTTTTGAGTAATCTAATATATTCAGGGGGTTATGTGTCATTTTGATAACTTAAGGGCATAATATGTAATTATTGATATTTAAAAGTTGAAATTGTAAATTAAAGGGTTAAATATGTAACTTTTATAACTTGAGGGACTTAATGTGTAAATTATGAATATTTGAGTATCCATTCGTATAATATGATAAAATAAGTGCTCATTATGTAAAATGGATAAGTTAAGGGTTTAATGTGTAACTTTGAATACTAAAAGGGTTAAAGTGTAATTTTGGAAAGTAAAGGGTATAAAATGCAAAGTTATGAAACCCTAAGGACCAAATGAGTAAAAAGATTAAAAGATACCTTATTTCCATATATAATGATTCAACCTTCTAAATATGGAAACTTTCTAAAAGTGGAAACTTACTATTTATGGAAACCTGCTAAAAATGGAAAGTTACTTAAAATGGGAAGTTACTTAAAATGGGAAGTTACTTAAAATGGAAAGAATGAGTTATGATTCACCCCTCTTCTCCTCTAGGTGTGAAGAAGGAGAGATCTTGAGCCCTTGTCATTTCTGAGTTTGTTTCTATCTCATTTGTGCTTGCAATAAGGTACGGATACTCTGCCTTTTTCAGTAAAAGGTTCCTATACAATGATGTTGAGTTATGATTCAGTTAAGATTCCCCAAGCCACTGCTATGTTTCCTTTTTGATTGAAACTTTGATATGATTTTGAGCTGACTTTGAGATAAAACTTTACCTTATGACCTTTTGTTGATTTTGAGACCTGACTCTTAGTTTGATACCCGAGCCATTTATGTTTTTCTACCTATGGAGGTACCATAGGCATGTCTGTGATGCACCACTGGCATGACTCATGCGTGGGTGAGTGATTTCTCACGTCGTCCCTTTTATGATATTATTATGGCCATTATGACTTTGAGTATATGACTTTGAGATTGACTTTGAGTAAGGGGCGTATGGGTTGCAATCCTAGATATGTATGCTTAGTGGATTTAACTATGACTTTGAGTTGACTTTGAGGTGACTGGTGCTGTGTGCAATACACGCCTTTCACAACCCCTGGGAGCTGATCACTCCACCCTTATGATACATGAGGACACCCCTCATATTATCTGGTTGCCTGAGAGGTATCCCCTCTGATTGTGAGATTATGATATTGACGGCTTATGACTTTGAGATATGACTTTGAGTTTTTGGGCTCGTGGTAGATGACTATCCTATTTTCATTTCCATTATTCATTTGTTTATTCCTTATGATTTTCCCCAATGCACTATATATATCGGTTCTATTTCATTATCGTTGCTTTGTTTATGTATCTGTTCACTGGGCTTTTTAAGCTCAGCCGCATTTCCTTTTCCTGCGGCAGGTATCTAAGCTAGGAGCTGGGCTTTTGCTATGGGATGAGAGTTAGAGCTTGTGTTGGAGCTTTTACCTTAGATGACCACCCTATGTTATGACTTTGGATTTGGATTATGTTCTTATTTCCTTTGGATTATTTCTTCATCATTTGAACTTATGTACTTTGACTTAAGCTGTGTTGGCTTGGTCTTTCTTATTGATTTATGTTTAAGACTTCCGCTGTGTATGATGTTATGTATGTATGCTTTGATATGTCACCATTCTTGTGGCACTTCTACCCTTGTCGGGTTGGGGTGTTACAGTATAACATGTAAATGACCTACTGATGATATGCAGACTATCCCAAGTCCGTATGAAATGTTATTACTGATAATGCATGAATTCGCACCTGAACCAATACGGTTACGCGAATTTGAATACCCGTAAACTAAATTTACGATGAAATGTGTAATGCATGTGAATGATGAAATCTTTTCCCGCAATGAATAGTGTTTCGTGAATAGTAAATTTCCCAAAAGTTTCTCAGAATATCAAATTGACCTCGAAAACGATGAATAGTAAACTGATGAATAGTGTTTTGATGAATAGTGTTTGATGAATAGTGTTTTTCCAAAGTTCGGGAAATGACCTGAAATGACCTGAAATGGTGAGTTGTGACAGTCTTCCCCCCTAAAAGGAACTTCGTCCCGAAGTTCAGTTTATGTTGGTCTCTGAGAATGTATTGGTGAAAAGGTGATGATATTCGAGAATTCCAGCGAACTCTAACGATAGGAATTCGACTCTGTTTCAACTGTTTGACCACACGGTCCATGATTTCTGTTGGTTCTCTTACAAGGTCTGAGATTGTTATTTGGGATGGATCCCTTCCAATGGAATCATGAGTGACTCATCTGAAAGTCATTTCTGGGGATCTGAAAATGTGAAATATGTTCGTGTAATCCTGTTGTTCTCTGACAATGTTCAAGTCTGACGGCCAATATGCCTTCTCTGTCAAAATATAAATGGTCCAATGTATAATGGTGTAACTTTCCAAGTTTTCTGAACGATAACATGCCTTTCCTAGGCAGAACTTTCTGCTAACTCTGCAGAACTTGAAGTTTTAATGGTTTACGACTTATTGAACTTGTAACTGATTCTTGACTTGTAGAAAATTTCTGGTTATCTCATGAATGCCTACTGAACTAATGAGTTGAGCTTTTTCCAAGTTTGGCCCATCAATAGATGGTCTATGCTTCTTAATGTTTTAAATGTGACACTGGTAATATATACTGCTGAATTCTGCCAGAACTCAAGTTTGTATGCTAGTTGGTCGATTCTAAAATGAATCTTAAATAGTCCAATATGCTAAAGGTTCAACCTTTCTTGTTATCCAATTTGTATCGTGCCAATCCAAGGCAATGCTTTTAACTTAGTTTGTTCTCCTACCTGAATCTGGATGGTTTGTTGTTCAGGATATCCAATCCAAATGATATGTGTTATGTACCAATCTAACTTCTGCTAGTTTCCCGTTGTTGGTGTGATAACTATTGTTGTAGATGAATTTGATTTATGTTGAGTGATTAGTCCAACCATTTACAGGGTCAATCACTCATGCTCTGAGCATACCTTCCTATGTTTGAATTGTTCTCTCGCTTTGACCATCGTTCTGAGGGTGATAGGTGATGTTCACATCTAAATGGGTTTCTGAAGGAAATCCGGAAATGATTACCTGAAGTCCAAGTTGAATCGGTTTCCTTAACAGGAATAACTGAAATGGGTACAATAAACCTTTGTGACTAATTCCATAACGTTCGGTCCTTCGAACTTGGCGTTATCTGAAGGGATAGAATATAGGTAACAATTTGATTCCTTGTGTTTTGTTCCAACGGATGATAAGACATATGTCCTTCTTTGTATAGTGGGTTTGGTCTTCACTACTGAAGTTCGTGATCAATTTGTGATGTTCCTCCTAATTCCTTCATCACATATTCCAAATATTCTCTATTATCAAGTCACAAATCCTAAATGCATAAGCGATGTTGTAGGGAAGTTGGTTCTGGAAATTTGTCTTGCGATTGTGAGTTTTGGTTGAAATCTTTTTCTGAATAAACGAATTTAGAAAATGGAGCAGATGATTTACTAAGTAATATTTTTCCTGATGATCCAAAATCCAGTAGTTATGAAATAGGAACTGTTTTCAAACATGTTGTGATTAAGACTGCTTACCAAGGTTTGATGTCTATGTATATTTCTCATTGTACAATAGTGTTGCTAAAGATTGACCAAAAAGGATCGTACTTGTTCAAAATAGGAATTTCAGAAATCATTTTTCCACAAGGTAGGTGATTTATGTAAACGCATCAACTTTATTTAAAAGTGAAAACACTGAAAAGGATAAAATGATAGAATAGGAAATGTTCGCTTAAATGCATAGATGTCTAACACTTAGTTCCTGAGGTTGGATAATGTCTATTGATGGTTATCTGACATAACTACAAGCATAGGTATTTAGACTAACTTAAGTCCTGAAATTGTTTATCGTTGTAATTGGCAAGACGAAGGTATCATTTGATGTTGTGTCGATGAATGTCTATTCTGTTTTCCCATATAGATGAGAGGATATGTTCTGGTTTGATCCCTTGCTTGGTATGAAGGTGAGGTTACCTGAAATTTCTAGACATAATGCCTTAGAGGAATCTACATCGATATTCTTGATTCAAACAATTGTACTTTGTGAAAACTTACTGCAGGAAAGTTCATGTATGGATGAGGCCATGTTTAAATGAAATGCTCTACGGTCTCAATTAGAAGCTGGGTTTATTTTTATCGTGTTGTCATGCGGACATTTATATTGAGCTAAATCCTGTAGCTCAGTATAGCTAGTACCCTTGAATAATAACATTGGACAACTAGGTTAAAGATGGTGATTCGGATGATCTCGCAGTATCTTAGGATTTGTTGTTGAGTTATGAAGTCTCTCTCTATATACTTCTAGTTCTGTAATCCTTTCATTGCTTTTATTGTATAAAGGAATCCTGCATGTAATTGATATGGAAAGTCTCTTCTAGGGAAGTCAATGGGAAAATCCAACTTAATGTCTGAATAAGTGACTGGTGGGGTAAGTATCCAGGGATAGTTCGGCAAAAGGGATGTTTATGAAAGAGTTCCTTTGTTTACAAAACTTTTGGATGAAGATTGTTATTAACAATCCTTTGAAAAGATAATTATTTCCTTCATGGCATAATCCTTCCTGAATTTTACATAGGTGATCAGGCTATGTATAATTGAGGACTAATGATGCGATGTTGGATTTTGTCAAAATATCATAACTTTCCTCAAAAGTTTTAGATGGTGTTCAACGCATTGTTATTAAAATGGTATCCTGATGTTTCCTTTCAAGTAGCATGAAAATTGCTTCGCGTAATAATAGTAAATACTTGGTGTAATGACAGAAAAATCAATTTATAGGATGGTAATAAAATAGCTTACTTCAGAAATTTTTCTGTAAAACAGTTTCCCCATATGATAGTAAAATAGCTTGAATGGTGTATTGGATACGTGGATGAATCTTGTCGAATGGTAATAGTAAAAACTAGTGAGGATATAAGTCTGGTCCAGGGACTTCCTGGTGTCCCTCTGTGTGAAATCAGGTTTGTGGCATCATAAGGTTGGGACAGTCCTGAAGTGGTATATGAAGTTGTGCATCTATCAAATCTTAGATAATGTAGGTTCTGAACCATTCCTGAAGAATCTGCGGATGTTTCTGTTGAGTCCGTGTTATTGGTATTATCTACTAGATGTTATCTAGTTCATGGCAAGTGGGAATGGAAAAGGAAAATGACAATGATGGTACTAGTGAATGGAATACTACCCTCTTTCGCGCTACCTCGCGACATCCAAAAGGTAAAACTAAAGTACACACTGTGGGAAGGCCAATAGTGTAATAAGTAACTGATGGTGGTGATAGTACCTGAGTAGTATGTGCCCTACTAGTGATGGAAAGAAAACACACTATCTTCCTTGCAATAAGCATCCTAATAAGTCCATTAAGATTAATTCTGAATACACTACCAAAAGGCATTCTATGTACGGGCTAAATGATAGGAAGACTCTATTCCTATGGCAAATCAATAGTACTAATGGTGGTGTAAGTGCAACTGATGGTATAATGGTAGTGGAAGATGACAAGGCATCTTCAATGTCGGAATCCGATAAAAGGATGTCAGGGTGAGTATCTGAAGACATGTCACTTGTGAACCAGGTCAATAAAATGATATATATATATACGGATATGAGTATAAATAACTCGCACAGGGGATGTATAAAACAACATGTATCATGATTATGCACTTATGATGAAATGATGAGATGCTATGCTGATGTGGTTATAGTCTAGGGTCCAAGATACATCCTAGTTCGCTATAACCTTAGCTCTGATGCCAATCTGTCACACCCCCAATTTACCTGACTTGCAGCGGAATGGAATACCTGGGGGTGTCTGTCATAGCACCACAGTTACAGTTACATTGAACGACCTAAAGTGTCGTTTGGAAAAATACTGCATTTGATCATTTAAATAATTCAGAGTTTACAAAATGAGGTCCCCAAAATGTGTTGCAAGTTTACGAAAACAAGTCATACTAGATCAAACGTTTACATAAGTGCATGAAATAATGATGAGACGCGTCGACTCCGCGACTCCATGAAAGTCCAAATGCATGTCTCATGAGCTACCTTAATAACCTGAAATACATTGCTAAAACGTCAACACGAATGTTGGTGAATTCCATAGGTTTGTAAAATGTAATAATGTACGGCCACCACAAGTAAAAGTGCAAGATAAAAATCTCATGAAAATTGTACAATAGCCTTAAGCTCATGACACCGAAGCTATGACTGATGAAACTCTATGCCCCTCCCGAATGTTCTGCCGAAACATTCAAATGTAAAAGACATGACATGCATCCGCTTACTGTTGGTAATCACTACCACGGATGGAGGCGTCACCCTCGATAGATCTATCCACTCACTCTCGCTTAACGGTAAATTAACGGTTCATGATGTTACAGGGGACTTATCACATGGCAAGGTAACTTAAGCTATGTACATGTTTGAATACTTGGGCTCGTACTGAAATAATTGATGCAATGTATTCCCCCCGTGGGATTTGAAAACAATCAAAAATGTTGAATTGAAAACGGGGCTATGAAAACTCACCTTAACTGATGAAACTGTGATGAAATGAAATGAACACCAATGAACAATTAGCTGCTGCAACCCAATATAATGGTACCATGAACATGTAATGAGCTGAAAAACAAGGCGCGCACACTAGCCGCAACCTAATATGAATGATGTACGATCTACTTTAGATCATGAAATGATGTTATGAATGTCCATGCACATGTTTCCTATACCACTCTACTCTTTGAAAAACACTTGTTGTTATCAAAAGTATATAATCCAAGAAGTTGGAAAAATATTGCTATTAGAAAATATAAATAGCTAGTTATAATATATATACTTATATATATATAACGTAAATTTCCATGTTAGCGTTGAAATACTCGGGTTGTAATCCTTGAAATGATGAAAATATACTCATAATAACTAATACTGCGTTAGTTATAAAGCTCGGTACTTGATATTACTTCTAGCTCAAAAATGTACTTCGTAGTTTTTGCGCCAAATTTAATAAAAGCTGTCAATTATAAAAGGGTTTTAGCCGATATTCAAACGAGTATATCTTTGTCGTTACTTGTCCGTTTTACTTGTTCTTTATATCCACGGTTACGTCTTAGTATGTAGTAATATATTTTGGAAAGCTCGGCTCCTCCGGGTTACGTCTAAAGTCTCTTTTTGTCCAATGAAAATCGTCCAACAGCATACATTTTCAGAAAAATACTTTTCGTCTACAATCTTGCAAAAATCATAACTCCTTCGTTATAGACTCTTTTTAATCCGTTCTTTCGCCTACGGATTCGTTTTTGAAAGTATTTTCTAAAAATTTTGCCAAAGTTTCCTTGGTGTTTACTGATTTTCCATATTTTTACAAAACGGGACAGCATGTCTAAAATAGGTTCCAAATCAAGTTTCCAAGGTTAAAAACTAATTTCTACCATCACCAAACCTCTTGTAATCACCACATGGCTAATCTAATCTTACCATACACCTTCTTAGGGTGCCATGGACTCCTAACCAAGTTATTAGAGCAAGGGGATTCATAACTAAAAAGTTAGGGTTTGTATGTTTCTTTTTAGGCAAAATAAAGTGTGGTATAGCTACTTGTACATGGTTTTTAGCATGATACTTATGTAATACATGTAAAAATAGGATGATCCATGAAAAAAAATAAAGATGAAAACTTACTTGACAAAATGAGATGATTATAGGATGATTATGCTTGATGTTCTTGTGTTTTTGTTGCTTGATTCTTGATTAGGCTTGTAAAATGAACAAGTTTTGTGTTTTACTTTATGGAAAATGATCACTTGATCATGGAGATCAATTATGGGTCGTGGTTATGGAGAGGGAATGGAAGAGATGAGAGGAATTTTGTTCTTAGCTATAAAAGTGATTTATGATTTGTAAAAATTGGTAAAGTTATGTTTTAAGTGGTTTATTAGTATAATATGGTTAAGTTAATGCTAGGGGTTAAAAAGGTGTTTCATGGGCTGGTTTTCAAAGGGTGAAAAGGGGGGGGGGGGGGGGGTAGGGTGCTTGGGATTTAATTAGAAAACTTGTAAGAATTATGCACTAGTTTGTGTTTTTAGTTACGATCGGGTACCGGTTTTATTAGAAATAAATGTCCACGAAGTTTACCGGGATGAAATAAAGTCATAATAATGTTAAAAACATATTAAAAATATGTTGGGTACATTTACTGAGTGATCGGGTGATTATTGTTTAGTTTTAACGAAAACCGTCGTTATATTCATACGCGTACGTTATAAATAAAATAAATTTCCAAAATACTGGGTAACTGAATGTTATAACTTTTATGATGTTAAAATGGATATAAAAATATGTCGGGACCATTGTGGGAATATTTAGATATATTCGTCGTGTATAAACCGGGTGTTAACGTTTATTTAGAAATCATAATACGTAAAACGTTAAATATACTGAATATAGTAATTTGAAAATCCTAAGAGTGGTATAACATGTAAATGACCTACTGATGATATGCAGACTATCCCCAGTCCGTATGAAAGGTTATTACTGATAATGCATGAATTCGCACCTGAACCAATACGGTTACGCGAATTTGAATACCCGTAAACTAAATTTACGATGAAATGTGTAATGCATGTGAATGATGAAATCTTTTCCCGCAATGAATAGTGTTTCGTGAATAGTAAATTTCCCAAAAGTTTCTCAGAATATCAAATTGACCTCGAAAACGATGAATAGTAAACTGATGAATAGTGTTTTGATGAATAGTGTTTGATGAATAGTGTTTTTCCAAAGTTCGGGAAATGACCTGAAATGACCTGAAATGGTGAGTTGTGACATAAGGTCGTATGTTGTTCATCTCTTGGCGTGTGTACTCTTGAGTTTTATCTCATTTCTCATCAGTCTCGCTTGATTATCCTTTGGCGTGAGTTCACTGAGTATGTATCGTGTTCTCACTACACACAATGATACCAAACACAAACACTAATAAATGGATAACGAAATATATGGAGATTAAGAATGGGTATTATTTGGGAGTGGTCAGCTTATGGAGAATCATGCGCTTTGACGTCAAGATGAGTTGCTGTATTTGATTTTTGCCACTTCCGTACCGTCGTACCTTTCTTTCGGATGTCGTTGTATTTAGCTAGATGCCAGTTGTGTCAGTTGTGATCCTTGCATTGCTGTGGCCCAGGTGAGTTCATAGCCCCTACTTTTTACTGGTTTTACAAATGTTTTGGGGGAGAATACATGCTCGTTCATTTTAACTAAACTCAATGCTTTTCAAATGTTTATCATGCTGAGATCTACTGCTTTCACGAATGTGCTATGTGGTATAACTTTATTTTATGTGAGCAAGTATGCGCAACTGTTAACTTCGTTTGGAGCCGAAGCATTTGATAGTACTATCGGGGTAGCTCCTCTATGCATCCTGACTATATGTCGGAAGACCCTTGTGGTGTGTACATCCTGACTGTATGTCGGAAGACCCTTGTGGTGTGTCGTTTCTATTGGCAGGTTCAGTTGTCGCAACAGTAGCTATTTCATTGCAATATGTGCCTTATTGTGTAAATCCAAAATTTGTGTGACTTGGCTTGAATGGGCGTAACTAGTTAGTGGTGCATTGTTAGTACATCCATTTGGGAAGTGTCACATAGTCAATATGTGAATCATTTAGGCATATTTGTTATCTGAGGTTTCACTGTTGTTAGTTGTTATGTGCTTACACTTTTACATCCTGCTCACTATTGTCCTATGATACATTCTTTTTAAACTCTATGGACTCACCAGCGTAAGCTAACCGTTTTAGCATGTATTTTCAGGTTTAAGGCGTTAGCTCTCTATTTGAAGGCGCTTGGCAAGGGGCATTGGTCATAGGCGACTCTGATAAATATTTGGGACCGCTTAAATTGTTTTATGGGCCTATTTCCGCACTTCTTCTATAAAATGTAAACTTAACGTTTTTGTTAATGCATTTTATTCTTAATAAATGAAATAAAAACCGTTCTTTGTACTTATGTTGTGATACCAATTTCGTAGCACCCCAATGCATGTATGCTTCGGCTGGACCTAAATTTTTGGGGTGTTATAGTTGGTATCAGAGCCTAGGTTATAGAGAACTGGGTATTTTTAAAACCTAGACTATAACCACTTTTGCGAAAACTTAACCCTATGACTGCTACGTGCCTGCCTGCCAAGTTGATGCCTCGCGTATGATTTTGTTTTAGGATATAATTGTTGAAATGTGTGCCTGACTAGTGGATAATTCATATCCACCTATGATCACTACTTAGTATAAACATTTACATATGCTTATGCACACACCGTACCTATCACGAAGTTACGCTATTTCCTTGCGTAACCTCAAGAATTGATTTTGAGTTTTGAACGGTTTTGGGAATGAGTTTAGATATAAAGGACATATTACTAGTATAACTAGACTGAGTATTTCAAAATTCATTGAACCTCGGGTGAATATAGACTGATCACCTATATTCAACCAGGGATAGTGGGACATGGCCTGATCACCTATGTCCAACTCAGAGGTGAATTTTGTAATACAGGAGTAGTTATAACAGGATTATGTCATGGGTAGAGTTCGATTTTGGGAACTATGAGTTTTGTAAGAACACAAACATTGAATATCACGAAAGCCTGCACTCACACATGACACACTGGCATCACAACTCCTCATGAATCGTAATGCTTCTAGCGCCACTATGCGTCTCTACTTATATGGGATTCCTGTCTGTCACCATCGAGCGTAGTTCGCATTGGGTCGGGTTAGACCCGATTGGCACCATCAGAATATGAGCTGCTTATCATCAAAAGCTTCGCAATCTTATTGGAATCATTGAATTTGGTTTAGACTATCGTTAGGATTTGATTTTTGGCTTCGTCTTGATTTGACTTCTAGTTATATCTTGAGTTAACTTTTGGCAATTTCGGATTTGGATTATGATTACTTTCTTATGATTTGGGACCTTGTTTCGAACTTGAACTTGCCATTCAGCCTCATTCCATTGGTGATCTTGTCACAGTCACCTCTACCCTAAGCCATGTCCTCAATCGACGATACTCATTTTCTTAACCGATTATGTTCATTTTTTTTAATGAGTGATGTTCATTTCTTAATTGAATATGTTCATTTCTCAAATTGATGCTATTCAATCTATGTTATTTTTGCAACAACGTTCAATTGAGGTTGTACTTTCCACCTCCAATCGTGCTAGTCAACTGACTTCAACCGATTGCTAGTAGCAATCAACATTCTCTTACAGAGTTGTACTCTGAACTTGCTAAATCTCTCATTCAGCAAGGATTCTGTGCTTAACATAATTCTTAAGATGTTGAGAAGTAATCTGAACCACGTTCCTTGGGACAACCACCCAATCCACCCCTTGTGTTTCAAAAGTTTGGTATTTTGGAGGTTCGTCATGATAATTGTTGTCACAAGGAAAAAGATTCCTAGTTTGATGATCGGTGCTAAAATGCGGACCTCCACAATACTCACAACCGTATTGTTGTGAAGTTGGTGCATTTTGAAACGATTCGGCATTGCAATTTTGATAACATGGATTATGCTCATATGAAATGAAATTGTTTTGTGGCTCATTGCAAAAGCTCGGATTAGAATCGTAAGTGAATGAATTACTCGAACCACAAAACAAACAACTTCCGTTTTGAATATCATTACCACATCGTTCACACGTGCACCAACGACATGGTAGACCGAAAAGTGGCTCGCCACATCCGACGCAAGGAATAAACGATTGCCTTAGAGAAGGAATCGGACCATTCAAAGAATCAACAAAATAATTCAAATGATTATCAAGTCTCGAAGAACATTTTGAAAAATCAGGAGGTGGGACAAGTGGTGTGCTCTGAGAGCTAGGAATTTCTACCACTTCCGTTATGGTCCCCAGTTTTTGTTCTTGATAAACATGATGATCAGGAAAGTCGTTTATTTTAGTCACCGTTTTAAGCTCAGTACGTTTGCTTGATAAACATCGAATCGTAAATCGTGAGAGGTGTGGATTGACTCTTGACGGTTTGCCATTAATAGTACGTATTTCGGGATGTGAGGGGTAGTCGGAAGAATTTTGAGAATCATTGAAAGCATTCGGATATGCTTTTCACCATTTACAAAATCCGTCTCCAATATTACTTCCACACTGCTCATACCCACACTTGTAACAACGAAGATTGTCATCCACCGGACCTTTACAATGAAAACAGTGATAGTCGAGTGATGACATAAGAATTAAACATCAATGGGGGAGGTATAAGAAGGCGAGAATCAAACGTATAGGAGACGAAGATTATTTTTGGGTTTTTCAAAAAACACAACAATTAAAACAAGACCAACTCATAAAGACAGGGGAACTTTAACCAATAATCACAAATGCAAGGTTAACCTTTAAGGACAAACGTACAAGGAGCGGGAGAAAAGAATGGATTTCTCACTAGGGCGAAGTTCGTTGGATCGCCCTATACCGTTTCGACTCCTCTTAACGTAAGCTTATCGATTAAAAGTTTCCCAAAACGCAAGTGATACAAAGGAAAGTTTTGATCTTTTGTTTGGGAACTTATTATGGTCACACCCCCAGTTGGTAGGTGTTCTGCCTTGGTTTGCGGTGGTAAGATTTTAATGTTGTTATTATTAAACAAAGAAACGGGAAAATCTTTTTGTGTTTTTCTTATTTTATATAGATATAATACATATATAGAAACAAAAGAAAAATATTTTTGGTTTTTTATAAGTTTTATGAAAGCAAAACTTCTTGCGAAGGTTCTACAAGACTAATCGTCTAAACCTTATCGAGACTTTCGACACACAGCCTCCCCGGCAGCGGCGCCATTTGATTCGTTGTGTTTTGGTGTGTGCAAAAACAATTTATCAAAATATCAACAAACGTGTAGTCTATGTTATCGTGAGACAACAAGACGTGGAGAAATACGAGTAAACCTTTTAGGAAAAAGATTACCTCGCAAGACTCGTGAAAGTGATATTTAAATTGTGAGACCGGGAAGTTATTTTCTGGATCGTACCCCAACGAGGTGTGAATGGAAAGCTTCGAGTGAGATTGGGATTAAAATCTTGTATGTTTGATTGGAGAGATTGTTTGGTTTTGTTTGTACGTTAAATTTACGTAAATTAAAAATTAACAAACGTGAATGAAAATTAAACAACTTAAAGGGAACAAAAGGCAATTGGCACACTAGGAAAATCCTAAAACACTAGGGGAATCAAAATTGGGTATCGGGAATCCTAAAACGTAAGGTAGATTTAAAAACGTAAAAGTAACTTTAATAAAAAATGCGAGTGCGCAAAGGAAAAAGTGAATTTAATGCTACGCTAATCCTACGGTTGTAAAAATCATTTTTCTACGTGCTAGATGACAAAAGAAATTTTTGGGATAATGAAAATTATTTTTTTAACTTTTATATTTTTTATAATGAATTAAATACTGAAATAATCAAATAAATCCTAAAAAAAATAGAAAAACAAATTGGAAAATTACGAAAATTTTTAGTAAAGTCTAATATACTAATGAGAAGCTAGGTAAAATAAGACAATGAAATAAGCAGTGAAAATAAGAAGAAAAAAAAAGCAATACAGAAACTAAACTAGTTAATAAGCTAATAAGACACCACTTAAATTAAATATACAACTAAAGAGAGTAATTACAAAAAGAAAGAGTAGCACAGATGGTACTGGGTTGTTGTGTGTTGCCTGTTTGGTATAGGCAAGAGGTCAGGGGTTCGAATCCCTTGGCCCTTTGTTTTGCAAATCTCTTTTTTTTTTCTTTTTTTTTAAGATTTCTTTTTGCAACACTGTAAACAACTCAAAGTATTATCCTTTAAAAAGAAGATTTCTGGAAACAAAAAAAAAACAAGCTAGAAAGCAGCTAATTCCTAATAGTTTTGAAAGAACAACAAAAAAACTTGAAAAACCAAAATGGCTTTGTAAGAGTAGCAACTAGGCGCGCGTGATCATAGAGGAACAACAGCCAAGAAGCCTATCCATAGCAAAACAACAATAATTGATTACACAACAAGATCAAATAGCAATCACACTTAAGAATCAACAGGGACAAAACATTCAACAAGCTCAGTCAATAACTAAGGCACAACAGCAGAACCTACTCAAATTATGCAAATTGGGAGGTCAAAATAAGAGGTAATCGAGCTAACTAGGACAAATCAAGAAAAAATCTAACAAGCCAGTACTAGTGGCTTCTCAAAACATCGAAAATCACATCATGAGCCCAAAGGATGAACAAGTTATGAGCAGGAGAAAATGGGTCAGCATACTAAAAGACTTGGTTCAAAGGGGATACCAGTAATCTAACAGCCAACTTAATCTAACTTAAAATGCTACTAAATCAAATTCTAGGGGAAGTAAGCAATAAAGGGAAACTTAGGAGGAACCTAAAGCACTAAATGGACAGAGATAAGCAATTGGTATAAGCAAATAAGCGCTGAGAACCATGAATCAAAACCTGAGCCTGCTGATATGTAAACAGCCTAGGGGGTCAATTTCGCGGCTGAATTTAAGCCAACAACTGAGTTCCTAACTAGAAAGTGAGCTAACTAACTTAAAGACTACCCTATAAGCTACTTGTAGAATAGGAATTAGAACTTAAATACTGCATAAGCTAGGCTAAAATAAGATCAAAAATGGGCAGTTTGGGGTTAGATTACTGTAACAGTAGGTAAATGGGTCGAAAACAAAATATTTTTTTGACTACCAAAGTGAACTAGTTCTAACAAGCAACTCTGAAACAAAACTTAAACACATAAACCCAGCATAACAAAGATGATATAGACTAATTCATGAACCAATTACCACTTAAACAAACATGAATGCTGATTTAAAAACAGTAATTAAAATTTAAATAAGTAGTTTACTAGTAATGGTAAATAAAGGACAATGAAAAATTTCAAACTAAAAACTTATATTGAACTTTTCAAATTCATTACATCTGGGATTGTGAATTTAACAGGAAGTTGACATTAAAATTAAAACTTTAGAAAAAAAACTAAAATTAACTTAAAACCCTACTGAGCCTCAATGGCTTTTACAACATAAACTATTTATACCCCAAACTAGGGTTTGGTCTTGATCTTTCTTTGTGAGACAAATGGTCAAAATCCATCCTTGTGCTTCTCTGAGTGAATCCCAGCCATCCATTTAGTCATAGCATCATCACAACCCTTTAATCAGTCCTTGGAGCCTATTTGAGTTGTGGATGAGTGACATGGAATGGCAACCCGTGAAGGAGGTGGTTGGTATTGGTGAGGATGGGAGACTTTTGAGGTGGGGTGGCGTGTAGCATGTATGTGGAGTAGAGGAGGAGGGTTGTATGGTAGGTAAAGGAGAGGCAGGGATGAAAGTTTATGAGTTCCCTGGGTAAAACGAAGGAGGGGATGAAGAAAGATGGGGTTCTGTGTTTGACTGTTGCTTTGACCAAGGAGGGGGGAGGCGTATTTTATTAGATGTAGGTTAAGATTTTGGGCTTGGGGAAGACATTGGGCCAAGGTAGTGATAAATGGGCTGGATTGGGTGTGGATTGGATTTATTTGTGTTTGGGAAATAATACTGGATCCGTTTGGTTGTAATATCCAAACACAAGGACCAATTTTGCAATTCTGATTTTCTGAGGGGTGTTTCCTGCGATTTTCTCAAACTTCATCCAAGAGTCACTTTTGCCAAGCTTGAATTTCCAAAGGATCACAGATGTTTAATTTCCAACATTAAGTACCCGAGGACCAATATCGCCAAATTCCAAACTCCGGGAACTAAAACTGTAACTTTTGAAAACTTTTCTCCCAAGGATCGTTTTTGACAACTTATGATTTTTAAAGACTTGTATTGACTTTTCTTTCAAAATAAACGCTCAGGGACTAGTTTTGACAACTTTTGAAAATCGGGGGACTGAAACTGCCAAATATGCAAACTTTGTTCGTTTTTTCGTTTGTTTTCAATCATTTTGCATTTAAAACATATAAAACACGATCTTTAGGATATTTTTGTTATTTTGATGCATTCATGAGTGTTTTTATGTGTTTTGGCAGTTAAAATACGATAAAAATGATGAGTATTTACACACTCATCAATACTAAACAAATGACATGTTCAAATACACTTGATTTCCACCTCATTTGAAGATAAACTAAGGTAATATAGATGGTAACATATACCTTGGTAAATCATGACTTCCTTAAATCAATAGCATGTATAAACTTTCATCTTTTGAATGTTCTCAACAGCAACAAATGAAACCCACAACATAAGAATCTAATACCAACTTTTACTATTAAAGTCAACATAAACAAAAAAATCCTAAACTACCCATGCCCAACTTATACTTGTGAGCTACTTTTGTATAGTTATGTCAAGTGGCATGTATTTATTGGCCAAGGGAATGTTTGGGCAACTTTTATAATTTTTTTGGGCAACTTTGATCTATTTCAATAGTATATTTTCATTGGGAAGTGCAACTTAACTAAACACTGTTCCAATTTGGTTCGTATACAATTTTTTGGGCATCTTTTTAGTTTATTGCGTATTTAAGAGTGCTTGATCTACTTCATTTCCAAATACTCTTCTCCAACACTCTTCTTGGATAATCTACTACATTTCCAAATACATGGTGTCTACGATACCAATTTATGATCAAATCGCAAATGAGACTGGTCTAGGCGTATTGATATGGTCCTCCATACTATTTTTTCTAGAGAGAGAGATGCCAACAGGGGTGAAGAGAAAGATTATGGGGAGATGATCGAGGAAATAGAGGCACGTGTTAAGCACAGGCATGCTATCTTACTGGAGGTTGAAAATTTTGGGAACTATGCTGTTGATTCGTGGTAATAAAATGGATATCAATGATACACACAAAGTATATGAGGAAATTGACTAGTCAACTTTTGTGAAAAGGCCGACTTGCAAAACCCGTGAATACGAAATATATATATATATATATATATATATATATATATATATATATATGTGTGTGTGTGTGTGTGTGTGTGTGTGTGTGTGTGTGTGTGTGTGTGATACCGCGCAAGTGATCACCCAGGTCGTGTCCCAACGAGGTGTGAATCGAGGATATCGTGTAAGGTTCGGGATTAAAATGCTTGTAAGAATGAGAACTTGGTTGTAACACCCCCAATTCATGGATGGGGCGGAATTCAAACTGGGTGTTACTCGACGGCACAATAGTCACAATGATAGAAAACGAACTCTAATTGAGTTGTTTTAAAAGATTTATCATTCAAATTATATAAATATCAGAGATTACAAAATGAGGTCCCAGATGGTTCCATGTTTACAATTTATATTAAATGAGTTTTTGAATGATAATAAAATTTATAGCCCTCTTGAGTATCCGTGCCCTTCCGTGCCATCCTTGATCATCATGAACCTGAAATACATGCTTAAGAGGTCAACACAAAGGTTGAGTGATATTCATAGAGTTTGTTTAATGTTTGAACACAATATGTTGGTAGTGTGAGTTATAGGCTCACACCAATGGTTGGAAAATAAAATAGTTAGGCTACGTTGTTATACGCCTGGAACGGTTATTAATTCACTAAGCTTATGACACCAAAACGTTAACGGGTACCAATATCAATCGGCGGAGTTATCCCGGTAGGTACTTTGCCGTCATACCCAGGTCTCAAATATTAATGCATTTGTTTGAACTTAGTCAATACAAATGGGATTCGTCAATCCCAATAGGCCTATTCACAATATTCGCCCTCACTATTACTAGTGATTAAATGGTTCATAATAAGGGATCTTGGTTTGGAAAGGATGGTACTTAGTGATAATAAAACATAGTCGGGTAGCATACAGTAGAAAGCATTGTGTTCGAGTAGAAAAATAATAGCATGTATTCCCCCCAAGGGTTTGTAAAATGATTAAGTAATGGAAAGTGGGGCTATGAACTCACCGTGAGTTGGATGATGTATAATGAGAATGATGGACATGTCGTGAGAACTTCTACGAGCAACCTAGAATAATTATTGCAACTTAGGTTTGGAGTAAAGAATATGAAGAATTGCCTATATATATCTTGCATTTAGTCCATGATGTAGTACTTAGTGTAGTATAAGTCTTTGAAAAGAAATGGTTTATGAAACATGTATGGTTTATATATCGCTTACTACCGTTCGGGCCGACATAATTTAGAAGTCATGTAGTAAACGTTCGAGGAGCCAGGACACTTTAATTCGTAAATCCACAACTCATCTCGACGGCTTACTTAATGAACTCCTCACATGAGGCTCCCTACTATTGTAGTAGTTGATATAATATATATAAAGTGTATCTTTATTTTCAGAACCCTGTTAATTGCGGGAACTGCGAGAACTCCAATTTTGCATTAGAAAACATGCATGTTCATATAAAACATGTACGTTTTCTTACATACACTTTAATACACATACCTGCGTAACATACATGTTCATATAAAACCCTTAAGTGCAACATATCAATGCAAAATGGTTTTATATGAACATGTATGTTACGCAGGTATGTGTATTAAGGTGTATGTAAGAAAACATACATGTTTTATATGAACATGCATGTTTTCTAATGCAAAATTGGAGTTCTCGCAGTTCCCGCACTTAACAGGGTTCTGAAAATAAAGCTCCCCTATATATATATATATATATATATATATATATATATATATATATATATATATATATATATATATATATATATATATATATATATATATAAGTTTTGATCCGAAAAGTTACATGTCCAATATTTGAATAAACTTAGGAAAGTTTATTGTTACATGAAGATTGTTATTAGAGTAAGTTTCTTAAGTCTTGTATGACAATTACTTGTAAGATCTCATGGTTCTTTAGATGAAGTAGATCCAAATTGTATGTTCAAGTTATCGCCAACTCTTTGGCTCATGTTTTCGCCTAAGTAAGCTTATATGGTCATTTAGTCATGGCCTTGCCATGACCTTTGGTCATTGTTCCATGGTCTTGAGACTCAACCTTGGCTTTAGCCATGGTTGTGGTCTTGAATCTAGGTCATAAGACCTCTTGGTCTTTTTAAACCATAACCATTATATAGTGACGTATATATGTAAAATAGTTGTTAATAAACTGAGAAAAATCTCATTCGTTATTGGTTTTCTGGAGACGTGCCCCAGAGTTTTTGAAGAAAGCGTGATTCCGGACAACTTTCGTGCTTTAACTTTTTCATGAAACGGACCAGAAGGGCCTCTTTTTGCGTGTTTATGGTTCTGTCACAGAAGGTATTTAGGCAGTTTTCCGCAAAGTTTTGGTAACTTCAAATGGTCATAACTTTTGACTCGTGTACTCGTTTTAGGTGGTTCAAATTGCTATGGTTTCCTTTTTAAGTCCTCTACTACAATATGTAATGGTCCAATATCATAATTTTACCATTTTGATCAGATTTCACCAAGAAAGTCACTAGTTTACTTGTTTAAATAACTTAACTTAAGAATCATTTATAATAACTTGTTTTACTCATTTTTATACATCATGGACATGATCACAAGACAAAATATAGCATGAATGATATGTAAATAACATGAATATGATATTTAACAAGAAGTATGTTAGGGTTTTGCTTACAACTTTTGGCTTTCAATTAAGAAAGGAAGTTAACATGTAAGGTAAGGACTTTGATAGACTTAAGCTTCACCCTACTTCACTTCAAGCAATCTTTCTACTCTTGTATTCTTGATAGAGAGAGATGATGAAAGTTGAGGTGACTTGAGTAGATTCAAACTCAAGAGAAATCACCAAAGTTTTTAGGGTTTGGAAGTAGTTTGATGAATCAAAACCAAACTAGGGTTTATGTGTTGTTATAGCACTTGATCCTTGAATAAAATTAGAAGTAAACTAGCTAAGTATTTTATGGTTGTGTGTGTGGTATGTGGCGTACAAAGGAGAGGAGGAGAGGGCTTTATAGGAGCTTAAGGAGGTTACAATCTTGACTTAGTCAAAACTTGGTGAACAAGTTCAACACATGTAAACATCCTAGAGTTAGGAGCATGAGATCAAGCCATGTGTGAGGTGAATCCCCCCCCTTAGAGGCGGTTCACATGAAGATAGGAAGGATGAGTTGGTCTTGTTGATATTATCCTACTTATGGAGCTAGTTTTGACTCCGTAAAATGCTAACCGTAAACGATTAAGCCATAATACGTAAAACCGGGTATCGTAAAAATACGAAACTTGGAAGAATGATTAAACTTGTCAAAATACTCCATAATAAAATATAAAATGAGTGGTAGATTCCATTGGGGTGCTAAAACTCTGCTCAAACTGGAAACACGGGTCTAAAATGCGTAATACGTAAAACGTACGAATATTGTGTAAAATTGAGAAAAGTAAAATGTTACTTTTCTAATACAATAATAATGATTTAAAATGACTTATAATGTCTAGACTGGGCTCAGTCTAGTGTCGGTTGGTATTTAATGTCTTTTAGACATAAAACCGTAAGCCTAAAAATCAAGGAATGATTTTTGGTCAAAGGAGGAGGGAAAAATATGTTGACTTTTTCCAAAAATGTGAAAACTCAAATCGTCTTAGAAACGCGGTGCAGGTATAGGCTAAGGTTACGGCTGAGTAAAAGTGCTTAAAAAACGAAAATTCCTGTTTTTCACGGCCGAGGTTTATTTGGTCATATTTTTCTCAGTCATGATTAATTCTCAAATAAATCATGAGTGTATCAAACATTTTCTGATACGGGGAAAATTAACGCGGTCGAGTTTCGTTGTGCGTAGAATTTTTGAATGACGTTTTACCCTAAAACGTGTAATTCCTTAATAACTTTCGCGAAAATGATCTGATGAGTGCCAACTTTTAATTTGCCATGGAAATGATTTATCACACGAGAATATGAAATAAAAATCAAATTTCGGAAAAATGAATAGTAAAAAGTGAATAGAAAAAATGAATAGTGAAATTTTTGGGAATAAAAGTTAACCTGAAAATGTGAATTGTTACAGTCTCTACCCCTTACGGGGAACTTCGTCCCGAAGTTCTATGTGTGTTATATGTTGGAGTGGTGTCGATGAAGATGTGTGGTTACTTATGAGGACTAGAGTCTGGGATTAACAGTGATGTAGTTTGATTTGTCTCAGAATACAGTGTGTCAATAGAGATTGATAATATAGTTGAATATCAGTAGAGATCCATATAATAGTCGAATATCAAAGGAAATTGATATAGCAGTCGAATATTAATAAAAATTGATATAGTAGTTGCAATCATAGCCTAGTAGATAATCTGTTGTTGTACCTAGTGTTTATTGACTTTATACTTATGTTATTTCGGATACTAATAAGCCCAGTTGTTTATAATTCTTTATTTACATAGAGAGGCATCCCAAACAATGTAAATAGGGGAATATAAACTTATGGTTCGGTGATTTACAATTTCTTTATTTAAATGAAAAGGCATCCCAATCCATTCAAATAATTATAAATCATCCTACTTAAGAATTCCCAACATAACATTCATACTTAGCCGGTGAGTTACAAGGTAGTGTATTACGAGATGATACTGGTGTTCCAAAAGTACAAAATGAATATTCAATCTTGTAAAGCTGATGAGGGTGCTTGTGGTGTAACTAAGGTTGATTTGAGCTTTAAAAGTGCATCAAGATCTGTTAATGAGCTTGTGGTTGCAACGGTTGTGAAGATAATGATGTGATATGTTGATGAACAAAATTATGTAGTGTATGCTTAACATTAATATTGGTAGAGATGTCAAGTTTGCTTTAAAATTTTAAGAAAATTTTAAAGGTTTATGACGGAATGGTATCCTTAGGACCTAAACAGGATAGTACTTCTAAGGGATAAGAGAGAAGAATTGATAACTATCCCAAGATAGTAGTTCGGATTATCACATAAATGAAAACTTTCAAGAATGAAATTAGGTAGTACAAATAAGGTGTTAAAATTTCGCTGAGTGGTAAGACACTATCGTGTCTCTAGATTCTTTTATTGAATTCTGGTGGTTTATAGAGTTCATGTAGGAAATTAATCTGAACATAACCCTAGTACAACTATTCCCAGTATTTGAAAATTTTAAGTTGAACATAGTTAGTCAGACTATGTTCCACTGTCCCTAGGTTAAATATAGGTGACTAGTCTATATTTAGCCAAGGTTCGATAAAATTTTCAAATACCTAAATTAGGTATACTTGTGATATGTCTGTTGCTTTTGAGAAACTGTCCACTAAACAAAGGCAATGTCAAACCATTCAGTTGCATGTCCCGCCCATACAAGACTTGTAACCTATGTTTTCACATTCCATCGCATAGAAGATAGTACGGGTAGATACGTGTGTGGAAAGGAAGTTTTAAGTAATTCTAAAACAGTCCATACTTGGCCAGGATCACGAACTTTTAACAATGAAGGTTTCAGAAGAAAACTTTGATGAATGTAGAGAAACTCCAGCTTTTGTAGATGATGGATTTGTTTGTCTTTTAGAAATCTCATATTCTATTTGGAAATCGATAGATTGTGATGGGTTTTTGATATCATATGAATTAATATTGATGAGGTGGTGGAATAATTCCAGAGACCATTGCACAAATCACAATGTCTAGGAAGTAGATTAGACCATTGTGCAATTTACAATGTCTAGGAAGTAGGTTAGACCATTGTGTGACTCTAAACATTTGAGAAATGATTAAGACCATTGTATCATACAATGTCCGGGAAATAGGAAAGACCATTGTAATTTGTTACAATATCTTGGACATAAAATGTTGGAGTAGGAACATGATTGGGAGAATGTGGTTGTGTCGAAATGCCCTAGAATAGGCATACACAGATATGTTTAGTCCATTGTTTAGATAAATGATTGAAAATAAATCGAGTTTATATATCAATATACTAATATGTTCATGTAGTATAAAATGCTTACGGGGAAATGCTCAATTATGTTAAGGGTACATATATCCATGTGCTAACATGTTTATGTAGTATAAAATGCTTAATAAGTCCATAATCGTCTGGAGGATGGAAGACACAGAGAGCGGAAGGCTATAAAAATGTTTTTGCTTGTATGTGTGGTTATAGTTTAGGTCTCAATTAGACCCGTTTCTCAATAACCATGGCTCTGATACCAATCTGTAACACCCCCAATTCATGGATGCAGTGGAATTCAAACTGGGTGTTACTCGACGGCACAATAGTCACAATGATAGAAAAAGAACTCTAATTGAGTCGTTTTAAAAGATTTATCATTCAAATTATATAAATATCAGAGATTACAAAATGAGGTCCCAGATGGTTCCATGGTTACAATTTATATTAAATGAGTTTTTGAATGATAATAAAATTTATAGCCCTCTTGAGTATACGTGCCCTTCCGTGCCATCCTTGATCATCATGAACCTGAAATACATGCTTAAGAGGTCAACACAAAGGTTGAGTGATATTCATAGAGTTTTTTTAATGTTTGAACACAATATGTTGGTAGTGTGAGTTATAGGCTCACACCAATGGTTGGAAAACAAAACAGTTAGGCTACGTTGTTATACGCCTGGAACGGTTATTAATTCACTAAGCTTATGACACCAAAACGTTAACGGGTACCAATATCAATCGGCGGAGTTATCCCGGTAGGTACTTTGCCGTCATACCCAGGTCTCAAATATTAATGCATTTGTTTGAACTTAGTCAATACAAATGGGATTCGTCAATCCCAATAGGCCTATTCACAATATTCGCGCTCACTATTACTAGTGATTAAATGGTTCATAATAAGGGATCTTGGTTTGGCAAGGATGGTACTTAGTGATAATAAAACATAGTCGGGTAGCATACAGTAGAAAGCATTGTGTTCGAGTAGAAAAATAATAGAATGTATTCCCCCCAAGGGTTTGTAAAACGATTAAGTAATGGAAAGTGGGGCTATGAACTCACCGTGAGTTGGATGATGTATAATGAGAATGATGGATATGCAGTGAGAACTTCTACGATCAACCTAGAATAATTGTTGCAACTTAGGTTTGGAGTAAAGAATATGAAGAATTGCATATATATATATCTTGCATTTAGTCCATGATGTAGTACTTAGTGTAGTATAAGTCTTTGAAAAGAAATGGTTTATGAAACATGTATGGTTTATATATCGCTTACTACCGTTCGGGCCGACATAATTCAGAAGTCATGTAGTAAACGTTCGAAGAGCCAGGACACTTTAATTCGTAAATCCACAACTCATCTCGACGACTTACTTAATGAACTCCTCACATGAGGCTCCCTACTATTGTAGTAGTTGATATAATATATATATATATATATATATAAGTTTTGATCCGAAAAGTTACATTTCCAATATTTGAATAAACTTAGGAAAGTTTATTTTTACATGAAGATTGTTATTAAGGTAAGTTTCTTAAGTCTTGTATGACAATTACTTGTAAGATCTCATGGTTCTTTAGATAAAGTAGATCCAAATTGTATGTTTAAGTTATCGCCAACTCTTTGGCTCATGTTTTCGCCTAAGTAAGTTTATATGGTCATTTAGTCATGGCCTTGCCATGACCTTTGGTCATTGTTCCATGGTCTTGAGACTCAACCTTGGCTTTAGCCATGGTTGTGGTCTTGAATCTAGGTCATAAGACCTCTTGGTCTTTTTAAACCATAACCATTATATAGTGACTTATATATGTAAAATAGCTGTTAATAAACTGAGAAAAATCTCATTCGTTATTGGTTTTCTGGAGACGTGCTCCTGAGTTTTTGAAGAAAGCGTGATTCCGGACAACTTTCGTGCTTTAATTTTTTCATGAAACGGACCAGAAGGGCCTCTTTTTGCGTGTTTATGGTTCTGTCACAGAAGGTAGTTAGGCAGTTTTGCCACAAAGTTTTGGTAACTTCAAATGGTCATAACTTTTGAGTCATGTACTCGTTTTAGGTGGTTCAAATTGCTATGGTTTCCTTTTTAAGTCCTATACTACAATATGTAATGGTCCAATATCATAATTTTACCATTTTGATCAGATTTCACCAAGAAAGTCACTAGTTTACTTGTTTAAATAACTTAACTTAACAATCATTTATAATAACTTGTTTTACTCATTTTTATACATCATGGACATGATCACAAGACAAAATATAGCATGAATGATATGTAAATAACATGAATATAATATTTAACAAGAAGTATGTTAGGGTTTTGCTTACAACTTTTCGCTTTCAATTAAGAAAGGAAGTTAACATGTAAGGTAAGGACTTTGATAGACTTAAGCTTCACCCTACTTCACTTCAAGCAATCTTTCTACTCTTGTATTCTTGAAAGAGAGAGATGATGAAAGTTGAGGTGACTTGAGTAGATTCAAACTCAAGAGAAATCACCAAAGTTTTTAGGGTTTGGAAGTAGTTTGATGAATCAAAACCAAACTAGGGTTTATGTGTTGTTATAGCACTTGATCCTTGAATAAAATTGGAACTAAACTAGCTAAGTGTTTTATGGTTGTGTGTGTGGTATATGGCGTACAAAGGAGAGGAGGAGAGGGCTTTATAGGAGCTTAAGGAGGTTACAATCTTGACTTAGTCAAAACTTGGTGAACAAGTTCAACACATGTAAACATCCTAGAGTTAGGAGCATGAGATCAAGCCATGTGTGAGGTGAATCCCCCCCCCCCCCTTAGAGGCGGTTCACATGAAGATAGGAAGGATGAGTTGGTCTTGTTGATATTATCCTACTTATGGAGCTAGTTTTGACTTCGTAAAATGCTAACCGTAAACGATTAAGCCATAATACGTAAAACCGGGTATCGTAAAAATACGAAACTTGGAAGAATGATTAAACTTGTCAAAATACTCCATAATAAAATATAAAATGAGTGGTAGGTTCCATTGGGGTGCTAAAACCCTGCTCAAACTGGAAACACGGGTCTAAAACGCGTAATACGTAAAACGTACGAATATTGTGTAAAATTGAGAAAAGTAAAATGTTACCTTTCTAATACGATAATAATGATTTAAAATGACTTATAATGTCTAGACTGGGCTCAGTCTAGTGTCGGTTGGTATTTAATGTCTTTTAGACATAAAACCTAAGCCTAAAAATCAAGGAATGATTTTTGGTCAAAGGAGGAGGGAAAAATATGTTGACTTTTTCCAAAAATGTGAAGTCTTAGAAACGCGGTGCAGATATAGGCTAAGGTTACGGCTGAGTAAAAGTGCTTAAAAAAACGAAAATTCCTGTTTTTCACGGCTGAGGTTTATTTGCTCATATTTTTCTCAGTCATGATTAATTCTCAAATAAATCATGAGTGTATCAAACATTTTTCTGATACGGGGAAAATTAACGCGGTCGAGTTTCATTGTGCGTTGAATTTTTGAATGACGTTTTACCCTAAAACGTGTAATTCCTTAATAACTTTCGCGAAAATGATCTGATGAGTGTCAAACTTTTAATTTGCCATGGAAATGATTTATCACACGAGAATATGAAATAAAAATCAAATTTTGGGAAAATGAATAGTAAAAATGAATAGTGAAATTTTCGGGAATAAAAGTTAACCTGAAAATGTGAATTGTTACATTGGTATTGTGAACAATAACGTGAAACGATAAAATCTAAGACATATTTGAAAACTAAATATTAACGTTTTAATTAACACGACTACACAAAATAAAAAGTGGATTCTAAGCAATACTAGACCTATGGGCATAAAACTAATTTGCCTATGTACTAGATGACAAAATAAAATTTTGGGAAAAAGAAAATTAATTTTATGATTAAAATTCTAATTACTATGGATTAAAAACTATTTAACACTAATTGAATTCTAATAAATACTAAAACTTTTCAAATAAATCTAAGACTTTTTCTATAAATACTACAAGTTATTATTGACTTAAGAAAAATGAAATGAGGAGAGGCATAGTGCAAAAATAAGCAGAGATTAAGCAATCTAAATCTGATTAAGTTGAATAAGCAAAACAGGAAATGGCAAGTTATATATTAAACTTATGCAAAGTATAACTGAAATGGCAAGTATATGGATAAGATGGCTTGAGAGGTGTTTTGTGAGCTGAGTGGCGTGGGTTCAAGTCTTGGCAATGGCACTTTTTGCCAACATTTTTATTTTAAGTTTCTCTTTTTGCAAAAACAGTAAACACCAGGTTCTAAACAACTATTGAAAACCACTTTGAGTTGAAAAGCTTAAATAATCTTCAATGCAAGCTGAAATATCCAACAGGTATCTGGTGTGTGGTTCAAGTAACTCAATCATATGAACACATAAGCCAAAGCCAAGGCAAGCACACATAAACACGATCTCAAGTAACTAGTAACAAGATTATAACATCAATCAATAAGCTAGCATCAAACAAAAACCAGCAGTCAAATAAGCTCAGCAAATGCTCATGTAGCAGCAGGAACAAACAGTTATGAGGCAACTTGGGAGGGCAAAACTAGTTAGCAAACAAACATATAAATGAAAACAAGCTATGGGTCCAACAACTCAATACTTAAGGCATTTTAAAACAACATAAATCGAGCACACTGCATAAGTGTGGCGAATTTCAAAACGGGTCAGATTGGGGTTCTCATGGCACAGGGCAGAAACAGGTCCAATTGGCCAACTTTAAGCCACTCAAACAAGTCCAATTGATACATTCAACTTCTAATTCAAACACTTTTATAGAATCCACAAGTACATCAAATTGCAACTTTACTTTCTTGAATATACCCTTAACAAATATAAACTCAAAGTATTGGCTCATTGTGTTAAAACCATATGTGTTACCACATATGTCAAACCATATGTAAGTCATATGCAATTTTTTGGTCCATAATTAAAACATATGTCCATATAAGTGTTACGTTTCTTTTGGTACTTAATTAACACATATGTCAAACCATATTACTCAATGAAAGGTGTTAATTTAGTCATGAAAATGTAATCTTATCTGAAAATACTTTACTCCGCTTCTGCCGCCACAGCTGTAGCCAAGTCTGATTATCCTTCATGGTGGCCGTCTCTTATCTTTAATAATAATAATAAAAAAAAAAAAAAAAAAAAAAAAAAAAAAAACGTAAGTTCATGAATTAGATAAATAAAAGGATATTGTGGATCTAAAAAATAACACATCTATCTAAAAACAAAAGAATAAACATAACTTTATCAACATTCACCGATACAGTACCGGCAGCGGCAACTTTCCAGCGACAAGCCAGTGGCTGCGGAGAGGCGGCTGTAACAAAAAAACACTATTTTCAGAAAGTAAAATAAAATACAGCTCAAATCTACAAATAAGATGTACAAATCTATGAAAATAACATCAACACTTGATTAGTAGTAACATGTTAATCCTTTTGTTGTTGTCTTCTTTAACCTTTTTCCTCAGGTTCGGTGGTTGTGAGGATTGGTGGTGGTTGGAAGTTTTTAGAAGAAGAGAGTGTGAGGATTGGTGGTGTAAATAAATGAGGTTGTGGAAAGATACGGTTTGTGTATGTGTAAATAAGTAAGAGAGTGTGTGTAAATAAATGAGGTGGATATGTGATTAATGAGGATTAAGTGATAAGATTATATAAAATTAAATTAAAGTAAAATGTTGCCTAATACATGTTGCTCAAAAAGTATAAGTTGCCTTATACATTATACCTTACACATACATGCATGTACTATAATATAAAATAATAGGACACATGTCACATCCTTGTTGAGTCGCTCAGTCGCCAAGTTGCCCTGATCCACCGGAGGAAAGTGATTTCAAAACATCTATTCAATGAACGTGCTCTTGGCGACTGGTCTACTTTGATAATTTTCCCTTATTATTATTAGGGATAATTAAAAAAAAATGTATCTAAATTGTCTATTTTTGTTGTTTTGTGTATTTTTTTTCTTTCTATCAAAACAAAACTTTTAAATTTTGCCATTTGTGTGTATTTTGTAACCATTCTGTTGGGATCATACTTTTAGTATTTAGTCAAGTCTCGGTCATTACATTTTGTAATAGGTTGCTTAAGTATTATTTCTTATTATTGTTTAAGTTAATGGGCAACATGTTAAAGCCCAAGAGGCCTTAAAGCCCACGAATTGAAAGGATAAGGGAGGAAGGGAGTGTTGCCCTAACTCCTCCCTTATAAATAGTGAGCTTATGTTTACATTTCATTTGTTGGTTATTTGATTACCTTAAGGAAACTCTTGCACTTTCACCTTTCATATTGTCTCATAATCAACCAATCTCATTTCTCATCTTATTTCTTCTTATATCATACTTGTGTTTACTAAATGGTGACCTAACAAGTGGTATCAGAGCTATGGTGTCATTTTTTGGTTGATTTTTTTGTGATATTATCTTGTCAAAGTTGTACTTTTTTGTGGTTTTGAAGCTGCTCGTATTATTTTTTATCAGATCCGAAATTTTTTTTTTTTCTTATCTTTTATTGGTCACAGTTTTTTTAACATCTTGTTGTATTCAAAATGTCAAAAGATTTAATGCCTTATCTGATTTGAATACAGTCATGTGTCCAATATTCCTTTTGTCCAAACAGTCATCAACTTTTATGGTCAAATATGCAAAAGGCGACTATTTCATGGTCCATCAGTCCAAGTAATCAAATTTAAACATTATTTTGTGACTGTACCAAACCAGTGAGATATTTGTGGTCAAATAGAAGGCATAAAACTGGTCAGAAAAAGCAGCCGGAAATACTGTCGGAAACTGGTCGGAAAAGGACATCGGACATGGTCAAAGGGTCAAAACCCTCTTTCTACGCGTATCTTCAATATTTCTATGCATAACTTGGATAAGTTATGCGTAAGGTTCTAACTTAAGCAAAAAACCCTTTTCTTACGCGTATGTTCTACGCAAAAGACTTGAGCTACGCATAAGATTAGTTTACGCGTAAGTAGTTGTCTACGCTTAACATTTTCTACGCGTAAGTTTTTTCTACAAATCTACGCATAAAGTTTACGCGTAAAGTGACCTTATGAAAAGAAAAAGAGTAGATGAAGAGCAGAAGACCACGCAAAACCATATACCAAACTAATTTGTGACTTCAGTCAATACAACAACAGCCAACATAAACACATCTACAACAATACTACTAATCCTACTAATCCCATCTCATCCACTATATCCCATCTCATCCACTATAACAAGAATCGAAGTTAAATAGGAAAACATTTTTTATCTCAGTTCACTCTCTTGTTTGGTAATCTAATTCTCGTCTAAAGACATGAGCCACAAGAGAATCATCATCATCGATCGTTAAGAAGGCTGAGCTTCGTTGGCTTCAGCAAACGAAAAACATCAACAATTAATTACCTACCTGAGACCGATCTTGTAACAGTAACCAATTATGTAAACGGGTGGTGTTGATGAAGGCCTATGTTATCAATTGTTTAAACAAGATGATAGATTTGATTTGATGAGATGATGAACTAGAGATTGTGATGTGATGATGATTTGATTCGGATTGATTGATGATTGAAAATATCAAAGGTATGAGATTGAGATGGAGGATCTGTTGGAGATGATATTGTGATGAGATATCTTTTATTTTTTTTGATTTGGTCATTTGGATGATTGACTGCAAAAGAGAGTATAAGAAGATAAGAGATGATGGAGGCGGATGTTTAGAGGATTAGGTTTATCTTATGAGGTTGTGGTGTGTGTTAAATAGCGATAAGTTTAGGGTATGCGTGGCTATGGATCGGTTGGTGGATTTGGATTATCAGGCTCATGGATTAAACCAGGTATTATTTGATGTGGACTGAACCCAAATATTGTTGGACTGATATGAGATGTTGGGTCTGAACGAGTATACGATATCATGGAAAGTTATTTTTTAAGTTGGATTGACAATTTAAAGGTACTATACGAAAATTTTGTACTCCATGGTTGTATGGTTATATTTGGGCTCCACATGACAAAGTGACATAATTTCACGGGGATACATTTTTTTTTGACAAGATCGGGAACCATTATTAAAATTCATTAAACCGTCAAAAGGCTAGAATTGTGCATTTAACCGTAAGATATGACTACGGCGATAATTCTTTATTATTTATTTGAGGTTGAAGTGGGATTTCACGGGCGCGTGTACTTAGTATCTTGAAGATATCGGGGTTGGTTGGATGCATGATTCTTCGAGATCCTTGTTCGAGCTTTTATCCATACGAATGACAGAGACTTGAGTTGTCTAGTTATACCTGATGTAAGGAGTTACGTTGTTGTGCTCACAGAGTATAGCTATCACTTTAAAGGAGTTACGTTGTAGTGCTCAAGTGTCACCAAAAGATGTGGATAATTCAAGAGACGTTCATATACATTTAAGGAAGGTTGGATGGGTATATGATTTCCTACCATTATTGAAATTCTCAGTAATGGTTCTTAGTCAGACAATAGTGCAAGTTTAAGTCACAAGTTCGGGTTATTTTACTTCAGTCTCAAGTTCATCATATTGGGTTTTTCTCCATCAGTAGTCACTACAAAGAGCCGACAGAATGATAATGGGGTCGGTAATGAGTTAGTTGAGAGGAGTATCAATGAGTATCATTGGTTTTAGAAATTAAAAAAAACGTTACTTTTCCTCCCCCTCAACACTAATTTTAAATGATTGAAGACATTTTAGAAAAAATAGTGTTGAAAGAGTTGTATACTTGCATTTTTTTTATTTTTTTTTATTTTTTTTTTAAAGAAAAAAATGACCAAAAATATTTTTGAGTTTTTCATTGGTTTTATATTTTTGTATTTTGTTTTTGAAAGAATATTTACAAAGATAGTTTTGATGTTTGACAATCAATTGTGTTTTAAAAACTTTTCCAGATCCTCTGGAGTCAAACATCGCATACCAATTTGGTGAACTAAACTAGCAAACCTGGATGGTGCCAAGGATTTGGTAAGTAAGTCCGCCAATTGGTACTCAGTTCCAACAAAATAAAGCTCAACTGTACCCTTTTCCACATGCTCTTTGATGAAGTGATATCTGAGATCAATGTGTTTGGATTTGCAATGATGGACAGTGTTGCAGGAGATAGCAATTGCACTCTTTGAATCACAGTAGATGGGAATCTTGTTGAATAGGTAGCCATAGTCCTTAAGTTGTGATCGCATCCAGATGACTTGAGCACAACAAGCAGACATGGCTACGTATTCAGATTCTGTTGATGACAGTGAAGTGCAGTCCTGCTTCTTAGATTGCCATGACACAAGTTTGTCTCCAAGAAATTGTAATCCACCAGATGTACTTTTGCGTGTGTCTAAGCATCCTGCATGGTCAGCATCTGAAAACGCAATTAGTTCAAAGCCAGAATCCTTCGGATACCAGATCCCCAAATTAATGGTTCCCTTTATGTATCGAAGGATTCTTTTGACCTCATTGAGGTGTTTTTCAGTTGGTCTGGACTGATAGCGAGAGCACATGAAGACAGCAAAAACTATATCAGGTCTACTAGCTGTGAGATACATGAGGGACCCAATCATACTTCGGTATTTGGTAGGGTCAACTGGAGTCCCATGTAAATCAGCATCTAGTTTTGTGGTATAGCCCATTGGTGTATTATAGGTATCACAAGACATCATTCCATATTTCTTTAAAATTTCAAGAGCATAATTTGATTGATTTACAAAAATTCCACGGGGTGATTGATGAACTTGTAGTCCTAAAAAGAACGAAAGTTCACCCATCATGGACATTTCAAAATTATCTTTCATTAATTTTGCAAAATCATTAGAGTAACTTCTTTTTGTTGAGGCAAAAATGATGTCATCGACATATATTTGAACAACAAGTAAGTCCTCCCCGTAGTTTTTTGTAAACAGTGTGGGATCCACCGATCCTTTAGAAAATTTATTGGCCAGTAAGAAAGTGGACAGTTTATCATACCACGCCCGTGGGGCCTGCTTGAGTCCGTAGAGAGCCTTTTTGAGTCGGTAGACGTGATTAGGACGCTCAGGATCAACGAAGCCTTCAGGTTGGCTGACATAAACTTCTTCACGGAGATCTCCATTCAGAAATGCTGTTTTCACATCCATTTGGAAAACCACCATATTCCTATGTGCAGCATAAGCCAAAAAGATCCGAACAGCTTCATGTCGTGCCACTGGAGCAAAGGATTCAGCAAAGTCTAGACCTTCAAGTTGAGAGTATCCTTTAGCTACCAGACGTGATTTGTTGCGGATGACTGTCCCTTCTGCATCAAGCTTATTCTTCCAGATCCATTTTAACCCGATGACAAAGACTCCGTCAGGTCTTTCAACTAATTCCCAGACTTCTAATCTTATGAATTGCTGAAATTCCTCTTGCATAGATTCAATCCAGTTGTCATAAGTCATTGCATCTTTAATGTTCTTTGGTTCTTCATGACAAACTGTGAGTGCGTAGATGCAAGTTTCTCCAACGGCTCAATCTTACACAATCGATTAAATTGTTTTTTGTGTTATGCGTAAAAATCAAACCCAGAATTAAGTGTTGATCTGATTGAATTTGGTGATGGGATTTGTTCATATGATGTTATTAAACATGTTAGTAAACTCCAATCTCACCCAGAATCATCAATTGAGTGATTTGGTGAATTAGGGTTCATGCGTATAATTAGGGATTCTTGATTGTGAATGTTTGGATTGTGATTAATGATAGGGATAGGGTGTATTAGTGATAAGGATCATATCCTAGTAGATTAATTGCATCACAAACATGTTTAAAGCATAAATCTAAGGTTTAGGGTTCGAAGGTCAATAGCAGATTCAATCTTATGATTGTGTGGATGAAACTTGTTGTAACTTGGTCCATATGATCCTTAGGTTGTAAGTATCATTTGCCCCATGCTTAATCTTACCCAGAAACATGTTTAATTGTGATTGTGATTATGTGTTCATGCTTGTTTACGCGTTAAAGTTGTATTAGGCATGTTTACGCGTTAAAATGGTTGGATTAAGTGTGTTGAACTAAGTATTGATCAGTGGTAATGTTTGTGCACTTTCAGGAAACTCATAACTCGAATTTCAAAAGGTGAATTTCTGGAAATGGCGTCTTTACGCGTTAAAAGTTCATCCTACGCGTAAGATTGAATCTTACGCGTAAGATTCGACACGTGGTCAAATTGTGTCTTGGATAAGACACAGTTTACGCATAAAAATTGGTCTTACGCATAAGTTCTGATCTTACGCATAAGTCTAGAACTTACGCGTAAGTCATTACCTACGCATAAGTTACAATTTACGCCTAAGGGTAATCCTACGCGTAACTTCAATTTCTACGCATAAGATTTATCTTACGCGTAAAATTGATCTTACGCGTAAGTTTCACTTTTACGCGTAAAATTCTATCTTACGCGTAGATTTTGCACTTACGCATTATTTCTATACTTACGCTTAAGTCAGGTTACGCGTAAAAACAACTACTTACGCGTAAACTTGTCAAAATCCAAATTTTTTTCCTAAGTGTTGGAAATTTTTCAATGTGTAACTTGTTGTAAATGATAAACTTATGTTGTAACTGAATTGTCTTATGTTTCTAACAAGTAAAATAACTCAAGTTTGTCACATATCAAAAGTTTTCACACACACAAACTCCCACTGATCAATGTCAAACATGCAAATCTATATGTACACATCTTATATGAATGTCTATGCTAACATCGTCAACAATTGCCATGTTTGTGTGTGTTTATGATCTATTCAGATGGCAGAACACAACGATATTCCGCACGTACCAGTGCCTGAACCCTTACGTGCATGGGAAGACACCTTTCCTGAGAACTACTCCAGAAAGATAGGAAGGAACAATCTGAGAGTCAACTTCAACAAACTTACATGCAATGAGTCCTCTTGCCTTGTTGCAGTAGATGCTCTTATCTATCACCCGTGCAAAGTTCTACTCACCAAATCTGCTGCAGCGGCATGCTTCTACATACATCAGTTTTGGCACACAATCCACTTGGACCTCCTTGAAGAATCCTTTACTTGTATGCTTCACATGAGACAAGTCACGGTCGACAAGGATCTTCTCCGTAGTGCTCTTGGACTTCCTGAACTTGAACCTAATGAAGATTATGACCAAGTTCCCAGTGAAGAAGAATTGATAGAATGGCTGAGAGATATTGGGTATGATGAGTCTGAAGGGGTCATAACTAGGCACTCTAAGGTCAATATCAGATTTCTTCCACAGCCTTGGAGAACTCTCTACATCATAATTGCCAAGTCACTATCTGGCAGAGACACAGGCCATGAACACCCTAAGCTCCAACATCTCAAGCTGTTCTGGGCTATTGCTAATGTCAAGAAGGTTGATTATGCCAGCATTATCTGGGAAGACATTGTGTGGCACATACAACACAAGACGACCAATATTCCTTTCGTCCGTTTCACCAAACTTCTCATTGCAAGCTTCATCCATGAATATGATGACATACCTCAAAGACTGAGTGATGAGTTTCAGCACAAATACAAGAATGAGGACACACTTAAGGTCATCAAGAGAATGGATACTAGTACAAGGAAACAAGGAAAGAAACTTCCTGATTGTCTTCTGACTAAGAAGGTTCAAGAATGCAATAATTACAAGTACTACCTTCAAGCTCTTGAAGCTAATAAAATTGGATTTCTGGACGAAGATGTTCTACCCTCCTTCATGCAAAAGAAGGGTAAGAAAGATAGTAAGACTGGGAGCTCCGGCAGTTCCACTCAGTCTAAGAAGAAGAAGGGTACTCCAAAGAGAAGAATTCCTACCAAACAGCCCGCTACTATTCCCGAACCTGGATGGTTTCCCTCATCACAACCTTCTCCAAAACCTGCTGACTCTGAACAAACCGAATCCGACGAAGGTCCGATTTACAGTGAAGCCTATGCCAATATCACCAAGGAAGTCAATCTTGATGAAATTGACGATAAGGATTTGACATTCGAAGATTGGGCAACTAACATTGATGAGTTTGCCGATAATGCTGTTTACCCGGCACATCTCAATCAAAGACCTTTCACCAAAGCACAGACAATGCTGGAAGAAGAAAGGATCAAAAGGGAAAAGATGAAGGAACCAGTCACAGCTGTACAAGAACCTGAAGGACTTTCAGTAGAAGAAGAAAATGAAAGAGCACTCAAACTTGGTCTCCTCCACAGCCGAATCGACGACTTCAATGCTAACCAACCACCACCTCCAGAGTTCACCCAAACCACCACCGAGGTTGGCACTTCCAGCAGCATTCCTGAGTCTTCCACTGGAATCCATACTGAGATGGTGACTTATGACAATCCCTCAGTATCTCCCACCGACTTTGATATGACTATGGGAGAAGAAGGAGAAGATGATCCCATGGACACTGATGCTCCAAGACTTATGTCTATGGAAGAAATGGAGCGTAGAGAACGGGCTCAGGAAGAGGAACTGAAAAGAAAACTAGAAGCAGAAGAGGCCAGACTTGAAGAGATTGCTCAACCTAAACTGGAAGAAACAATAAGAATGGAAGAGAGCAGGAAAGCTAAAGAAGCTGCCAAACTGGCTGAAGAGAAATTAAAGAAAGATGAAGAAGCCAGGGTTGCTGAAGAGCTAAGTCTGAAAGCCGAAGCTGATAAACTGGCTGAAGAGCTAAGACTGAAAGCCGAAGCTGAGAAACTGGCAGAAGAACTTAGGGTGAAAGAAGATGCAGCCATACAAAAGGAAGTTGTACAACCCGAACCAAAGAAAGGTGATGACAAAGACTCTACCACCATTATTGAATCTACACAGTCATCTCCTCCAGCATCTGAATCTACACAAGACAAATCTATCAAGAAACCTAGCTCCAAAGCCTCTGCTGCATCCAAACTACTCAAGTCTGCTTTCAAAAGAGTGCATGAGAAGAAGAGAAGCAAACTTGAAGATCAGGTTGCTACACTTGCAACCCAGGTTGCTGAACTATCTAAGCTGAACTCGAACGTCAAAGAGCTACAAGATAAAGTTGATATTTTCCTAGCTAAAGATGTTACAGAGAACTTGGAAGCCGCACTAGCAGCTCAAGCACAGGAATACATGGCACAACACTTAGTGGCTGAGCTGAAAGATCTGCTGGCACCAATGAGAGACGAACTCACCAAGTTCGCTGAGCAAGCAGTAAAGAAAGTCATACGATCAACAACCTTTACTCTTCGAGCCGACAAGTCTACTGCTCCTCTACCAGGATTTTCTCTGGATGATTTGGAAGCTCAACTCCTTGAAAAGCTGGCTAGCAAGGTTACCCTGACTCCGGAAGAAGCAAAAGTCCTGGAAGCACTTATAGACAAAATGAACAAAGAGTCTTGCAGCACAGAGGCTGATAAGCTGAAACGTCAAAGAGATGACGAAGACAGGGATCCCAATTCTCAGGCTAAGAAACAAAAACAAACCGAAGGACCCTCATCTCAAACACCGGTCATTCCCCCTACCACTACAACCTCCACACACCAACCGAAGGCATCAGGTTCTGCCCCCAAAGAACATGATCACTTTGTATACACCGGTGGTGACGACATTCCTCAGCCTGATGAAGTTCCAGAACCATCAACCAAGAAGAAGAAGAAAGGAAAGGAAAACATCATCAACCCAAACTGGACACCTCATCTAAAGAAAAGGAACCCAAGAAACCCAAAACCGTCCTTAAATGGCTCGATAAAGATGAGACTGCCGAGTATTCCTGGTTCGAGAAGATGGTTAATTCCCAACCACCACTGGACGACAATCAAGTACCTCAAGATGGTCGAACAGTGGAATATTCTCAACTACTTCAGCACAAGTTCAAGATGAAAAAGATGAACAAGAAAGAGCTGCGCGTAATTAAGAATGAAGCATTCAATCTTCTCAAAGATCGGTCTGCAAACTCCATCGAGCTTGAGTATCATCTGGAAAATATCGCTCGAGCCATGTCAAGCGATATTGACTGGATTAATCCAGAATCTTTTGTCGACCCAGTCACAAAGAAGTCAGCACCGTACATCACCGACTGGTCAAAACCACTACCAATGATTGGGAGGCCTGATGAACCAAAGATCCCGTACATGGCCTTCTTCAACACAGATTTGGAATTTCTAACACTCGGTAGTGCAATTGAGAAGAAGTACGTTACCTCACTTGCCTTTCTCCCTGCTGCTCGATATCTCAACAAAGCCATCGAAGAAGAAGCCACAGCATTATTCGTTGACAAAATTGTTGAATATGACCGGAACGCACTCTACGGCATTCATCACTGGCCAGAAAACTGGGCACAATACTATCGAAGCAGCAGACTTAATCAGACGATGGGCGAAGTAGAAAGTGATTTGAAGATAGTCTCCATTCAATTCATCTCGACTGTCACTTTCTTTGGGTACCCCTTCCTCAGCAAAATCACACTGAAAAGACTTGATGAAAAGGAGTACGACATTTCTGAGTCAGACTTTCCACGCCTACGTCTCAATGATATCGAAGATCTGTATCTACTCAAAGTGCAAGGAAAGCTCTGTGGCTTACCGAAAGACATACAACTTGCCTTCATCCAAGCACTCCTCATTTATATCAGGCAAATCGTAATCAGAGAACGTGTCGAAGATCTTCAGTTAGGAGTAGAAAGTTACCAGAAAAAGCTCAATCTCACCAAACCAAACATGTTCGACATCCCCAACCTTCAACATTTGCCTCAGTACACCCTGATCAAGCATCCTTTCGGGTTCACCTACCGCAGCATTAATGGTCGAAACTGCTTCATGGCTTACACCGAAGTTCAGAAGTTCTGTGATGAAACGTTAAAGTTCATCAGAGACGGCATCAAAAGCAGAGTAGATGACATTGCTTTGGGTAAATCGAAACGGTGGACTTCGACAGAGGTTAGGGATGCCCGCAGATTCATCTCAAGGATCGAGAACCGCTTAAGGCGCAGGGATCAGTTTCGAAGGTTGGAGAGCTATGTGGGAGGCAGACAGAAATTTTCGGTGTTAACATTTCAGAGACCTGACTGGTAGATCATTGTAAGTAATTTCATTTGATTTGTCAATAATTTACTTAATAATGGCTTGTGTACGCATTACAGTGCACAACCCGATCTTGTAAAGAAAGGACCCTGAGGTACGCATCAGTGCCTCAATCCTAAATATAAGGAGCGAAGGCTTCTTACTTTTGAGTAGAATTAATCAAACATTTATGATTTTTCATAATTCTGCTCAAAAGGACAAGTATTTCACCTCAATAAGACCTAATCACTTGTTGAGGGGGAGCACTTGTCAAAACAAAATACTTTGCTCTAAATCAAAAGTTCTTGATGAATCTCCCCGAAAGACTCAAAAGGCATATTTTAATCTAAATGTTTGTCAAAAACACCATTTTATATGCTATTTTTGAGGGGGAGAAAATGAAAAAGTGATTAAAATATACGAAGTCAAAGCTTTAAGGTGTATCATGTGCGAGCTAGACTCAGTATTGACCCAGGAATTGACGAGATAATACAAGTTAGTAATATCGAAAGGACATAGCCTCGACGGGTAATAACATCAAGTTAGTTACTAGAGCTAGTTGTCACCTAAAAGCTGACAATGCATCTCTTTAACTAACCACGTAAGCGTGTCTCGAAAAGGATATGTCTTAGTAGAAATGTACCGTCTCGAGAAGCTTTCTGTGAACTTGATCAGGCCGGGTAATAACTTCAAGCTAGTCTAACTAGTAATGTAAGCGTGTCTCGAATCGGTCTTGTTTACGGAAAGTGGATCAATTCAAAAGTGCTTGCTCCTCCCGCATGTGCAAAATTATTAAACACTTATGAGCACATGTGCAGGGGGAGCCCTTCAAAAGTGTACACAAAACTCTCAAAGTGTTAACCAAAATATTTGATTATTACTAACACTTTGAGAGATTTTCAATCAAAGGTTTCTTGGCTACTGTCGGAGTTATAAGGTGATTAAGATAGGAATATCCGTCCTATGATCCGCCAGAGCCGGAGGGATCTACCCAAGGACATCTCCCATAGTTAGAATTAGAAGTCCTTAGGTATGATACGAAAAAAGGAGAAATGAATGAAAGGGAAAGAAGGAGTTGAAGAATTAAAAAGAAAAGTAAAGTAAAGGGTGAAAAGAAATAGCCCTCCATATGTTCAACCTTAGGGCAGACACCGGGTTCAATACGTATGCTACTGGCAGTTGCAAAAGACAACACCGGTATTGAAGATTAAGCCGTCATGGACCCAGTGACGCAATGCACTAAACCTTCTTAACCACTCAAGTTCTCTTAAAAGAACTTGTTTCATTCTCACGGGGAACCTGCGTAACCTATCAACCTATCTCTTAGAGACGGTTGATATTGAAGCAGGAGACACCTCCCCAGTCTCCGCATAGGAAACCTAGGTGTGCACTTATAGAGTCTAGAGCCTCGAGATACATCAAAGATATCTTAGGAACACTTAGTCTTTCTACAGCTGGTGTTCTACATCAATGGGCATCAGTTGTAAACTATTGAGTCCTTCGCAGATCTTAGCAATCTGCCGAGAACGTTTATGAGAGGATTACGTAAGTATTTCTCAATGATTGAACGGAAATCCTGCCAGGGTCAACATTAAACAGCCCTGACAGCAGGTCACTTCGGTAACCCCACAAGGGTTACGCTTAGTGTTTGCGGTGGTTCCATCTCGGTCTACAGTCGTGGAGTGATCCCCAGCGACTCACCCAGTCATTGAGCTACTTAGTAGGTCTCGTAAGCTCCTTCGGGAGTATCTGATATGGGAACGGCCTGGATAAGGATTAGAAGGAGTCTTCACACTATGCTGTTGATGAGCTCTAATTCCTTATCCGTAAGTACCGGTTGTTTTATTGCTAACTGTTTACTCGCAGGTACCTCATTTCCATGATGGTAGATTCCAACATGCTCATACATACATCTTGAAGTCAAAGAAAGCTCCCCCAAAAGGATCTCAACAAACACAAAGTTCAAAGAAAGATTCTACACCAATAAGAAGAATCTACAAAGAATAATGACAAAGATCTCAAAGCATGAAAAGGAACTTCTTGTTCAAAAAAGTCAAAGTCCAAAGATGTATGAGTATGTTGGAATGGCAGACAACCACCCCAGACGCAGGAGTGACGAACGGCAGACAACTTCATAACTTAATCACTGCATCATCACCAATGAACAAAGACAAAGAGCAAAGTACTTTCACTATCATTCATTCATTTTGAAGACGTCTAGAGTTTCACATGTCACAAGTCAACGACAAAGATGAAGACGTCAAGCAACCGTGATGACCGACCCTTAGGGGGAGATTGTTGGGATCATACTTTTAGTATTTAGTCAAGTCTCGGTCATTATATTTTGTAATAGGTTGCTTAAGTATTATTTCTTATTATTGTTTAAGTTAATGGGCAACATGTTAAAGCCCAAGAGGCCTTAAAGCCCACGAATTGAAAGGATAAGGGAGGAAGGGAGTGTTGCCCTAACTCCTCCCTTATAAATAGTGAGCTTATGTTTACATTTCATTTGTTGGTTATTTGATTACCTTAAGGAAACTCTTGCACTTTCACCTTTCATATTGTCTCATAATCAACCAATCTCATTTCTCATCTTATTTCTTCTTATATCATACTTGTGTTTACTAAATGGTGACCTAACACATTCTACCCTTAGTCTTTTAACCACCCTCATTGAAGTGTAAAATGGTCACTGTATATGAACAAAATACACAAAAAGGTCGAACTTTGTAAGGAAAAAGAAGGTTGAACATAACAACAAAAATGGACAAATTAGATACATTTTTTTGTTATCATCCCTTATTATTTTTATTTTCCCATTTGTTTGCATGCTTCCTTCAACAGCTAAAACCGAAGCACTCGCTATAAAGATAAAAAGAGCTCGTGATGCACTCATATCTTTGAGATATCAGCTTCTTGACCATCAGATACTATTTGTTTCATTGCAGGTGTCTCAGATTGCAAGCAAACTAGCGAATGCCGTCGATTCACTGAAAATGAAGCACGGTGACATGGAAAAGATTCAAAAGGTAACAAAACTTGGATACCAGTTATATTTATCATTTTGCCTATAATCAAAAAGCTCAGAATAAAGCACCTGAGCTCATTTTAGTAAGAGAGTCGAACAAGGTCATGGTTTTAATATACACGTAGCTTGTAAAACTAATCCCTTTTTATGTAAATGGGTGCAACCCCACTGATGTTCTTCCCCTCTATAGGACATTGATGATACCAACTCTCAGATCAGTCATAACCAGCTTAGAGTTCGCGTAAGTGAGGAAATTGTGATGTATGTTGAAAGGCAGTATAAGAAGTCATTATGTAATTGCAGGATCTAGGGACGAGGATCAGATGACTGCTAGAAAACACTAAAAGGTTAGCAAATATCACTGGTAGTGTACATGTTTATATAAGGTTTATCATTAAGTTGGTCTTTCTTATTGTGAATTTATTTGTATTTTTGTATTTTTTTATTTCTTTTTTGTGCTAGCGTAGAGATAGTCAACAACACTAGGATGAGCGCGAAACGTTGAACAAGACTCCAAATGACTGGGATTGGGGTGTTTCTTTTGTTGTTTTCTGGAACTGAACATTGTCACTTCTGGATATTATATTTTCTTGATTTTATACTTTACCATTGAATCAATGCAATGCTTTGCTTTAGTACTCTTTAAACGATTTAAGATTTGATGTTTGAGGCTATAGGAATACAAATCATCAAGCTTAAAAAGCAACATTCATGGAAATCAGAAATATGAACCATCAAGTTTAATTGACAACCACAATAAAGCTATAAGCACAACTTGATAAGTTTACAAGCAATTAAAAATGAGCATATTGAACAATATGCTCATAATCTGATCAAATAAGCCCAATATCAGCCTGATCTTAAGCCCAAGAATAGTATACCTTTTTTAATACATAAGTATAATAAAACATCTATAAATTAATACTTGATAAAATTAATAATTTGTCCAGTACAAATTTGGACTGCAATCTATAAAATAATAAGATAATAAATTTTTTGAAACTCTAGTGTATATATATATTGGTCACAACGATACTATAAATTAATAATTACTAAAAAATTCCATAGTTGATGTGATTTTAAAATTTTTTAACGGCCATTTTATAGTTATTTTCTAACTATGTTTAAGGTACTACACGTTGGTACCATGGACCAACTTTTTGGTACGATGAACTAACTTTTTACTTATTAAAAAGTAACAAACCTGACGAATTCAATTAATTTGTGAATGTGAATTAATAAAAAGTTAATTGGAACTTATTTTTCTAATTTATTTTTCATTTCTAACTATACATTAAAGCTAGTATATTAGACTTGTTAATTTAAAAGTTTTACTTAAAACCTCTTTATATTAATAAAGTGAATTGCATAAATCAGCCTTAAAGTTTGGTCAAATTGCATGTTTTGTCACAGATGTTACGAAAGTGCAAGGATCATCCTTGTGGGGAAACCTTTGGTGTAAGTATCATCCTCACAGGAATGATACTTGCACCAAAGGTTTCCCCACAGGGACGATCCTTGCACTTTCGTAACATCTGGGACGAAATATGCAATTTGGCAAAACTTTAAGGACGATTTATGCAATTTACTCTATTAATAAATTATCAATTTATTGATATAATAAGGCTAAGCAAAACAGTGAGCATGGGCGACCTTAATTTTGCCTGCCATATTATCTTTCTTTCTCTGGCGACCTGTAGACGACTTTTTGGCATAGAAGTGGCGACCGTCATCTTTTTTTTTTTTTTCTTTTCTCTTTTTTTTTCAAATTTTTTACTTATAAATACCAATTAATTCACCAATTTTTAAACAGCAACTCACAACACTCTTTCACCATTTTCTACGAAAATTTCTCAAGAAAACACTCTACCAAATAATCCCCCAACACCCGAAGGAACGGTTAATCTTTGAAATACTCCCTCTCAAACCCCAACTATGGTTCATCATCACAACAACATATGCACCAATCCACGTCTCCCATTTTTTCATTTCCAACGGTAGAGGAATCAGATGATGAAAATGAGGTAGGTGATGAATATGAAACTAAAAGTTATGAAAATGCCGATGGATTTCTTACTAAGGAACAAGAATAACAACTTATTGTGGATGAAAAGACATTAAGAGAAATATTAGAAGAAGAAGCAAGGGCTGAAAAAGAGTGGGAGGAAAGAATTAGGGAAGAACAAGCTCATGATGAGTTATTCAGGTTGGAATTTGTGGTGTATTTTGATTCGGGATCAGATTAATCTAAAAGTTGAATAATTCCACTAGCTCACGAACTTATGTGTTTTAATTTCCGTATCGTAGTTTGTATTTTCATTTCAATGTCGTATTCTGATGTAATGAATAAAAGTTAGTACTCTACTTTGCTTCTTCGTACTCGAAAATAAATTTTCATTCATGTAAATAAAAATATATATTACGACGAAATTTAAAAAACAATACAAAAACAAAATACTCCAATTTATTTTTTACATGCATCCAAACAATTTTATAATTCGTTTGTTGTTCTAATTTTCCCGACTTTTTAAACAAAGCATTTTGCATCTCTTAATCGAATTCAGATGCTTTATTCAAACAAGTGTCAATCAAAGAACGTTTCTCTTGTGGAATGACACTGCATTCAGCGTACGCTTTTCTTAGATCATCTTTTACTGCACATGCATTAGCAAATTCTACGGCTAAGTTCATCGACGGTGTGTGGAAGCGAACAAGCCATATAAAAGTTGATAAAAGTGTATATAAATAATAACATAAATGGGGTATTTATATGGTAAAAGGTTTAAATTTTTGAAAGGCCTTTTTTTTTACATTGCTAAAAAACCAAATGGTCAAAACATTTAAACCAAAATCAAGCTTGGCAACATCGGTCAAGAACACGACTGATTTCCTTCGCGACCTACACACGACCGAAATACCACAAGGCCGACCGATTGGGGAGTCGGTCGACCTACTACTAGTCGGCCTCCTTGTTGTGCTTAACATAATATCTCATTAAATTAATAAAATATCATGGTCCTAATATTATTAATTTATAGACGTTTTACTGTACAATTTTTTGAATTTCTTAAATATATTACAACTCAACTGTGTCGTTTGTCGATTGTAGTTATCTTCAAGATTAAACGATTTAATTGTCACACATATAGCCGTTGTGTAACGGTTACAAAAATTTATAAGTTGGTTCACCAACGGTCACCGTTCATTCTTGAATAATGGTGGTTTAAAATTTGAAAATTATATCAACAAAAATGAACTTTGTGTAACGGTCATAAAATATACGCTCTCTATATAATGTCTTTCTATGACTGATTCTTTTTTGCTCATATTTCTTTTTATCTCCTTACACATTTCTCTCAATCTTACACCATAAATTATACTCTATTGTTTTACATGGTCTTCTTTTTTTTTTTTCCCGTTGATGTTGTAGCATCGTCAACATATTAGTCGAGATCTTTATGTACATTACTTATGAGCTTTCATATATATACACGTACAGGTTTTAATATCGTTGGGTCATCTAATAGTACCTTCGGGTATTGTTATTATCCTAGGAAAAGAATTCTGTAAGCAAATATCATATCTATTGTACAAATCTATGTTCATTCCAATTATATCAGCTTATTCTTTCAAAAGATCAAAAGAAGAACTGTGAAACCGGATAAACAACAATGAGGAGAGGCTCCAAAGAACAAAAACGAGCTATTGGATTTTCAAACTAAATTTTGTATGTAATTTATGCGAGATATTTCTTTTCACATGAGAGTTACCATGCATTAGCTACATTTAAGCCTTTGTAGCAATTGTTTTTACTGTAACATACTTTATGTTGATTAGTTAAAAAAAAAAAAAAATGTAATTGAATTAAAGATTCGTGTTAAGAAATCAAGACATTTTAACTGTGAAATCATGGATTCAGAGGGAAACAAATTTTGATTAAAGGTAGAAGTTGAGATAGAATTTATTAGCATCCATCAATAATTCATATAAGCATATATGTAAACTAGCTACAACTGTAAAATACGTAAAACCCGATATAATTATCTTAGCCCATAGTAACAATTTCAGCCTTGTTAATGCTCCAAGCATTTAGACTCGAGATAGTCACACTTTTTGTGCCATTGTTGAATACATAGAGCTTGGCTTGTCCATTAATCGCTAGCTTTGGATATACTCTAGCAGTAATACAAGTTAGTCCTTCTCCACCAAAACTTTCGACAATCGAATGATCAATCTGAAAATTCATAAGAAAATATATAATGCCCAAATATAAATATCTAAAACACGAGCATATGTACTTGTGTATGTGTTGTGCGTGTCTACCAAGTACGTATAACGCTTAGTTACGTACCAAGCTTCTTAGTGAAATCTTGTCATGAAGAGGGTCCAAATCAAGCAAAGCTCCATAGATACTTTTGTCTACTTCTTGTGCAATTGAAGACCTGTTTCAAAAGCATATGTAAGCTAGCCTGCTAAAGATTTTCATATGCCAAAATAATAATGGTATCAATGGATCATAAAGAAAAGAGCATTTGCTAACCTGCTTTGATCACTACATATAAGCACTATAAACTTGTTAGGACTTTTGAACACTCGAAAGAAAACCGCAGTGTGTTCTGTCAGGTTCTTTGATGCCAAAAGCAAGAAGCCAAATGGACCAAAACTGCCGCTTACGGAAGCATTCTTTTGGGCACAAAGAAGTTGTGGATCAACATTTTCTGAATCTATCAATTCTGCTTCTTTCAGACTCAATATACTAAACGACACTTCTACATCAGCCTGAAATACAACTTCCATTACTTAATGGTTAAAAAAACTATATAACAACAGAGAATGGAGCCAATTTTACACACTTGTGAGGCTGTGATGTTTGGTACTTCGATTCGGGTCCCACCCTTGAGTTCGTGATTCGCAATATTTACTTTTTTTCCACGTAGTTTCTCAATTTCCTTCACTGGCCACTGAACCAGCTGTTTTTTACTATCACTAAGCCAAATGCTTCTAGGAAACGACTGAAACAATATATAATCATTATAAAAACCATATGCATTGCATTTTCGGGTTTAACCATTTTGATCATCTAAAAAGCGACTTACCTGAAGACCAGACCAACCTTTTATTCTAGCATCTGATTCGCTGTCTCCTTCATTAACCCATCCCCATAACACCCTTCTTTGTTTAGCAGTGTCATAAAAAGACTTTGAAGCATAAAACCTCCCATAATCATATTGAAATTGTGTATTACTAACCTTGAAATCATTACCAGCAACAACAAATTGATCCACTTTTGTGTCATACATCCCGAGAACATAATACTCATGACCATTAAAACTCGCTTTAAGGACATGTATTGTGTTATTCGCTTGATAAGACGTGTCGAGACCATTTTTGCCACTAGAACTAACAGGATAAAAATCAGGACACTCCCACATACCGGTCTCTTTAGAAAAATGTAACGGTTTTTTCGACCTAGTCCAATTTACACCATTTGTGCTATAATACAAAAGCGCAGCTCCTTGACCATTGGTCAGGGCTCCAATCACGATCCTCCAGTTCCCATCAGGACCCATCCAAGCCGTTGATGGGTCTCGGAACTGGTCATGGATTATGTCGTTGTCCGGGGTTAGGAAAGGGTTACCGGACCATTTGACCCAGTCTTTTAAAAGAGGATCAGAGAGGTTTTTCGGGAAGGCTACGTTTTGAACCTGGCTGCTGTTTACATCAAGTCCGGTGTATAAGATCACGGGTTTTGGACCGGGTAGGATTGTGGCTGAACCGGACAAACAGCCTTGGATGTCGTAAGTGTCAGTTGGTCTGAGAGCAGGTTCCAAAATGAGCCAGTTCACTAGATCATGTGAAATGGAATGACCCCATGTAATGTTGCCCCATAGTGGACCATATGGGTTGTATTGGTAGAATAGATGGTAGACTCCTTTGAAATACAATGGACCTTTAACAAATTTCACAATAGTAACAAAAAATTTGTAAGAAATTTTGTACAGTAAACTGCAAAAACCATCCTAATGGTTTGCCAAATTTGGCATTAATCACCCCTGTCAGAAACTATTGGCAAGTATCATCCCTGAGAGGTCAAACGTCTACACTTTACATCTCTAGAGGGATGATTTTTGCAAAAATCATGCCTAATAAGGTGATTTTTTCTAAACATTTGGTCTCCTAGGGATGATACTTGCTAATAATTTCTGACAGGGATGATTAGTGCCAAACTTGACAAAGCACAAGGATGATTTTAACAGTTTGCTCTAATATAAATTTGATTCCTTTAATGTAAAAAAAAAATAAAAATCTTACCATTAGGATCTGTGATTTTATTAGCAGCCAGTTTAGTCACAATACATGCATGCCATGAATATCAACAAAACTGAATTAGAACATGTATAAAAAAAAATAATAAAAAATTAAAAAAATAAAAATAAAAAATAAAGGAACTACAAATAACTCTAAGTAAAAGCATCTAATGAGAAAACATATACCATTGATCCAGTTTTTGGGAGGCTGAAAGTGAAAACCAGTTCTGTAAGGCTGCAAATCATCTTGAGTAGATGCACGAACCGTGACACTGGTAATAGCCGAAACTAACCAAAGAGAAACAACTATAGCGAAAACCATTTCTTGTATGCATCTTTCCATCCACATAGCTCAACGGAAAGAAGAACAAACGAATTTATATAGTATGTGTTACTTAGTTTAACCATATGCATATGACTTTCTATTTATAATGAAGGTTTGTATGTGTAAGAAGAAGAAAAAATGAATTTTGATTACTCAAAGGTGGAATAATTGCATCCACAATGAGTGCATTTCAACAAATGTCAGCACTGGAATGGATCTTGATTAGATCTTTGGCTTTTTTTTTTTGGCTCGTTCCTGCGTCAACGGAGTTGAATATCTGCTTGAAGGGGTAAAGTGGAAGGAAACCGTCGTTGTCGAATACTTAATGGTGACACCCCCATGATATCTTTCAAGCGTGACATGAAAAGGGAAAGCGTGACATTTGCGAAAGAGACATTTTGTAGGATGATTGAAACTAGTCGACATGAAAAATGCGTAAGTGGGGATTGAGATACGACACTAAGAATTTAGTCAAAATGGCTTATGATTTAGGTACATGATGATTCACAAAATATCTAGAAAAAATTTCAAAATGTGCTTGTCACGTTTATTTATTTTCAAACCTTCAGCATTTGTTTTCCTATGATATGAATACAACCTTTGTTGATCTCCTAAAGTCGATAAAGATGCCAGGCCGACATTTACCCACTAGAGTATATATGTGTTTAACGAACCGATAATTGTCGAATAAAGTTCTCATGTGAGAAAGAGAACAAAAAAAGTGGTCCTAACGTACACATTTTCATGTCCCATAAGACATCATAACCTAGTCTAGAAGTTTGATGATTTATCAGAAAATTGTAACACTAGAGTCGTTTACAAATTGATGTGTATCACTTCACATTTAATATACCATACAGAAATGGAAACTTTGGCGAAAGAATTAAGATGCGCATAGATACTGATATTTCAAACAAAAACCCAAAAACCGCAAATGCTACCGCTAATGGTTTGAAAGAAACCTTGCACAATTTAGACGTACTCGACTAAACAAGTAAATATAGACGTAACAAATTAGAAGTTGCAACATGAACCTCATTTGAACGTACCAAAGACCAGGCTCAACGAATATATCATCTCAGCCAAAAGTCCACGTTGACCACAACTGGCGAATGTCTCACTAGCAAATTAAAAGTTAATGTACGTGTGCGATAACTATAGTAGATCACAAGGAATCACCTACTTGTTGAAAGCAACTGTGCATTTGACCAGTTCCGTTACTTGATCAATGAAAATGAACCTCAATGAAATGAACCTCAAGGAGTAATAAATAATAACCACAACAATTTTAATACTATAAACTTTAATTAATACTTAAAATCTTTTATATAAGTACCCTTCCAAGACCATCATTTAATTATGATGGATTAAGGGTTAAAAATAAGTATTCACACCATGAAACCGAATAACCACTTCCAAATGAAAGAATAAACACCTCCTCGAAAGCGTTTAAAAATCAATAACCACACGTCCACACGAAGATATGTAAATACAGGGGCATGTAATGAATCAAACAAAGAATAGAAGTAAATATTCACATTGTTGGAAATTTAAATACAGGGGCATGTGATGAATCAAACAAAGAATAGAAGGAAATATTCACATTTTTGGAAATTTAGTTCAATTGAAGGTACAGATCACACCTTGATAATGGGCTCGGAGGTATGGAGTGTACACCTATCACGTCACTGACTTCCATCAAGTCGTTGACGCAGTTTAGGGAGTCTACTATTTAGTGAGTGTGACTCTGAATGGTATTCAACAGGGTGATGAGTTCATCTTTATACTCTTAGAGTAGTAAGCTGAAGGACCTCATTAGGGAGTAGTCTCTTTAGAGGGTTCATCTCTTCAGCGAGTGAACTTTTCAGTGAGCAAAATCAGGAACTGAATAGCTCCTTGAGGGAGCATGTTCTTCGGCGAATAAACATGCTAGAACCGACTTCAAACTTACTTGTAACAGCTTTGACATATTCAAGTGCAGTTATAACGACAACTTAATGACCACGTTTAACGGTCATGTAACCGCTATTTCCGATAACGGAGGAACATTACGATGTAATTAATGGGCCGATTAATTATCATAATTTCATTAGTGGGCTTTGAGTTTTCTTATAAATTGGAACACGCACTTGCTTGAAAACATAGAAAACCAAAACTCTTAGAAGCGAAAAGGTTCTTGCTTTGTGTCTAAAACAATAACAAATATTTGGTCTTATCCTAAGGAGATATTCATGTAACCCATGTATTATGGTCGAATAATTTTCTTTGGAAATTGATTACACGATTCTAAGTAATATCCGGTACATTGATTATCTATACCCAACTGGGAAAACCACCAACAGCTGCAAAGGCGTATTTTATTTTGTAGGAAAGGAATCTTCAGTTATTCAAGAATCTGGCCCGTACTATTTCACAAGTTAAAGACATCATTGTTTATAATGTAAGGCTGAAATTACTTACATTTTGTTTTAAAAACACATAACATGGTTAAAGTATTGGCGAATTGGAATGTTAATGGCGATTTTTACGCGAAGCATCACAACAACACGCGGTGGTATGTGAAGACACACGCATTGGGCTGATTTCTATATGTATTTTTATGTCTTTGTTTTCGTTTCTGATAATGTATTCGGATTGTCGATACATGTAGTTAGTGGTACACATAATATTGCGATTTCTTGTAAGTAATTGGTACTCTGGCACATTCATGTACTTAAACATATTTTTAGTAATATATTTACCGGGGTAACAAACCCTTTTACCACACACACACAAAAAAAAAACAAAAAAAACAAAAAAAAAAACAAAAAAAAAAAAAAAACAAACAAAACCCTACATAAAACCCGATATAATTATCTTGGATTGTGTTTGTTTAATTAATAAAATCATTTAATACCTCTTAATGGCCTATAAATCTAAAGTACGGGTGTTTGCTTTTTTACCTCGCTTAGATGCGTTAAGATGTTTAACCTCTTAATAACATATATACTAGTTTTTGTGTGTTCTAATCATTTAGACATTTAAAAAACAAACAACATTATTTGATTTAGATTCAGAGTTTTCCACCACAGAGTCAGATTTAGATGTGCTAATCAGATCTAGACTCAGATGCTCTTAACAAACAAACAACACCTTAGCCCATAGTAACAATTTGAGCCTTGTTCATGCTCCAAGCATTTAGACTCAAGATAGTCACACTTTTTGTGCCATTGTTGAATACATAGAGCTTGGCTTGTTTGTTAATCGCTAGCTTTGGATATACTCTAGCAGTAATACAAGTTAGTCCTTCTCCACCAAAACTTTCGACAATAGAATGATCAATCTGAAATTCATAAGAAATTATATTATGCCCAAATATAAATATTTAAAACATGAGCACATGTACTTGCGTGTGTTGTGCGTGTATATATATATAATGCTTAGTAACGTACCAAGCTTCTTAGTGAAATCTTGTCATGAAGAGGGTCCAAGTCAATCAAAGCTCCATAGATACTTTTATCTACTTCTGTTGCCATTGAAGACCTGTTTATGAAAGCGTATGTAAGCTTGTTAATGATTTTCATATGCCAAAATTATAAGTGTATTCGTAATTTGGTATCAATGCTTCATATAGAAATGAGGATTTGCTAACCTGCTTTGATCACTACACATGAGCACTACAAACTTGTTAGGGCCTTTAAACACTCGGAAAAAAACTGCAGTGTGTTCTGTCAAGTTCTTTGATGCCATAATCAACATGCCAAATGGACCAAAACTGCCGCTCACGGAAGCATTCTTTTGTGCACAAAGAAGTTGTGGATCAACATTTTCTGAATCTATTAATTCTGCTTCTTTCAGACTCAATATACTAAAAGACACTTCTACATCAGCCTAAAAGACAAGTTCCATCACTTAAAGGTTAAAAGTGAACATAACAACAAAAGTAATGGAGCCAATTTCACTCACTTGTAAAGCTGTGATGCTTGGTACTTCGATTCGGGTATGACCCTTAAGTTCATGATTCGTAATATTTACTTTTCTTCTGCGTAGTTTCTCAATTTCCTTCACTGGCCACTGAACTAGTTGTTTCTTATTATCACGAAGCCAAATGCTTCTAGGAAACGACTGAAACAATATAATCATTATAAAAACCATATGCGTTGCATTTTCTGGTTTAACCATTTTGATCATCTAAAAAATGACTTACCTGAAGACCAGACCACCCTTTTATTCTAGCATCTGATTCGCTGTCGCCTTCATTAACCCATCCCCATAACACCCTTCTTTGTTTAGCAGTGTCATAAAAAGACTTTGAAGCATAAAACCTCCCATAATCATATTGAAATCGTGTATTACTAACCTTGAAATCGTTACCAACAACAACAAATTGATCCATTTTTGTGTCATACATCCCGAGAACATAATACTCATGACTACTAAAACTCGCTTTAAGGACATGTATTGTGTTATTCCCTTGATAAGACGTGTCAAGACCATTTTTACCACTAGAACTAACAGGATAAAAATCAGGACACTCCCACATACCGGTCTCTTTAGAAAAATGTAACGGTTTTTTTGACCTAGTCCAATTTACACCATTCGTGCTATAATACAAAAGCGCAGCTGCTTGACCTTTGATCAGACCTCCGATCACCATCCTCCAGTTCCCATCAGGAGCCATCCAAGCCGTTGTTGGGTCTCGGAACTGGTCATGGATTATGTCGTTGTCCGGAGTCAGGAAAGGGTTACCGGACCATTTGACCCATTCTTTTAAAAGAGGGTCAGATAGGTTTTTCGGGAAGGCTATGTTTTGAACCTCGTTGTTGTTTACATCAAGTCCAGTGTATAAGATCACGGGTTTTGGACCGGGTAGGATTGTGGCTGAACCGGACAAGCAGCCTTGGATGTCGTAAGGCTCAGTTGGTCTGAGAGCAGGTTCTAAAATGAGCCAATTCACTAGATCATGTGAAATGGAATGACCCCATGTAATGTTGGCCATTAGTGGACCATACGGGTTGTATTGGTAGAATAGATGGTAGACTCCTTTGTAATACATTGGACCTATAACAAAAATTCACAATAGTAAACAAAATAAACTGCTAAAACCATCCTTATGGTTTGCCAAATTTAGCATTAATCACCCTTTTAGAAACTATTAGCAAGTATCATCCCTGAGAGGTCAAACGTCTAACACTTTACATCCTAGAGGGATGATTTTTGCAAAGGATAATTTTTGCTAGACATTTGGCCTCCTAGAGATGATACTTGCCAATAATTTCTGGGATGATTAGTGCCAAACTTGACAAAGCACAAGGATAGATTTTAACAGTTTGCATATATAATTATATATTCGATTCCTTAAATGTAAAAAAGAAATTCTTACCATTAGGATCTGTGATTTTATTAGCAGCCAGTTTAGTCACAATACAATGCCATGCATGATATTAACAAAATTAGATTAGAACATGTAAAATATGAACTACAAATAACTCAAGTAAAAGCATCTAATGAAAAAACATATACCATTGATCCAGTTTTTGGGAGGCTGAAAGTGAAAACCAGTTCTGTAAGGCTGCAAATCGTCTTGAGTAGATGCACGAACCGTGACACTATTATGAGCCCAAACTAAACAAAGAGAAACAATCATAGCGAAAACCATTTCTTGTATACATCTTTCCATCCACATAGCTCGCTAACAAACGAATTTATGTGGTTCGTGTTACTTATTTAAACCATATGCTTATGACTTTCTATTTATAATGAAGGTTTGTATGTGTAAGAAGAAAATAAGAATTTTGATTACTCAAAGGTGGAATAGTTGCATCCACAGTGAGGGCAAGGAAACCATCGTTGTCGAATACTTCAGTGGTGGCACCCAAGCTTTCAAGCAATTATATGGTACTTTTGTTCTAATTTGTCGGTCGAAAGGAAACTCGTACATTTGCTAATCTGTTTGAAGGAGACATTTTGTAGGATGATTGAAACTAGTCGACATGAAAAATGTCGATGATTTGCTACATGCAAAAGAAGATAATGCATGCAGACAACAATAGGTAATTTGGGGATTGAGATACGACACTAAGAAAACACTGTTAAGCAGATTCAAAAGCGATTGTCATTTCATCATTTGTTTTCAAATGATATGAAGACAACCTTTGTTAATCTCCTGAAGTCGATAGAGATGCCAGCATAACATTTACCCGCTAGAGCATATATGCGTTTAACGAACCAATAATTTTTTAATAAAGTTCTCATGTGAAAAAAAAAAAAAAAAAATGTGATCCTAGCGTACACATTTTCATGTCCCATGAGAAATCATAACTTATCCTAGAAGTTTGAGGATTTATCAGATAACTGTAACACTACAGAAATGGAAACTTTGACGAAAGAATTAAGGTGCACATAGATACCGATATTTCAAACAAAAACCGAAAAATTGCAAATGCTAAACATGAATACCTCCCAGTATTACCGCTAATGGTTTAAAAGAAACCTTACACAATTTAGACGTACTCGACTAAACAAGTAAACATAGACTAAACAAATTAGAAGTTGCAACATGAACCTCATTTGAACGTACCAAAGACCAGGCTAACAAATATATCATCTCAGCCAAAAGTCAACGTTGACCACAATTGGCGAATGTCTCACTCATCTAGCTGAAAGAATCAACAAATTTCTTCGCCTCCTATAAAACTAAAAGTTAATGTACGTAGGCGACACCTATAGTGGATCACAATGAATCACCTAGTTAATGTATGTAGGCGATACCTATAGCAGCTGTGCATTTTACCAGTTCCGTTACTTCATCAATGAAAATGAGCCTCAAGGGACAACACAGATTAATAAACAAGAAGTTTATAAATGATAACCTTAACAATTTGAATACTATCAGCTTTAATAAATACTTAAAATCATTAATATAAGTACCCTTCCAAGACCATCATTTAATTATGATGAATTAAGGGTTAAAAATAAGTATTCATACAGAATAACCATTTCCAAATGAAAGAATAAACACCTCCCCGGAAGTGTTTAAAAATAAATAACCACGCGAAGATATGTAAATACATGTGCATGCGATGAATCAAACAAGAAACAGAAGGAAATATTCACAACTGCACACATTTTATCAGCCACTCTTAACTGCTATCTCAAACATCAAATACATACCCACATTTCCATCAATAACGCAGTTCTGGGCTTAATCCTGCTGATTTAAAATGGTTTTTCTGCTCAAATATTTCACTGCATTTACAAAACGATATATGAATGAGCATAATATGTATGAGATAGAAAAACTATGTAAAATAGATTATGCAGATGGTATAAGGACACATAATTTGACCATGAACAACCATGGTCCTCAATGGGTCAAATGGGTAAACTTTTATTCAGGTCAAAACACATGGTTGGATGGGTCAACCTAAACTCTTTAGTCAAAATTTGTTTATTATTTTTATCAATAAATAATAAGTGTAAAAAATATGTTTACATAAAGTACATCTCGGACGACTTTTGAATAATTTGACCCGTTCCTTTGTAGCCAAGTTTTTTTATTAGGCAAACTACCTATCTCACACTATATACACCACAAATCTATCGTGTCCCAACGGGACTTGAACCCACAACTATTTGGTTGGGAGCATTCTCACACCAGGTAACGCTAGGCTATAAGCCCATGGGTCAAGTTTTTTATTTTATCCATGTAAGACGTTAGAGATAAAACATAACCCGAATAGACCTATTTACAAATAATTGGTCGAAATTGCCATCTCTAGAAAAATCTGACTTTCTAAGTTGATAAGTTTGATCAACAGTTCAACTGTTAAGGAAAATAATAGTGTCAATCTATTCGACCGGGCCCATTTGAACCTAATAAACATTAGTGAGTTATTAAATACCTTCTTTTTAGTGTTTGCATCCTCTTCATCCGCATCTTCATCGTCATCGTCATCATCATCATCTTCAACTTCATCATCTTCGTCGTCATCGTCATCGTCATCATCATCTTCATCATCTTCAATCTCATATTCATCGTTCTCAGCAGCCTCACCAGTAAACCAAGAGACGGCATGAGGAATGATTTTGTCTCGAATGGTTGATCTGAAAAGTAAACATTTATCAACATTTAGGTCTCAATAGAACATGTGTAATTTAGAAGCTTGACATAATAACACAAAATTTGGCTTCACCCCTAAAGGCAGCTAACTGCTAAGTTGATACAATTAGAGTGAACACCAAGAATATAAAGTAAAATAATTCCAGTTTCATTATATTACTCGAAAGCCTTTTTCAGACAAATAAAGAAGTAAACACGTCTTCACTAAATTTGTCATTTTGAGCTCCAGTTTTTCGAAATGCGCAACTGGAGTACCTACCCAATGTCATAATCTTGTTCCATTTGATTCTGAAGCAGTTCAGCCTGTAAAACATCATGGACATAATGTTAGAAAAAGCAAAAGAATTGACCATCTAAACCGTTGCCTACCCAATAAAGCATGAAAAGCAAAGAGTGAAAGACAAACATCTTGTTATATGGAACCAGATGGGACGAACTGAATGGAGGTATAAATTACAAAACCATGTTCTAGTAATGATTTGTGATGGTCTAAGTATTAATTAGAGCCAAACTTACTGTATCCTCGTCGATCTCTTCTTCATCATCGGGGATTTGTGGCGGGTTAAAAAAGTTAAAGAAGCTTTCACAATTCTCTGTCTTTGTAATTGGTGGCTTGGGGCTTCTGGCACCCTTCTTAGGTTTCTTCCTCAAAACCTTCTGGGTCAAATTTTTTCCTGGATACCAATCGATCTCCGTCCTATAATTTCCATGATAGATCAGATGTTTTAGAGTATGATTTAGAAGCTAAAAGTTGGGAATGGGTAATTAATAGCACAGCTCATATTACCCAACTGCTTTCTCTAAGATATGTTCCTCCTCATTAATCATCTCATATGTTTTCGTCAGCACAGAGTTCTTAAAGTAAGGATTAGGGTCAAAGAAGAATTCAAGCTTAAAACCCTTGGCACCAGCAACTCTAGACCACTTAATGTCTTTGAGATACTGTAAAGCCCCTTCATCAGATTCGGAAATCTATTGAACAGAAAGACAGTAATTAGTAAACATATGTGAGGTTTCAATAAATAAGTTTGGAAATTACAAAAGTTTGACGCTTATATGATCACCTCATCAGCTAGCACATCATTAGACTTCATTGCAGTGAGCCAGAAACTTGGCACGCCTTTATCTGTGTGTATCATCAGTGGCTCATGCTTAGATATCTATCAAACAAATTTAAAAGAAATTTTGTATTGAAAAAGGGTACCTCCTGTTGACTCGTTTTCCTTATCCACGACATTCTCATTTGATACACCTTCAACTTCAGTCAGACCATTAACTATTTCATATCTCTGCGAGTAAGGGCATGAAGCCGAATTAATAACCAAAAAAGCAACTGTCGCCATTGACCAAAAAGAGCTACATTTGACTTTGTGAAGCCATATGGTGATATGACCATATGGGGTTCATTTTCAGGTTCAGATTTACATGGATTTTCTAATTTGTTTAAACTTTGTTATGATAATACCAAAACCTATATCCAGGTAACAAATCAATAAACATTGGCTCTATTCAAATTTGTGACTGTTATGTAATCGATGTCATGTCATTATGTAGACCCTTTGAGGGATGATTGCAATATGCATATGAAAACTTTATAGCAAATTGAAAGGTTATAAAGCAACTCCCAAACCCAAATAAAGATACCTTAGCATACAGCGGCTCATACAGCTTCAAATATTTTGCTTCCAGTTCTGCCTTTTCTTCCAAATACTTGGCCTCCAACTCATCGTGTTGACTCTGAATGAAGAATATGTTATAAGAAGTAATCATTATATCAACTACTAGACTGGCATTAAGTACCTATTTTGGTGCATTTACCACATAATTGAGTTTTATATATTTTCTTAAATTTATCATTTGCGAAAATATGTCTGAAGGTGATGAAATGCATCCAATTTGTCACTTATAATCAGGAAAAACGAGTACTAATGATAGCTATACTTTCATAAACATTTAAAAAAAAAAAAAAAAAAAAAAAAAAAAAAAAAAAAAAAAAAAAAAAAAAAAAGAAAGAAAAAAACTTGCCCTGATCCGGTATATATAAACTCCACTTTGGAAAGATTGTGACTGGAAAAATACTAATAAACTTGTACATCATCGTCTTAAGCCAAACAAGTTTCGCAAAGGTAATTAAACAATAAAAAATGCATAACATTATGTAAATTGTCCAATACGGCAATACCACTTTTCTACTTATCATTTTACCAATCACATTCCAAGACACGGCATAAAAGAATGTTTTTGATCAATTCAAATAGTAAGGACTAGTTCTACCATTGTGCTAGTACACTTCAATTTAACCGAATACTTTTCAGCAGCCTATTAAGAGATCAGAAGTGGCGTAATTCCAAAGTTGCCGAGCTCACAACTTACTATCCCATTTCTAATTTTTCTAAATGATAGAAAAATAATTGCTATCGCTCAAGGTATTGCTCGAACAGAACACCAAAAAAGGGATTACTAAACAACATTCACATAACTAGTTCTGATTTCTGAAACCAAGCAAACAAGTGCAGCGCAGTAAACACATAACAAAAAGTCGATACCTGAAGATCCTTAAGAACAGCAACACGTTGCCTAACGTCAGCCGAAAGTGTGTCCAAGATATCCGGATGTTGTCCACTCAAATTGTTAAGCTTACTCTATACAAGAAAAAACACAACGATGCATCATAAACATACACTTAGGATCCTGTAACAAGCTATACTAATTCAAAACATCTACATATAATCTGTATAATTGTTACAATTGTGAGATCAATGCACAACTTCCCACGAGTCTTGGCGAGAATCATGTTAAGTTATGTGTCATCTTTACAGATTTACAACTTTCATCTGAACAACTTTTCACACTTGTAACGGATATACTGAGACAGTATCATTATGTTGTGCATCAGCTTTACCAAGTCACAACATTCACTAATAAGCGTAACTTTGTGAGATCAATGCGCAACTTGTAATTCAGCTTAACTAATTGAAATCAATACGTTATTACACACACTCATGAACATGTACCTCCTGCTTTACCAATTCACAATATTCGTGAGAAACATGAAAAGTTGTGCATAAGCTTTGCTGATTCACAATTCTCATATATTAACACGCCACTTTTCATGAGTGCATATAGGGTATGTTTGGCACACAAGATTATGAGAAGATTATGCTTATCTTTTTTAAAGAAATAAGCAACTTAAAATATAAGCCTTGTTTGGCAGACAGAACTTATAAGAGATTTTAGAAAAATAATCTTCCATAATATCTTAAAATGAAATGCTACTTCATGTAGCTTATAGAAATAATATCAAATTCTAATCTCTCGCACCATTTCCATCTACAGCTACATCCCCAGCTTGTTGCTCGTTTGCCTTCCAACATCAGTTACTTTCACCAAACATACCCTAAATCTAGTAACTAACAAATACACTTTCTTAATTATTTCATGAATTAATTTGAATTCACATAGAGTTGGAAGGCAAACGAGCAACAAGCTGTGCCGCTGGCCCTTTTTGGATTGCAAAACTAATTCACTTAAAAAACAACACTAGGTGTCATAACATTACTATGCATAACACGTTAAACTCTGAAGCTGGTTTTTTTTTTTTTTTTTTTTAAGTGTTACTAGCCCTCTTACTCTTACAAATAAGAGGTGGGCAGATGTTTTTTTTTTTTTTTTTTTTTTTTAGTCAGACGAGTTAGACATATAATATCTTACTTAGTAAGAAGTGGGGGACTTGTCTTAGTGCCTCTTACTCGATAAGAGATTGAAGACTCGTGTTAATATAACATATTTGATGGTTTATTAAATATGTTATATTTATGATAAACAGTCTTGTTTGATATTTACATAAGTTACTTAAATAAATTGCAAAAACGAGCACTTAAAATCATTCGGACAATTATACAAAAACAAACAACATTATTTCGTTCAGATTTAGACTTTCTACCCCCCTCACCTCTTACTGATAAGATCTGGTAGTCACATTCAGACCTAAAACATCTTAATGAAACAAACACACCCTTAAAACTCATAACTAACTAAAGACGCGCTTATATACATAATAACTTAACATATCTATCTACACAAACAAAACGAAAACTCGAAACAAACTATATAAATAAACAAATAAAGTAGAGTGTTAGAATATAAATAGTATGTATACCTTGAGGACATTAACAAGACCAGCACGATCTTCAGCACTAAGAGCTACAACAAATTTAAACAAAATTATAAAAAATGAACTAATAAATATTAAGATATAGATAGATTAATGAATAAGTAAGTTGAATTAATTAAGTTTACCAGCAGATAGATCGGTCATGTTAAATTCAGCTCCTCCTGTTTCTTCTTGTTGTTGATTATCACTCATTTTTAATTAATTGATCTAATACAATTTGAAACCCTAGAAATATACTATGTGTTTATTTTATACAGTATCAGATGATGATGATGATGATCAAGTGCCAACTGGCTGGCGTGTTTGTTTAACAAGTACTAGTAGTACTTTTTTTTTTGTTGTGCTGTATTTCAGTTTTTAAATTATTGTTTGTCCGTGAGATGACAATTGACAAATCAGATATGTTTAACAGTTTCGGTCAAACACTTTACTTTGACTCGTGTTGTGTTGCGTAACATACTATCTATTGTATCTCTAGTTTTGTTTTATAAAATATTGGGCTCAAATAGGAGGTCCAGTAGTAGGCCCAACTCGTTTTGTTTAGGCCTCATGTTAAGGCATTTTAAATGGATTAACAATGGCTTGCCTTGTAATTGGAAAATCTTACGTACTGTTTAGTTGTGGAAAAAATTTATGAGCTTTTTTGTTTTTAGAATTTTGAAGAAGGGAATGAGTTTTCTTCTTTAAATAAAAGTTGAGAATTTTGAAAACTCATTTATATGAAGTTATATTTCTCCCTTTTAAAAAGATGACCATGGTTTACAACAGTGGGCGGCGAGATATTTGTATAATGTTTACGGTCTGTATTGACTGCTTGTATAATTAAGGGGCTGTTTGATAAAACTGTCTTATATAGCACTGAATGAATCAAAAACTAAACAATTCAAAGGCACTGGATGAAAATGATTCTGAATTAAAAAAAAATTTGTTTGATAAATGTATTTTACAGTGTCTCTGAATAAAATAACCTCAAATATTATGTAGAATATGTTGTTGATAAATAATGTTTTATATATTGAACTTGTAGTGTAAAATTTTAACGTAAATAAAACTAATACACAAAATCATACATATATAATTAAATAGTCATGAAATCTCATACATATTTTCCAAACGTATAAACAATTACTTTGACCCAATTTTCTCTTATCTAAAATTATAATATAATAATATGATGATGTACTGATGATATCAAATTCAAATATTTGGATTCTTAAATAATTTAATAAATGTAAGAGTATGGGAGCATAGGGATACTGTTGGTAAATATGCACCCATTGCCTCACTGAATCATTTTGTGTATTTCATGAATCAAAATCGCTCAGCACATGAATTAACCACCCGGTGTCTACTTTTAAAATACCAAACGCACTAACCAATTAAATTTTATATATTAAGTGCTGAATTATTCTATACAGTAGTAATCAAACACACCCTATGTGTTTTGTAATTGGTTTCTCAAGCCATTTAGAGGGAAAATCTTAAGTAGCGTTTAGTTATAAGAAAAAAAAATTGTTTTTTCGTTTTTAGATTTTTTTAGAAATGAATGGTTTTTCTTCTCTAAAGAAGATTTGAGAATATGAAAATCTATTTGACTATTTGAGTGGAGTTATATTTCCTTTTTAAGAATATTACCTCAAATTGCGACGGTGAGTAACGACGGTGAGGATGGAAGGTGGAGAGGTTACCAATGGTAGTTAAGGTTAGAATAAAATACTTAAATGGTAGATTTGGAAATCCCGTCTTTCTTTTTTTTTTTCTTTTTTTTTATTTAGAGAGAAAAGAATGAAGAATGATAGATTGGGGTTTTCATTTCTAGTTAAAATTTGGGAAGTGATTTTTTTGATTGTGAGAATAAGTAAATTTAAAAGTACGCAGGGTTTTATTTTTAGTCCAGACAAAGAGAAACATCATATCTTAGAATTTTATTTTATTTTATTTTATTTTTTACGTTATGTACCATCAACTTTACAACTTAGTTCATTGTTGGCTAAATTTGATTTATCTCAAACGTGACGTGATATATCTAAAACTAGTTATAATACCGCGTACGCGCGGGTTTTTTTAAATTTTTTTTAATGATATATTTTTATTTATTAAAAAACAAATAATTTAATTTTTTTTGTTTGATTTATGATTTTTAATTATATTTGTTTATTATTAAAGATAATCATTTAAAAATTTTAATTCTGTTGTTAATTGCATCTTATCTATATTTTTTTTTATATCTTCTACTTGTGTAGTATTGCATCTTATCTATATTTTTTGTATTTATCTTCTACTTGTGTAGTATATCAACAAAACAAATTTTAAATTAAAAAATAATAATTAAAATATTACCTATTAAGAAAATATTCTTTTTTCCGAAATACAAAAGTACCCACTAGGGGTTTGGTTTTATTATTGATGAGACGAAAAATGAACCACTTTTAAGGGGTCATTTAAGCCCGGAATTGAATTTATTTGATCAAATATTACCCTAAATCGTTCCTTTTGTGATTTTAGGTACTTTGGGAGTGAAATCTGGAAAAGGAAGCAATTCGGACGTTTTTGGAGCATAAAAGTGAAGAAAACGCCAAAGACTTAATTTTCCATGCTAAGAACAGTACCTGACGGCGTCAAGAGGAAAACCATGACAGCGTCAAGAGTAAATTCCATGACTACCCAGTGCAAACCTGACGTTGTCACAACAAGGACGTCAAAAGTTAAATTGGTGACGGCCTGCACAAGGGGAATACATGACGGCGTCAGACCCAGATCTAGGCAGTCCGAGAAACTATTTGGCGGCGAGATGACGGCGTCAGACTTTTGTTCTTGACGCCGTCACCTATCAAACTCTATATATAGTTTTCTATTTTTCATTCATAAAAAGAAGAGGAACTTGTGTCGAGAAACTAGGGCCGAACTTTGTAAACCCTAGGTCATATTTTACAGTGTTTTCAAGGGTTTTCACCCCTTGATTTCTTTCATGTTCTATTGAGATAAGTCTTCTCTTAATTCAATCAATATGTCTATGTGTTGGTTGATTATATCTTGTGCTTGTCTTGATTTCAACATGCTAGGCTAGATCTATCTTGTGTTTGCTTAGATCTAATGAAACCTAGATGTTAATTATGTGTTGATTACTTGTTTATGGTTGTATTGGATAAATGATTTCAATGTTAGGCTTAAGAAAACTGGCAGATCTTCATTGTGTAACATGCTTGAATGTCTTAGGAAACATGAACCGATGTGTACTAGGTTTTATTGGTTGTATTTAATGCATGAGTAAATTCTAATAATCCCATGTTAGGAGCTTCTTAGCCGGCTCGACATAGGAGTGAAGTAGGCGCTCATAGGATTGGGGAAGTAAGTACGCCACCCCATGAATGGTATTAAGGAATACAATCCGTCATCCACGCAACTATAACAAGTAATTAACGTGTAAAAGATATCTAGGGAGTAGTGAAATCTAAGTAAACACAATTCTCCCACATATTGCTCACAACTTTAGTATAATTTAGTTTTATTTTTATTTTTAATATTTTATTTTGATTGCATCTTTAGTTTTGGGTTAGTTGACTAGCAACTAATTCCGCCCAACTCCTTAAAACCCGAGATTTTTACTTGCTTTCTAAAAAATATAAAAAATACAAAAAGAATCATCCATCATCTCTAGACCTAGTCTTTAGGTTTTCTAATCCTAGCGACACTATTCCTAGCTGAACGATCAATCACCCGGTACTTGTCATTATAATATACTACATCGATCAGGTACACTGCCTGGTGGGGGTTGTAAGCTTCTCGAGATCCCTCGAGAGGTAAAGCCTGGTGCAATCCCTACGCATCAAGTTTTTGGCGCCGCAGCCCGGGGAATAGTTATTGTCTAGGTTAGAATCTTTTTTTATTAGGTCTACTTGCTAGATTCCTTTCTAGTAAGATTTTATTTTTATTTTTAGGTTCTCTTTAGTCTATCTTATTTCTTTGTGTTTTTGTTCGTAACTCTTCACCACCCGACATCATGGACGATGGAACATCTTTGAACCCGTCATCCCACCACAACAAAACCCACCACTAGAACCTCTTAGGCCCCGAACCTTAGGAGAGTATTCCCGACCTAGCCACCAAGGCTATCGAAACACCATTGAGCTCACCCAAGGAGCCAATGTGACCCCCTTGCGATCCGACACCATCCGGTTGGTACAAAGCGGATGTGCATTCCATGGACCTCGTTCCGAAGATCCAAACCAACATCTCAAGGACTGCCTTAAAATCGTAGATTCTATAGACCTTGATGTTACAACTAGAGAGTCAACCCGATTACGCCTATTCCAATTCTCTCTACGTGATCAAGCTAGCCAATGGCTTGAATGTTTACCCGCGGGATCCATCACCTCATGGGATGATCTCACCACTCGTCTCCTTACTCAATTTTTCCCACCGGGGAGAACTACCAAGCTTAGAAATGACATCTTGATGTTCCAACAACATCAATGTGAAACCTTTTACGAAGCATGGACTCGATACAAAGACCTACTCCGAAAAGTCCCTCATCATGGCATCGAACCATGGCTCCAGATTCAAATCTTTTACGATAAAGTTAACTATCAAACAAGGAGAGCTATAGATTACGCAGCCAAGGGCAGGCTAAACAGACTTAGCATTGACGAATGCTGGAAAGTTCTTGAGGGGTTGGCACAGTACGAAGAAGAAGGATGGGAGGACCCGATGTTTTCAAACAAGGGGAAACTTGATTACGCACACGCCACCCAAGAGCAATTATTAGGAAGTATCGAGAAGCAGGTAAAAGAATTAATGAGAGTTGAAAAACCTGCTACTGAAACCACGTGGAATCCTAATTTACGTAGGAATGCGGTTATCAGCCATAATTTTCCTGAACGTTCACGACATGAGGAGTTCAAAGGGATAATGGTAACCTTCATGAATAATCAGGAAAAACAAATCCGGCAGTTAGAAGCACGCATGGAAAGCACTCGCAATGCTTTTATGGATTTAGCAGACAAATTCATATCAAGGATCAAAGAGAAGATTAAGGAAAAATCTGCACCAAGAAAAATCGAAAAAGTCTTCAAGGTTTCAACTCCTTTGGTGTTTGACCAAGAGGATAACGAGAAATCCTTTCCAAGTGCTTCACCGTCATTGTAGTTCGTCGCCACGTGCTCTAATCCACTAAGCTGCATGCCCCACTTTGTATCCACTGGATTTGTTCCTGTAAGTGCCCTGAAAAAAGGAACCTTTATTCTCCCCAACTATTTCAAGTTAAGAAAATGTCAAAATGGCTTTATCTCCATAAGAAAGGCACGTTTCGTGGTGTAAAGTAGGAGAGAATGGATGTCATAATTGGGGTTTTGAATAAAACGACCCTTTTTCATATTCTTTTCATATTGAAAAATATGAAGAACGGGAGGTGTGAAGTTTTTTTTATCATCCTGGCGTCTAGGTATTTTTAAGCATGACCTCCCCTACAGTAACACTATGGGAATTCACCAATTGAAGACTAACACCTTTCGAGGTGTGTTCATGGAATGCATTGTCACAGAGATATTTATGACTAAGGGTGTGTTTCTTTTTTCCCTTAGCTAAGCGATTGGGTCCACATGACATTTAATAGTATTTCTTTTTAAGTATGACCAATTTATTTTCTCTTACTTCCTCTGTATCCCCAAGTCAATAAATATTAACCTCTCCCCATTAAGTGGCTCTAATATACATGGACCTCACATATATTTATAAACCTCTTAGTCTAGAAGAATAAAGAAACACCCCCTAAGTCAACCCACGATCCACACCTATTCAAGGATTCCCCGCCAAGATAGGGGACGTGGGACACAACACCCACCGATTAACAAAATCCATTTTTTTATAAAATTTCAAATGAAAGTACGAGTTACTATCATATGTAAATGAATACACGAGATTATATGAGCGACTCATGTTATTCTCTTTATTAGATTAAGTAATGATGTCCAAAAAAGTTTTACTTTAACGGCTCGTGTTATTCCTTTTTATAAGTTTAACCCGAGCGCACGTAAGTTTAAAAATTAAATACAGCTAAAAATATTATTAATATGAATATACATATCAAAATGAAGAAGCAACCGCACGAGTTATTGTGAAATGAAAATAAATACACTAAGTTGTACATATAGCAAGGACACATGTAACTCCTCTCCAAAGTTTAAATACGGATATCAAGAAAATGAATTTTTCATGGGTCAGTATTTGCTATTTAACATGCATAATGTCTAAATAGTTAAATATAAACAATTTCAACATCAACGCCATGACAACTAAACAAAGTCAAATACTTCTTCAAACAAAAACCTATACAAATTTGATAGTGTGTGGGAACACAACCCAACTAGCTAAAGCCCATACACTCAAGATAGGTCCATTAAGGCTAAAACCCGTCACACACTTGACTGAAAAACCAATCACCAGGCCAGACATAAAGGCCTGACCAAACATGATCGGATAGCAAGAGGCTTGGAACTCATTTCAGGACCATTTTAACGTATGGACACATGTCAGTACCTCATTCACGCAGAGATAATGCTGCGAATATCACGTTAGCTCATAACGTCGTGAATGTATCATTCCATGCACCTGGTAGAGCCAAGAATATCATGTCATGTGTCATTCTTGTTTCTCTTCATGGATGTCCACCATGTGGACCATCCTCGACCATTGACAACCATCAAGGGTAGCTCGAAACCCTAAACACATTCCTATATATACCGGTCCCATTTTCTTGAAATGGACCAAGATAAGTTATGTGAATTCTCACATTCATACACGAGTATACACACACACTACTCACCTCATGAGTGTTACCTAAACTCGTGACCCCTGTCACAGCTTGGGGTCCTTACCGAACGAGTGACTATCCTCACCCCTAATACGTACCCTTATGTAAACAAAAATATTAATCGATATTGACACATGATGAAAAATTTATGTAGAAACTTGCGCATGCACAAGTATTATAATTATAGAGTTATGATCAAATGAGAAGAAAAATTAAAATAAGAATGATGAGAAGAAATCACAACCACTTATTTCAGATGCACCTACAAAAATGATCTCCTCTTGAAATTCTCCCTCCTATTTGAAATGTGTGGCTATAAATCCTTCTTATTATTCTCAATTTAGTTTTTCTTTTTACCGGATCCATTCCCTATAACTATATAAGTATAAAATATATTACATAATATTATAGATAAATCTTATTTAACAACCCGAGTGTATGAAGCAAACACACTTTAGCATGCCAAGATAGAAATTTAGTAACTCCGGATAGAAAGATTGAGGGGTCAGACACGACGGAAACTTTCATTGAATATGGGATTGAGACTACGACTGGAATGGAAGTGCTTCGTTGATAGATCCAGATTCGCATCCGCCCATCTAAAAGATTTCTTCGTGCCGGGTCGTGAGCTATGTGGAGCGATAAAAAATGGGATTTATTGGGCTTTCACCTGCACTGCCTTCGTCTAGGACATTGTTGTACAAATAAAATTTTGATATATTTTGACTTATATTAAAACAAATATGCTAAAGTCCATGCACGCACCTTGGTATATGTCTAGGGTGTGTTTGGTAAAAGTAGAAGTAACAGTGAGTAGTAATAATGAGCAATAACTTTTTTTTTAAACGTTCGGTAACGTAGTTGTAGGTGTAATCATAATGTGTAAAACATTTATTAAATGTTAAATGCTCATAAATACTACTTCACATAGCGTTGAAAACAGGGACGGACCTACATGTATGCCGGGTGTGGCAAGGGTCACACTCAATTTCAGGTCACGAAGTGTAATATTTTTCTAAAAGTGTCATTTCATTGTATGGCAACCCCCGATATTCGTGTTGTATTCTTTATAGTGCAAATTTACTTTAGCTCAAGAATAATTTATGGTGCAAATTTTAGCACCTACTAAAAGAAGAGTTTGTGCAACACCCTTTCGAAAATCTTATGTCCGTCTCTGGTTGCAAAATGAGCATTTCGAAAAATTAGATAAAGCTATATACTATTTGCTAAAAGAGCATTAAATATCAAAACGTTCAACGCTCACCGCTATTAAATGCAAATTCTCCGAGCCAAACACACCCCTAGTAACTCATGTAACCAATGTTTTGAAACCCGGGTCGACCCGGCCGGGTTAACTGGTTGAACCGGTTCTGACAAAAAAATGGGTAAAAAACCGAGTTAACCGGTTAGACCATCCGGGTTTTAAGTGACCCGGGTGAACCCAGTTTTCGAAACCCAGCCGGGTTTGGTTTTTTCATTTTTTTAATAGAAAACCGGGACACCGGGTTGACCCGGTTGAAAAAAAATAGCTTTTTTAATCAAAAACCAGGGTGATCAGACAATCGAACCGGTACTCGATGACTCGATAGAGTCGATTAAAAAACCCAAGCTTTCAAAACATTACATGTAACTATATCAAAATCACGACTTTCTCTACAATAGTTCATAGACCAAGTCAAAATTGATTACGTGGTCTTTTTTTGAAATATTAATCGCAACGACAACCATTTCTTTTTATTGAAAATCAATTCATTTCCAATTGGGGGGAAAAGTTCTAATTTCCCGCTAATTTTTAAGCTTGAAACGATCCTTGTAAATTGTTTAATTGAAAAGAACCATCTACTTTTAAGCTTGAAACGATCCTTGTAAATTGGGGGGAAAAGTTCTAATTTCCCGCTAATTTTTCCCGCCGAGTTTTTTCTGTAACATCGCATTTCCCTATTTCCTCTTTCCCACTCTCTCTATGTCTAGTCTACTTTATCACAAAAAAGCTTTCAACTAGCAACTAATCTATGCGCCTCCTTTCACCCTTCTTTGTTGAGTGATCATCTTGCATTTGAGTATATCATAATATCGTTTCTCTTTTTTCCTTGCAATAATGGTACAAGCAAAGCAAGATGCTAATTGTAAAGGGTTTGTTTTTCTTTGTGACTTGCTAGTAAACTGGTTGTTTCAGTTTTGCTTCTTAAAGTCTATATATGTTTGTTTCGTTTTCTTAATTGTGCCTAGAAAGTGCTTGATGAAACGTCTAAACTGAATATTCCATTTCACAACATTTTTTATAGGTCAATGACTCAATGTACATCCGCGTTTCACTTGTATATTTAATGAATGTTGAGAAATGAGTAAGCTTACTTGATGAATTTCGGCAGTCATAAGAAATAATAAGTTTGATAGTGTCTCATTGTCTAATTCTATTAGCTTGCACAAATAATAACCATTTGTTTGTAAGAAAATGTATGCGATTTTGATATTGGTTCTGATTGTTTGTTCTGGTCATATGCAAAGGGCTTTTGGATGCCTATTATTTGTTCTTGTCATGCAATTCCACTCATATATACTGGTAAAGAAACCAACTCAAATGAGATCAGGGTGAAATGGTAGAAGATATTATTATCCTCTTCATATTGCAATAATCGGTGAAAAGATAATACCTGCTATGTTCATATTTTAACACTTCTAACTACATGTGATTAAGGTATTGGGTTTATCGGGCCGGATTTTGAGTTTTCAAAAAGTGACCCGCAACCCGACCCGACAAGTAATCGAGTTATCGGGTTTAGGTTGATGTAGGGTCGGATGATTCGGTTTAGTTGGGTTCTTTTTATTTATTTATTTATTTATTTATTTTTAATACATTTGAGGCATATTAGGACTTCTTTTTATACTTCATGCTTGTTTTACTAACATTGTCGTTGTTATGTTGCAAAATAAGCAAACGAGAAAGTAAATCGACTAACAACAAATCTGTCTTGTTACATAATGTCAAAATGATATGTTCCTACTTTGGCTGGAAAGAATCTAAACTCAGTTTAACAGTTTTACAGACTTGATAACAGATTAGATTGTTACACATTTTCCACTTTTTCCTCCTCACATAATGAATGTATTATGTATGTGAACTCCATCAAAACATTGGGAATTGAGGTAGCATGAGGATGGTGAACTTCGATATTGGTATTTAAATCATTTAATATAATAACCCAAATTTTATAAAGGATAGTGAATTTTTTTTACAACTAATGGAGACTACTGTCACATATGTATGTACAAAACTAAAATCTCATTTATTTTACTCCTAATAAAGCAAGATCTGTTTAATTGTAAAAAGCCAGTTGGCTTATACGAATTTAAGGAAATAATTTTTAGAAAATGCATTTCGGGTCTTATCGGGTTGACTCGATAACCCGATAACAAAAATGATTCAATCTTAACCAGACCCGATAAATATATCAGATTATCACGTTTGGGTCACACAACTCGATAAGGTTTTTTTTTAACCTGATTTAATCTCACCCGATAAGCCTTATCAGGTTCGGGTCAATCCGACCCTACTGACACCCCTAGTTGTGATTACGTTTCTACAAATTCTACAATTTCTAAAGTGTTTCAATACAATGTGCAATACTATAATCTATGTGTTGTCGTTACACTTTAACAAATGCAACATTTTACTATTAGTGTTGTCTTTAAGCATTAGCAATTGCAACACTTTCCTAATGTGTTGCGTTATACTACAAAATTTGCAACACTTTAAAAAATTGTGTTGGTTTAGATCCTAATATGCGACACTTCTTTTAAAACTGTTGCTTTATTACCAACCTTGTCAAAAAGGCAACATTTTTTACAAGTGTTGCTTGTAAAATGTTGCATTAGGTTCATTTTGTTGTAGTGAGTGCTCCAAGTGTTTTGATTTTCTTAATTTGAGTCATTAGATTGGTTTATTGTAAAGTATGTAAAAATTCAAGTGTAAGGGAAATTTCCATTCCCTATGATGTATTATTTTGGATGGTAGGGTAAGAGTGTATGCAAATATATATATATATATATATATATATATATATATATATATATATATATATATATATATATATATATATATATATATATATATAGAAAAAGAAAAGAGAAAAAACATATGGACTACCATCCCTTTTTATTCTATGTTCATTTTATGTTTTTGTTATTTTTCATTTATTAGTTTAAGTCGAGTCTAGTCTTGGCTTAGCAACGCCACATTGTACATGTAATTAACCAAGATTGTTAACTCGCCACCAGTAAAGACTACCTATATCCAACAAAACCGTGTATTTCATATCCCTACACCTAACGTTACAACCCTTTAAAAGACCTCTTTGATAGTTTATCCTAGGTGCTTACGCCATGTGGTGGAGGTTTGATCATTTCCCAAGCCTATGGTAATCTATTTTGCTATGACAGGTAGTGAGAGATATCTTCCGTTTCCATATTGTAATTTATACTTTATTACACCCGAGAGATGTGAGTATCTAAACACTATTTGTGAGGTGCTAGTATATGACCTCCGTGCTTGTCTATTGGTCTTTAGTGGAACGATTATTTGTTGTAATTACTTTTATATTAGTGTTAAATGACCCCTAACTTGTATTTTGACTAGAATAAAAGCGCATTTGCTTGAGGACAAGCAAATCTCAAGTGTAAGGGTATATGATGAGGCGAAAAATGAACCACTTTTAGGGGGTCATTTAAGCCCGGAATTGAATTTATTTGATCAAATATTGCCCTAAATCGTTCCTTTTGTGATTTTAGGTACTTTGGGAGAGAAATCTGGAAAAGGAAGCAATTCGGACGTTTTTGGAGCATAAAATTGAAGAAAACGCCAAAGTCTTAATTTTCCTTGCTGGGAACAGTAGGTGACGGCGTCAAGAGTAACATCCTGACGGCGTCAAGAGTAAATTGCATGACGGCCCAGTGCAAACATGAAGGCGTCACATGGAAGAGCGTCAAGAGTTAAACACGTGACGGCCTGGAAAAAGCTAGTACGTGACGGCGTCAGATGTAGATCAAGGCATTTCGAGAATTATTTTGGCGGCGAGATGACGGCGTCACCTATTTGGTCTTGACGCCGTCAGCCTCAATTTCCTATATATAGTTTTCTAATTTTCATTCATAAAAGAAAAGGAGAAGTTTGGAGAAACCCTAAGGCCGAACCATATACGAATTTTACAGGTTTTTCAAGGGTTTTCAACCCTTGAACCCTTTCATGTGTAATTGAGATAAGTGTTCTTCTAATTCAATCAATATGTCTATGTGTTGGTTGTCTATATCTTGTGCTTGTCTTAATTCCATCATGCTAGGCTAGATCTATCTTGTGTTTGCTTAGATCTAATGAAACCTAGATGTTGATTATGTGTTGATTACTTGTTTATGGTTGTATTGGATGAATGATTTCGATGTTAGGCTTAAGAAAACTGGCAGATCTCCAAATGGTAACATGCTTGAACGTCTTAGGAAACATGAATTGATGTGCACTAGGTTTTATTGGTTGTATTTAATGCATGAGTAAATTCTAATGATCCCATGTTAGGAGCTTCTTAGCCGGCTCGACATAGGAGTGAAGTAGGCACTCATAGGATTGGGGAGTTAAGTGTGCCACCCCATGAATGGTATTAAGGAATACAATCCGTCATCCACGCAACTATAACAAGTAATTAACGTGTAAAAGATATCTAGGGAGTAGTGAAATCTAAGTAAACACATTTTCTCCACTTATTGCTCACAACCTTAGTTTAATTTAGTTTTATTTTCATTTCTAGTATTTTATTTTGATTGCATCTTTAGTATTGGGTTAGTTGACTAGCAACTAATTCCGCCCAAATCCTTCAAACCCGAGATTTTTACTTGCTTTCTAAAAAAATATAAAAATACAAAAATAATCATCCTTCATCTTTAGAACTAATATTTAGGTTTTCTAATCCTAGCGACACTATTCCTAGCTGAACGATCAATCCCCCGGTACTTGTCACTATACTATACTACAACGATCAGGTACACTGCCTGGTGGGGGTTGTAAGCTTCTCAAGATCCCTTGAGAGGTAAAGCCTGGTGCGATTCCTACGTATCATATCCTTATTTTCCCTATCCACGTTAATAGAAAAAACTATAATCAGTCAAGACAAAAAACCATGGTAATTATCTAACTAATACAATTAAAGAACTTACATGGCAAAATTTGAATATTATAAAAAAAAAAGGTCAAAACCAATTATCTTTAGTTTGGGTTGGGTTGAAACACTTATTCCCTGGATAAAGTTTTTATAAAATATAATTAGCGAGTCGAACATGATTATAGAAAACTTTAACATTTTAAGAATTGTCTAGTTTATTAGATCAAATGCTAAAATTTTGAGAAATAGAACTTGTCATGTATATTATACCTGAGCTCCCAACCCATACCAAATGTAGAAGTGGCAGATAGCAGAGACCACGATTCATCTGCTTTACGTGCAACAACCAAACCCGTACATACATTGTAGGTCACCATGATACCAACTTTTAAAACAGTAAGAATAGCAAGTCCTTTCACTTGTTTCAATATAGAATCTGGTATCAATTTTTCCGGTGTCAAAAAACCAGACTAAAAAGAAGTCCATTTTTAAGAAATTTATTGTTTACAAATGAGATATAACAATATCTTTCGATGACTCAAATGGACATAAATAAGTACATTGACGACAAATGGAAAATACTTTACTACTTTATACAATATTACCCATTACTTATAGACTAAGCCGAACATACACATTTTACCTTAAAGTAATCACAAATGGTGATTGCAGCCTTATATATCTCATATTCCATAGTGTGTCCCCATGGGAATCTGAGCCGTGATCACAATATACTAAGGTCAGTTAGGTCTTGTGACGGTACGTGTGAACCACAACTCACTTAATCCATCAAGTATGGTTGAACAGACTTAAGCTGGACACAACACACATCATAAACGCGTTGTGGGTTTTCTTTAAGGAAATTTTTAGGCATTATACTCCTCCGCGTGAGCACTCATTACAAAGTACACTGCCATAAAAGTAACAATGATGTCCAGAGCATATTATAGAATGAAAGTGCACATCAGTAGTAGCACTATCAACCAACCAATTTGGTGGCTCGTCTTCTAGAAGTTCCTATATAGTTGAGACACCAATCAAGAAGTTACGATCGTATATGTTTTGAATTAAATTATCTCTTTTTCATTTTATTAATGACAATATTTACATGATTACATCCATAACTTGTACTCCCATAGAAATAAAACTTCATCTAGCTTTACTAATTTAGTCAAGATAATTAGCAATTATATGGACCACGAATGGGTCTGAGCACAACTTGCAATCGTTCCTATTTGATAATTACTTACACAAATTAATAATAAGCTAACAATTAATAGTCATGATACCTTGGACAGATTTTAGTTTCTGCTTGACATGATGATCAACTGTCACACCTCGCCAAGGCGGAAACGCGAGGGTGTAACTTCATGGATATCATCACAACACCGGTGTCTATATAGAGAACAACTACATGCACAAAAATAGAGCAAAGTACAAACACAAAGTGTTGTAACAATACCCCAAAATAAAATCCAAAACAATACATGAGATCCAAACAAAATGATAAACCACTTCCAATGCAACTAGGGTCTCGTCTAATCACATCCTTCTATCTTATCCTTAGAAAGCTCACCTGAAAATGATGCTTAAAACGTCAACATAATGTTGGTGAGATTCATAGGTTTAAGACACACATACACTCTCAAGGCAACCAGTTTACTGTGATCATAAAATATAGCTGGACAAATAAATTACAGTTATCATATAAGCTACATGTATTTGCAAGTCAATAATCACAAACAAAGGCAACAACAGGACGGCTCGTGTCCCCCGACCCCACAATGATTACAACAGGACGTCTCGTGTCCTCCGACCCCACAATGATTACCACACGACGGCTCGTGTCCTCCGATCCCACAATGATTACAACATCAATTAGGTCGCATGCGCGAGCAACAGGATAAGCATCCTCCTAATCGAATCACATATATATATCCACACAAGCAAATAATCACACATAGCATACATACGATAACATTATAAGTCTAAGCTCTTTTGATACACACATAATCACAGTAACTTAAACATTTAAGACAAGCATCATTCTCATCCCAAGTTTAAAACAAAGTAAAAATATGGGACTATGAACTCACCTCAAACCTTGCAGCTTCCACAAAACAATTCACAATCTATAACACACAAAAATAATCCACATTACACAAGGTCAAGCTAAAAGCTACAACCCATGTAATACACATATGATGGATGTCTAAGACTCATATGATCCACCATGGATCTCCTAGACACCATACTAACCACTACCATAACCTAACACTCATTAACTCCCTTGCACTTTCAAAATCAGAAAACGCGGATTTTTTTGGGTACATTCACCCACATGAAATCATGACAAATAAAGCTCAACAACTCACACCAAAAATTTACCATGGTATCTCATAAGCATACAAGCTAATCCCAGAAGGCCATAGACCAATAACACACACAAGTATTCAAAAGAAAATCAAACTTGTCAACTATCCAAATTCGGATCTGAACGCACACCAAAAAGTTTTAATTAACATAAAATACTTCTACAAGTTTTTATCGCGAATCCTTTTCGTGGTAGTCTAAGATAACCTTAGACTTAACTATTCCAGAAGGGCTAGTCCAAATAACAATTTTACAACCACAATTCACTATCAAACTTTTACCCAAATTCTATCTCAGTTTAACAGCTTTGACACCTTAACAAAGAAAAATCAAAAGACTAACTTCCCAACCTTGAAATCAATCATGGTTGGACTTTTTGGAAAGCTCTTTCATTAAACTTCAATTTAGACTAAAAATTCGTGATCTAAATCATCACCATCTGTTAATTACACTCACATCTTTACAGCACTACTTTTCTGTCCAAACCCTAACTCAATAACTAGCATATTTTACGCTCAATTCTTTTAACCAAACATCATACTATTACTAATTATTGATCCCAACTTGTTTAATAACATTAATTTATAGAAGTTAACACAAACCCTAATCCATCATATAATTATTACATGAATTATATTAATTAATCAAATAATTGAACATGTATTTTAAGAATTTTACCTTGATTCTTGATTATTGCTTCACAATTATAAACCCTAATTTTTTTCTCCCTTCTTTTGCTCCTTGGATCGACTCAAATTATAGAAAAAACGTTTTAGGGGTGTTTGGTTTGGTATATATATATTAATTATGGATAATCCTTGGGCCTAAGAGTTATATTTGGACTCAAATTAGGTTTCCTTTTTCCCCTTATCCTTCTAGCCGATTTTTCATATATATATATATATATATATATATATATATATATATATATATATATATATATATATATATATATATATATATATTATTCTTTTTATTAAATTAATTTATTACTATAAACACCCGTAGCTAATCCTAGCATCTTACGCGTTAAACCTCAGTTTTTACGACAAACCGGAAAAATATCATTTTCAAAAATAAAGTTTCCAAAAATAGATTTTCACCCTTTATAAATGTATAACACATAAAACAAACTCCGCGTAACTTGCTAATGCTCAAATATATGAATGAAGACTCGTTACGCAAAAACACAAAAACACCAAAACTACACAAGTCATTTCTACACCACAAAGATGATCAAAATGAAGTTTCTCAAATTCCATACTTTTCAAATCACAATAAAAATAATTTACGCAAAGTGATTTAGTGGTAAAACTCACCTATATAACATATATATCACTTCAATCACCTAAGACACACCAAACAAACGTCAACCGAGTCAAGACTATCAGTCAAAGTGACCTGCTAAAATCACGGTTGTTACATCAACACTCCAATTAGTCGTATAGGATTTTGATAATTTGTTTTAGGGTTGTGGTAAAGAAACGATTTAGGGTTTCGAATGGCAAGCGATTTAAGTGATACTTGTGATAGATGATGTTGCGTGAGATCGATCTGAGAGGTTTGGGATTGAGGTTTTTGTTAGGTTTTTTGTTATATGAAAATGAAGATGCGCTCCGTTCTTTTTTTAATCTAAAACTATAAACGAAAATCATCAATTTTTACTCAAATTAGGAATATTTATATTTATCTATTAAATATCTTTGAAAAATAAAATAAATAATAAATCAATTATTATCAAAAAAGGAATGAATTGATATTTTTAAAATGCAAAATTCCCACTAGGAGTTTTGTTTTATTATATAAAAGATGCATCAACTTGTTCATTGATCAAATTGTCAACATTTATATATACATATAAAGAGAAACTCGTTTGTTTAAATCATAAAAACTTAAAAAATAAATAATTTTATTAGACTAAAATACTTCTATTTATAAAAGGTAGGAGTGACAATCAAGTCATGTTCGAGTTGACTTATTTGGGTTTGCGGGTTAGTATAACCTCTACCAAACACGACCCATTTATTAATCGTGTCAAGAAACTAAACCCTAACCCAGAAGTGCATACCATGTGTAACGCGTTTGTGACTCATTTAACCTGTTTAAGTAAATACGTCAAAGCATTGAATTAGGTTTGTTGTTTATCGATTCAACTAGTTTAAATCCAAAAACGATATAACTATTTAAAAAATGATAAAGATAACATATAAATAACTTTACGGCATGCAACTTCAATCATATATGAGTTATAATCCTAATTTACTCATACTAAGTACATAACAAAATACATTTAATCCAAATCCAACATAAAAACAAGTTATATATTTTATGTTTTAGAGGCTTATATACTTAAACGGGTTCATAAGTTGACCTGTTTCATATTACTCTATCCAAACACGACTCATTTATTAAACGGGTTAGACGGGTTAACATGTTTTGACCCAAACCTGTTTAAATTCGTGTCAAGTTCGTGTCGTGTCAAAAATTGATGCCCCTAATAAAAGGCAATACAAATATTAAATATTTAAATACTTAATTACAATTTAAACCACTAACTTTTTTAACTTTCACTTACTCCACACACATATATACATAAATTACACACATATATAACGCTACTATACACCTTCGCCGCGATGCGCGAGTGATCATCCAATAAGGTGTAATGGATAGTTAAAATTTTAAGCCGCATTTAAAAACCTACTACTACAAAAATAGACATAGAGCCCGGTTGAAAAGGTTGATAGAGCCCGGTTTTTCATGAGGGCACAAAGGGGGAGGGACTCTATTAGGAATTGCCATAGAGCCCGGTTTTAAAAACGGGCTTTATGATGTGTAATAGAGCCCAGTTTCTTGGTTGAAAACCTTGCTCTATATGATTAAAAAAACCATTTTTAATAAGCATAGACCCTTGTTTTTTGCTTACAAAACATGGCTCTATGTATTTTTATTATTATTCTTATTTTTACTTTTATAGTTTTTGCTAAATACCACCTGTGTATATTACAGTATATTTTTACAGCAGAACCATAAACAAGCAGAATCAGCAGCAATACTATAACAAAACCATAACCATGAAAGTCTATACCAAAACTAATGTATTGAAGATCCAAGATCAGTTTCACAACAGTTTAATACGAGTCCTATGGACTACCAAAGATACTAAATACCACTAATTAAACATCACAACAACACACTGAAATACACGAGCTCATGATCGATGTTGTCCAGCTCCTTAGTAGTAAAAGGCTTATCTATATGCTATATTTCTAGCCGTGATGTCAAACTTTAAGAAGAAAAAACAGCCCAATCCGCGACTTCTTCAGCTCTTATTTGGGCAAGTTCGAGTTTTTCTCGAGGTTCATTCTTGCATACTAAAGAACATATTAATAAGTAAGTTGGGAACATATACTAAGCAGATCGTGATAGCAAGAATGTTTCTTAATTAGGAATTGTATATGACATACTATACTCACCATGTAAAAGTCTTGAAAGTCGTAAAAGATCTCAAGCATCTTCTCCCGCTTCTCTTCCAATGACAAAGCTCTTTTCTTTGACTATGTCAACATGAAAATGAATTAAGTTAGAACTGATAAATAATGACAATACTTAATCTCATTAAAATCAACCGAAGTTTACAGAACACGTAAATTTAATACATAATAACTGTCATCAACAGCAGCAGAACCGACATTGTCACCATAATATTAAGATTCACTAATAAAATATATCATTTACAAACACAAAAAACATCAAACAAATCGAAAGCACTGGTGCTACTTCATTCAACTTGGCCTAGGTGCTTTTTTTTAAAGGCGACAATTTAATTAACTCACCAAAAGAATAAAGTACAAATAAATGGCATCCCACCTCAATTAAACAAGCCGATTAAAAGAGGATGATGAGACCCAAAATAACAAAATAAAACACAAAAACACTAAAGGATAAACCTCCCATTATCCGAAAGACCAACCACAATGATAAACATACTACTGCCAAACATATTGGCATACAAACTACTGCCAAAAAACATACTGATAGCTTGGGAGATAGGACCAAATAAGTAACCCAAGATAATAACTAGACCACTGGAAATAGATATCTCCCATGGAACCTACCACATGCCACAAGCATTCAAAATTACCAAAGGAACCATTCCAATGTTGGAACATTCATTTGTAGACCTGAGACTTGCAGCAGACATTAATACTAATGTCAATGTTCCACTAACATTTATACAAAGATCTTTAGATCCACTGTAGCAGCCCCATTTAAATATATGGAAAAACTAACTCATTGACTTAAATCACTTGTACCCAAACAAATTGACTTATTGCTACAGATGTAAAATTAAGCCCACGCCCGCACAGGAAAATAATTCCCAAATGAACATAGCCTATACAAATCTCACACCGGCCAATAGGAAGCATAACAAACTATGATACCACTTTAACTTTTGACTTGCAGACACAAAAGACATACAGAGCCAAACACAGTTTACCACTTTAACTTTTTAGCCTAGGTGCTTTACTTGACCATGCTAAATTTTACCTCATCACAATTCATCCATCCTATGCTAGGTTCATTCTACGCCCATCAGAATTACTAATTAATAATCGTGCATTGACATTAGCTCATTCTTAAGACATACCACTAGCTTCATCATATTCACAAATAGACACATACACAAACGGGATGAACTTCTACAACTTATCAATTAATCGACTAATTTGGCGTTACATCAACACCGCATTCGTATCATAAATTGAATTAAATATCATTGTCTCACTGTCGAGTCACGAAACTACAACACCTTTTGGCATAAATTGAATTTGGCGTTACATCAACACCGCATTAATCAAACATTTTAACATAAACTATCAATAAGAAACGAGATTTTATCATTTTGTCCATCAAACTGCTCTTCCCCTATCCTCATTTCCCAAATGCCCCATTTTTTGAGTTGATTTGGTTAACATAAACAAAAAAAAGGTGTAACTGATATGTTTTTTTTGATTAATCATGTAATTGACAAGAGAATCACAAGTTAAAATGATGTTTGTATCTACTATTCTACTATGCCTAAATCTAGATGTACAATATCTCAGACATCATCTACTTTATCAATGAAATGGATTAGATGTGTATTATTGTAGGTATTTGACAAACCAAAACAAACTCTCTTTTGCATCTTTCTAAACTTTCTTTTAGTACAAATTTTAGAGCTATCTATTTGGTGTTATTCATCATTGCAAACACATACAGAGCTGAAAAAACAATTAATTTCAACAATTTCATTCCAAAATTAAGACTTAATTACTTAACAATACAAAAAAATAATAAAAATAAAAAATAACTTATTCCAAAATATCAAGTTGAACAATAACATTAATGAGATACATTAAAAAGGTTAATTAAACAACAATATCAATTGTAGCAGTTTGGTACCTCCTAATTTGATTAGTTTGTTGCTGGCTTGGTTGCGTGATGAAGGTGGATTGTGACGGCAATGGTGTGCGACGACGATGGTGGTGGTGGTGTGTGACATTGTTTAAGTGGTGGTATTAAAGTTTAGAGGGTTATGAAAGTGAGGAGGGTGGAAAAGTTGAGGGTTTTGTGAAGATAATGAAATTTAGGGAGGAAATAACCCGCCAAAAAATTTAAGTATTTTCGTTTCATTTTTTGAAGAACTGCCCATAAGAAGATTACAAACCAACATTTGATAAAGCCCGCTTTTGGAAAATAAAACAGGGCTCTAATAATTTAATAGATAAGGCCCGGTTTTATAGGAGTCTTTACAACTAATAGAGCCTGGTTTTGAGGAAGAAAACGCGGCTTTAAAGTTTTTCAACATAGAGCCCGGTTTTGTAAAAGAAAACATGGCTCTATACCTTTTTTTATAACACTGAATCCATTTAGAGCTCATTTTTCATTAAAACCGGGCTCTATTAAGGGGGCTCTATGTCCATTTTTGTAGTAGTGTCACGGAATCCATTTAGAGCTCGTTTTTCACTAAAGCCGAGCTCTATTAAAGGGGCTCTATGTCCATTTTTGTAGTAGTGACCCCTAAAAACATTTAACTTGCAGGCTTATTATTTAAAGTCTTGGTGCAAGGGTTTCATATGAACAATTTTTGTAGTTTAGCAATTGACATATTTATAAAAAGGGATAGTTTGGCTACAATCATTCAAAAAAATACACAAGCAATGAATCATGAACTTATAGAAAATATCAAGGACCCATAAAAAGAATCAGGGACCCAAATTTATAGCACAAAATTTTAGTCAATTGACTACAAAAAATCATAGCTAATATATTGCCTTATAAAAATGCTATATGACACTCATTTTTTGTATGCTTAGGGTGTGTTTGTTTGAAGGGGATAGAGTTTGGTTTTGGGATCAAAAGAAAAATGAAATGTTTGGTTTAAATATAATTTTTCTCTTACATCAAATTTAAATCCTAAATCAAATTTAAATTCTAATCCAAAATCTAATCATAAACTCATCTGCAAATCAAACGAGCCTTTAATTATGTAAATAGTTAATCGAGATTCATATACCATGTGATACCTTTTTACAATTTCAATCTTTATGTTTTCACTTTTTACATTGTTGTAAACTTTATAAAACCAGTTAACTACAAATCAAAACACCAAGACTTCATGCAACCAACTTCCTCTTTTATCTTTTGTAAAGGCATGTCACAACCAATACAGTATAGTGTGATGTTTCGAGCTCAAAATATACAAAGCATACATAGAACGAAGTAAACCCTAACCAAACTATACGAAAACACAATCGAGCAAGAATACACACAAAATATATTTGAAGTGAAATGATACACTCACAAAAAGATTTCCACAAAACAATTCATAAAATGAGATGACGTAAAGTGATTGGCTTAATGAAAGATAAGAGAGAAAAGTTCTAGAAAAATATACCAATCACTTTATGACACATCATTTTGTAGATGATTTTGTGAAAATCTTTTTGTGAGTGTATCATTTCTCATGTTTGAATTATGAGAATAAGACATTATATAGCCTTGCGATGAAGATTCTCTCAAGTTGTTTATCAACATGATAGGTTATATTTTTTGTAATGCGAGGAGAGAAATATAAATGGTTCCTAAATTTCAATTAAAAGGAAAACATTTATCCATTTTATTTGTTCATGATTGGTAAATATGACTTATCATGTTAAAACTAACTTTAGATGATCTCAATTCATTGCATTAACCTATCAATGGCTAGGAATCTTTAATATGCACCCTCTTACTTTGAACACCGGAACAGATTCCACCCTTGATCTTTCAGCAACTTTTACCATCAAGTCACTAGACTCCTTATAAACCGGCATATTCAAACATACTAACAAAACAACTTTAATTTTTAGCAAAACACTTCTTTATTCCAGATTTAAATTAGAACTTAAATACTAATTATGGAAATATAAACCACAAACGAAGATGCTGCTTGTACACCAAAACTTACCACAATAAACTATAACAAAGATATTCCCCAAATCATATCAACAAAAGTAACCAAAGCAAAGAGGTCCAAGCAATGAGGTAGTGGATGACTAAAAAGAAAAAGAGTTAGAATAATAGCTTAAAAAAAAGGCAATGAGTATGTATTGTGACATGAAGACAAATACTCCACAAATCTTCCCCATTAAGGAAACCAAACAACCCCACAACATGACCAAAAATGTTTGTATTCGTTATAAGATATTTAATTATACTCCGTAATTAATACGAATATAATCATAATTTGCAAGGATAATTATATAGTAATACATCTATCTTATCAGTTTCCAAGCATCGTGTTGCTAATGTTGCATTTAGTAATGAAAGTTTTTTTTCGTTTTCATTTTTTAGTTTTTTTAAGAATGGGAGAGCAATTCTTTCTCAAGAGAACACTTAAAAATGTGTTTAGATGAGGTTTTCTAAAATGGTAAACCTATGGAGGACTCATAAAAGGAGTTTTCTAAAACTTAGTTATAAACTTAGAAAACATGTTTTCCATCTTTCCAAGAAAACTTTTGGAAAAAACTTAATTTGAACGCGTTTTCTATTTTCTTAGGTTTCTAGGAAAATCTTTCTAGAAAACAGAGGAGTTTTCCATTACTAAACACGACCTTAAATGTTTTATGTTATTATATCAGGGATGGAGACAAGGAGGGGTCACAAGGGGCACGTGCCCCTCTAGTGAAAAAAATTTTAACGTAAATTTTTAAATATATATATATATATATATATATATATATATATATATATATATATATATTTTGTAATTTTCCCTTCCTAAAAACCAGTTTGTAGTGTAGTTATTTAAAATTATTAAAATGTGTCCCTACGAGAAAATTTTTCTAGCTCTGCCCCTGTATTATATGCTTAAACTTTTAAACTTTGACCTTTGTATGCATTTTGTTAATGTACAATGATCAATTTACCATTCACTATTAATAAGATAAGATGACTGCATAATGTATGGGAAAATAGTCACTAACATAGGCACAAATATTAAAATTTAAAAGTTTAAGTATACAAAAACAAAAAAGAAAATTAGCCGCACAACACTCGAGTGGCAAGAAAAAAAATAGTTTGTGACACTATTCATCTATGTATTTTACTATTGTATGTTTACATGTAAGTTTAATGTGAAGTATTTCATCCATAATTTGCTTTGGAAGTCATTTGGTTGTATTTCAAAGCTGATATTATTGGACCATTTTTTGTTTATGATCGTGTTTAAAGATCAATTATTTGATCCTATTGTTGTTTGGGGTCTACCCATGTGTTGTGTCTTTTTTTTGTTGTTTTTCTTGCTAATTTTTGGTTGGAACTCTAACCTTTGTTTTTATATGTTAACTTATATCTTTGAAAATACAAATGAGGTTTTTGGTAGTTGCTAAAGGCAGTGGCGGAACCAAGAATTTTGATCACGGGAGGTGTCGAACAATAAAAAGTTTTTAGTGTAACTTAAAACAAGTCGGGTCGGATTGGGTTATGTATGATTAAAGGTAACAAAGTTGCTTTACTTGAATGATTAAAAGCAACAAAAGTACTCAAATTCAATACAATAATATTATTATATATGAATGATTTAGTTTATAAAATATATTGAATATTAAACAATAAAATTTATTTAGTTCTTTTGTCCATTCATTCCCTAACCTTCCCATTTCGTTCAAAAAACTAGCCAAACTACCCACTATTTACTTTCACATCTCCCAATGACCTCTTTTTTCTTCTTCTTCATTTGTTCTTCTCTATTAATTCCGACCAAAAACCACCATAAAATATTCCAAATAGATTTAAATAGTAAAAAGCACTTAGATTTTTGATGATCTCATAGAGTGTGGAGGGCACTCTTCCAATTTGTGTAGGGGCACCGGACATTTTCTATACCAAATAATTTTTTTTTCTATATACTTTTTGTGTACACAAAAGATTCGTGGGGGCAACGCCCCCATATCATCTACATAGGTCCGCCCCCTGGCTAAAGGTAAAGCTACTAAAGTTAACGATTTAGGCCTCATATATTCAAGGCCTTCTATATGAGGCCCGTGATTTAGCATTTCTTTTTCGGTCATTGCTAAAGCTTCCTACAATATCCTTCTACTAATCCTCCTACATACACAATAATATTTTATGTGTATATATATATATATATATATATATATATATATATATATATATATAGCTGGCTTTATTTTCAGAACTCTGTTAAGTGCGGGAACTGCGAGAACTCCAATTTTGCATTGAAAACATGCATGTTCATATAAAACATGTATGTTTTCTTACATACACCTTAATACAAATATCTGGGTAACATACATGTTCATATAAAACCATTTTGCATTGATATGTTGCACTTAACAGGGTTTTATATGAACATGTATGTTACGCAGGTATGTGTATTAAGGTGTATGTAAGAAAACATACATGTTTTATATGAACATGCATGTTTTCTAATGCAAAATTGGAGTTCTCGCAGTTCCCGCACTTAACAGGGTTCTGAAAATAAAGTTACACTTTATATATATATATATATATATATATATATATATATATATATATATATATATATATCACTGATTCTCTCACTGCATCGAAACCGTCAGTTCTGAAACTTATCAGGATCATGTGAGTTGAGTAGGAGAATTTAACATTTCTCTTTTCCAATGCCTTTTATGAATATATAGTCGGTCATATATTTTCTTGGGCGTCATCTTGTGGTCTAAGTATATAACAGACCCAGTTACTAAATTTGCTATAGTTACGAAGGATTTTTGCTTAGTTTTTGTTTATTTTATAAACCCATACGACTAAATCCTTATTCGAGCATAAGTATCACAACTGGGTCCATCTTTTTATTGTTAGAAAATAATGAATTAGACTAATTTAATGCAACAAATTTTAGTGACTTTTAGCTAATACTCTAAACAAATTAATCGTTTCAAGAATCACTAGTGATTGTGTCTTACTTAACGAATAAGAATAAACAATTTTTGAATGTACAAACATGAACACTAATGTCCGTTGTTGATTGTTCATATTAGTTTGTTTGTTCACCTAAACCAACAAACACCAACAAGCCTTTCTCGTGTTGGTTCAGTTCTTTAGCACTACTTATAGATTATCGTAAAGCGTAGTTTGGTTTTTCCTCTTTCTGATATTATTTTTTCTTTATCTTCACTAGACTCTTAAAATCTCATTGTATTTTTGCTTTGATAGTTGAAAGTTCTATTAATTTAATGAATCGAAAAATTTATATTAAGGAAAAAAATAATAAAAAATAAATAATAATAATAATAATAATAATAATAATAATAATAATAATAATAATTGCGTCATATTCAAATTTCGTTTTAGGCCTCCAGAAAGATTGATGCGCCCCCAAGGTTTCTCTTCTTCAAGTTATAAAGGGTGTGAGTAATGTTTGACTATTGTGTAACCGAAATATCTCGCGACGGTTTTGGACCCTTTCCATGATCATCCACACATTATCAATCACAACACAATCTTACTTGAAATACATAAAATGAGAGTATGATATTATTATACGTAACTAACGTATAACCTAAATGAAAACACATCAGCTACGGTATATTTTTATAAAATTTATAAAAGGAAGATACTGATTCAAAAGGAGAAGGTTAAAAGTGGAAAAGGTTAAGAGCAAGTGACATGAGGTGGTGGTTTAGATTGTTCCCCTAGTATTGGCCTCTCCCATCCCATCTACTTTTTGCCTATTTTGGAATTCATTGCCTCTTAAAGAGCAATATGCTACGCACATACAAACAGGCAAAATAGGTGGGTCGAGGTGGGTCATGTCACGGGTTCAGATGAGTTTGGGTCTAGACAAGTCCGAGTTTAGATGGATCTTTTAGAAACATGGGTTTAAATAGGTTCGGGTCTAGATGAGTTTTGATAGGTTCACAAGAATTTTTATTTTATCCTTTTTTGAGATAAAAGATGAAAAAAGTGAAAACAAAAGCAAAAAATTTTACCTGCCTAGACCCGTCAGTTAATTGAAAAAAAAAAAAAAAAAAAAAAAAAAAAAAAAAAAATCTTTCGCTTGACCAAAGATTTGGTGGTTTCAAATGGACTCAGCCTACGAACCAACTAGGTTACACGTCAGATACAATAATGTCTTTTAACACTATAGGCACCATCCCACACGAACTACAAGTTTCGATTGCAAACTCCAGTGAACTAAATGGTTGGCCAAGTATTGAAGCAAATTCAAGCCGTGGAGTCTGGAGCTTCGGAGCCTCTGAGGTTAGACTAGACTCTTGTGCTTCGTAGCTGAAATAGATTGAAATAGTTCGAAAACCAGACCCATGTAAATTAACCATGTAATACAATGATGCAACATTTTAATCAATTAATCTAGTGACCTAGAATACCACAAAAAAACTGACTAAAATAAATACAATGCCACCTACAACGAGTGTATAAGAACAGCATTTTTATTGATTAACAAATTCTATTAAGTGTCTAGGGTGTGCACGTGAAAAATAAATGAGAAAGTGGGTTTCCTTTACTGGAGTTTAAGGAAGACTCCACCATGCTTTACAGGAAAGACAAAAGAAAATTCTTCACGGGACATAAGTCCCGAAACAATTTAGGGAGATAAATGTCATATATGTGGAGAGAGTTATTTTATTAGTTATTGTGAATGTATGCTCGCGTATTAGGTGTGTTTTTAAATGATAAAATATAATAAAAAGTTAAAAGAAGATAGAGAAGAAGCTGTAATAGTTGAAGAAAAGTTAAAAGAAATAATAAAAAGAAACGTTTTTTTTATGTGGAAAATTCCAAAGCTATTTAACACATAAACTTTTGAACCATTTTTTTTAACTCCAGAATAGTCCTTGGGCAACTGAACATACGTGCGACATGTGTCCCGCCATTGATTGAAATACAGTCTATTTTTGACAAAAATATTATTTATTATTATTATTATTATTATTATTATTATTATTTATTTATTTATTTATTTTTTTAAGTACAAAGTATATACAAAAACTTGAAATACGGTCTATTTTTGAAAAAAAAAAATGGTATTTAAAGGTTGTCCAGTCACTCTGGACATTTAGGAGTAAAAATTGTGGCAGAGTAAAAATTGATGTGTTGGGATGCCTCCGGGACATATTTGATTTTTTTTTTTTTTTTTTTTTTTTTTTAATGTTAAGCTCATGTTGTGAGAAAAAACTCTCAACCACACCCTTCACCATGAGACACGATGTGCTAAAGTTATCTATGCTTGTCACCCATGAGTACCGTCCCTAGATCGACCTAGATCAAGCTTACATGGAATGAGCTAAGCAATACATCTTTTTTCCTATACCACGTAAGACCACAACTTTCATAATTAAAATCAAGCAAACTTCATAAAAGAGTGTCAATGTTGTTTTCTATTCATATGTGGACGGTGACATCATTGTTGGGAAACTTTAAGGTGACATAACCGTGGGTCCCACTATTCCTAAAATTAACGGTTCTCATTAGGTGTCTTTTTGGTAACATTCGGGTGAGATATTTTTATGCTATTTATTCAAGTATGGTCAAAAAGCCTATATGTGTCACCTTCATAAACCCTACTTTTCACCTGTTTAAAAAGCTTATTATACCAAATTATTAGTAATTTAGTCCTGAAAGTTTAACAGCAAAATATGCAGTATAAGAAGTCAAGGTTCAAACCTCGTTAGGTATGTACATTTAATCAAAAAGGCTTGCCCTCTTCGTGTAACCTAAACAAGAAAAACCACGCCCGTTTATATCGTCTTATACTTTCATATATGAAGGTGTTTGTTTGTGCTTATACGCTTATTTGGTTCAATTTAATTCTATCCCATATTCCCATAGACTTTATAAGCACTTTTTCTATTGAGTTATAATAAGCTCATAAATGAGAAGGGAAAAAAAACTTATAATATATATCTAACAATAAGCTTATAATTTTAGAAAATAAATATAATCAAGCACCTTTTCCTATTTTATTTTCTTTTCCATGCACGGCTGTTTTTCAGACATATATATACATTTTATCTTGATATAGCAGGGTACCCGCGCAATGCGGCGGCGGGTACCCGATGACTAATTTTGTGGCGAGCAACTATTTTTCATTTCTACCGCGTGTTGCAGCGGGGTTGAATTTTAGCCGACGTATTTTTTTTATTGTAACTTTTTGGTTTCGTAAGTTTTATGATATTTTTATAAATATAAACCATAAGCCACTCGTAAAGCAAAAGTAACATGTTCATGTTTTAGGCTGCTGCTGGATCTTGAATAATGTATTAATTATATTATATTTTGTGGTTAAAAAATTGTATTTTTTTATGAAGGGTGTTTTTAATAATGTATTAATTGTATTAGGTGAGTATTCTTTTTTTAGTTTTACGTGTGCTTTGAGTCCTTGTAAATAATGCTTATAAGGTAGTATTTTTCACTTAAAGGGTATTTTAATGACTACTATTTAATAGCATTAATGTTGTTTGATAGAAAAGTGGTCTGAAAATGACTCCATGCTTATTTTTGTTGTACCATATGCTTGTTTTGTTGTAACTCTCAAAATTTGATGCATTAAAGTGTTGTAAACCATGCTTTATTTCTTGTAAGTCTGAAAATTTTGGAGAGAGATTCATTTGTGCATTATATGTAGTATAGATAATGATATCTCACACGTATTTACGATAAAACTTGAACCCACAACACGTTGATTGATAAACACGTACACTCAAATAGCAACAAGCCAAAGTCACTTGGGTGCAGCCACTTTTTTTCTAGCGGTCCTTCTGCTTTAAACTTATTTTCCCCAGACAAAAAATATATAATTTAACTAGTGGGATCACTACACTTTTTAGCCAATCAAATATTATTTTCACCACAAAACTCTTTCTTAATTTGGTTGGTTGAAAAAAAAATGAGACTATTATTTTGAGAAATCCCAAAATAAAAATAGGGACGGTAATTTTAAGACGGTGGATTGTGTATAAAGCAAAATCCGTACATCTACACATGTAATATCCCCCTACAACATTAGTTTATAAAGTTTAAAAGAGAAAACCAAGACAACTTTTATATGGATCTCAATTATTTAAAAGAGTATAAACTACGTAACAAGCCTTCCTTTTGATGATGTAACGAATCAACTCACCCCCCACATTCATGGGCTATAAATCAACCTCACACAAAACACCATTCATATCACAAAACCACTAGAGATATGCAAGGCCTTCGGACCTACAATCTCCTCTCCGACGTCGAATTCAAGCTTCAGCTAACTCGAACCACGGCCTCTCCCCTAGCAATCGACGTTTTTGAGACCCCTCATACACGTATCCAACGTCTCATAAATGAAAACCCTGTGATCATATTTAGCCAACCTTCTTGTTACATGTGTGATGTTATGAAACGACTTTTTTATTCCATTGGTGTTTATCCAACGGTTATCGAGCTAGAAGGCAGTGAGATTGATGATCTCACTGCCTTTAGTGACGGAGAAGTTGTTGCTCCCGCGGTTTTTATTGGTGGGACTTGTGTTGGTGGATTAGAGAACCTTGTGGCACAACATTTGAGTGGTGAACTTGTTGCGAAACTTGTGGAAGTTGGTGCGCTTATGTCGTGACAGGTTAGCAGTCGCGGATTCAGAAGAAAATCATTACGACCGCAAGTGGTAAAATACTAGGACATGCATGTAGTTTCCCTTGTTGTAATTTGCTCTTGTGTATTTTTATATAATCAAGTAGGTTTAGAGTATGATTGATGGTACAATTATGATTGGATCTTGTGAGTAGTTGTTAAGTAGGATATCGAATCCCAATTCTACGGTCAACATTATGTTTGAATAATTTATGTAATAAATTAAGACTTTTATGTTGTGTAATAAATGAAACTTATAATTAAGCATGTCTTCAAAGAATATGATTAATCTTTGTTAATCAGTAAATGTAAGTATGAAACATTGTCATTGTTTAGTTGAAGCTTAGCAAAGATGTTGAGCAATGAAGTATGTTTCCTAATTATAGGAAGAGGAGTGATACATCCACTCAAATTCATCCACAAAAGAATCCCACACGCTGAGGTGGCGTCGTATGATTGGTTTTTTGTGGGAGTTACTCTCACAAAAAACTAATCATCCAGCGCCACCTCAGTGTGTGAGATTCTTTTGTGGATGAATTTGAGTGGATGTAGCAAAATTCTTATAGGAAAGTCCTAGCTTGTTCTATGAAGAGAGAGAGAGAGAGAGAGAGAGAGAGAGAGAGAGAGAGAGAGAGAGAGAGAGAGAGAGAGAGAGAGAGAGAGAAAACTAATGACATCTTAAACATATTAAATTATGCTAATAAATCTATGAAAAATCTTTAGAACACAAATTAGAGCGCTAGGTGCTAGAGCTGGCATAACAGGTTACACGAACCTGTTAAGACACGAACCTGTTAAGGCCAAACACGAACACGACCTGTTAACTAATCGTGTCATTTTTCTCAAACACGAACACGACACGAAAATAAACAGGTGCACCTGTTAAGACCTGTTAACATGCATATGACCAAATCGAATGATACAAGAACCTGTTAACTTGTTAACATGCACCTGTTAAGAACCTGTTAACATACGTAATGATACATAATGCAAAAGTTCATACAATTTCAAAGACCCACATGAATGGATAATAGAATAGATTTAGGATTTTAGGGTTTTTAATTTTAAGGATTATATTATTATTATATATGTATTATAATATTAATAGGTCATAACAGGTCTGACCTGTTAAGACACGAAACCTGTTAAGGTCAAACACGAAACCTGTTAAGAACAGGTCGTGTCGTGTCGTGTTAACAGGTTTCGTGTCAAAATTGCCGGCTCTACTAGGTGCTCATGAGTCAGGACGCGTTTTATAGCAAAAAAGTGTTGTCATTTAAGCTTTTTCCCATATAACTTAACCCAAAAACACTCTCCCTCCATCACTCAAATTATAAGATACCCCGGGTTCAACACTTAACCGAATAAAACACAAATAAAAAATGCCGGATGACTTGGCTGGTAATTTTGACGCAATACCTTATAACGTGATGCGGGGTGTGTTGTCAGGGACGAAATCAGGACCAAATTTGACCGGGTGCACAAATTTTTTAGAACCATAATATAGGAACACATTTCGATGGACCATGTGCATTTAAGATTCATTTAGGAAAAATTTATGTTTTTGTCAAAAATTAACACTACATAAAAAAATTTATATGGGTCCCGAGCACCGCAGGAATCCCTAGTTCCGTCCCTTTGTGTTGTCAAGTCATATGGTCGCGTTATAGGGGTGTAACACGCCCTATAACTTGAGGCACCGAGTGCTTTTATTCTAAATTAACTAGGTGTTAACATTTGTTTACTATAACATATGCAGATTACATCTACGTAGATTCTTAAGAATAAAATCTTGATAAATCTAGACCAAGTCTGAGAATACTTAAAGCAATTTGTCCTAAGATTCCTAGCATTTTTTATCATAAATATAACAAGAAAAAAAAGTCTCGTAGCTCCCCGTATTCCAAACTGCTAGACAAGTATCCGATTGCCACCTTATTAAAGAGTAACATGAAACCATTAAGTAGAAGGAGTTTTAGAAAATGTCGTTAGATAAAGTGGTAAGCCGATGAGATTTTATCTATCCGAGTTACTGGGTAAGGGTGAGTTTTTGACTAAGATGCACGCAACCTAACGTGGGTATCCCCGCGTGACCATTTATGGAGAGTTTATTTGGCCACCTAAAAGAGTGTGCGTGGTGAGATTTGATAATGAAACATCTTGAGAGAACATTATGGTGTGTAACGACTAGGTCACCTGGGTGGTAGTTAGATATGATTGCTTATTAGCATATTTATCGCATTCAAATTGAATACTTGAGTGAACGTTGACTCTTTCACACAACAATCATCTGCAACTAAAATTGAGACCATTGGTGGAGAAGATTTATGGGAAATGTGAGAAGGCCGACATGGGGTCGGGAGTTGGTGTAGACATTCCATTCTCTTGTCTTAGTTCATGTCGATCAATTCCTACTCATAGCATTTGTGCTAGAACACCTCTAAGCTTTAGGGAATATGTATCCTATCACCAACGTCAACATCAAGGTGCATTGCCGCTGCATACAACCCCACATCCTGAGGTCTAGTGGTTTTTTTGCTACTTGCACCTTCTTCAAGAATACAATGATGGGGGGAAATGTATAGCAGCACTACTACTCAACCTCAAGATAGGGTTTTTTTGCAACAGTCATTCACCAAATGCTTGTTGGTGATAAATGCGTATCAACTAATACAATAGTTGATAGTACAAATGTAGAAGTGAAGGTGTTGGCCATCAACAAGAACATATGAAAGATGGTTGCGGACAACATCAGTTTCTCACCCACATATCTCCACTTTCCTTGTGCCGGTTTAGTTTACTCACCTTTTCATAATGTCTCAACACCACCACCATTTTTATTTATAGAAACTGTTAGAATTTGGTTATAAACAACTATAAGTTGAATATGACTTATACAACAACAATAACAACATACCCAATCCCACCGGGGCGGGGTATGGGTGAGGTAGAATGTAGATAGATCTTACCCCTACTCCAGGAATATGACTTATAAAGATGCCAGATTAGTAATAGTTGTTAGACAATTTTCTAATGGGTCAATCCTTAATTTTAACTATGGCATTAGGGCAAGATCTTCCAAAAGCCTGGAGAGTGTGTTTTTTATCCCAAACATAATCAGGTGCATCACTAGTTCATCCTTGTGATCGAGCGTTATGTACTAACTGCTTTGTTACATACACCTGCATCATCGATCATTTTGGAAACAATAAGGTGTATTGTACTTGCAATATATGGTTCATGACGGGACACACTGTATTTAACAAAGCCCCTAGTTAATCTAAGGATGGAGGCAAGGCATCTTAGATGTTGGTGATCAAAACATACCCCCGAGCCTTAAGGTGATCATGCACCAATACTATAGTTTGGTTACCACTGATTTTTGTTATTGCAATGCAATTTTGGAAGTTCAATTACTAATTAAGTTCTTCATTGGTGCTCATAAGTATGCTAAAGAAAAGGAGAAAATAAACAATGAAAAAGAATAAAATGAATGTATAAGTAAAGCTAAAGAAAATGTAGATAAGTAAAGCTACAGAAAACCGAAAATAAGAATTACTAACGATGCATGAGAAAGTAAAAGATCTATACTAAGATGATGAAATACCTTTGATGACATGATATCCGATAGCGAACTCATACACTACAATTCTTTTTATGAAAGAGGCTAAATCAATAGTGCTCGTGTTTGGGACAATTTGACACTGGTTTAATGTAGGATAGGAAATGGGCATTAGTACCGTACTTTACATGGTATAAGTAGCCTTAGTACCATATATGATTTACTTATAATCAAGATAACCAGTCGTTGCTAAAGGCTATCACTAATTTTCGGTCAAGGGAACCACATCGGTCAATGCAAACCACGAGGACGAAGGTGTAATTTACTTTACTTCTTATCATGGCTGTTATGAAATAGAGTACAACTGAAGCAAATTATGTGACCCTAACTTTATTCCAAGTGAATCTTCCTTCTAAATCGTGAAAACAATGTGTTTCATCATCTTTGTGACAATTAACTGAAATCTATGCAAATCAAAGACGTTTTCATGGACATTTTGTCTCTTCGAAAGCCTCCAACAGGCTCATATATTTACATTTGATCTGTCGACCATTGCTATTGAATATCTCTACAATTTTCAACTAGGAAAACAAATCATAAGTAAAAAAGTTTATGCAAGATGGGAGCATAAATGGCAGAGCTCCTTGAATTACATAAGATAGCCTCTTGTATGAGCATTCTTGTATTGATCGTTAGTCACGAGTGTAAGTTTCTGTCATCGTATTTCTTTTCCAGGTTGCATCTTCTTTTACATGATATCCAATGTTTTCATTGTAAAATCTATAGGTCGCCAAATTGAAATCAAATACATCAAAACTATTGGTATTTCCTGTCCCGCAAGGTGTGTCATGCAATTACCAGCAAGGTCTGGTATTGTTGTGATAGTAAATCATGCACCAAAAATCAGGAACAATGTGACACCAAGTGTAGGAAAACAAAAATATGCTGCTGATATCCTTTTATAGTACTTGTATACTTTATATGAATAAGCATCGATGATCATTCGTCATAATATATATCTTTTGTATTTAACTTGTGTTGATACAAAAGTTGGGCGTACCTGGTTATTGGCTTTTGCTCTCGTACCAATTCGCTTCTTAGTACTTGTTACCTGCGTACTAAGAAAATAAAACAACACCGTTAGGCTTATCGAGGGATTGTCTCCCCCGATTAGACTCCGGCGTGAGAGTAAGTAATCGATTTAGGGTTCTCGTAGAGAGTTAGGGTTTTGTATATCGTACCTTTGAATGAGAGATGTCATTCCTTATATAGGGGCTGAAACCGTGTAGGTTTCTTGCTCCTTACTTTTCGCATACGTAATGCTTATCCGGGGTAAGGATATCTATTTCATGAATAGGTGATCCTTATCGCATACCCGGTTAAGTTTGGTTGGGCTTTGGGCTTCGTGAGCCCAAGCCGTGTTTATTATGGCCCGTTATTCGTTATAATAGCCCACTCATGGTGGGTTTGGGCCAAGTAATGTTTATCATTTGGGCTCGTGGCCCAAATATAGACTATACGTCATCATGTCCCCCCAGTCTAGTGTGCGCGGCTCGTAGCCGCGGATACTAGACTTAATATTATCAGCGGTAAGCGTGGCGGGAGATCAAGGAAATATTACCGCCTATTTTTAAGTGCAATGCACCTAACCATAAGTATTTCAAACGGATACCTCGAAAATCGGGGGTGGTGTCCACGTGGCCCTCGTAAATCGGGAAAAAATGCATGTACCCGTTCAGTTCCAGCCATACATTTTTTGTGAGTGGATTCCACGTGGAGATAAACTAGGGTTTTTTCACTCCCTATATAAGAGTCACCGCCCCACTTTTTACGATCACACAGTAAAACACACACTTATCACTATTCACTTTCCTTGAAAGCTTTTTGCAAAGAAAATACTTCATTTTCGTAGGTAATTTGTGTGCGTCTCACTTAGTATTTTGATGAAGATGGTTGCTCAGTTGGAGGATTTTCGCTCTGCGATGTCCATTGAGGATGTTACTGAATTTACGTCTGACTATTTCGTGCCTCTGGATGTCCATCCAGAGGCTCCAGATGTGGACGCGTGTATAGCTTATTTCCCCGAAAGGAAAATAGGGCTATACACGAAATTCTTTGAGTACGCGAATTACCGCGTACCCATATCTATTTTTCTGAGCGATTTGCTCAATCATTATCGCCTTCACATCTCTCAGCTGCACTGTATAGGTGCGGCTAAGGTGTCGAATTTTGAAGTAAACTGCCGTTTACTTGCGATAGAACCGACTGTGGCCTTCTGCCAGGGGGCGCTTCAGTGTTATACTGAGAAAGTAGACACCCTAAAGAATTGGAGGGAGTACTTTTTCTGGGTTGATGATGTAGTCTTTCCCTTTCCCTATGAGTTTTATACTCAGGATACATTACCAAGGGATGGGCGCCCCGCACCCGGTTCCTACAGGCTGGCTGACGCGCAGATTCTGGATGCCAACCGACTGGCCATTAACCCCTATCCGGAGGAGTTTTTGGTGCATATGGGGTTGAGCCGCACTTATTTTGGCGCTGCGGATGAGGTGCCTACTTTCTTGAGTGAGGATGGCCGGGGTGGGTGTTCATCGCTTCTACTTCAAGCTTTGTAAGTCTTTTTTTGTGTATGCGCGCTTTTAATAACTAATCCCTTTTTTTCTTTCTTGCTTTATTGATGTGCGCAGAGATGGATCTGTTTGCTGTGGTTAAGCTGGACAAGCCGAAGCTGGTAACTATAGGGGTGCGCCCTCTGAGGGAAGGTGAGCAGCCCCTACTGGAGGCGACGGAGGGTCATTTGACCGTCCTGCCAGAGGCGGTCCCTGAGAACACGCCACCGCTCCAAGTGACGCCTGTTCAGAGCGTGGCGCCCGATGCGGAGGTGGCGCCCACTGTGGAGGTGGCGCCCACTGTGGAGGTGGTGCCTAACGTGGAGGTGGCGCACAAGGAGGCGCAATCGGGGTCGTCTGACAGCATAAAGATCCTTAATCCGGAGGAGGTGCTGAAGGAGGAAGTTGCGCAGAATGTTAAGCGCAAGGGAGAGGCTGGAGGCAGTGGCACCAGGAAGAGGCGTCGACACGTCATTGGGGACGCGGAGTCTAATGCGGAAGAGACATCTACTTCTGGCGCGCGGTTGAAGGTTGCTGAGGCTTCTCCGTTTTCTGTAAGTGTCTGCGTTTTTATCATCTCTCTCCTTTTTTTTTTATTATATTACTTGTTGTAATATTTACTAACTATTTTTTGTTGCGTAGGGATGATGCTGCGAAGAATGATGGAGTCTTCGTTGATGAGGTTTCCTCTCCACAGAATGAAAACAGGGAGGGGAAAGCCAAGGTTGCTGATGGTGGAGAGGCGCAGCAGCTGATGGATGAGCTGGCTGCGACTGCTGCGCGCCAAGCTGAGCTGGTGGCTCAGCTAAAAGAGAAGTATGTCGGAGAGAGCAGTGCTCTTGCCCAGAAGGATGAGGAGTTGGCGAGACTCCGTGCGCAGTTGACTAATGCGCAGGTGGAGTTGGAGGCCTCGCGGGCGCATGCTGAAAAGATAACCCATGAGAAGCTGTCCGCCATGGCTGAGGTGGTGAAGGCGCGCGGGGAGCTGCACCATTACAAGTCTGACTTGACATTTGCTGTGCGCTTCTTGGAGGAGAAGAAGGTGGAGCACTACGCTAGCATCACCAAGTTTAAGGAGGAGATGTTGAAGGTTATCCAGGCGCAAGAGGATAAGCTGCGTGGCCTCAGTATTAAGTATGACGAGGAATTATATCCTCATTTGATGTCTACCATTGCTGAGCGCAGGTATTTATGTTTACTTGTCTTCATAATAACTTTATCGCCATGCTTTTTACTTACACAAATTGTCTTTGTGAATGTAGGTGGTTGATTAGCCATGGACTGCGCCTGGCAGCTATGGGCACGCTAGAGTCCCCAGAGGTAGTGGACGCCTTTGGGAAGGTGGTGCATTGCATGATGGCGCGTGGTAGATCCCACGCTATGGAGGATCTCCACGAGGCCAAGCTGCTGAAGAAGGACTTGGCGGAAGTCCCTGGGTACAGCCCTACAGCTTATGATGAGTTGCTGCAAGCAATGGCGGGGTTGAAGGTTCTTGAGTTGCCGCACATTGGGAGGTTGGAGCGCGATCAAGATGACCCCATAGATGTTCTGATGGCGGGGTTGACATTGCAGCGCCATCTCGGGGAGAATGGGGAAGGGGAATCAGATTACTATCTGAAACCTGATGTTTCGCAGCTGCAAGTTCCTGTGTTCGCACGGCCTTGCGACATCCTCAAACCCTTTGCTCTTGAGAGGGAGATTCCCTTGAAAGAAGTGTTGGAGCGACATGAGCAGAGGGTTGCTGTGAAGAAGGGTATTAAGGGTAAGGCAGTGATGTGTGGCATTGGCGCTGCACACATCCCCAGGTCAGATGGTGTGCCTGTAAGCGTTCCATCCGTGTCTATGCAGGATGCCTTAACTTTGAGGAAGCTGCAGGAAGCGGGGAGTTCCGCCGCCCCGGAGGATAGTCATGAGCATCGCCATAGCATATAGGCTTTTTGTATATTATGTTTTGCCTTGTAATTTTTGTAAATAACTTATGAATAAGATAATTTTTTGTTTAAGTTCGTGACTTAAAATATACTTGCATTGTTTGCCAGAAATTATTTAACCAAGTGTTTTAAGTGCGTGACTTTAAGAGATACTTGCATTGTTTGCGAAGTTTTGGTATTTGACCAAGTGTTTTGGCTCGTTATTTGCTAAGCTTGTACAGTGTACTTAGTATGTGCGCATCCGTCGTGGGGTGCGAACGCAAAACTTACCTTGACGTCTCAAGAGTAAGGCGCTTAGCAAGGATACGTGATCCTATGTTGATGGGTTTGCAGCCCTCTTACTCAACGAGTGAATTAGTAGGTTAACTTATCCTTTATGCCTTCGTGGGTCTTTAAGTGGTGCATGCACGCCATGTAGGCAATAAAAATGTAAGATAACAATATTGACATTTATTATGTATGCAATAAAGTAAAATACGCTATGGAGTTAGCTAAAAACCATAACATTCTATTGATACTTGCAAGTTTTTAAAAGAAAATAAGAAAAATACGATTCCTAGGAAAGAAAAAGAACAAACACTTATTGGGCATCACGTAGGATGCGAGGGTGTCTGTGTAAGGGCCGTAGCCTAGAAGTAACATTTTTTAAGATTGCAGATGTTCCAGGTGCGCGCTAGGTCTTGGCCTTCCATATCGCGCAGTCTGTATGCGCCGTTGCCGAGCGCGTCTGCGACCTCGTAAGGTCCTTCCCATTTAGGTCCGAGCTTGCCTGTGTCTTCTGCGTGGCTCGCGTCGTTGGCGCGGTAAACAAAGTCTCCTGGTCTGAATGAAGTGTGTTTGACCTTTGCGTCATAATACTTCTTCATTTTTGCCTTAGCCTTTGCTTCGCTTATAGCTGCGCGTTCTCGTCTTTCTTCCAGTATGTCTAAGTCTATACGCCGTTCCTCGTCGTTTGTCGTGACGTTGACCTCTGCTGTGCGTATAGTTGGCATTCCTATCTCAGCTGGTATGATGGCTTCTGTTCCATAGACTAGGGAAAATGGCGTGTCGCCAGTACTGGTTTTGATTGTTGTATGATGCGCCCTCAAGACATGCGAGAGCTCATCTACCCACCTTCCTTTGTGTTCTGGGTTATTAATCCCATTCATGAACCCTGAAATTTTTAGGATTTCAGGACATGTTTTGACTTGTATGCACTCATCCTTGAAACGTTCCATAAATGCACTGGTTGATTCGCCTTGACGCTATTTCACTCTTGCTAGTTCCACAGGGTTTTTAGCGCACTTCTTTCGTTGGGTGAAGTTGAGGCGGAATGCTTTCCTTAATTCCTCAAATCCACCAATGCTCCTACGTGGGAGTTTGCTAAACCATGTGCGCGCGTTTCCTACTAATGTGGAATTGAACATGTGGCACCACACAGGCTGTGGCCAGTTTTCGATAGTGGCGGCTGATTCAAAAATTTTTAGGTGATCATCCGGATCACCTGTTCCATCATATGTTTTCACATTAGTGGGCATGCGCCCGCGTTTACGGTCTGAGTAATCGCTGATGCGCCGTGTGAACGCATCGATTTTCTGGCGTCGCCATGGGAGAGACATATCTTCATTCTCTTCTTCGCGACGTTTTCCTCTTGACTTCCAGTGTCCTGTTTCTTTATCCTCGTTGTCCGAGGAGTCGCTGGAAGAAGGGTAGTCTCTTTTTCGGCGCTTGCGCCGGCTTCTTTCAGAAGAAGAGCTTGAGGAACCTCTGCTTGGGGATCTTCTTCTCCCCAATCTATCTTGAATCCTCCTACTCCCAGGTTTGGAAGATCCTTGGCTTAGCGAATGTTGAGGCCCTAATCGATCTTGTATTCCCCGACTGCCAAGTCTGGAGTGGACATTAGTGCGCCTCTCGCTGTCTCCTGAGTATTGTGAATCAGATATCGTACCCAACCTATCATGGATAGTAGTACGTTCTGCGCGTCTTCCTCGTGGGTGACGCAGTGGTGATGGTTCGCGTTCATGACCAAAATTGAGTCGGGCTTGTAGGTTCGTACTTGCCCTTCTTGTTGCTTCTTCTTGCATGAGGGCGGTTAGGGTCTCATAATTTTGGGATACAAAGTTTCCCAAAGTTAGATCGGGTGCGTCCTCGGTTGTTGCAAGAATCTCTGCCTCAGTGTTGGGCGCCCTACTTCGGTCAGGCGTGCCTGGCGTCGCAGTGTTGTTCACTGCGGGTATAGCTTGGTGAGGAGTGGCAAAGAGGGTGCGCTGGAGTTCTTCAACGCTTGGGACTACTGGGGTAATCTGGGTAGTCCTTATAGGTAGTTCTACTGCTAGAAGAGGTGGGGTTGTCCCTGCCTCGTGGTGACCAGGTGCGCTGGTTGTACCAGCAGCCTGTCTGGAGGTCGGATCTTGTTGATTCTTCCTCTGATGGTCACGCTTTTCTGACTGCGGAGTCCGCTGGCTTGAATTCTTATGTTTCGTCATTCTAGTTCTTAGTAGGGTCCCACGGATGGCGCCACTTGTTGATACAAAAGTTGGGCGTACCTGGTTATTGGCTTTTGCTCTCGTACCAATTCGCTTCTTAGTACTTGTTACCTGCGTACTAAGAAAATAAAACAACACCGTTAGGCTTATCGAGGGATTGTCTCCCCCGATTAGACTCCGGCGTGAGAGTAAGTAATCGATTTAGGGTTCTCGTAGAGAGTTAGGGTTTTGTATATCGTACCTTTGAATGAGAGATGTCATTCCTTATATAGGGGCTGAAACCGTGTAGGTTTCTTGCTCCTTACTTTTCGCATACGTAATGCTTATCCGGGGTAAGGATATCTATTCCATGAATAGGTGATCCTTATCGCATACCCGGTTAAGTTTGGTTGGGCTTTGGGCTTCGTGAGCCCAAGCCGTGTTTATTATGGCCCGTTATTCGTTATAATAGCCTACTCGTGGTGGGTTTGGGCCAAGTAATGTTTATCATTTGGGCTCGTGGCCCAAATATAGACTATACGTCATCAACTTGCGTGATTCATAAGATGTCGTCTCGTTAATGTGTTGTCAATGTAATGAATGAAATGCGAAGACACTTTGTTTCAAGCATACATATCTTCACCTATTACCCAATTTACTCAACAAGTGTCATTTGCCTCCACAAATAAATGAAGATTTGAAGCTGCACAACTGGTCAATTAGAAACTCACAAATATATGTCACTAGTAAAATCGACGCTTTTGCCGGCGACATTTTTACCCCCTTTCCGTCGACATGTCGACGGAACCATACGTTCCCGTCGACATGTCGACAGGAACATAACGACGGCTGTGTTTCGTCAGGAACAACGTTCCCATCGACAATTGTGGAAAACTAGAGGGGGGGGGGTTGAATAGTTTTACGTCTTTTTAATTTTATTTTGAAAACTTAGTTTAGTTTTAAAACCTTGTTTGCTTTTAAAACTTTGATTCAATCTTATGTGAACTCAAATCTTAAACAATATGAACAAGTATATCTAAGTATAAACAATAATAATAATGTATGCTAAGTATGTGAAATCAACACATGCATAATATAAACAATTGTAGCTATATACGAGAGATAAGTACGTAATCGTTTATTTTATAATCCTTAGTTATATTTTGTATGAAAACTATACTTGATCGAAATGATCAATTATATGTATGTAACCTTTTTAGTTTGATTGTAAAAACTTTGTTTTGTGAATAAAACTTTCGTTTGATCTTTAAGTAAAATCAATACTAGCACTATATGAGCAACTATATATATACGTCTACGTCTACAAAAGTAATAACGATATAAGCAAGATAATAAGTAAGATATGGAAAGATCTAACCGCGAGACAAAGGATTTATAGTGGTTCGGCTACAAGGACACCTTCCTTGCCCTACTCCACTCCTCGAGTCACCTACTCGAGAGTTTTCTTCACTATATCAACAAGCTCCCTTATGGCGGAGAAAACCTTACACACCAATTTCACACCAATAACACACCAAAGCTTCGTCACAACGAAATCACACCTTCTTCACAACTACTTCACACCAATCTACTACACACCTATCTTCACAACTACTTCACATCAATCTACTACACACCTATCTTCACAACTACTTCACACCAATCTACTACACACCTATCTTCACAACTACTTCACACCAACTATCTTTACTACAATCTAGTTCACACCTATCTTCTACACACCAATTATCTTCACTACAATCTACTAGCCAATCACACTATCTATATTCCTAACACAACTATCTACAATCAAATATTCACAACACACTACACAAAGATATATGTAAATATTCTTGATGATGCACCAACAACTTGGATGTGGAGGTCACAACAAGTTGTAATACTTCTTGTCTTGGAGGATAGAAGTATTTTTCTCTTGCACTTGAGAGGATGATGTAAGAATCACTTTGAAACAAAGGATTATGTATTTATGATCAAAGGATTTGGAGAATAGAAATGGGGATCTAGAACAGAAAGTTTAGGAGTGCAAAAGGTGAGAAAATTCTGTGGGATGAACCAGTATTTATAGAAAAAAAAAAAAACTGTTCTGGAGCGTGGCCGGTCCCCTTAATTAGGGGCCGGTCCCCTTAATAATTATGGGGGCCGCCTAGGGAATTAAGGGGGCCGCCCCTCCAGAACGTTGAGTTTATTTGTCTTTTTGTGGGGAAGGTTTTTCTGGATTAGATTTGCCATTTTTGGTTGGAAATTTGAATTCATATATTTATAATGAATTAAACATATTCCTTTAATTCCAAAAATGTTTTGTAAAAGATATAAAATATTTTGTGACATTTTATAAAAAGTCTAGTGTTTAAGAAAATTGTTCCTTTGATCATAGAATGCAATAAACACTTTGTTTATTCATACCTTAAGTGATTTGGATGTAAAGACAAATGTTAAGCACTAAAAACTTGTTTACGTCATAAGTTTTAGATTAATGAGTTTATGCTTTGTAATTATCAAAACATAGAGACATTGTTAATATGTTAACAATGTTTTTAGACATTATTAATTTATGTCAACAATCTCCCCCTTTTTGATGATTACAAAACCTTAAACTCTTTAAACCTAAAAATTAATTTTTAGACAAGTATTAGAGTTTAACATTCACTTCTCCCCCTTTTTGTAAAATCAAAAAGGTTATGCCGACTATCTTCGTAAATGAAGTTAGACGGGATAAAAGCTCCCCCTTGATGTGTGCTCCCCCTTGTTCGATGGCACCAAGGGATCGAGATATGGAATGCGCGCAAGAAAAATATTAGAAGCACAAGCATATATAGAAGAATATGCAATATACAAATAACAAGCATAGTAAACAAATATTAAGGATACATAACAATTAATTCAAAGTGATTATGTTAAAAGATCCTAATTTGCCAAAGAGAGCCATCGGACTTGCTTGTAACAAAAGGTTGGTTGATTCGTATTTGAAAGTGAAAATCATAAGCATATGGTATGCTTAGATGGTTGATGATGGAGTGTTTGGAATGAGGATGGTTGAGTTAGGATAAGGTTGTTGGATTAATGGAGGTTGTTGGATTAATGGAGGTATATGTTCGGGTCATGAATGTTGGATAGTTTGGTGGTGGAGAGTTTGTAGCGGAAGTGGTTGATTGAGGTTTTGGATGTTGTTCAAGTGAGGGTATTGGATGTGATCTAGTGAGAAGATATTCAATCCAAGTGTTCATTGAATGCAATGGTTTTTAGGAGAAAGATGCAACAAGGTCAATTGTTGACATGCTTCTCAAGTTGATTTATGTTGTGTGGTGATGGGGGTGATCTAGATGAAGGTGGATCCAAATTGCGTTGAGCAAGATGTAAGGCTAAAAGAGCACTAAGCTCATGGGCTTCTTTTAGCGCCTCAACGAACTTCAAGTGTTCGGAGGAAGGTGATGGTGGTGGAGCATGATAGTTGTCTTGGGTGATGGTTTGAACATGAAACATAGGAATGGCATGTGAAGTTGTAGGATGTGGTGGTGATACTCTTGGTGGTGGAGACATGTTTGAGCTTGGGTAATCATGAAAACATGATATGGGTGGAAGAGATCCTTCATGAGTGGATGGTGTTTTTGTTGAATGAGCAACATGTAAAGTGTTGGTAATGAGGTTGGGATTATTGTTTTGGGATTGTGCATGCTCATCATAAGAAGGAGCATTAGTCGAAGCACGAATGGATGATTTGTTGTTAAATGGATCATTTGTGTGAGAGTGAGGTTTAGGTGTTGGTTGATTATGAACAACATCGCTTGAGTTGTGAAAAGATTATGAGGTTTGAGTGTAATGTAGAAGGATATGGGTGAGTAAAGGTTTTTGATATGTAATGTTGGTGAGAAGGAAAGTGAGGTGTTAGGTAAGTAATGTTTGAAAACATAGGAGGAATTTGGTGTTGGATGTTTGACAACGTCATTTGATTTGACGGAATTTTAAAGGAAGTTAGGCTTTCTTCTCCAAACAAGTTTCTTGGTGGTTTTGGTTTAATGGGAGAGGAAATGATGAGATGAGTGGAGATTGAGAGGAATGAGAGTCTTTATAATGTAGGATTGGTGGGATCAAGGATGGATAAACATTGATGGAAGGTTTAGGATAAAATAGGTTTGTGAATTTTGGGAAGTGTAGGATGAAATGGGCTAAAAAATAGAAAAGGGAAACAACACCTTCGACCATCAGATGGCCGGTCCCCTTAATTGGAGGCCGGTCCCCTTAATAATTAAGGGGGCCGCCCATCTGGTGATTCCCAAATTGCCAGAAAAGGGTTTTTGGTAGTGAATTGCTGATGAGGCGAAAAATGATCCGTTTTTAGGGGGTCATTTAAGCCCGAATCCGACTTTATTTGATCAAATATTGCCCTAAATCGTTCCTTTTGTGATTTTAGGTGTTTGGAGAGTGAATTCTGAAAAAGAAGCCATTTTGGACGTTTTTGGAGCATAAAAGTGAAGAAAACGGCAAAGTATCAATTTTCCATGCTGAAGACACTAGGTGACGGCGTCAAGAGTTATACCCTGACAGCGTCAGACATCAAGAATAAAACACCGTAGTTGATGACGGCTTCAAAAGTCATCCTGACGGCGTCAAAGTACAAAGAATAAAATACCGTGGTTGGTGACGGCGTCACATAGGCCGTCATAAGTAGATCAAGGCCGTCCGAGGAAGTATTTGGCGGCGAGGTGACGGCGTCACATAGTTGTCTTGACGCCGTCAGCCCAGTTTTCCTATATATAGTTTTCTAGTTTTTTCATAAAAGAGAGAGAAGTTTTGGCGAAACCCTAAAGACGAATTTGGTGTATCTTTTACAGGTTTTTCAAGGGTTCCAAACCCTTTATACCTTGCATTGTAATTGAGATAAGTGTTCCTCTAATTCAATCAATATGTCTATGTGTTGGTTGTTTATATCTTGTTCTTGTCTCAATTCCATTATGCTAGGCTAGATCTCTTTTGTGCTTGCTTAGATCTAATGAAACCTAGATGTTGATTATGTGTTGATTACTTGTCTATTCTTGTCTTGGATGAATGATTTTATATGTTAGGCTTAAGAAAACTGGCAGATCTCCAAATGGTAACATGCTTGAACGTCTTAAGAAACATGAACCGAGGCGTACTAGGTCTTTATTGGTTGTATTTAATGCATGAGCCACGGTTTACAATCCCTATAGTTGTGCTGGGTCATGGTGTAGGAGGAGATAAGAGCTCATAGAGTTGGGGAGTTATGTATGCCACCCCACGAATGGTATTAAGGAATACAATCCGTCATCCATACAAGTATAACAAGTAATTAATGTGTAAAAGATATCTAGGGAGTAGTGAAGTCTAAGTAAACACAATTTCTCCAATTACTGCTCACAACATTAGTAATAATTAGTTTAATTTCATTTTCTGTATTTTATTTTGATTGCATCTTAGTTTTGGGTTAGTTGAATAGCAACTAATTCCGCCCACTCTTCCAAAACCCGAGATTTTACTTGCTTTCATAAAAATATAAAAATACAAAAATAATCATCCCTCACCTTTAGAACTAGTAATTAGGTTTTCTAATCCTAGCGACACTATTCCTAAGCTGAACGATCAATCCCCCGGTACTTGTCACTATACTATACTACAACGATCAGGTACACTGCCTGGTGGGGGTTGTAAGCTTCTCGAGATCCCTCGAGAGGTAAAGCCTGTTGCGATTCCCACGCATCAAGTTTTTGGCGCCGCTGCCGGGGAATAGTTATTGTCTAGGTTAGGATTTCTTTTTATTAGGTCTACTTGCTAGATTCCTTTCTAGTAAGATTTTATTTTTATTTTTAGGTCTTCTTTAGTCTATCTTATTTCTTCGTGCCTTTGTTCGTAACTCTTTACCATCCGACATCATGGAAGGTGGTAACATCTTTGAACCCATCATCCCACCACAACAAAACCCACCATTAGAACCCCTTAGGCCCCGAACCTTAGGAGAGTATTCCCGACCTAGCCACCAAGGCTACCGAAACATCATTGAGCTCACCGGAGACAATGTGACCCCCTTGCGATCCGACACCATCCGGTTGGTGCAAAGCGGATGTGCATTCCATGGACTTCGTTCCGAAGATCCAAACCAACACCTTAAGGACTTCCTCAAAATCGTAGATTCCATAGACCTAGGTGTTGAAACTAGAGAGACTACCCGTTTACGCCTATTCCAATTCTCTCTACGGGATCAAGCTAGTCAATGGCTTGAGCGTTTACCCCGGGATCCATCACCACATGGGATGATCTCACCACTCGTTTCCTTGCTCAATTTTTCCCACCGGGGAGAACTACTAAGCTTAGGAATGACATCTTGATGTTCCAACAACGTCAAAATGAATCTCTTTATGAAGCATGGACTCATTTCAAGGACTTACTCCAAAAAGTCCCCCATCATGGCATAGATCTTTGGCTCCAAGTCCAAATCTTCTATGACCATATCGACATCGCCACGAGGCGAACCATTGACCAATCGGCCGGTGGTAAGCTACGTGATCTTAGTGCGGAACAATCATGGGAACTCATAGAAGATCTTGCTCTCTATGACAACGAAAGTTGGAATGATCCCCGTGATTTGAACAAAACGGTCAAGGCAATATCTTTGCCTTCGAACGATTCTAGCACTCCCGACCGTAGGATCATGGAACTTGAAGGTCGAGTCAAGTCTCTCATGAAATCTTACGAAGCTCATAAACCTTCAAGCCAAGTAAGCAGAATCGCTTCTACATGCAAACTGTGCAATGGCCCTCATGAGACCTATAACTGCATGGAACTTCCAAAACGTGCTTATAACGAATTCACATCATCACACATAGGTCAGGGTCCTCGAACTTCTGCCGAAGCCTATGAGGCATGGAAGGATAAACCTGATTTTAGAGGGTACCGAACACGAAGTGTATCCTTCAATGACTCCTCACCACTCACTTGGTCCGAGCATTTTCCGTCGCAAGGTGTCCCCAAGCAAAGCTGTGAAGATGATTTAAAAAAATTCATTCTATCTCAAGAACTACAGCTCACTACGCTCGAGACAAAATTTAAACAACAGCAGGCTGACGTAAACAACAAGATTTGTAATCTGTTAACTGCTATCAAAGAGCATATTGATAATAAGCACATTCACATTGACGAGGTTAAGTCTGCTACCGTCATGAGTCCACCAGCCTCCCCTGTGAAAATAAAAAGTCCTAGCAAGTTATTCAAACATCTATCTCCTAACGGAAAAGGACTTGTCTACCCCCCTGGACCAATCCACTTCATAAACACCATCACCACAATATCTGCTGCAGCACCTAACCCAACCCAACAACAAACTAACAAATTCAGTCAGACAGCGAAGGATGAGACCTCAAAGGTTGACCATGCTTCGGCAAGGAGACCTACCAACTCACCCGAGCAATGCACCGCGCAGGAATCCGACAAACCGGATGAAAGGAACGAGAAATCGGAAGAACAGGAGAAAGATCCAACCATTTTGGGTAAATCTATTATAGAAGAATCCGAGAGAAAAATGGAGGATGTTATTAGTGTGGGTAGCAATCAAACTAAGGAAAGCAACTCTAAATTTTTCAAGATCTCATGTACCATTGAGGAAAAGCTCTTAACTGATAGTCATATAGATCCTAGCTTCCCAGTCAACGTGATCCCACTTTCCCTATATCACAAGACCTTCCCAGAGCACATTGCGTGCGAAAGGGTAATAGAAAATTTGTCAATTAGGATTGGAGAGCTTGTTTACAATACTGACCTCACCGTGGTTGATGACGTGGACCCTCTCACCAATCGAACATTAACCAACCTTGTCCTTGGGATGCCATTTATCAATGAATCGGGAGCAATCCTTGATGAGAAAGATGGTAGTGTATTACTCACCAATGGTGTTAGGAAGGTAATTTTTCGTAGGGATAGTGAGGAGGTGTATGAGTATCGTCCCTCCCTTGAGGGGAATCTATATGGGTCGAAGGATGGAGAGTTGAGGAAGATAAGAAGGCGTGATCCGAATAATCTCAAAATCCCCTGCATGATCGGTCATAAGTACTTCGATAACATATACATTAATGTATTCCTGCCAAAGAATTTTATGTCATTGTTTCATTATAACAATATCTGCAGATGGGGGATGACTTACAAGGGAGAGAAAGTGGTTGGTAAGGATCATGAAATACAGGTGTTCGTAAGAAATATGGCATTCCCTATGGAGTTCACGATTGTGGACAACATAGAGGACTATGTCGACCCTAGGCTATCGCAAGTCGTCTTTGGAGCACCCTTTTGTAAAATCACTAATTTGATAGTGGATGACTTGAACGGAATCATGACCTTCACTGACGGGATTAAGAGGATTTCATACCAAACGCCATACAAAAGAAGAGACCTTAGGGGAATAGATTGCGACGGGCTTGATATGATGAGCTCCTAACTTATCTTATGTGATGAAGATGTTAGGAGAGGGTGTAGAAATATTTCTGATTTATCATGTGGATTCTTTAAGGATGTTAGTAAGCTCGGCTCTAAGTATCGACATGATGTTTTCGAATTCGAAGATCCGAAGTACTTGCACTACGAAAGCGATACTAGTTTAGAAGACGACCTAGAGAGTGGAACCAATGATGAGATCACGTGATAGCCCATGACTTTGAGTCTAGCTACAAGACTCGTAAATAAAGAAAAGCGCTTCTTGGGAGGCAACCCATGTTTTGTGTGATTTTATTTGTTTGATTGTTATTTGCTTCCGTATGCATGTTTTATTTTTATTGTTGGTTGATCATGTTTCTCAATTGAAATGTGGAAATACTTTATTATGTTGTTTGGCCTAATCTTAACTTCAACCTAAAGGTATTTTTGCAAAAGATAAGTGTAAGGGGAAACCCCAAATATGTTTTTAAGAAACAAACCGATCATGATTCTCCACAATATTAAATGAACATGTATATTCGTATTTGTTAGAGTCAAATGCTTGTATTGAGTCATAATGAAGTTTTGCAGGATTTTCCAGGAAGTAGGACAAAGTTTTTCCAGAAATTTTCCGGAAACTTAACATAAGAATTTCTGCAGGTCTATTCTGACGGCGTCAGAGTATTACTCTTGACGGCGTCAGGAGTTAAAAATCTGGAAATTTTACCGGTTTTGTTTTTCTAATGGAGGCTTATGGTTTTTGTGAATTATTAAGTTTTATAATCTCCAGGAAATCTGCAAACTTCATTCCACAAGCATTATATCTTACTTTGTTTTCTAGGATTTAGTAACTTATATAGGATGCCGCCGATTTTACGCGAGGTTGTCTTGTCTATTGTTGTCAGGATTTACAGGTTATGTATGACAAGAAGATGATTTATATTCTGGAAGGGAAGCTTTGATTGTTCATTTTCTTGGAGGAAGATTTAACCTGGCCAACCTATAATCCATACCGAGCGAATCAGGGGAGTATTTGATTTCATTCTCTTTACTTTTTCACTTTTACATTCTTTACTTGAACATTGGGGACAATGTTCATCTTAAGTGTAAGGGGAGGGTAAAAAGATGATACCTTACATATGCACTTTCGCTTGAGTTTGTTTTGTTTGATAGTAGATGTGTAATAAAACTATGAGAAATACTTGTTAGTGTAATTTTAGCGCCAAATTTAAAATTTTTTACAACATTTAGGAGTGAAACTTTAGCCATAGCAAGCGTCTCATGGATAGGAGGTTGTATGACTAGCACATAACCGTATATTCAGAAAAATTTTCCACCCAAAAATGTGAGGTTCGCCTTTAGATTTGATAGGAAAAGCATTCATTATTAGTGCTTATGAGTGTACCGGTAGTATTTAGATTCTAGAACTTGCGTTAGTGATGCATCCCGAGACCGCTAGTGAGACTACATTCGTGTAGTAGGATTTACTACATGATAAGAGGCATTAGGATCACCCTTGTGTTAAACCCGTATCATAATTACTTGACCATTTAAGTCATATTACTTGGCTAGTTAAGTCAACTAATTTTTCCCACACCCTTTGCGTTGTACTCATTTTTAGTACACGAAACCCCTAGTACACCCCTCCGAGCCTATCTTTTCGTTTCTAACTTTAAGCATCTTACTTAAAGGAAGAATTTGTTACACCCCACTTAAATGTACACCCAAATCGCCTTAGCCTTCCGTGTATGCGCTCATTTTTAGTGCATTATTGTTATTTGTTAAACCCTAAGTTAACTTTCTAATTGATTACATGGTTGCTAAGTCGAGTCATATCCTTGTACATATTGTTTTGGGACGATTGGGACTCATGGGTAAGTACTTATTTTATGGAGTAATGGGGAAGAACATCATATTATTACCCCCATATGTACGTTAATCTTAAAAGTGCTCCAAGTGTTTTGATTTTCTTAATTCGAGTCATTAGATTAGTCAAATGTAAAGTATGTAAAGACTCAAGTGGAAGGGGAATGCTCATACCCCTATGATGTATTATTTTGGATGGTAGGGTAAGAGTGTATGCAAAAAAAAAAAAAAAAAAAAAAAAAAAAAAAAAAATCGAAAAAATTAAAAAAAAAAATAAATAATAATAATAGAAAAGAAAAAGAGAAAAAACATACGGACTACCATCCCGTTTTTATTCTATGTTCATTTTATGTTTTTGTTATTTTTCATTTGTTAGCTTAAGTCGAGTCTAGTCTTGGCTTAGCAACGCCATCTTGTACATGTAATTAACCAAGATTGTTAACTCGCCACCAGTAAAACTTCCTTTATCCAACAAAACCGTGTATTTCATATCCCTACACCTAATGTTACAACCCTTTAAAAGACCTCTTTGATAGTTTATCCTAGGTGCTTACGCCATGTGGTGGAGGTTTGATCCTTTCCCAAGCCTATGGTAATCTATTTTGCTATGACAGGTAGTGAGAGATATCTTCCATTTCCATAATGTTATATTACTTTATTACACCCGAGAGATGTGAGTATCTAAACACTATTTGTGAGGTGCTTGTGTATGACATCCGTGCTTGTCTATTGGTCTTTAGTGGAACGATTATTTGTTGTAATTACTTTTATATTAGTGTTAAATGACCCCTAACTTGTCTTTTGAGTAGAATAAAAGCTCATTTTCTTGAGGACAAGCAAATCTCAAGTGTAAGGGTATATGATGAGGCGAAAAATGATCCGTTTTTAGGGGGTCATTTAAGCCCGAATCCGACTTTATTTGATCAAATATTGCCCTAAATCGTTCCTTTTGTGATTTTAGGTGTTTGGAGAGTGAATTCTGGAAAAGAAGCCATTTTGGACGTTTTTGGAGCATAAAAGTGAAGAAAACGGCAAAGTATCAATTTTCCATGCTGAAGACACTAGGTGACGGCGTCAAGAGTTATACCCTGACGGCGTCAGACATCAAGAATAAAACACCGTAGTTGATGACGGCGTCAAAAGTCATCCTGACGGCGTCAAAGTACAAAGAATAAAATACCTTGGTTGGTGACGGCGTCACATAGGCCGTCATAAGTAGATCAAGGCCGTCTGAGGAAGTATTTGGCAATGAGGTGACGGCGTCACATAGTTGTCTTGACGCCGTCAGCGCAGTTTTCCTATATATAGTTTTCTAGTTTTTTCATAAAAGAGAGAGAAGTTTTGGTGAAACCCTAAAGACGAATTTGGTGTATCTTTTACAGGTTTTTCAAGGGTTCCAAACCCTTGATACCTTGCATTGTAATTGAGATAAGTGTTCTTCTAATTCAATCAATATGTCTATGTGTTGGTTGTTTATATCTTGTTCTTGTCTCAATTCCATTATGCTAGGCTAGATCTCTTTTGTGCTTGCTTAGATCTAATGAAACCTAGATGTTGATTATGTGTTGATTACTTGTCTATTCTTGTCTTGGATGAATGATTTTATATGTTAGGCTTAAGAAAACTGGCAGATCTCCAAATGGTAACATGCTTGAACGTCTTAAGAAACATGAACCGAGGCGTACTAGGTCTTTATTGGTTGTATTTAATGCATGAGCCACTGTTTACAATCCCTATAGTTGTGCTGGGTCATGGTGTAGGAGGAGATAAGAGCTCATAGAGTTGGGGAGTTATGTATGCCACCCCACGAATGGTATTAAGGAATACAATCCGTCATCCATACAAGTATAACAAGTAATTAACGTGTAAAAGATATCTTGGGAGTAGTGAAGTCTAAGTAAACACAATTTCTCCAATTACTGCTCACAACATTAGTAATAATTAGTTTAATTTCATTTTCTGTATTTTATTTTGATTGCATCTTAGTTTTGGGTTAGTTGAATAGCAACTAATTCCGCCCACTCTTCCAAAACCCGAGATTTTACTTGCTTTCATAAAAATATAAAAATACAAAAATAATCATCCCTCACCTTTAGAACTAGTAATTAGGTTTTCTAATCCTAGCGACACTATTCCTAAGCTGAACGATCAATCCCCCGGTACTTGTCACTATACTATACTACAACGATCAGGTACACTGCCTGGTGGGGGTTGTAAGCTTCTCGAGATCCCTTAAGAGGTAAAGCCTGTTGCGATTCCCACGCATCAATTGCAGAAAGGTTGTGTTTTTGGTTTCAAACAAGTCCAACTCTTTGAGGCAATTAAGCATATACTAATTATGTAGGCAATTATGTAGCCAAAGCATGTTAACCAAAGAGATTAAGTAAACAAGCAATTTCATCTAGCATGCAAACATACTCATCAAGCAAGTAAAATATAAGTGCTAGGAAACAATAAGCAACATCAAGTATTTCATAACTACATAACAATGAGGATTAATCCTAATGTGTATCAATGTGCAATAAGTGGGTAGTTATGATAGCATGTATTTCTAGACTTGTTACAAACAGAGTCTTAATGAACAAACCATGGTCCTCTTGATTTAATTTAGTTCACTTATAAGTGTCATTTAAATAAATATAGATGACAAATATGAGATCACCATGCATGATTTTAAAAGAGACGTTTTTAGCATTATTCAACAATGTTTGAAAGTAAGTTTTCACTTGGATGTGAGAGTTATTTGAATAAAATAGATTGGGTTTTTACTTCAAAATGTGTGAATGAACGGTAAAGAATATTTTCCCAATCTTTAGTTTTGATCAAAACAAAATTGTGGATATTGATAGTGAAAACATGTTATTTAAAAGTGGGATAGTTATTTGAAAGACTATTTTCCAAAATGTGAGGTTTTTGCATATTTTTAGAGATATTAGATTTTTGACAACAAATATCATAAATCAAATATTTTAAAAAATGTTTATTAAAGATCTCATGCTCAAGAGGATTGGTTAAGCCTATTATTGTCTCATGCTATCGTTTCTACATATCCTATGATCCTAAAGGAAATGAAGACGATAATTTATATGTTAGATGCGAGAGTGTTGAATGGGGTATAACCTAACATCTATAGTTCCTTTGTTTTCGCACGCTTATCTGACTTAATGCCATAGTCTACGAGAGCTTGTTTCATCCATAGTTTTCTTACGCGAGGGATCTAATCCTACTTCTATATCAACGATTGATCCACTTAACTCATTTCACTTCATCACCATGAGTTTCCTAATAGTGGATATAGAAGATTTCCATTTTCTATTTTGTTCGGCAATGAACAATTTTATCTTATTCCTAGGAAAGTCAACCAATGATGTTTCTAGGTTATAAGAATATAAGCAATTATGTACTAAGCATTAATCTAACTAATCATTTATCTAAGCATGCAAATTATAGTGATGAACTTAAAAGAAACGCGTACCTTTTAGTCTTCAATGGAATATCTTCAAGCACTTCAAGTGACCATGTTGACTTATAGAAGTCATTTGTAGATGATATTTCAACTTCTTCCAAGATTGACAATTTAGCCACTTGGTCCCCATTGTCTCATTGGTCCAAAGTTGTTTGGTCCAAACATATTTAACATTTGGCAAGGATGCATGTATGGTGGTAATATTTCCCAAGGATTGTAACTTGGTTGATAATTTCACATTTGATTTCTAGTGTTATTGTAATATTGTCTATTTAGATTTCTTCTAGGTTGAGATGTTTTAGATCTTGGATGATGATTTTTAGGTTTTCTTGGTGGTGGAGTTTTAGATCTAAATTTAGGTTTAGAGGATCCTACTTCGGTCTTTAAGGATGGTTTATAAAAAGTTTGTACTTTTTCATCATTCGCAATGTGTATTTTTCTATCTTTTATAAGTATATACTTAGGATTTGATTCTAATAATTTTTGTTTACTAGATTCACATTCAAACTTTATACTTTTATTTTCACTAGTTGAAACATTAGTTGAAGTTAATCCTAGACCGGTTTTATCTCCCGAAGTTTTTTGAGCACTTAGTATTTTCTTAAGTGGGTTATTACTATTTTTAAACCTGTCAAGTTTGAAAATTTCATCTTTAAGTTTTTCGTTTTCATTTTTAACCTCTAAGCAAGTTTTACATTTTACAAAAACTTCTTTTCCTTTTTCCAAATGTTGTAGTTTAATTTTTAATTCGAGTACTTCATTTTCTAATTGATTATTAATATGTTTTAGTGACTTATTTTTAGCTATAACCTTTTGACCTAATTTGCATAACTTATTATATTCACTATCTAGGTCTTTTTCATCTAATGATAAATTTTCGTCACTAAAGTATTCGGTTTCGGAACGTACCTCGCTTGATGTCTTAGCCATAAGACACTTTTCTTCATTTGTGGTTTCTTTCTTGTCCTCATCGCTATCACTCCAAGCACCTCCAATAAACGCCTTTTGATTTTGGTCTCTTGACATCATTAGACACTTTCCGATGAGATGATTTGGATTGCCACATTTAAAACACTTCCTTTCATTATATGGTTGCCTAATGTATCTTCCTCGTCTTTTGAAGAATTTCTTGAAGTCTCGTACTGCCATAGCATATTGGAGTCTTTCTTTATTATTTCTTAGTAGACCTTTAAGTTACCGATCAATTCATCAAGTTGTAGAGTTGACAAATTCTTTGATTCTTCAATAGCCGTGACTTTAGCTCGCCATTTTGGATGAAGAGCCCTAAGAAATTTCCTGACAAAATTCTTACTAGAAAAATTCTCATCAAGTGCTTTTAGACTTGTGATAATAATATTAAACCTAGCAAAAGCATTATCAATTGATTCCTCTTCCGGAATCATAAATTGCTCATATTGTTGCATAAGTAGATCTATTTTGTTATCCTTGACTTGACTATTACCTTGGTGAGTTATTAGTAAAGAATTCCAAATTTCTTTTGCGGTTTCACACATAAAGATCCTTTCGTATTCTTTACGTGGTAACGCATTGTAAATAACCATTTTTGCTTCATTGTTTTTAGAAAGTCTTCTTTTTAAATCATTATTTTGTTTTTCAAAAGGTACTATTTCATCTTTATTTGTTTCGGGATTATTTTGAGTAGGAAAAAAATCACCATTAGTAATTGTAACAATTCGCAAATTCAGGTTAATTTCTATTTTCGGAAAATTTTACTATTCATGTTACTATTCATTTCTACTATTCATTTCTTTCTGAAATTTTCCCGAAAGTTGATTTTTACTTCATATTCTCGAGTGATAAATCATTTCCATGGCAAATTAAATGTTTGACACTCGTCAGATCACTTTCGTGAAAGTTATTAAGGAATTACACAGAATTACACGTTTTAGGGTAAAACGGCAATCAGAAATTCTACGCACAACGAAATTGGACCCCGTCAGATGACCCCACATCAGAAAAATGTTTAACACATTCATGATTTATTTGAGAATAAATCATGACTGAGAAAAATCATGGCCAAAATAAACTTCGGCCGTGAAAAACTGGAATTTTCAGTTTTAAGCAGTTTTACTCAGCCGTAACCCTAGCCTTTACCTGCACCGCATTTCTAAGATGATTTGAGCTTTCAACTTATTTAAATAAGTCAACATATTTTTCCCTCCTCCATTGACTAAAAATCATTCCTTGATTTTATAAATCATTCCTTGATTTTTAGGCTTCCGGTTTGATGTCTAAAAAACATTTAACACCAACCGACACCAGACTGAGCCCAGTCTAGACATTATAAATCATTTTAAATCATTTTTAGCATATAAGAAAAGTAACATTTTACTTTTCTCAGTTTTACGCAATATTCGTACATTTTACGTATTACGCGTTTAGACCCGTATTTCCAGCTTTTAGCAGGGTTTTACCACCCAAATGACACCTACCACTCATTTTATATTTTATTATGGGACTTATGAACATTTCTAACAATACTTTAAAGTTTCATAATTTTACGACACCCGGTTTTACGTTTTGAGGCCTAATCATTTACGGTTGGCATTTCCCGGAGTCAAAATGCATCTATTAACCAAGGATAATACCAAGCCAAGCCACCTCCCCCCTTATCCCCTTTGTGAACCGCCATAGGGGGGGGAGTCACACCCTTTGGTGGCTTGATCTTGTGGCTTGATGTCTAGGATGCATACATGTGGATTTTTGGCTAAAAGATCTTAACTTTGTAACCTCCTCATTGAGCTATAAAAGCCCCTCTCCCTCTCTTCCTTGGCCGGCCATCCCAACCCACCAAAACCTCTCACACTTAGCTTATCTCTTCTAATTTGTTGCAAGGTTCAAGTGAAGTTCAAGTATAGAAACCCTAGATAGCTTATTTCTTACCAAAAATCTTCCAAACCCTAACATACTTGGTGTTTTCTCTTGAGTTTAAATCCACTCAATACACCTCAACTTTCATTACATATCTTTCAAGAATACCAAGGGTAGAAAGGTTGCTTGAAGTGAAAAGGGGTTGAAGCTTGTTTATCAAAGTCCATTTCCTTACTAGTTACTCCTTTCTTTAATTAGAAAGCCTAAAGTTGTAAGCCTAAACCTAACATGCTTCTTGTTTATTTATCATGTTCATCTCATTTATATGTTATTCTTGCTATATTATGTGTTGTAATTATGTCCATGATGAATCATGATGAGTAAAAGATGTTGTTGTAATGACTTATTGAAACAAGTTACTAAAACAAGCAAACTAGTGAATATCTTGGTATAACCTGATCAAAATGGTAAATATTTTATGTTGGATTATTACATATTACAGTAGAGGACTTAATAAGCAAACCATAGCAATTTGAACCACCTAAAAAGAGTAAACGAGTCAAAAGTTATGGCGATTTGAAGTTACCAAAGATTTCCGGCAAAACTGCCTAAAAGTTTCTGTGACAGAACCTAAAACACGCAAAAAGAGGCCTTTCTGGTCCGATTCATGAAAAAGTTAAAACACGAAAGTTGTCCGGAATCACGTTTTCCTTCAGGAACAAAGAGGCTCGAGCCTTGAAAACACTTTCTGAGTAAGATATTTCACAATTTCTTAACAGCTATTTACATATTTCAAGTCACTATACTATTGTTATACTTTCAAAGGAATAAAAGGTCTTATGACCTATAAACAAGACCACCACCATGGCTAGAACCAAGGTAGTGTCTCATGACCATGGAACAAGGACCAAAGGTCATGGCTAGGCCATGACGAAATGACCAAGCCAACTTACAAAGGCGTAAACATGAAACAATGAAATTGGCGATAACATGAACAAGCAATTTGTATCTACTTCACCTAAAAGGAAACCATGAGATTTTACCAAGACAAATGGTCATACAAGACTTATAAAACTACCCCTAATAACAATCTTCATGTACTATAAACTTTCCTAAGTTTATACAAATATCGGACATGTAATTTTTTCGGATCAAAACTTATATCTATATACTTTATCAACTACTACAATAGTAGGGAGCTTCATGTGAGGAGTTCATTATGTAAGCCGTCGAGATGAGTTGTGGATTTACGAATTAAAGTGTCCTGGCTCCTCGAACGCTTACTAACATGACTTCTGAAATATGTTAGCCCGAACGGTAGTAAACGATATACCAAAACATACATGTTCATAAATCTTTCTTACAAAGACTTACAAATATACATCATACCTCATCATGGACTAATTGCAAGATATATATATAGGCACTCCGTTATATTCTTTACACAAATCCTAAGTCGCAACATTCTATTCTAGGTTGCTCGTAGAAACCTACACGATCCGTCTATCACGTTCATTACTTGCTATCGTACTTAAGGTGAGTTCATAGCCCCACCTTACATTACTTCAATGTTTTACAAACCCTTGGGGGGAATACATGCTACTTTTAAACCGAACACAATGCTTTGAAACTGTATGCTGCCTGATTGTTTTATTATTACTAAGTACCTACCTTGCCAATCCTAGGCCCCATCATGAACCATTTAATCACTAGTATTAGTGAGCGCGAGTATTGTGAATAGGCCTATTGGGATTGACGAATCCCATTTGTTTGAGCAGTTAGTTCAAATGAATGCACTATATTTGAAAACATTAAGTATGACGGCAAAGTACTTACCGGGGCAACATAACCGCCGATTGATATTGGTACCCGTTAACGTATTGGTTGCATGAGCTTAGTACATAATAATAACTGTTTTGTTTTCTAACATAAGTATGAGTCTAATTAACTCATTACTACCAACATATTGTGTTCAACCTTAAACAAACTCTATGAATTTCACTCAACCTTTGTGTTGACCTCTTAAGCATGTATTTCAGGTCCATGATAATCAAGAATGGAGCGGGAAGGGCACGTACCGAAGGAAGAAGGCTATAAACTATCATGTCATTCAATAAAAACATCATAGACTTTATATTGATGTGTTTTGAAACAATGGATCATTTTGGGACCTTACTATGTAAACTTTGATACATTTGAATAATATGAATGACAACTCTTTTTATTACGATTCGTTTAGAGATCGTTTTCTATTATTATGACTGTTGTGCCGTCGAGTAACACCCAAGTTGAATTCCGCTGCATCATGAATTGGGGGTGTTACAGATTGGTACCAGAGCCATGGTTATAGAGAAACGGGTCTATGTGAGACCTAAACTATAACTACAATAACAAGCAAAAACATTTTTATAGCCTTCCGCTCTTCGTGCCTTCCATCCTCCAGAAGATTATGGACTTATTACACATGTTATGCTACATGAACATATTTGTATATTGTTATATGCACATTGCCATAGTTTGAGCATTTTCCATAAGCATTTGATTTATTTTGACATCGAAATACTAATTGTAGACATCATGTCCGCACCTCCATCTCCCGATCATCTTCCTGCTATGCCCGAGTATTTACCTATTCTTCCCGGACCCGATGATCCTTACTTTGAACCAATTGACTACGACGACGAGGAAGAACCTTATGAGGATCTAGATATAGATTCGGACGAGGATCCTGAAATGGATTTGGACATAAACATCGATGATTACGAAGAGGATCATGAAATGGTTAATGACATTGAGGAAGCGGAGGAACTATTAGTAGTGCCACATTTATCACCATTGACATCTCCACCTCCGGTTTCACCAATTTCATCCGAATCTAACCGTACCACTCCAGCTCAAGTTCCGAATTCTACTCACCAAACCGGTGGAACATCTACATCTACACATATGTTCGCAAACTCAGCTCAATACGAAATCTACTCTTTGAAACAAGCTCTCAACCTAACCCAACTCAAAGTTAAATGTATGGCAAGTCAAATGCACGAATGTATGTCCAAGGTAAATTCTGCTAGAATGGATGCCATGAATGCTCGAGACGACCTATATTGGTTTAAACTTGACATGAGCTACGTGAAGAGTGACTCGACTCATGTTGGGGAAGAAGTCTTAAATCCTTTGACTGGCTTGGATAATGTCAAGGATAGACTCACTTTGGTTGAGAGGGCCCAAGAACAGGATGCGGTACAAATTCATAAACTACTTCACCGCCTAAATACCGCCGAAATCCGGTTAGATGTTGCAAACTTTGACAGGTATCAACTTAGGAATGATTTGTGTGGGATGCAAACTCAAATGAGTTCCATACAACAAAGGCTATACCGAAAGGATGTCAAAGAATATCGCCCAAACGAAAGTGTAGATGTGTTAGCAACACGCGGAAATAATAATCCGACCGGACAACAACAACCTCCCAACCGACGTTAGACTAGTGTTATAGTACTAGTTAGCTTTTGTACAACGTTGTAATTACTAACTGAAAGTATCAGTTAGTAAGTTTTGAATGAACTTGTAATAAGTTCGATTTTGTAATCAACGTTATATAAATAAAACTCTTGTTTTATATACTATCATGTGTTATGTTTTTAAGCTTCAAACATTATTATCCTATCATTCTTATCAAAAATTGTGCTCATCTCACAACTCTCTAATTACAACGTATCTTTTGAACAATAGAATCATGGCGCCCAAGAAAAAGACCCCATCAACGATGACGCAAGCCGCCATCCGCAAACTGGTAAAGGACAGTGTCAATGCAGCACTTGTCGCAGAACGAGCAGCCGTAGCTGCAGCTGCCGAAGCCGCCACAGCTGCTGGTGCTACTGATGCTGCAGCAGCCGCTGAGGCTGCAGCAGCCGCGGAAGCCGCCATTGCTGAGGAGGCTGCTATAGCTGCAGAGACTGCAAGACTTGCCAGTCTTAACCTTGGAGGACCTACCCCTCCGGTGACCAATGTTACTACAGTACCAAAGGGTTGCTCGTTCATTTCCTACCTAAAATGTGAACCCCTCAAATTCAAGGGTACTGAAGGGGCTGTAGGTTTGACCCGTTGGTTCGAAAAGGCGGAGTCGGTGTTCATTGTTAGTAAATGTACTGAGGTTGACAAAGTTCAGTATGCCACAAGTACTCTGTTGAATGAGGCGTTGTCCTGGTGGAACTCAATTGCTCAACCCATGGGCATTGAGAATGCCTACAAAATTACTTGGGCTAATTTGAAACAAATGATGATTAAGGAATACTGTCCACGCAGTGAGATACAAAAGTTGGAAGTTGAGTTCTGGGATCATACGGTTAAGGGAAATGATATCATGACCTACAATCGTAGATTCCAGGAACTGAGGATACTTTGTCCAACGATGGTTTCCCCAAAGGAAAAGATGTTGGAAAGGTATATTTGGGGACTTCCCTCAAGCATACAGGGGAATGTGACTTCGGCAAATCCCAAAGAACTTGATGAGGCTATGCGGATGTCCCGTAGTCTCATGGATCAAGTGGTACGTATGTCGGAAACCCGAAAGCAAAACAACCCCAACAACACCAACAACACCAACAACAATGCCAACAACAGCAATGCCAACAACCCCAACAATTCCAACTACCGTAAGAACAACAACAACAAACGACCATATGATGGTAACCGTGGGAATAACAACAACAACCACAACAACAACCAAACCCGAAACAACAACCACCACAATCAGCAGAACAGGAGACAAGAAGCCGCGACGGCTTATGTTGCTGCACCAGCTGGTGGTAGGTACGTGGGTAATCAACCACAATGTACCAAGTGCAATTACCATCACGAAGGTCCTTGCCCGGCCAAATGCCACAAGTGCCAAAAGCCCGGACATCTTGCCAAGGATTGTAGAGGCAAGGGTATAGCTACTGGGGCTAACTCACAGCCCATAGTTACATGTTTCGGGTGTGGTGAAAGGGGACACTATAAGAACAACTGTCCTCAAAACCAAGGACCCCAAGGCGGAGGTGCTCGTGCTAGGGCCTATGTCATAGGAAAGGAAGAACCACACCAGGACCCGAACGTGGTTACCGGTACGTTCTTACTCAATAATATTCCTGTTAAAGTATTATTCGATTCTGGTGCTGATATGAGCTTTATATCTACTAGAATTGCGCCTTTACTTGATATTCCATTAATCACTTTAACCACTAGTTATAATGTTGAGCTAGCTACCGGTGACTTAGTAAATACCAATACCGTAATCCCAAACTGTACCCTTAATCTCTTAGACCACCCCTTTGACATCAATCTTATGCCAATTGAACTCGGAAGTTTTGATGTAGTTATTGGCATGGATTGGTTGTCTAAACATCAAGCTAACATTATTTGTGGTGAAAGAGTTGTGCACATTCCATGTGACAATGAAACTTTGATCATTCGTGGTGATCAAAGTGGAACTCGAATAAACATCATCTCATGTATCAAAACCATGAAGTACATTGAGAAAGGATGTTATGCTTTCTTAGCCCATGTAACAGAAAAGAAAACCAATGAAAAATGTCTCGAAGATGTTCCTATTGCCCGTGAGTTTCCTGAAGTCTTTCCAGAAGACTTACCCGGACTACCACCAAATCGTCAAATAGAGTTCAGAATTGATTTAATACCAGGAGCGGCGCCAGTTGCCCGCGCACCATACCGGCTAGCACCTTCAGAGATGCAAGAGCTATCAAATCAATTACAAGAACTTGCGGACAAGGGATTTATTCGACCTAGTTCCTCACCTTGGGGAGCTCCAGTGTTATTCGTGAAGAAGAAAGATGGGTCATTACGAATGTGTATTGACTACCGTGAGCTAAACAAACTAACCATAAAGAACCGTTACCCACTACCAAGAATTGATGATTTATTCGATCAATTACAAGGTTCAACCTATTACTCAAAAATCGACCTACGTTCAGGTTACCACCAAGTTAGAGTTCGTGATGAAGACATTCCAAAAACAGCCTTTAGGACACGATATGGTCACCATGAATTCCAAGTGATGCCCTTTGGGTTAACTAATGCACCAGCAGTATTCATGGATCTCATGAATCGAGTGTGTAAGCCATACTTGGACAAATTCGTGATCGTATTCATAGACGACATTCTCATTTATTCCAAAAACGAAGAGGAACACAAAGAACACCTGAGGACAATTTTAGGACTACTCAAGGAAGAGAAATTGTATGCGAAGTTTTCCAAATGTGAATTTTGGATTCAAACTGTACAATTCCTTGGGCATGTGATTGACAAGACCGGTTTACATGTCGATCCCGCTAAAATTGAAGCTATCAAAAATTGGCCAACACCTACCACCCCTACAGAAATTCGTCAATTTCTGGGTCTAGCTGGGTATTACCGAAGGTTTATTGAAGGATTTTCCTCAATAGCAAAGTCTTTGACTAAGCTAACTCAGAAAGACAAGAAATACGTATGGAATGAAGACGAAGAAAATGCTTTCCAAACCCTCAAACAGAAACTTTGTAGTGCTCCTATCCTAGCATTGCCCGATGGGATCGAAATTTTGTAGTCTATTGTGATGCGTCGCACCAAGGGTTAGGTGCCGTGTTGATGCAACGCGATAAGGTCATGGCTTATGCATCAAGGCAACTCAAGGTTCATGAGGAAAATTACACCACTCATGACTTAGAGTTAGGAGCTGTGGTCTTTGCACTAAAAATCTGGAGGCACTATCTATATGGTACTAGATGTACTGTATACATCGATCATAAAAGCCTACAACACATTTTGGACCAAAAAGAACTAAACATGAGACAACGTCGTTGGTTGGAATTACTAAGTGATTATGACTGCGACATTCGTTACCACCCAGGAAAAGCCAACGTAGTAGCCGACGCCCTAAGCCGAAAGGAACGGATTAAACCATTACGAGTCCGAGCCTTAGTTTTAACCATAAATTCCAACTTTCCTACTCAAATCCTTCACGCTCAAGCTGAGGCGGTGAAACAAGAAGACATCCAAAAGGAGAAATTGGATGGCATGATACAGAAGAAATTCGAAACCCGTTCAGATGGAACTCTATGCTTTCAAGGTCGAAGTTGGTTACCACTTTATGGTGGCCTACGAGACTTGATCATGCATGAATCACACAAGTCCAAATACTCCATACATCCAGGATCTGATAAAATGTATCACGATCTTAAGTTACTCTATTGGTGGCCGAACATGAAAGCCGACATTGCAACATATGTTAGCAAATGTCTTACCTGCTCCAAAGTAAAAGCCGAACACCAAAAACCATCCGGTCCATTGCAACAACCAGAGATTCCTTCTTGGAAATGGGAAAGAATCACTATGGACTTCATTACCAAGCTCCCAAAAACATCAAGCGGTTATGACTCCATCTGGGTCATAGTTGATCGTCTCACAAAATCCGCACACTTTATACCAATCAAAGAGACTTACAAAATGGAACAACTAACCCGACTGTACGTCAAAGAAATAGTCTCAAGACATGGTGCACCAATATCCATCATATCCGACAGAGATGGTAGATTTACTTCCAATTTCTGGCAGTCACTCCAAGACGCCTTTGGAACAAATCTAGACATGAGTACAGCGTATCATCCTCAGACCGATGGTCAGAGTGAATGAACCATCCAAACTCTTGAAGACATGCTTCGAGCTTGTATTATAGATTTTGGAAAAGGATGGGATACTCATCTACCATTAGTCGAATTTTCCTACAACAACAGCTATCATGCAAGTATTCAAGCAGCTCCATTTGAAGCACTTTATGGTCGAAAGTGTCGTTCACCTGCTTGCTGGGCTGAAGTGGGAGAAGCTCAACTCACTGGACCAGAACTCATCCGTGAAACAACGGATAAAATTGTACAAATCAAAAATCGACTACAAGCCGCAAGAGATCGACAGAAAAGTTATGCCGACACACGACGCAGACCCCTAGAATTCCAAGTCGGAGATAGGGTTATGCTAAAGGTATCACCTTGGAAAGGCTTGATACGATTCGGCAAACGAGGAAAACTAAACCCAAGATACATCGGACCATTCAAAATCCTAGCCAGGGTTGGCCCTGTGGCGTACAGACTTGAGCTTCCATCAGAACTCAGTAGTGTACACCCCACCTTCCATGTATCTAACCTAAAGAAATGTTTGTCGGATGAATCACTCGTGATTCCACTCGATGAAATTCAACTCAATGATGATCTTCAATTTATTGAGGAACCCGTAGAAATCATGGACCGAGAGGTCAAACAACTCAAGCAAAGCCGTATTCCAATTGTTAAAGTTCGTTGGAACTCACGACGTGGTCCTGAATACACATGGGAACGAGAGGACCAGATACGTAAGAAATACCCACATCTTTTTACCAACGAAGCTTCTACTTCTAACGCTAATTGATCTCCGGGACGGAGCTCTCATATGGGGTGGAGACTGTAACAATTCGCAAATTCAGGTTAATTTCTATTTTCGGAAAATTTTACTATTCATGTTACTATTCATTTCTACTATTCATTTCTTTCTGAAATTTTCCCGAAAGTTGATTTTTACTTCATATTCTCGAGTGATAAATCATTTCCATGGCAAATTAAATGTTTGACACTCGTCAGATCACTTTCGTGAGAGTTATTAAGGAATTACACAGAATTACACGTTTTAGGGTAAAACGGCAATCAGAAATTCTACGCACAACGAAATTGGACCCCGTCAGATGACCCCACATCAGAAAAATGTTTAACACACTCATGATTTATTTGAGAATAAATCATGACTGAGAAAAATCATGGCCAAAATAAACTTCGGCCGTGAAAAACTGGAATTTTCAGTTTTAAGCAGTTTTACTCAGCCGTAACCCTAGCCTTTACCTGCACCGCATTTCTAAGATGATTTGAGCTTTCAACTTATTTAAATAAGTCAACATATTTTTCCCTCCTCCATTGACTAAAAATCATTCCTTGATTTTATAAATCATTCCTTGATTTTTAGGCTTCCGGTTTGATGTCTAAAAAACATTTAACACCAACCGACACCAGACTGAGCCCAGTCTAGACATTATAAATCATTTTAAATCATTTTTAGCATATAAGAAAAGTAACATTTTACTTTTCTCAGTTTTACGCAATATTCGTACATTTTACGTATTACGCGTTTAGACCCGTATTTCCAGCTTTTAGCAGGGTTTTACCACCCAAATGACACCTACCACTCATTTTATATTTTATTATGGGACTTATGAACATTTCTAACAATACTTTAAAGTTTCATAATTTTACGACACCCGGTTTTACGTTTTGAGGCCTAATCATTTACGGTTGGCATTTCCCGGAGTCAAAATGCATCTATTAACCAAGGATAATACCAAGCCAAGCCACCTCCCCCCTTATCCCCTTTGTGAACCGCCATAGGGGGGGGAGTCACACCCTTTGGTGGCTTGATCTTGTGGCTTGATGTCTAGGATGCATACATGTGGATTTTTGGCTAAAAGATCTTAACTTTGTAACCTCCTCATTGAGCTATAAAAGCCCCTCTCCCTCTCTTCCTTGGCCGGCCATCCCAACCCACCAAAACCTCTCACACTTAGCTTATCTCTTCTAATTTGTTGCAAGGTTCAAGTGAAGTTCAAGTATAGAAACCCTAGATAGCTTATTTCTTACCAAAAATCTTCCAAACCCTAACATACTTGGTGTTTTCTCTTGAGTTTAAATCCACTCAATACACCTCAACTTTCATTACATATCTTTCAAGAATACCAAGGGTAGAAAGGTTGCTTGAAGTGAAAAGGGGTTGAAGCTTGTCTATCAAAGTCCATTTCCTTACTAGTTACTCCTTTCTTTAATTAGAAAGCCTAAAGTTGTAAGCCTAAACCTAACATGCTTCTTGTTTATTTATCATGTTCATCTCATTTATATGTTATTCTTGCTATATTATGTGTTGTAATTATGTCCATGATGAATCATGATGAGTAAAAGATGTTGTTGTAATGACTTATTGAAACAAGTTACTAAAACAAGCAAACTAGTGAATATCTTGGTATAACCTGATCAAAATGGTAAAAATTTTATGTTGGATTATTACATATTACAGTAGAGGACTTAATAAGCAAACCATAGCAATTTGAACCACCTAAAAAGAGTAAACGAGTCAAAAGTTATGGCGATTTGAAGTTACCAAAGATTTCCGGCAAAACTGCCTAAAAGTTTCTGTGACAGAACCTAAAACACGCAAAAAGAGGCCTTTCTGGTCCGATTCATGAAAAAGTTAAAACACGAAAGTTGTCCGGAATCACGTTTTCCTTCAGGAACAAAGAGGCTCGAGCCTTGAAAACACTTTCTGAGTAAGATATTTCACAATTTCTTAACAGCTATTTACATATTTCAAGTCACTATACTATTGTTATACTTTCAAAGGAATAAAAGGTCTTATGACCTATAAACAAGACCACCACCATGGCTAGAACCAAGGTAGTGTCTCATGACCATGGAACAAGGACCAAAGGTCATGGCTAGGCCATGACGAAATGACCAAGCCAACTTACAAAGGCGTAAACATGAAACAATGAAATTGGCGATAACATGAACAAGCAATTTGTATCTACTTCACCTAAAAGGAAACCATGAGATTTTACCAAGACAAATGGTCATACAAGACTTATAAAACTACCCCTAATAACAATCTTCATGTACTATAAACTTTCCTAAGTTTATACAAATATCGGACATGTAATTTTTTCGGATAAAAACTTATATCTATATACTTTATCAACTACTACAATAGTAGGGAGCTTCATGTGAGGAGTTCATTATGTAAGCCGTCGAGATGAGTTGTGGATTTACGAATTAAAGTGTCCTGGCTCCTCGAACGCTTACTAACATGACTTCTGAAATATGTTAGCCCGAACGGTAGTAAACGATATACCAAAACATACATGTTCATAAATCTTTCTTACAAAGACTTACAAATATACATCATACCTCATCATGGACTAATTGCAAGATATATATATAGGCACTCCGTTATATTCTTTACACAAATCCTAAGTCGCAACATTCTATTCTAGGTTGCTCGTAGAAACCTACACGATCCGTCTATCACGTTCATTACTTGCTATCGTACTTAAGGTGAGTTCATAGCCCCACCTTACATTACTTCAATGTTTTACAAACCCTTGGGGGGAATACATGCTACTTTTAAACCGAACACAATGCTTTGAAACTGTATGCTGCCTGATTGTTTTATTATTACTAAGTACCTACCTTGCCAATCCTAGGCCCCATCATGAACCATTTAATCACTAGTATTAGTGAGCGCGAGTATTGTGAATAGGCCTATTGGGATTGACGAATCCCATTTGTTTGAGCAGTTAGTTCAAATGAATGCACTATATTTGAAAACATTAAGTATGACGGCAAAGTACTTACCGGGGCAACATAACCGCCGATTGATATTGGTACCCGTTAACGTATTGGTTGCATGAGCTTAGTACATAATAATAACTGTTTTGTTTTCTAACATAAGTATGAGTCTAATTAACTCATTACTACCAACATATTGTGTTCAACCTTAAACAAACTCTATGAATTTCACTCAACCTTTGTGTTGACCTCTTAAGCATGTATTTCAGGTCCATGATAATCAAGAATGGAGCGGGAAGGGCACGTACCGAAGGAAGAAGGCTATAAACTATCATGTCATTCAATAAAAACATCATAGACTTTATATTGATGTGTTTTGAAACAATGGATCATTTTGGGACCTTACTATGTAAACTTTGATACATTTGAATAATATGAATGACAACTCTTTTTATTACGATTCGTTTAGAGATCGTTTTCTATTATTATGACTGTTGTGCCGTCGAGTAACACCCAAGTTGAATTCCGCTGCATCATGAATTGGGGGTGTTACAGTAATAACATGCCAAAGATCTAGATCCTTTGATTTCACATAAGTTTCGAATCGATTTTTCCAATATAAAAATCCATCACTTTCAAATAGTGGTGGTCTTTGCATAGATTGCCCTTCTAAATATTTTTCAGATTCCATAGATCGTTACAAGTTTTAAAATACAATATATTTTAAAAATCTTGCTAGACGTGGCTCTGGTACCAATTGGGGAAAACTAGAAGGGGGGGAGGGTTGAATAGTTTTACGTCTTTTTAATTTTATTATGAAAACTTAGTTTAGTTTTAAAACCTTGTTTGCTTTTAAAACTTTGATTCAATCTTATGTGAACTCAAATCTTGAACAATATGAACAAGTATATCTAAGTATAAACAATAATAATAATGTATGCTAAGTATGTGAAATCAACACATGCATAATATAAACAATTGTAGCTATATACGAGAGATAAGTACGTAATCGTTTATTTTATAATCCTTAGTTATATTTTGTATGAAAACTATACTTGATCGAAATGATCAATTATATGTATGTAACCTTTTTAGTTTGATTGTAAAAACTTTGTTTTGTGAATAAAACTTTCGTTTGATCTTTAAGTAAAATCAATACTAGCACTATATGAGCAACTATATATATACGTCTACGTCTACAAAAGTAATAACGATATAAGCAAGATAATAAGTAAGATATGGAAAGATCTAACCGCGAGACAAAGGATTTATAGTGGTTCGGCTACAAGGACACCTTCCTTGCCCTACTCCACTCCTCGAGTCACCTACTCGAGAGTTTTCTTCACTATATCAACAAGCTCCCTTATGGCGGAGAAAACCTTACACACCAATTTCACACCAATAACACACCAAAGCTTCGTCACAACGAAATCACACCTTCTTCACAACTACTTCACACCAATCTACTACACACCTATCTTCACAACTACTTCACACCAATCTACTGCACACCTATCTTCACAACTACTTCACATCAATCTACTACACACCTATCTTCACAACTACTTCACACCAATCTACTACACACCTATCTTCACAACTACTTCACACCAACTATCTTTACTACAATCTAGTTCACACCTATCTTCTACACACCAATTATCTTCACTACAATCTACTAGCCAATCACACTATCTATATTCCTAACACAACTATCTACAATCAAATATTCACAACACACTACACAAAGATATATGTAAATATTCTTGATGATGCACCAACAACTTGGATGTGGAGGTCACAACAAGTTGTAATACTTCTTGTCTTGGAGGATAGAAGTATTCTTCTCTTGCACTTGAGAGGATGATGTAAGAATCACTTTGAAACAAAGGATTATGTATTTATGATCAAAGGATTTGGAGAATAGAAATGGGGATCTAGAACAGAAAGTTTAGGAGTGCAGAAGGTGAGAAAATTCTGTGGGATGAACCAGTATTTATAGAAAAAAAAAATACTATTCTGGAGCGTGGCCGGTCCCCTTAATAATTAAGGGGGCCGCCTAGGGAATTAAGGGGGCCGCCCCTCCAGAACGTTGGGTTTATTTGTCTTTTTGTGGGGAAGGTTTTTCTGGATTAGATTTGCCATTTTTGGTTGGAAATTTGAATTCATATATTTATAATGAATTAAACATATTCCTTTAATTCCAAAAATGTTTTGTAAAAGATATAAAATGTTTTGTGACATTTTATAAAAAGTCTAGTGTTTAAAAAAATTGTTCATTTGATCATAGAATGCAATAAACACTTTGTTTATTCATACCTTAAGTGATTTGGATGTAAAGACAAATGTTAAGCACTAAAAACTTGTTTACGTCATAAGTTTTAGATTAATGAGTTTATGCTTTGTAATTATCAAAACATAGAGACATTGTTAATATGTTAACAATGTTTTTAGACATTATTAATTTATGTCAACAACAATCACCGTCGACATTGTGGGTCCCACATCGTTTTCCAGTCAAAGGAATTTGATGTCCGTCAAATTCTTCCCGTTGACATGTCGACGGGAACGTATAACTAATTAACGTTTTAATTAATAGATGATAATTAAGTTTTATATTATGCCGTCGACTAGTCGACGGCAACATTAAACCAAAAATATTGGTTATTTAATTATGCCGTTGACATGTCGATGGCATAATTTTAAAACCAATATTCATTTTTTAATAATCGTCGACATGTCGACGGCATAATTAAAAAAACAATATTTTTATTTTAATGATGCCGTCGACATATCGACGGTATCATTAATAACATCCTGCTAACAGCAGGCTGCCAATATAGCAATTTTTCAGATTTTTTTTCCGGAAAAAATCTACCAAAACCTGTAACTGTATTGCTATAACCACTCAATATCAACATGTCCTAAACGTATAACTCGCCATCGGCTAAAACACTTGCAAAATATTGCTAAACACCCTCAAAATGCATAAAAACATATAAAGTCTACAAAACGAGGTGTGGTAATATCTAAACCTAGCTGCCATATCCACAAATGTTTTAATATCCTCGACGTTCAAGTCGCCAAAAGGTTAAACTATACAATACTAACATATGGTTCGCCAAAATATTGTTTCAAGCATAAGTACAACACAAAATACCCAAGTTTGTACCTCTACATCCCAAATCACTCGTGATCATCATCAGCACCCTCATCTTCGCCAGAACCATCCTCATCGCCTCTGCGACTCCCGCTCCCTCCAGCTGAGCCACTACCTCCAGCGCCACTGCCTGAGCCATCCACGTGCTGAGAACCCGCCTGACTAACATACTCATTCCATCGCGGGTTGGAGGAGATAAAACCTGTGACCAAATCAATCTGCGCCTTCAAGGCCTTACGCTCTTCAGCATCTGCCCGACTCTTCTCCTCGGCCTCAGCAATCTTCTTCTCGGCCTCAGCAAGTTTTTCTCCATCTCGGCGTATTCTGAAAATGAAATAATCAAAATTTAAAAACATCTATTGCAATACTTAATTTGAGTCATGATCGAGTAATCTATAATTAATATATTATCAAACTGTACATACCTGGAGGTGGAGGCGGGGTGTATGGTAACGGTGGCCTGGAGAGCCCGGGTACGACCCTACCCCGTCCGGCGATGTGGCCCCGCTGCTTGCCCTTCAAAACCATCGCAAGTATCTGCTCCTCCGTGTACGCCACCCCTTCCGGCGTATTCGCTCCCAGATCTTTCAGCCAAACCATCTCTTCCTATTTAATTGAGAAAAAAATTGAGAAAATTTATATATATGTATATATATATATATATATATATATATATATATATATATATATATATATATATATATATATATATATATATAGGGGAAGGATAATGTGAGAACTTTCTTAAAGTTGTAAAAATGAAAACTATTCTAAAATACCATTAAAACATTGATACATAACCATTTTAGCAAAGATGCACCAAAATATTATAAATTAATACAAGTTAACATTAAATCGACTAATAACCAACTCATACATGAGAAACGGATTACTAATACACAATTAAATTTTTGATACATATACATTGAAATCTCAATAAACTAATTTCTTATACAAAAATTGATACACTTAATACGCAACAACAACTAGAAACTTGATACACAATACTAAACCTTGATACACATTACACGTTGAATCAAAGTGTATCACTTAGTTTACGTCAATTTTCATAAGAAAACCCATCAAATCTTTAACAATTTTAGTTGTAATTAATTATGTTTTTATTTTCTTTTAAGTTGAGTGTCATTTGTGAGATTTTGGTTGGTTCTCATTTTTACAACTTTAAGAAAGTTCTCATTTGATCTCAATTATATATATATATATATATATATATATATATATATATATATATATATATATATATATATATATATATGTCGGGTTAATTACAAGATTATGTTTTAATGAATCATTAAAGTGCGTGTTTGGGGAAATAAATAAATAAATAATAAATTAAAAAAAAAATACTTACATATTGGTAAAACGACTGGATGAGTGATGGGTATTGTTTGTTCTTGCTGTTCTGAAACTGTATATACACATGCATATATATAAGATGAAACAAATTAAAAATGGCAAATCAAACACCATATTTATTTTAATTAAACTTAAATACTTTTATAAAATTAAAATTAATTAATTTTATATAATTATAATTAAATAACTTTATAAAAATAAAATACTTTTATTAAATGAGATGTTAAACGAACGAGTCGATATGCACTGGTTATACATGAGATGTTAAACGAACGAGTCGAGATGCTATGGTTCTACCTAACAACTTTTTTTCTACCTAACAACTTATCCTCACAATATAAGCACACACATACACACACACTCATCACACTATATCTTTCTCTCTCTATCTCTCTCTAGCAGTTTCTGTTTTCTGGCGACACCAGCAGTTTCCGGCCGCCAGAATCTTTTTCTGGCCACCACCTTTTATCACCTCAACTTGTAGATCGGGCCACCCCAGTCACGATTCAACCATTCACAACCACTCAACCTCACACTGTTATCATGGTGAAGAAGATGGCAGAATTTGAAGCTTTTCCTTGTCCTTGTGGACGAGGAGACGTGATTATGCGAGAATCGCGTAAATCTTACTCCCCTGGTAAACTATACTATGCGTGTCCTTTCTCGCAGGTGAACAATTACATACTTTTTCGTGCATTATATAAATAATTTGGTTAGTTGTTAAAAATAATAGTTTTTACTCTTTAACAGCCTGGGACAACAGACCATGGATGTGATTTTTTTTTTGGAAGGAGGAACGACTCGCCAAAATGATGATCGGTTCTCTAGGAGCTTCAACATCAAGCGGTTCTAGATCTGCTCCAACAAGGTGCTCAAACTGTAATAAAAAAGATCTTAGAATAAACATGCTAGAGGCACAAAAACAAGTGCTGGAGGCACAAAAACAGGTGCTAGAGACAAAATTAAGGATCCTGGAGGTAAAACTTGACATGGCAACGTATCCCAACCACGCATGTCAGTCGGATGCAATACTCCGTGACCTTTTAGGTGACATGGATAAATTTCATATGTAGTACTGTTATCGTTGTTGTTGCTGTTATCGTTGTTATTGTTGTTGTTGTTGATGTTGTTTGCTGTTTTTGTTGATGTTATTGTTGTTGTTTAATAAAATGTTGTTGTTGTTGTTGTGGTAACTGATGTTGAATGTCATTTATATTTTAAATTCGTACGCACAAATAATAGAACTGAAGGAGCAATAATTATCAAACACAAAGGCAAACTGTTTATTTAAAACAAGCAAGAGTTCTCAACCACATGCATTTTCATACAGACTCAAACTAAACAACTTGACAACCAAACTAAACAACTCGACAACCAAACGAAACAACTCAAACTAAACAACTCGACAACCAAACGAAACAACTCATACTAAACAACTCGACCACCAAACGAAACAACTTAAAGTAAACAACTCGACAACCAAAAGAACAGATCAAACGAAAAAACCCGTTTTTTTTTGCGGCTACTTCCCGCTTTACTCGAACTCGCACCATCTTTTCCCTTCCTTGCTCTCATTTTCTTGATATGTGCAAACTAATGAGGCGAAAAATGAACCATTTTTAGGGGGTCATTTAAGCCCGAAATTGAATTTATTTGATCAAATATTGCCCTAAATCGTTTCTTTTGTGATTTTAGGTACTTTGGGAGTGAATTCTGGAAAAGGAAGCATTTTGGACGTTTTTGGAGCATAAAAGTGAAGAAAACGGCAAAGACTTAATTTTTCATGCTGAGAACAGTACTTGACGGCATCAAGAAGGAAATTTTGACGGCGTCAGGAGTAAAATCCATGACGACCCAGAGAAAACCTGAAGGCGTCAAGAGTAATTTTTGTGACTGCCTGCATAAGGAGTACACGTGACGGCGTCAAACCCAGATCTAGGCAGTCCGAGAGTTTATTTGGCGGCGAGATGACGGCATCAGAAATTTGCTCTTGACGCCGTCACCTCACAAAATCTATATATACTTTTCTATTTTTCATTCATTAAGAGAGGAACTGGTGTGGAGAATACTAGGGTCGAACCTAATAAACCCTAGGTCGTTTGTAACAGTATTTTCAAGGGTTTTCACCCCTTGAAACCTTTCATGTTCAATTGAGATAAGTCCTCTTTCAATTCATTCAATATGTCTATGTGTTGTTTGAATATATCTTATGCTTGTCTTGATTTTAACATGCTAGGCTAGATCTTTCATGTGTTTGCTTAGATGTAATGAAACCTAGATGTTAATTATAGGTTGATTGCTTGTTTATAGTTGTAATGGATGAATGATTTCAATGTTAGGCTTAAGAAAACTGGCAGATCTCCATTGTGTAACTTGCTTGAACATCTTAAAAAACATGAACCGATGTGTACTAGGTTTTATTGGTTGTATTTAATGCATGAGCAAATTCTAGTGATCCCATGTTAGGAGCTTCTTAGCCGGCTCGACATAGGAGTGAAGTAGGCGCTTATAGGATTGGGGAAGTAAGTACGCCACCCCATGAATGGTATTAAGGAATACAATCCGTCATCCACGCAACTGTAACAGTAATTAACCTGTAAAAGATATCTAGGGAGTAGTGAAATCTAAGTAAACACAATTTTCCCATATATTGCTCACACCACTAGTTTAATTTAGTTTATTTTCATTTTTACTATTTTATTTTGATTGCATCTTAGTAATTGGGTTAGTTGACTAGCAACTAATTCCGCCCAACTCCTTCAAAACCGATATTTTTAATTGCTTTTATAAAAACTAAAAAAATACAAAAAGAATCATCCCTCATCTCTAGACCTAGTCTTTAGGTTTTCTAATCCTAGCGACACTATTCCTAGCTGAACGATCAATCCCCCGGTACTTGTTACTATACTATACTACAACGATCAGGTACACTGCCTGGTGGGTGTTGTAAGCTTCTCGAGATCCCTCGAGAGGTAAAGCCTGGTGCAATCCCTACGCATCAAGTTTTTGGCGCCGCTGCCGGGGAATAGTTATTGTCTAGGTTAGGATTTCTTTTTATTATGTCTACTTGCTAGATTCCTTTCTAGTAAGACTTTATTTTTATTTCTAGTTTTCTTTAGTCTATCTTTTCTTTGTGTCTTTGTTTGTAAAAACCTTTCAATTGACTATTCCATTAGCCATTATGGAGAACGCGAATCCACCACACTACCGACCACAAAGTTCACCCACTCCTAATGACATATTGATGTTTAAACAACATGAAGATGAACCTATCTATGATGCATGGGCTCGTTTTAAATATTTACTCCAAAAAGTCCCTCATCATAATTTCGATCTGTGGTCCCAAATTGAAATATTTTACCATCGTGTCGACCACTATACCAAAATGGACATTAACCATGCCGCAGATGGGGACCTTTGGGGATTAAGTGCTGATGAAGCATGTGAAACCATAGAGAATTGTGCCATACTTGCCAAAAAAATGGACAACACAACAAATGTTGTTACGGATCAATTGATAGCAAGTTTAAGGGAACAAACAAGAAGATTGTTTAGGGATAAAACTATAGATGAGATAACTGGGTGCACAGAGTGGTTTGATTTCACCACAATACAAGCTAAGCACATTGGTAATCTTGATAAGATGGAGGATAGAGTTGAAAATCTAAGCCCACCAAGTACCCCACAAGTCCTACCATCATTTGAGGCATACACACCGCCTGTGACTTATTCGGATGAGGTAGATGAGACTTTAGGAATCCAAATTGAGGTAGAACCTTTGAACCAAACACAACTAGTGGATATAGGTTTGAATACTTATAATGATAACCTTACTCTTAGTTCTAGGGAAGTTCCTAGTTTTGATGAACCGGAGCCTCAACCAAAACTGTTACCTAATTTTCCATCCTTGGATGAAAATTTAGGAATTGAAATAGGCCCCGATCCACCCATCAAACCATATAGTCCGGGTAGTCTTAGGGTAAAGGTGGTGGACTCTAAGACTTGTAGAGAGGAAACCGATATAGGAGTGGAAAATGACCTTACATGCTTACATCACCCATTTATGATTTATCACAATAAACATTATGGTTTTAAACCGGGTTTATTAGGTCAAGATAGATTCCCAACTAGTAATCTCTTGAAGTTGATTGAAAATGATCCCTTTCTAGGAGAAAATCTTAATCCACCCATTAACCCGATTGAATTAGGCAAGGTTATGATGATAGGAGCACACCCCTTTGAGCATATAATTCATCCACCACTCTTTCCTCATGAGGCATATTTCCACCCTAAGGGTGTGTATCGCTACTTCCACCCGCACTTAATCCTAAGTGTAGGGAAAACCTCCCCTATTTCCGTTAAATAAGGGTAGAGTCAGGCTCGTGACTCGAACAAAAACAAGCGCTTCTTGGGAGGCAACCCATGTTTTGTGTGATTTTTATTTTGTTTGATTGTTATTTGCTTCCGTATGCATGCTTTATTTTTATTGTTGGTAGATCATGTTTCAAACTAAAATGGTGAAAATACTTTATTTTGTTGTTTGGCTTAGTCTTAACTTCATCCAAAGGTATTTCGCAAAAGATAAGTGTAAGGGGAAACCCCAAATATGTTTTTAAGAAACAAAACCGATCATGATTCTCCACAATATTAAGTGAACATGTATATTCATATTTGTTAGAGTCAAATGCTTGTATCGAGTCATAATGATGTTTTGCAGGATTTTCCAGGAAGTAGGACGAAGGTTTTCCAGAAATTTTCCGGAAACTTAACATAAGAATTTCTGTAGATCACTTCTGACGGCGTCACGAGTTTATTCTTGACGGCGTCACGTGTAAAATTCTGGAAATTTTACCAGTTTTGTTTTTCTAACGGAGTCTTAAAGTTTTTGTTGAATCATTAGTTTTATAATCTCCAGGAAATCTGTAAACATCATTCCACAAGCATTATATCTTATTTTATTTTCTATGATTTGTTAGCATATATAGATTGCCGCCGATTTTACAGGTTATGTATGACAAGAAGACGATTTATATTATGGAAGGGAAGCTTTGATTGTTCATTTTCTTGGAGGAAGATCTAACCTGGCCACCTTATTATCCATACCGAGCGAATCAGGGGAGTATTTGATTTCATTCTTTTTACTTATTTCACTTTTAGATTCTTTACTTGAACATTGGGGACAATGTTCATCCTAAGTGTAAGGGGAGGGTGATGATACTTTACAGATACACTTTTGCTTTTGTTTGTTTGATGGTAGATGTGTAATAATACTATAAGAAATGCTTGTTAGTGCAATTTTAGCGCCAAATTTAAATTTTTTTACAACATTTAGGAGTGAAACTTTAGCCATAGCAAGCGTCTCATGGATAGGAGATTGTATGACTAGCACAAAATCGTACTATTCAGAAAAATTTTCCACACAAATATGTGAGGTTCGCCTTTAGATTTGATAGGAAAAGCATTTACTTTTAGTGCTTATGAGTGTACCGGTAGCATTTAGATTCTAGAACTTGCGTTAGTGATGCATCCCGAGACCGCTAGTGAGACTACATTCGTGTAGTAGGATTTACTACATGATAAGAGGCATTAGGATCACCCTTGTGTTAAACCCGTATCATAATTACTTGACCATTAAAGTCATATTATTTGGCTAGTTAAGTCAATTAATTTTTCCCACACCTTAGCGTTGTACTCATTTTTAGTACACGAAACCCCTAGTACACCCCTCCGAGCCTATCTTTTCGTTTCTAACTTTAAGCATGTTACTTAAAGGAAGAATTTGTTACACACCACTTAAATGTACAACCAAATCGACCTAGCCTTCCGTGTATGCACTCATCTTTAGTGCATTATTGTTATTTGTTTAAACCCTAATTTAATTATCTAATTGATTACATGGTTGCTAAGTCGAGTCATATCCTTGTACATATTGTTTTGGGACGATTGGGACTCATGGGTAAAGTACTTATTTTATGGAGTAATGGGAAAGAACATCATATATTACCTCCGTATGTGCGTTAATCTTAAAAGTACTCCAAGTGTTTTGATTTTCTTAATTCGAGTCATTAGATTAGTTTACTTTAAAGTATGTAAAAATTCAAGTGTAAGGGGAATTTTCATTCCCTATAATGTATTATTTTGGATGGTAAAGTAAGAGTGTATGCAAAAAAAAAAAAAAAAAAAAAAAATAATAATAATAATAATAAAAAAAAAATCGAAAAAACCAAGAAAAGAAAAAAAAAAGAGAAAAAGAAAAGAGAAAAACATACGGACTACCATCCCATTTCTATTCTATGTTTATTTTATGTTTTTGTTATTTTTTATTTATTAGCTTAAGTCGAGTCTAGTCTTGGCTTAGCAACGCCATATTGTACATATAATTAACCAAGATTGTTAACTCGCCACCAGTAAAGACTGCCTATATCCAACAAAACCGTGTATTCTATATCCCTACACCTAACGTTACAACCCTTTAAAAGACCTCTTTGATAGTTTATCATAGGTGCTTACGCCATGTGGTGGAGGTTTGATCCTTTCCCAAGCCTATGGTAATCTATTTTGCTATGACATGTAGTGAGAGATGTTTTCCATTTCCATATTGTGATATTACTTTATTACACCCGAGAGATGTGAGTATCTAATCACTATTTGTGAGGTGCTAGTATATAACCTCCGTGCTTGTCTTTGGTCTTTAGTGGAACGATTATTTGTTGTAATTACTTTTATATTAGTGTTAAATGACCCCTAACTTGTATTTTGATTAGAATAAAAGCACATTTGCTTGAGGACAAGCAAATCTCAAGTGTAAGGGTATGATGAGGCGAAAAATGAACCGTTGTTTTAGGGGGTCATTTAAGCCCGGAATTGAATTTATTTGATCAAATATTGCCCTAAATCGTTCCTTTTGTGATTTTAAGTACTTTGGGAGTGAATTCTAGAAAAGGAAGCATTTTGGACGTTTTTGGAGCATAAAAGTGAAGAAAACAGCAAAGACTTAATTTTCCATGTTGAGAACAGTACCTGACGGCGTCAAGAAGGAAATTTTGACGGCGTCAGGAGTAAAATCCATGACGACCCAGAGAAAACCTAAAGGCGTCAAGAGAAGGGCGTCAAGAGTAATCTTTGTGACGGCCTGCATAAGGAGTACACGTGACGGCGTCAAACCCAGATCTAGGCAGTCTGAGAATTTATTTGGCGGCGAGATGACGGCGTCAGAAATTTGCTCTTGACGCCGTCACCTCACAAAATCTATATATACTTTTCTATTTTTCATTCATTAAGAGAGGAACTTGTGTGGAGAATACTAGGGTCGAACCTAATAAACCCTAGGTCGTTTGTAACAGTATTTTCAAGGGTTTTCACCCCTTGAAACCTTTCATGTTCAATTGAGATAAGTCCTCTTTCAATTCATTCAATATGTCTATGTGTTGTTTGAATATATCTTATGCTTGTCTTGATTTTAACATGCTAGGCTAGATCTTTCATGTGTTTGCTTAGATGTAATGAAACCTAGATGTTAATTATAGGTTGATTGCTTGTTTATAGTTGTAATGGATGAATGATTTCAATGTTAGGCTTAAGAAAACTGGCAGATCTCCATTGTGTAACTTGCTTGAACGTCTTAAGAAACATGAACCGATGTGTACTAGGTTTTATTGGTTGTATTTAATGCATGAGCAAATTTTAGTGATCCCATGTTAGGAGCTTCTTAGCCGGCTCGACATAGGAGTGAAGTAGGCACTTATAGGATTGAGGAAGTAAGTACGCCACCCCATGAATGGTATTAAGGAATACAATCCATCATCCACGCAACTGTAACAGTAATTAACCTGTAAAAGATATCTAGGGAGTAGTGAAATCTAGGTAAACACAATTCTCCCATATATTGCTCACACCACTAGTTTAATTTAGTTTATTTTCATTTTTACTATTTTATTTTGATTGCATCTTAGTAATTGGTTTAGTTGACTAGCAACTAATTCCACCCAACTCCTTCAAAACCGAGATTTTTAATTGCTTTTATAAAAACTAAGAAAATGCAAAAAGAATCATCCCTCATCTCTAGACCTAGTCTTTAGGTTTTCTAATCCTAGCGACACTATTCCTAGCTGAACGATCAATCCCCCAGTACTTGTCACTATATTATACTACAACGAACAGGTACACTGCCTGGTGGGGGTTGTAAGCTTCTCGAAATCCCTCGAGAGGTAAAGCCTGGTGCAATCCCTACGCATTACAAACGTAGCTTCAAGATTTGTGACCCTATTTCCCATATTATCAAGTTTGGTTTCCAACGTACTTTCAGCTTCAGCAGCAGCTTGAGCTTCAGCAACATCTAGCTCGTCCATGTACTCTTTGTAGTATTACTTTTTCCTACACCATTCGATAATCTTGTCCCTCATCCACGGTTCAGCGTCCTTAAAAGAACCATATTCCTCATAAACTTCATGACCAAAAGTTAACATAACTTCATTAAAGAGGAGCTCGTGTGACAAGATTTTTGAGTACTCCTCTTCAACTGTGCAACCACGCCAAGTCATGTGTGTCTTGTAAGAATTGACGATTGACTTATTTGTGAGATGTGTAAAATGAGACGAAAATAATTTTGTGAGAATGTATATAGGTAAAAAATGAGACGGGAATGTATTTGTGAGGATATATATAGCCTGATTTTTGGGGAGATATTCCCGTCGACATGTCAACGGGAAAAAGAACGCGGGAAAAAATCCCGCCCAATATTTTACCCATTTATTAAAAATATTTATTTAGTAATAAAATCCCGTCGACATGTCAACGGGAATCTCAAAACAAAAAATTATTACCTTTAATCACACGTTAATTGTGGGAAAAATCGTGATTAATATATTCCCGTCAGCATGTCGACGGGAACATATTAGCGGGTAAATTTCGCGCCCAACTTTGGTGAATTATTGAGGCTAAAAAAATATGTTGAAATATTCCTGTCGACATGTCGACGGGAAAATAGGAGTATGAAAAATTCAACGCAGTGGGGCTCGGTCAAGCGTTTTTTTTTGTCGTTTTCTGCCTTATGCCGTTGACATACTGTCGACGGGAAAACCCTCGACGCCTGTTCTCCTCATCCTTGTAGTGTGTATGCTACCAATCGTGTATTTCAGTTACATAAGACTCAGTCACAAAGGAACCATTCAACCAATTAACGACCTACTAACATTTATTCAATTTATTAACTAAGGAAAATACTTAAAATGCTACTAAACCAACATGTCAAGACTAAACCCAACATTCACCCCCTTAATCTTGACCCGTTTCATTAAAGCAATGTCGGTTCATCTTCGTGGATCAAGTTGACTTCATTGTCGTGGATCAAGTTGGCTTCAGTGTCGCTATCCTTCCATTTTGTGTGTGGAGATTTGATCAGACCCATGGCGATTTTAGTTTCTGAAGAAACTCCACGTAAGCGTGGTGTAAAATTTGTAGGCTTTAGTGTTGTGAGTTTGGCTTGATGACTGATATTTAATTTTTCTTTTTTAGAAGGGTTTCTTGGAGAGACTTTGAGTAAATTCAACATATGGGGTCTCTATATTACATTTTTTTTTTTAATTTATGGCAGTTGGTAGATTTATAAGGCTTCAGTCCTCTGATCTCATAATGAGAATCCCCTACGAGAACCTTCCTTCTTGTGACAGCTGGTATAATTAATGGCCCGACATTGGGACATTCTTTTTATATTGTTACTATGATTGAAACTGATTTGGTGTCATTTATCGGTTGATTGCGATATGCGAGGATGTATATGCTGCTAGAGCTGAAGGGGAGCTTGGGGTTGAGGAGGTTCTGTATTGGATATTATTGAAAATATACAGGTAATCACACATACTGCTAGAGTACACCAACCCCGACTAACTCGTTAGGAAGTCGAAGTCAAAGATACTAGGTTGCTTATACGGGGAAAAGAGTAGCTAACTATAGAACTGCTAACGTTAGGGTAAATCCCAAGCTTTGTTTTTTTGGTGGGAAAGAGATATAGACAGAGAGTGTAATAATCCATTCATTAAGCTTGTAACATGTTAGTGTATATAGCACTTCACAGAAAGATTGCATTGAGTTATTTATTTGTAACATATACTGCCATATTGATACATGACAAAATTGTATTTTTAGACATATTGGCATACCATAATACATTGATACTTTGTGATGGAAGAACTTAATTTACCGTAATACATCAATACTTTGTGATGGGAGAACTAATCATTGATTGTAAAACTACTCGCAGATTTTAAACTTGGAAGTATGGCTAGTGTGCATGAGTTGATCCAAACTGACAACACAAGCCAGTATGTTAACTTCATGTACATGTGCATAAGTCGGTCTAAACTGTGCCAGTTTTTGGTTTTCCACAAATAACTATACTTACACATTTACGAGAAGAAAACATACAATCCACTTGCTGGAAGAGGCATCAAGAGATAATGACTGTGCTGAACCAACTTTGGTTCTTGGTTTAATCGTCTGATTGGTTTCAAGTCTAACAGTCCAAATGATAATATATTATTTGTAGAAAATAAAAAGACACATACAAATGCATAGAAACTGTTTACTTGTATTCATACAAGTATAGTCACAGGATCATCAAAATCAACAGACAACATACGAGATAACGTTCCTGGTTTCTAGGAAGTAACTACTACAGTCTACAACAACATCCACTTTATAATGCGGAACATACATCATAATAAAAAGTCAAATAAAAACATAAAAAACACATGGATAAAACAACCCTCCATAAAGAATCCGCGTCTAAACCTTCTTCTGTTTCTTGACACTACCACTGGGACCGGGACTCTTTTTCTCGATATGTTCAGGAATGGTGTCACTCATTACCTTTAGGGATGTGAAGCAGAAATCAGTTGGTGAAATATCACTGTATTCTGGATGTTCTTTGAGATAGGCTATGATCCCAGGAGCTGCTCCAACCCTTGTGCCATCAGGAGTCACATACTGAACGTCCATTTTAGAGTAGTCTCTCCTCATAACATTGATTCTCTGAAAACCTTTTGGGGTTTTTGGGATGTTGGGATTATCCATGACCCAAGTTCGAGAAGAATCATACTCAATGTCAGCAGGACTATCACAGACAATTCCTTCAAGCTTAGTGCAAATGAATATATCGTCATTTTGCTTACTTCTATACTCATCAAATTCTTCTTGAGTTGGTACTGTCCTCCACTTGAAACAGTCGTTGCATTGCACAGCAAACATCTCATATATATCAACTGAACTCTGAGGTAGGCCCCTTGATTTCTACAAGAATTTAATCAATAATTCCCCAACCAACTCCAATTCTTTTACCTATTAACATCTTTGAAGATTTCACAAAGCCCCTATCACTTAGTTTTCGACTTTTCGGAAATATATTAGCTGATGAATTAGTAGTTGTTGTTCTTGTTTCTTTAGTACCTTCGGTGGTTCCTATCCCTGTCATGTTCCTTGGATTATTTACAAGTGGTATTCAAGCTCTTATTTTTGCAACTTTAGCCGCGGCTTATATAGGTGAATCCATGGAAGGCCACCATTGACTATTGGGATGAATATACTACATAATCAATAAAAAATATCCAAGAAAAAAGCTAAGCATGTCTAAAAAAATCTTAAAAATAACAAATGAGGCTACAATGAGAAGTAACATTTCTAGGATTAATGGTTTGAGATTGAAAGAAACTAAAATAAGCTCAGAAGACCATCATGAAGGTTAACTTTACACATTCTTCACTAAATACACTACCATAACCTCTCTCCTAATGTGTAATTTTGTATCTTTTCCTATCTATCTTGTAGAATTATAGACTTATAGTAATTTCTTCATATGTAGATAATTAAATAGAGTCAAACTTTATGAACTGACTCGTATCGACTATCAACATTGAAGGTTAAGACAGAATCTTTAGCGACGACCAATTACGATGGTTAGGACCAGTACCAAGAAATTGGTATGCAATCCACGGATCTAAGGAAGTGGTCCTTTTATGAAACAATGATTTACATAAATACAAATCTACTTTAATTAAAGAAGTAAATTGCTGGATCAACAAGTAAACATCATTTTATGGTGAATCGAATCTATAAATCACAAATTTGATTCACAAATCATTGTTAAAATCGAGTTATGATGCTGATTCATTAAATTTATACAAATGATTCAGTATTCTACATATATCACAAAAACGAGAGATTTTTTAACATTGATTCAATTTATTTTTACACATTTTGAATTTTTATCACATTAAAATGAGTTTTACAATTGAAAAACATGAATCAAAGTTAAAAATCTATCGTTTTTGGAAACCTTCTCAATCGATCTGAATTCTCTCTCTCTCTCTCTCTTTATATATATATATATATATATATATATATATATATATATATATATATATATATATAAGTTCAATAACGACATATCATACATTAATAGTTACCATAAAGGATCTTTTATCTCTGTTCTATACACTTAAAAACATCCGTTTTTGAACGCATAGCCAAAATCGAATTTGTTCTATAATTACGCACGATATATCAAAAGAAGCAATGGCTTAACATTGAAGATCTCTTGATCGCTATATGTAAGCTAGAAAATTACCTTAAAATCAATTGGCAAATACACAAAATCATAGTTATCATTGTGACTAATTGACCCCTCGTTTGAAACCAATATGAAACAATAGCATAGCATTTATAAAATTTGTGCATAAGTATGAATTTAATACATCACATTTATAAAATATTATTTAAACAATAGCATAGGTATTTTATCAATTAAAGGTGAGCAAGTAAACGGAAAAAATTTAAAAGAAAACACTAAAACTCATTACAAAGCGATTTTTTTTTAGAATAAACTCTTTAAAAAGTATCATAAGTTTTTGTTTTTATTTTTATTTTTATTTTTATTTTGCGTCAAATAATTAATCTATACACTACATCATGTCACAAAACTCTTAAAATCGGAACATCTATGAACACAACAGATGATCACCGAATCAAAATTCATAAATCAAAACCCTAACTAAAAAAAACATTAATCTGTGCAAAATAAAATCTAAAGATAAAAGCTTTATGTTTGATCTTAGATATATAAATTAAATAAAATAACTCATGATACTTTTAAAGAGTTTATTCTAAAATAAATAAATAAATAAATAAATAAATAAATAATCGTTTTGTAAGGAGTTCTAGTGTTTTCTTTTAAATTTTTTCCGTTCTCTTGCTCACCTTTAATTGTTAATATAATAAATGCATCATAACTTTTCACTTTTTAAGATTAAATATGAATAGAATTGCATTAATGTTAACTTGTTTATTTTTTATTTTGGCAAAAAGAATATGTCATTAATTTCAACATGAACGTTGAAAAAAACAAGTACTCCTTATTAAATGTTTTGTTTGACTTTTTAAAATCTTTCTTTACCAACTTTGATCTTAAATATTTTTGTTTTTGTAATATAATACTTGATAAAAAAATATATGAATGAATTAAGTTTTAAATGTATTTTGATTGTCTATCATTTTTGTCAAATACTATATAACACAAATAAAAATATTTAATGTCAAAATTGATAAAGAAAGATTTGAAAAGTCAAACCTCTACATTTAATATGAGACGAAGGGAGTATAATATTTGAGATAAGATCTCGCTTTAGGTGACAAACCAAGTGAAGAAAGATCTCACCCACCCAATCTACAACATAGTTTTAATGAACCGAGAAATAGCTATGGAAACCGAAACCAAACCGAATAAGGTCAGTCATGTTGGGTCAGGTCGGTATAGCTATTTCGAACCGAAAAGTTTTTTGACCCGAACCGAACCTAACAGACAAAATCCGAAATAATTGTACAAACCGAAACCAAACCGAATAAGGTCGGTCGGTGCGGCCAGTTTCGGTCGGTTCGGGTGTGTTTTCAGGTGATTTTGCTTAGCCTTACTTGTCACTTTTGCACATCAAATGTGTATTTAATATATAAACTTACAACATATCCTACGCACATTATAACAACATACATGTTTTTTTATGAATGTCTGTGTCTTAAAAAGAACAAAAATCACCTAATATTGAAATATCACGAGATACAATTGAACACATATTCTCTTTCATGCATATTGTCAATCCTGGAAACACTAATATTGAAATATCACGACATACAATTGATACAGTTATACAAATTTTCCTTTTGAAAGAACTTCCTAGTTCCGTATCTTCCACGTAACAAAAGTAGTACCTAAAAGAGTTATTAAACATTATATTTTTAGATGTATATATAAGTAGTTTATGAGTTTCAAGATTTTAGACAAAAAGTGATGATATATATATAGATGCATTTGAGTGAAGAACAAAGACATGTTTAGATACATAAAAAGACAACAAACTAAAAAAGAATGAGACAACTTAATAAAGAAATTGAAAATACAACTTGCATCTAGATCTATATATTGATTCTTCCTGATGATATCTTAAAGTCAATCATCATGAAGTTTATTGCTTGTAACCTTCTACAAGGGACATTTGCTAAGCACATAAAAGCATGTCCAATTTCATGCACTTTCTCTTGGAGTTCGACATATTCTTTTCCTAAAATAGCAACTTCCGCATCATGCTTGTCTTTCTTTATCACGAGTTGCCTAAGTCTTTCCAAAAGCTCTGCGATCTTCTTATCAATCAACTCAAGCTCTTTATCAAGACGTTTTTGCTTAGCAATCAACTCAAGTTTTTTATTAGCAATCAACTCAAATATTTTTTCAAGAAATTTCTACATATCAATCAACTCAAGCTTTTTATCAATGTTTTTCTTCTTCATTGACAGTTTTTTCCCCTTTTTATTAAATTTATAAGGTTTTGTTTCTTAAGCATGGTCAATTGAAATATTATAATTTGCTACAATTAGACTACTTACATCTAAAAGCTCTTAAATAGCCTCAGTTTTGTCATCAAGTCATTTATGGTTTCGTAAAATTACATTTTTTTGTAAAATGATTTTATGAAACAATAAACGACTTGATGACAAAAATATAGGCTATTTAAGAGCTTTAGTCATTATTTTTGAATGAACAATAAAGACATGTTTAGATACATTTAAAAAAACAAACTAAAAAAGAAATAAAAAAATTATTCAAACTAAAAAAGAAATAAAAATAATGACAATAATGACTAAAGCTCTTAAATAGCCTATATTTTTGTCATCAAGTCGTTTATTGTTTCATAAAATCATTTTACAAAAAATGTAATTTTACGAAACCATAAATGACTTGATGACAAAACTGAGGCTATTTAAGAGCTTTTAGATGTAAGTAGTCTAATTGTAGCAAATTATAATATTTCAATTGACCATGCTTAAGAAACAAAACCTTATAAATTTAATAAAAAGGGGAGAAAACTGTCAACGAAGAAGAAAAACATTGATAAAAAGCTTGAGTTGATTGATATGTAGAAATTTCTTGAAAAAATATTTGAGTTGATTGCTAATAAAAAACTTGAGTTGATTGCTAAGCAAAAACGTCTTGATAAAGAGCTTGAGTTGATTGATAAGAAGATCGCAGAGCTTTTGGAAAGGCTTAGGCAACTCGTGATAAAGAAAGACAAGCATGATGCGGAAGTTGCTACTTTAGAAAAAGAATGTGTCGAACTCCAAGAGAAAGTGCATGAAATTGGACATGCTTTTATGTGCTTAGCAAATGTCCCTTGTAGAAGGTTACAAGCAATAAACTTCATGATGATTGACTTTAAGATATCATTAGGAAGAATCAATATATAGATCTAGATGCAAGTTGTATTTTCAATTTCTTTATTAAGTTGTCTCATTCTTTTTTAGTTTGTTGTCTTTTTATGTATCTAAACATGTCTTTATTGTTCATTCAAAGGCATCTATATAAATCATCACTTTTGTCTGAAATCTTGAAACTCATAAACTACTTATATATACATCTAAAAATTTAATGTTTAATAACTCTTTTAGGTATTACTTTTGTTACGCGAAAGATACGGAACTAGGAAGTTCTTTCAAAAAGAATAATTATATATCGATTGTGTCTCGTGATATTTCAATACTTCTGTTTCGAGGATTAACAATATGCGTAAAAGAGAATTAGTGTCCAATTGGGTTGTTTTGAACTAAATTAGTCTTGGCAACTTAGCTTGTACTATATTTCGCAAGAGTGATTTTGGTTCTTTCTAATACACCAACGTTCATAAAAAAACCATGTGTGTTGTTATAATGTGTGTACCATATGTTGTAAATTTATATATTAAATACATATTTGATGTGCATAACTGATAAGTACCCTTTTGATATAGGTGTTAATGTTAATTCGTATTTGTATGAATTTGTTGCATTACAAAATTAAATCCAAATTAATTGTAAAGTTTCTTTGGTATGTATATAAAAGCCTTATATTAATTATGCAATCAATGTTTCCTGTATAAACAAATTAACATTGATGAAATTTGTTCACACTCAAATCATAAAGAGTGCAAAATTACGTTTCATTTATTATATTAACAATTAGAGGTGAGCAGAGAGAACTAAAAATGTTTAAAAGAAAACACGGAAACTCTTTAAAAAGCGATGTTTTAAGGGGATTTTTTTTTCTCATTCTAGAATGGCATAATTTTACAACTTACACCAATTATCTCACATATGTTTCTGACGAGACTTGAACCCACAACCTTTTGATTGTTGGGCCACCTGAATACCGATTTTTATTTATTAAAAACCCAAAAGTTTTGGTTCGATTTTTGATTTTATTTGAAACCTGGACCGTCTCTATCCTATCTTAAATTAAGTTTTCAAAAAATATACGTATATGTTTTATTACAAGCACTCAAAAAAATGTCAAAAAAAATACTCATGGCTTTAGCAACCATTTTTTTGTAAAATTTTGGATTTAAGTGTTAAAAACATTATATTTTCATTGGTTAATAAAATTTACAATCAAACATTAAACTTTGAAAAATGACTAATATTAAATCCTATTTTATGGACTTAAGTATAAAATCCTCAATCTTCATACCTTTTAGGAAATTTATATATTTAATAAATACTCCGTATCTCATGTAGAAAAAAATAGTTATTATTATTATTATTATTATTATTATTATTATTATTATTATTATTATTATTATTATAATAATATAAACTCTGTAAATTTACACGTTATAAATATCAAGCTGAAGCACGGGTTATTGATTGTATTCAAGGGAATAATTATAACATATATACACTTATATTTACTAAATTTGACTTATGTTAAAATATTAAATTAAACTACTCAAAAAATAACATAAAAAAATTAATCAAAATTCAAACCCAAAAAAATATTGTTGAAATATTCTTATTAGTTGTAGTGATTGTCTGAATCAATCCACGTTAAATAAATCGTGCGTACACAAGTTAAAAAATTTGAGATACGGCTAAACTAAGATAAAATTAATTGTAATACCAAAGTATTATATGCAATGGATTATAAGTATCAAAATAAAAGCATGACTTATAAATACACGCCGAACATATATAGTTGAAATAAATTATTATTATTAGTTATAGTTTGAAGCCCGTGCGTGCACATGTTATATTTATTGTCTGAACCCAATCCGCGTTTAATAACTTGTGCATGCACAAGTTAAAAAATTAAAACAACACTAAACTTAAAATTAAATTAATTATTATACAATAAATCAATATATGCACAGAATAACAAAAGTTCAAAATGAAAGCACGATTTATAAATACACACTAAACAAATATAGCTGAAATATAATTACTAGTCATACTTTCAATCTAAACCCGGCACATGCATGTGCATTAAAATTAGTATTATGCGCCAAACATATATCTTTAGCTAGCATTATAACAAAATCATAAAAGTTTATTTTCTTTATCTCACGTCGATTAAAACACCAAAATAGCGTTTCAAACCCTTATATATAATGTGTTATCGGTTCTTGATGCAAAACTAATTTTAAATACAGTATATTGTTTTTTTAATTGACTAAAACAAATTTGTATCAGTTAGTAAAGCTTGAACTTGAATGAAAAAAATAAAACAGAAATGCAAAACCAAGAATCACATAAAGCAAATCAAGTTTTTGGTAAAAGTTTGATTTTAGTCAAGAACCGCCCCCAACCACCCCTATTAGAAGGGGATATCTTGGCAAGTATTAAAATAGTTAATTGGCTACAATCTTCTATTAAAAATACACAACAAAAATGACTCATGGACCTACAAATGGACTTTGAGACCCACAAATTATAACACAAAATTGTAAAGGGTTGCTACAAAAAATTGTAGCTAATTTGCTTTATGTAAGTTAATGTAATGTATTACTATATATTAACATGAGTCATATAATATGAGATAATTTTTTCTAAGTGTCATGTACCAAAACGATAGTTGGGAGTACATGGTCACTAAAACACACAGTATACATCATCGCTAAAGGTGAAAATCGTGGTAGTGTCATGTACCAAAACGATAGTTAAGTTGGGAGTACGAACGGTGGGTAAGTAAAGGTGACGGCCATCAAACAACGAAAAATGGGAGGTGTACTACCTTGTTGAGGAATGATGACGATCACCTTTACTATTTCCTCAATACTCACTCTCAACTGACGGAAAATGGTCGGCTTTGTTATAAATGGTTCATTGCAATTAAATGGTTCATGATGGTGATGCACTGTAACTAACAAAGCCGGTAGTCAAGTTGAGGATGGGAGCAAGGCACCTGAATGTGATGGAAATCGAAAAAGTATTCCCTAATCGAAAATGTATTCCCTATGGCCTATGCTCAAGATGATCAGATCATGCACCAATACGATAGTTTGATAACGAATGACTGAAACAGTTGTTGCAGAAGCCTGAAACTTCTTAATGGACTATGAATGTGTAAATTAAGTTCATGTTACCAAGTGAAATAAAGAAATTTTGAATAAATATGTAATTATAAAGATGAAAATAAAGCACTAATGATGCAGAAGAAAATAAATGCAGGTAAGTAATTATAAAACTAAAGCAAAACTAAGATAAAAATTGCAGAAAGAAAACAGAAACTAATAATGATGCAAAAGAAATTAAAAGGAAAGGATAGTGAATTACCTTTAGGGACATTTTGTCACACTCGAGCTCCCGAGGAGGAGAAATGAACTATTTAAACTATACGATACCCTATTTAAGGTGCTCGTGTTTGGATATTGAAGGCATGAGATACACTGTATTTATAAGCTCAGCTCTTGTAAAGTTACTTACATTAGCTCGATGTGGGATAAATTGACACCGGTTTGCTGTGTTATATGTCTGACTTACCATAAACTATATGTGGTCTCTTTTCCATTGTCAAACTCCAAATAAGTACCATTAGTACTATACCTTTGATTATAATCAAAAAAAATAATGATGTTTTACTATGAGTTAGTAAATCAGCATTAATCGTATAATGGGTCATTTCTATACAATCATAACTCGTTAAGTGTTATACTACTGCCTTCCCCTGTATGGGTAGATATTCTCCTACGCATTCTCCTAGCTAGGACCACAAAGTCACTCTTGAGTAGAACCTAAACTTCACCTCACACATACTGTTCTCGAGGAGGGGCATGTGAAGAAGTTGGCTTATATTGTAGAATACAAGTTATTTGACAAAAATGGATATTGGTTGCTAAACATGATTAACCATGATTGAACTTTAACAAACTTAGTATTACAACTACCATTGCTATATTCTCAGTCTCGAAAAAAGAATCAGATCCACAACTTGGATTTACCTAGATTGAAAAAATTAGACTTGACATTAGAGGTGGTGTCTTACGGGTGATGATTGAGCTCAACTGAAGTACTGAACCAAGAGTTGCCTCTATTGCAGCAGAATAGCAATGAAATTCTTTGATCAAATTTGCAACCTTTGTATCCAACTTATAAGTAGTGTTTTAAAACCCGGGTTGACCCGCCCGGTTGAACTGTAAACCGGTAAGATGACCGGAAACCGATTTTGAGCAAAAAACGCGGTTGAACCGCCTGTTAAACCGGTTGAACCGTGACCCGGTAGCTCGACCTAAATACCATAACTACTCAACCATCAGCTAACAAACATCATGATATATACTCAATCAAAAGCTAATAAACATCAACTATATTACAAAAGGTCTTGGGACATGTTATATGCAGACAACAGCAATTGGCAATCATGACGTGTATGTCGTGACCCTTGGAGTCAAATCAGCTACAGCGGAGACACTTCATTAATGATAACAGATGACTCTCTCACTCGATTTGTGAGGTATGCTGGGCAATAAAGTAATCATTGATGCTGCCATATGCCCTGTTGCCCCAAAGTATGACAATAGCCAACCAACAATGAGTATCACACAAAGAATTAAGCTATAATGGCCGATGGCCTAATCCCAGAAGTACTAGTTACTTTATAGAGAAAACAGTTACAGGTTTAAAGACACAAGAACCAGCTCCAGATCAGAAAACTTTCAGATTCATGTCTAACTTACGGTTTTACAAAGCAATATACACAATGAACAAATAATATGAATATTTATATGTAACACCGAGCTCATGTCTTCATTCCACCATCTACTTGATACAAATCTTAAGAGCGGAAAACCCTTGAATTCCTCCTGGTGCTTCTTTGGTCCCTGAAACGACGAACCAAACAGAAGTGATAAATCAACCAAGTGCTAAGACTGTTTGTTCTCACAACACTTGCTGAAAAGGAAAAAAAATACGACAAACAATAAAAGGATACAACAGAACAGCAACTCGGTCTCTTCACAATTCCACAATCTCCCTTTGCTGTATAAAACACAGTACAAACATCAGATGCATATGTTTTATAATCAAACACGCTGAACTAAACATCAAATATCTGAAATTCACATACCAAATCTATAGATCACACACACTAAAAGAATCATATGCATCTCCGCCTTGTACTTTTACTTTGAGGGGGTGCAGTTGCAGATACCGGTAAACTCGACACTACAAAATCTCAACAAGAATCACACTTCAGTCTTAAATATTCAAGCATTGGATGACCTTAGATATTCCATTTGATCCACTAGTTCTTGCAAATCCTCATCCCAATCAAGCTGTTGACCATCTAAATCATCAAGAAAATCATCGGGTGTTTTCTCAGTCGGAAGATCGACATTCAGCAGTTCCTCCCATAAATTATCATGAGACTCATCTTCCACTAAACCAGCATTGCTGCTTGACTCCTCTTCAAACGCGGCTGTAATGAACACGTCAATATTCTCTTGTAAATTCTCGACACTCGGCGTTATTGTTAAACATCTCTTATGCCCAATTTATATATGTTCTTGCTCCTTATTAGCATACTTATCCATGTATTTCTGTGTAGGAACCCGGGTACACTATGCACTTTTTCAAGACAAGATAAGGTCGAAACTCTTCAAAGGCATAAACAACGGCTAACATCTCTTTCTCAGTAGTCGTATAATGAGATTGAGCGTCATTCATCGTCTTGCTTGCATAGTGTATCGGCTGGAAATATTTAGTCTTTCGTTGCCCCAAGACTGCCCCGATAGCATAATCACTAGCATCGCACATAAGCTCGAAGGGCAAGTCCCAATCGGGGGCAACTAAAATCGGTGCCTCCGTTAACTTTTTCTTTAAGATATTAAATGCATCAACGCATTTGTTTGAGAAGAAGAACGGGAGTCTTTTTCTAATAAATGGGTCATAGACAGGGCTATCTTAGAAAAATCCTGGATAAACCGTCGGTAAAAACCGGTATGACCAAGGAAACTTCGTATTCCTTTCACGGTGGTGGGATGAGGTAGCTTTGTGATAACATCAACTTTAGCACGATCTACCTCGATCCCGGATTTTGAGATTTTGTGGCCAAGGACAATGCTCTCTTTACCCATAAAGTGGTACTTCTCCCAATTTAGAACCAAATTAGTGTCTTCACACCGTTTGAGCATTTTTTCTAAATGGGAGAGGCAAGAAGTGAAAGAATTTCCATAAACCGAGAAATCATCCATGAATACTTCCATAGTGTTCTAAATCATATCGTGGAATATGGCCATCATGCACCTTTGGAACGTGCCTGGAGCATTACATAAGCCAAAAGGCATATGTCGGTAAGCAAACGTTCCATAAGGGCAAGTGAAAGTGGTCTTTTCCTGATCCTGCGGATCAATGGGAATTTGAAAATACCCGGAAAAGCCATCAAGAAAACAATAGAACTCATTTCCTGCTAGACGTTCTAGCATTTGGCCCATAAATAGAAGTGGGAAATGGTCCTTTAGATTAGCATCATTTAGTTTTTGATAGTCAATACACACTCTCCATCCCGTGACGAGACGTGTTGGTATTAACTCATTATAATCATTAGTCACAACGGTCATACCGCCCTTTTTAGGAACACAATGGACCGGGCTAACCCATGAGCTATCCGAGATTGGATAAATCATACCAGCGTCAAGGAGTTTGATTATCTCCTTTTTGATCACTTCATGGATTTTTGGGTTAACCCGTCTTTGTTGTTGGACGGATTCCTTGTAGTTATCTTCGAGCAAAATCTTATGAGTACAAAATCGAGGGTCTATGCCCTTTATGTCAGAAATCTACCAAGCGATGACACTCTTATGCTTCTTGAGCACATCTAAGAGTCGGGTCTTCTCCTCATCTTTTATGTCTTTGGAAATGATGACGGGTAATTTATCAGTCTCTTCTAAAAAAGCGTATTCAAGATGAGGAGGTAAATCCTTGAGCTCTAGCTCCGGAGGATTCTCAATAGACGGCTTAACTTCTTTAATTTCTACCATTTTAAGGTCCATCAGAGGGGAAGAAGGGGTCGGGTCTTCATTCAAAAGTTTTTCAAGCAAAAGAATATCCCCCTCCGGATCACGATAAGAATCATCAACTTCCGGTGAAGATGTGTCAATAGCAAGAAAGTCATCGACCTCTTCCAAAAGAAAATAACCTCCCTCAAACGGAGTGAGGGACGGGGAAGAGTCAGAAATGATTGGTTCTGAAGAAGGAGTGGGGTTGCCACTTGAAGTATTATTAGAAAAACCGAGAAGCTCTTGAGAATACTCCTCTAAAGGAGCATCAATAACATCAATTCAATTAACAAAAATATGGTCATAATTAGAGGAGTATTTCGATGTTTGGTCAAGATTGAACGTAACAACTTCACTTCCAACACGAAGGGTAATCTCCTTGTCGTAAACATCAATCAAAGCACGGCTAGTCCTTAGAAATCCTCTCCCGAGAATGAGAGGAACTCGCGGATCGGCATCAAAATCGACTATCACAAAATCAGCAGGGAAATCCCACATTGACAAAGACATCCTCGGCTATTCCCACAGGACAGGAAGTAGATCGATCGGCAAGCTTGAGGGTCATACAAGTCGGAGTCAGTTCGGGAAGAGATAATTTCTTCCAAACGGATAATGGCATAAGGTTAATGCTTGCACCAAGATCGACCAAGGCGAAACACTGAACCATCCCCGAAAAATTACACGGAATAAAAAACTTGCCGGGATCTCCAAGCTTTTCGGGAAGCTTTTTCAGGAGAACCGCCGAGCAATTCTTATTCAATATGGTTTTTGCCATTTCAAACAATTTCTCTTTATTATTCAACAAATTCTTTATCATAGACGCAAATTTCGACGTTAAAAGAATAGCATCCGCGAAGCTTATATCAAAATGTAAGTCTTGGAAGATCTGAAAGAACTTCTCCATTTGATGATTAGCTTTTTCACGGAGCTTTTGATCATTAAGCCTAGACGGATAAGGCAATTTGGTCTTGACGGGAATTTCTTTTTCTGATTCATAAACAACTTTTTCTTTTCCTTTAGACGGCTGGACAACCGGAGGTTGGATGTCTTCTGTTCTTCCGTTATCAGTAGGAAGTTCCGTATCCTTTGTAGCATCGGTTTCACGGTCGACTACCTTAGGAGGAAGAGAAGAAGAGGTATTCGGAGCCTTTGGTCCATTGTATGAAACACCACTACGTGCTGTGATTGCTTTAACATCGCCCCTCGATTAGCGATCGTGTTGCTTGGGAGAGAAGTAGTTCCCGAGCCCGAGGGTTGATCATTTAAATGCTTCTTAATTTCACTCATTTCCTTAGTTAAAAATTCATGAGATTTCATCAAATTCTGATTTTGAAGCATTAGTTGCTTAAGAATCTCATCTGAGGGCGACAGATTTGGAACAACATTTTGATTTTGATTAAAATTTTGCCCTCGGTTGTTGTTGTTGTTGAAACCTTGGTTTTGATTTTGAAAATTTCCATGATTTTGATTAACATTTCCATAATTAGCATTTTAAAAATTCTCTTGATTCAGGCCTTGATTTTGATTCCCTTGAAAACCCCGATTTTGATTATACCCTTGGTTTTGATTTTGAAAACCTTGATTTGCACGATTTTAATTTTGATTGACTTGATTATTACGGTTTTCCACATTGTGATTTTGAGGTTGTTAAAACCGGGTGGTCCAAGATAATTGTTTGAACGGTAGCTAAGAAGATTTCAATCTCCTTGGGGTTGGTAACCGTTACCACCCGTGTTTGCAGCATACACATTTTCGTGAGCATAGGCACCAGTTGCCGGACACTCGTAATACGGATGCGGACCATCACAAGTTTCACAACTTTGATTCACTACATTAACTTGATGAGAAGGTTTATCTTTTAAAAGAAGCCCAATTTGTTTAGTGAAAATTACAAGAGCCTCATTGGTCTTTCTATTAGCAACGAGAACATGAGCCAAAACATCATCATTTGATTTACTACTAGCACTTGAGACTTGAGTTTTGCTTCTCAAACTCCTCACTCGAGCTTTATTTTCAATTATTGTTAAAGCTTCTTGAGTGTTTCGAGTCAACAAGTTTCTACCCACAGCAGAGTTGAGTGAGTCTTGATCGGCAAGACTCAACCCATTATAGAAAGTATCAATCTGATGCAAGGGTACTCGTGATTCAGACATTTTTCTAGCAACTCCTTAAATCTATTCCAAGCTTCGCTGAACGATTCATCGAAAGCTTGTTGGAATCGAAATATTTGAGTGCGGAGATTAGAAGTTTTAGAAGGAGGATAAAAGCGATTTATGAACTTGTTATCTAGATCACCCCAAGTGTGAATTGAGTTCTGGGCTTCTTTTTCTAGCCAAGTCCGGGCTGCTTCCTTGAGGGAAAAAGAAAACAATTTCATTTTAACCACATCATAAGGAACTTGATTAATCTTTATCGTCTCAGCGATGTCGGTGAAATTCCTAATATGAGAATAAGGATCTTCATTCTCAAAACCGTGAAATGAGATACTCGTGATGATATTGAGTAACCCGTGATTGATTTCAAATTGATTTGCTTGAATATCGGGTATCACGATGGCCCTCCTAACACCATTGAAAGGTGATTGGAGTTGTTCCTCCATCGGACGAAGATCATAAACCGGTTGAGGTCCCATCGGAGGAATTCTGTTATGTTGAGCACCACCCATCGGCGGGGGTCCCATATTTTGATCGTTTTGGTTCATTTCCTCGATGGTTGGGAAATGAACCCGGTGATTGTGACCTAAAACCCTTTCGGGATTTGAAAGTGGAGAAATAAGATTTTGAGAAGATGAGCGGGTGATCATACACCAAAAAGAAAACAAAAATGAAAAAGAAAAATAAAATCAAAATAGAAAATGAAAATCTTTTTCTTTTTATTTTTTTGAAAACTTAAAAATTCACAATATTTTTGGTAACCGTTACGTTAATCGTAACCGTTTCTTTTAAAACTATGCATAGCGAGGCGGGAGGGCAAAGGTGTGCACAAAGGCTACTTGAAAACCCGCTCTCTTCGGCTTGCAATTTAATGCCAAAGCCTACCTTAACCCCGGTTATTTGGTTGTAGTAATAAAGTAATCCGATAACGTTTAATTTCACGATTTGTTTTGTTATTTATTCGGAATGGTTTACAACACTCTTTCAAGAGTGATGATGTTATTTTTAGTTTTGTATTTTTTGAAAACACTTTAGGAAAAGTGTTTTATTTATTTTCTTTTTAGAAAAAACGAAACTTCCGAGTGAAGGGTCTTCAAAACACAAAAACAACGATACGAATCAATGAGCTCGTTTCAAGCCTTCCCCAGCAGCGGCGCCATTTAATTGATGTAATCTTAGGGTAAGTTTGTTTTTCCAAGGAAAAATGCAACAAATGCAATTTCCCCGGGTCGTTCTCCCAACGATGGTTTAAAGTCGATTTGTCAGTTCGGAAACGTATAAATGTGAAGTGAATAGTGTCTAAAGTGAATTTATGGTTTTTACACTAAAATAACAATAAGAATCAAGAAATAAAGCAGAAAATACATTCATACAAAACACACATAACTAGAAATGCAATTGCGAATTATCAAACGTGAAAATAACGTAACGTAACGTACTAAAAAGTGAAATTTAATGAAAAAGGCTTCTAAAATTATAAAATAAATCTCTAAAAATCCTAAATAATCAAAAATAATTTTGAGAAAAGAAATTATTTTTTTTTTGACTTTTTATTTATTTATTATGAATTAATTTCTAATTTTGAATTATTAAAAATGACTAAAAATAAAAATAATTGTGAAAAGTGATTAGAAAAATACAATTTAACTTTTGAAAATTTTGAAAATGATTTTCTAAACTAATTTTATATTTTTTATTGTTTTTTCTGAATTTTTATGAACTTTTATTGATTTAAAAAGTATTAAAAACTAATTAAAAATAGGAAAAATAGCAAATGATTAAGAAAAATTATAAAATTTTCTAGAAAAAACTAAAATATTAATAGAAACTTAGGGAAAATGAAATCAAAGAAAATTTAAGTCTGAAAGCTGTTTTGGCCAATAAGCAGTTTGAATTAAGTGCTTATTAATAAGCACTTAACACCAAAATTAACAAAAGTCTCACAGATGGTTCTGGTAACTTAATAATGCTAAAAACGACTAAGTTCAACTAGCAGAGAACACAGAATAACCCAAATAAGCAGATATGGAGAAGCTATAACAAGCCAGAAAAGTATGCTCAACTACCCTACTAGCAGTCCTAATTAAGCAACCCTAATAAGCTCAAAAGTGGAAACTCAAAGCAGAATCAACTAGCTTATACTACTGGCTATCTAAAAATCAAAAAAAGCCTCAATTGTAGAAGCCAATTGCTAACTCTAAGAAGCCCTAGATCAGATGATGTTTAGCACTAGTGTCTGCCGGTAATAGACTAAAAGCAAAGGTCTAAAAATGATGAAATCATAAAGATGAGCTAGCAAACAACATTTAAACCAAATCTTAAACCAAAAGGAGCTTGTAAGAGGTTATAAAGGCCGCTGATGAAGTGAGTTGTTGGAACAGCAGGTTATGGTGCTGGGCACTCAAAAGCTTAACCAATCAACAACAAGGCCTATAAAATCTATTAAGAAAAATTTATAGAAATCTAGAAAAACGTAGATTAATGAGTTTAGCTAGAAAATTTTAATTTGCCAAAATTTCAGAAAAATTGAATTACAGAAGAGGAAACTAAAAATCAAAACTAAAATTGTTTTTGGAAAATGTTTGAAACTTTGACCTTTTTCTTGTTTCAAAAGCTTTGACTAAAATGAACTTAAATTGCTTCAAATTCAATATAAATGAGATTCTAAGCTGAAATGACACTTGATTATGCTAACTTAACTACAAATGCACCTAAATTGAAAATTATTCTACCTGCACTTAACTGATTATGTGATTTGGTAATTAAGTAAACTTGACTTTTATTCTAATGTCCTGTTGATTTTATGCACAAACTACACTATATGAACCTAAACTGAGCTATCAATATTACCTACAACACTTATAATAAACTAAAACACAGGTTTTCACCTTGATCCAAAAACTACTTAAACTATTTGATTACTACTTTTATAATGCAACTAGTTGTACTAGGCTACTGAACCATCAAACTAACTTATGAAATGATCCAACAAGCTCAGAGAAACACAGAAACACATATTACAATCACAATGCTCCTCAGAATCAACAATCATTCAGAATGAACAGTAATTGGAAATACTTATTGAAAATGATGTAATAATGAAACTGTAAGCTACAAATTGATAAAAACTTATTCAAACAAGCTCAAATAAGATAAAATCAAACTAATGAAACATAAACAAGCACAAAACCACAGATCTACACTATAAAACTCATTAAATGCAATTTAAAGCTAGAAATGAAAATAGGTTCTTACAACTACACCCTCACCGGAACAGCGGGAACTTTTGATCATTGCCTATCTTTAGATAGGCCCACTATCACCATTGCAACCCTTATTCACTCCTGAATCACCCCAAATCTTCAAAATACTTATGTAGTTGACTATCATTGACCACAGGGTAAACTTGTGATTTCTGATCTGATTAAGCTACATAAAGCTTCACAAAAGCTATACAAGCTAGTGTGAGCTTGAAGCTAAGTGAAAAAGCTTGTTTGCAAGCTGAGGTAAAAATTAAACATAATATTTTTGTAATTTTTCTTTTATTTTCTTATTTTTTTGAGTTTTTGTACAAGTGATAACAAAGATGTGAAATAAAACTTTATGAAAGCTTGAAGTAGCTTCTGAGAAGCTTAAATGAACAGTAATTAACTAGTGAAACATAAAATAAAATTGATTGATACTTGGAAATTAGTAAAGAGAATTGTAATTCAAACAAGTAAATAGTATTTTTATTCATTGAAAATGAAATTACAATACTATAAAACTAAAATTACAACTAATTTAAGCTCAAAATACATTTTAGCAGCACTTCGTTATCTAAAATCTAATTTTAAATGAGGTGGTGAGGGCTTGTATTTAAAGCAGAGCTGAGGAATGTGGATAAGGTCTGAAGAAGGTTCAAGAAGCTCTTAATTTTAGCCATTTGATCATCTTGTGCTTCTTTGATTCAATAAAAGCCCTTGGATGAGATCAATGAGGTGTGTAGACCAATGAGAAGCTATGACTAGTACATGCTGGCAATCCTTGGGTGCAATCTCTCTGAAATGTGCTCAGAAGAGAATCCAATGAGTGAAGTGATGTGTTAGCACCACTCACGAGCTTACATTCTCTCTGACACGCTCCTGGCACATGGGAAAGGTTTCTAGAAAGGTTAATTGTGGGTAATTGATGTGGGAAAGGGTAATTGAGGTGAATAGTAAGTTAGGGTTCATGTGAGGGAGGTTGAAGATGTACGGGGTAAGTAATTTGGGGGGCGGGTAAAAGGATTGTCTTTTTTTATTATTGTTTGACCTGGGGTAATTGGGTTTGACCGTGGGCAATGGATCCGGGTTTAGTAGTTTTGGGCTTTGTGGAATTTTAGGCCTAGGAAATTATTGGTTTGGATTGGATTTATTTACTTTGGACCGGATTTGGTATTTATGGTTTCGGTTTTGTATTGTAACTTAGAATTTAACAAGGACCAAAAGTGCAACATGCTGAAATTCCAAGGGTCTATTCTGCCAAACTTCAAAAGAGTATTCCAAGGGCTAAAGTTGCCAATGTTGAATAGATGAAGGGCTTGGTTTACTTTTCTTTAGTTTTAACTTTAAAGGACCATATTTGCCAAACTCTGAAACTTGAGGGACCAATCTTGTAATTTCTTAACATTGGAACTTGAGGGTCATTCTTGTAATTCTTGAAACTTCAAGGAACTTTATTTGACTTTTTGGGCTTTCTTTGACCAGTATCCTTCCCCAGCTACAGCTTTTGACGTTCTTTTATTCTCGTGCTCGGTTTTGTCGTTTTCTCATTCATTTTTCTCATTTTCTTAAATATCTGTACCTACACAATCACAAACACAAAAACACAGAATCTGTGGCGTTTATGATCAGTTTTTGGTCTTTTTAGTCTTATTTTGGACAAGAAAAAGTGAGTGAATAAGCACACACCAAATGTCTTAAGAAACGTAATCGGATGTGCACTCCGGTTTTATTGGTTGTATTTAATGCATGAGTATATGTTGATAATTCTATGATAAGGTACTAAACGTATCGTCATAAGAGGAGATAGATATTCATAGAGTTGGGGAAGGACATGCATGCCCCCACGGCCGGTATTAAGGAATACAACCCTTCAACTAAACAATTGTGACATTCAACAAACCAACAAGAGATAACTAGGGAGTAGTGAAATCTAAGTAAACACGTTTGTCTCTTATACGAAGTCCACCATAATTTACTTTTCTTGTTATTTTATTTTTATTGTTTTTTAGTTTAATTTCTAGTTTTGGGTTAGTTAACTAGTAACTAATTTCGCCCACTCTTCCAATACCCGAGATTTTACTTGCTTTCATTAAAAATAAATTACCAAAAAGAATCATCCCTCGCCTTTAGACCTAGTTGACCTACACTTTGATCCTAACGACACTATCCCCTAGAGAATGATCAATCCCCTGGGCCTACCATATACTACACTACAACGGTCAAGTACACTACTTGGAGGATTGCAAAATCTCTCAAGATCCCTTGAGAGGTAAAATTTTATGTGAGGTTGCAAAACTCGCATCAGGCGGTGGTATGTAAAAAATGTCTGGTGCTAGCCTGCTAGGTAACATAGTCTGGCACACAGAAAACATGGTTAATATGGTGCTAGAAGCTTATCCATGTTTGAAAACAATGTCTACCATTTTAAATAGTTGATTTTGTTATTTTATATTGAAAATGGGTTTTTATTATTATTTTTTTCTTAATGTAGAATGAGATAGATTTTGATTTTGTAGGTTCTAATAAAAATGGAACATTAATATATAAGTGGTGGATAATGGGTTATTATATGTGGTTTGGATTTTGGTTTGAGTTTATGAATATGAGGTGTTGGTGTTTATATATAATGAGAGAATGAGATGGGTGTTTATTTTGGGTTTTTGAGGGTTGCCAGAGGTGGTGGTGCTTGACTAGTGTTGAGGTTTGCGAAGTTGGTGGAACTGGTGATGGATGAAGATATAGAAGAAAGGAAGATAATTATTTTTATTAGTGATGGGGCCCATTATTAAATATTAAAAGTTTATTTAGTTGGTAGTGAGTCATAATGGCAAAATGACTACTTTACCTTCATGTATAGATTTAAAAAGACTAAAGTACCCTTAAGTGTTGTCTTTTAACGTTTCGCATTTAAGGATGGATGGTGCATTTTTTTTATCAAAGGACGAAACTCGTCGGTCAATGCACACAAGGAAGAACGGTGTAGTTTACTCTTGAACATAGTAGATCATCAGTGAGTATGACTAGGGTCAGTGAGTATGATTAGTGCATTGTTATCCATATTAAGGAATCAGTGTGTGTGTGTTGAGTGTATCTGTTTATATGTTTAGTGCATCGCTTGTCGTAGTAGGGCATCTATCTGTATGATTAGTGCATCATTGGAAATACTTGGGCATCTGTTTGTATGCTTAATGTGTTGATTAACATATTAGGACATCCGTGAGTATGATTAGTGCATCGCTAGACATATTAAGGTATCATCGTGTATGTTTAGTGATGTTGTTTGTAGGTTTAGTGCATCACTGGTCAAAGTAAGGCACCATTTGTATGCTTAGTGCATCGTTAGACATATTAAGTCATTAGTGTATGTGTATGTGTGTGCGCGTGTGTGTGTATGTTTAGTGTATATGTTTGTATGTATAGTGCATCATTGGTCACAGTAGGGCATCCATTTGTATGTTTACTGCATCATTGGAAATACTTGGGCATCTATTTGTATGTTTAGTGCGTCAATGAACATATTAGGGCATCAATGAGTATGATTAGCACATCGCCAGACATATTAAGGCATCAACGTATATGTTTAGTGAATCCGTTTGTATGTTTAGGGGATCTTTGGTCATAGTAGGGCATCCATTTATATGATTAGTGCATCGTCAAACATATTAAGGCATAAGTGTAGGTCTAGTGTATCAGTTTGTATGTTTAGTACATCGTTGGTCATAGTAGGGCATATATGTTTGTGGTTGCTGCATCAGGTTAAATGTTATTATGTTTAATGCATCGTTGAACATATTAGTGCATCCATGACTATGATTAGGGCATCCATTTGTATATTTAGTGCATTATTGGAAATAAATGGCATTTGTTTGTATGTTTAATGCATCGATGGACATATTAGGGCATCAGTGAGTATAATTAGTGCATCGTGACTCGTGAGACATATTAAGGCATCAACGTGTATGTTTTTTATTTGACATATTTGATTATTAAATGATGAGGCGAAAAATGAACCACTTTTAGGGGGTCATTTAAGCCCGGAATTGAATTTATTTGATCAAATATTGCCCTAAATCGTTCCTTTTGTGATTTTAGGTACTTTGGGAGAGAAATCTGGAAAAGGAAGCAATTCGGACGTTTTTGGAGCATAAAAGTGAAGAAAACGCCAAAGACTTAATTTTCCAAGCTGGAAACAGCGTGTGACGGCGTCAAGAGCATTTTGGTGACGGCGTCAAGAGTAAAAGTGGTGACGGCCCAGAGAGAACGTGAAGGCATCACCCAAGGCCGTCACGTGTTAACTTGTCAAAACTTGCGCGCGGAGTAGCTGATATTGTTTTGGTCATAACTTTTGCATACGAACTCGGATTTAGGTGATTCAAAAGCCCACGCGAAGAGGACGAAGAGATCTACAATTTGGTGAAAAAATGGTCTTGACAGCGTCAAGAGAAACGAGCTGACGCCATCAAGAAGGGCCGACAGAAAACATGCCTATAAATATAACATCATAACTTCACTTTTTGTAAGCCCTAAACCCTAAGGTCGATTCCTGGGTTTAGGTAGGTGTTTTTCCAGCAACTTAGAGGGTTTCAATCACTCCATAAACATCATGTATTGGTTTGTTGATTCTATCTTAATTATGTTTTCCATTATCATTGTTGCTTGCTCTTCTTTGATGATGATTTGCTAATTCACCTTGTGTATACTCATAATTGTGTGAAACTTGTGTATAATTAATTAGATCTCATTGATTTCTTGTTGATGTTTGTGTCTATCTCCATCAATGAGGGCTTGTTGATGTGTGTGTCTATCTCCATCAATTAAGGCGTGACAACTTCAATAGATCTAGTTGATTTAGTTTATAATTCTTGTTTCCTATTGATTCTTGTTTTGATTGAATGAATTCGATGTTAGGCTTAAGAAAACTGGCAGATCTCCATTGTGTAACATGCTTGAACATCTTAAGAAACATGAACCGATGTGTACTAGGTTTTTATGGTTGTATTTAATGCATGAGCGAATTCTAGTGATCCCATGTTAGGAGCTTCTTAGCCGGCTCGACATAGGAGTGAAGTAGGAGCTTATAGGATTGGGGAAGTAAGTACGCCACCCCATGAATGGTATTAAGGAATACAACCCGTCAATTAAAACAAGGTGTAACAATTCAATAGGTAGAATTGGATAGCTAGCATGGAGTAACATATCATAGGTAGACATGCTTCACTTATCTTGTAGAACCTTAGTTTAGTTTTCTTGCACATTAGTTTAATTAGTAGCTTTTGGGTTAGTTGATTAGCAACTAATTCCGCCCCTCCTTCCAATACCCGAGATTTTTACCTGCTTTTCATAAAAAATATAAAAACACTAAAAGAATCATCCTTCACCTTTAGACCTAGTTAGATCAATTTCAATCCTAACGACACTATTCCTGAGTTGAACGATCAATCCCCCGGTACTTGTCACTATACTATACTACAACGATTAGGTACACTGCCTGGTGGGGGTTGTAAGCTTCTCGAGATCCCTTGAGAGGTAAAACCTGGTGCAATCCCTACACATCATTAAATATAAAATCTTGTCGTTTTGTATTTGACTAGTGTCTGATATTTTTTTTACAAGAAAAAGGGGCGGACGGGGGGCTTTTTCTAAAGTGTGGGGAGTCAAAGCAGTGGTCTTTTTATGATATTCATTTGTTAAACTCAACTGTGCATGGAGATTTGATCAGACCTATGGCGATTGTAGTTTCTAAAGAAACGCCACGTAATGTGGTGTAAATTTTGTAGGCTTTAGTGTTGTGAGTTTGGCTTGATGCGACATTTAATGTTTCTTTTCAGAAGGGTTTCTTGGAGAGACTTTAAGTAAATTCAGCATATGGGGTCTCTATATTGCATTTTTTTCCTAGCAGTTGGTAGATTTATAAGGCTTTAGTGCTCTGATCTCAGAATAAGAATCCCCTTAGAGAACCGTCCTTCTGGTGAGAGATATAATTAATGGCCTAACATTGGGACATTTTTTTATAATTGTACAATGATTGAAACTGATTTGGTGTCATTTACAGGTTGATTGTGATATGTAAGGATATATATATGTTGCTAGAGCTGAAGAGGAGCTTGGAGTCGAGGAGGTTCTGCATTGGACATTATTGAAAATATACATGTCATCACACATGCTATTAGAGTATACCAACCCCAACTAACTCGTTAGGAAGTCGAAGTCAAAGATACTAGGTTGCTCATACGAGGAAAATAATGGCTAACTATAGAATTGTTAATGTTAGAGTAAATCCCAAACTTCATTTTTTTGTGAGAAAGAGATATAGACAGAAAGTGTAATAATCCATTCATTAATCTTATAACATGTTTGTGTATATAGCACTTCACATAAAGATTGCATTGAGTTATTTATTTGTAACATATACTGCCATATTGATACATGACAAAATTGTATTTTTAGACATATTGACATACCATAATACATCGATACTTTGTGATGGAAGAACTTAACGTACCGAAATACATAAATACTTTGTGATGGAAGAACTGGTCATTCATTGCAAAACCCTCCATGTACATGTGCATAAGTCCGTCTAAACTGATAACACATGCCAGTTTTTTGGTTTTCCACAAATAACTATACTTACACATTCACGAGAAGAAAACATATAATCCACTTGCTGGAAGAGGTGTCAAGAGATAAAAACTGTGCTGAACCAACTTTGGTTTGGTTTAATCGTCTGATTGGTTTCAAGTCTAGTGATAGTCCAGATGATAATATATTATTTGTAGAAAATAAAAAGACACATACAAATGCATAGAAACCGTTTTACTTGTATTCATAAAGTACAGTCGCAAGATCATCAAAATCAACATACTACATACGAGATAATGTTTCCAGGTTTCTAGGAAGTCACCACTACAGTCTACAACTACATCCACTTTATAAAGTGGAACATACTATTAGTCTATCTTATTAGCAGTCTTAATTATTATTGGCTTAGTTGTGATAATGGGCTTAGCCCAATGTTTAGCCGTGTATTGGTCACTTATCAGAGACAGTATATATGCATCAGTGATGCGTTGGGATTGCACCAGGCTTTATCTCTCGAGGGATCTCGAGAAGCTTACAACCCCCACCAGGCAGTGTACCTGATCGATGTAGTATAGTATAATGACAAGTACCGGGGGATTGATTGTTCAGCTAGGAATAGTGTCGCTAGGATTATAAAACCTAAATACTAGATCTAGAGATGAGGGATGATTCTTTTTGTATTTTTATATTTTTAGGAAAGCAATTTAAAATCTCGGGTTTGAAGGATTTGGGCGGAATTAGTTGCTAGTCAACTAACCCAATACTAAGATGCAATCAAAATAAAATACTAAAATGAAAATAAAACTATTTTAAACTAAGGTTGTGAGCAATAAGTGGGAGAAATGTGTTTACTTAGATTTCACTACTCCCTAGATATCTTTTACACGTTAATTACTTGTTATAGTTGCATGGATGATGAATTGTATTCCTTAATACCATTCATGGGGTGGAGTACTTACTTCCCCAATCCTATGAGTGCCTACTTCACTCCTATGTCGAGCCTGCAAGAAGCTCCTAACATGGGATCATTAGAATTTACTCATGCATTAAATACAACCAATAAAACCTAGTACACATCGGTTCATGTTTCCTAAGACGTTCAAGCATGTTACCAAATGGAGATCTGCCAGTTTTCTTAAGCCTAACATTGAAATCATTCATCCAATACAACCATAAACAAGTAATCAACACATAATTAACATCTAGGTTTCATTAGATCTAAGCAAACACAAGATAAATCTAGCCTAGCATGTTGAAATCAAGACAAGCACAAGATATAGACAACCAACACATAGACATATTGATTGAATTAAGAGAAAACTTATCTCAATAGCACATGTAAGGATTCAAGGGTTGAAAACCCTTGAAAAGCTGTAAAATTCGTACAAGGTTCGGCCCTAAGGTTTCTCCACACAAGTTCCTCTTTAATAAATGAAAATTAGAAAACTATATATAGATTTTAGAGGGTGAAGGCGTCAAGAACAAATGTCTGATGCCGTCATCTCGCCGCCAAATAAATCCTCAGACTGCCTAGATCTACATCTGACGCCGTCATGTAGTCCCCTTTTGCAAGCCTTCACACATTTAACTCTTGACGCTCTACTTGTGACGCCTTCATGTTTCTTCTGGGTCGTCATGGTTTTTACTCTTGACACCGTCAGGATTGCCTTCTTGACGCCGTCATACACTGTTCCCAGCATGGAAAATTAAGTCTTTGGCGTTTTCTTCACTTTTATGCTCCAAAAACGACCGAATTGTTTCCTTTTCCAGATTTCACTCCCAAAGTTCCTAAAATCACAAAAGGAATGATTTAGGGTAATATTTGATCAAATAAATTCAATTCCGGGCTTAAATGACCCCCTAAAAGTGGTTCATTTTTCGCCTCATCATATACCCTTACACTTGAGATTTTCTTGTCCTCAAGCAAATGCGCTTTTATTCTAATTAAAATACAAGTTAGGGGTCATTTAACACTAATATAAAAGTAATTATAACAAATAATCGTTCCACTAAACACCAAAGACAAGCACGGAGGTCATATACTAGCACCTCACAAATAGAGTTTAGATACTCACATCTCTCGGGTGTAATAAAGTATAAATTACAATATGGAAATGGAAGATATCTCTCACTACCTGTCATAGCAAAATAGATTACCATAGGCTTGGGAAAGGATCAAACCTCCACCACATGCCGTAAGCACCTAGGATAAACTATCAAAGAGGTCTTTCAAAGGGTTGTAACGTTAGGTATAGGGATATGAAATACACGGTTTTGTTGGATATAGGCAGTCTTTACTGGTGGCGAGTTAACAATCTTGGATAATTACATGTACAATATGGCGTTGCTAAGCCAAGACTAGACTCGACTTAAGCTAATAAATGGAAAATAACAAAAACATAAAATGAACATGGAATAAAAAGGGATGGTAGTCCGTATGTTTTTTCTCTTTTTTTTCTATATTTTTTTTTTCTTTTTCTTGTTTTTTCAATTTTTTTTTTATTTTTTTGCATACATTCTTACCCTACCATCTAAAATAATACATCATACGGAGTGAACATTTCCCTTACACTTGAATTTTAACATACTTTACAATAAACTAATCTAATGACTCGAATTAAGAAAATCAAAACACTTGGAGTACTTTTAAGATTAACGTACATATGGGGGTAATAAATGATGTTCTTCCCCATTACTCCATAAAATAAGTACTTTACCCATGAGTCCCAATCGTCCCAAAACAATATGTAAAAGGATATGACTCGACTTAGTAACCATGTAATCAATTAGATAATTAACTTAGGGTTTAACAAATAACAATAATGCACTAAAGATGAGTGCATACACGGAAGGCTAAGGCGATTTGGGTGTACATTTAAGTGGGGTGTAACAAATTCTTCCTTTAAGTAAGATGCTTAAAGTTAGAAACGAAAAGATAGGCTCGGAGGGGTGTACTAGGGGTTTCGTGTACTAAAAATGAGTACAACGCTAAGGGTGTGGGAAAAATTAGTTGACTTAACTAGCCAAGTAATATGACTTAAATGGTCAAGTAATTATGATACGGGTTTAAACACAAGGTTGATCCTAATGCCTCTTATCGTGTAGTAAATCCTACCACACGAATGTAGTCTCACTAGCGGTCTCGGGATGCATCACTAACGCAAGTTCTAGAATCTAAATGCTACCGGTACACTCATAAGCACTAATAGTAAATGCTTTTCCTATCAAATCTAAAGGCGAACCTCACATATTTGGGTGGAAAATTTTTCTGAATAGTACGGTTTTGTGCTAGTCATACAATCTCCTATCCATGAGACGCTTGCTATGGCTAAAGTTTCACTCCTAAATGTTGTAAAAAATTTTAAATTTGTCGCTAAAATTGCACTAAAAAGTATTTTTCATAGTTTTATTACACATCTACTATTAAACAAACAAACTCAAGCGAAAGTGTATTTGTAAGGTATCATCATTTTACCCTCCCCTTACACTTAAGATGAACATTGTTCCCAATATTCAAGTAAAGAATGTAAAAGTGAAAAAGTAAAAAGAATGAAATCAAATACTCCCCTGATTCGCTCGGTATGGATAATAAGGTGGCCAGGTTAGATCTTCCTCCAAGAAAATGAACAATCAAAGCTTCCCTTTCAGAATAATAATCATCTTCTTGTCATACATAACCTGTAAATCCTGAGAAAACAGACAAGGCAACCTCGCATAAAATCGGCGGCAATCTACATAAGTTACTAAATCCTAGAAAACAAAATAAGATATAATGCTTGTGGAATGAAGTTTGCAGATTTCCTGGAGATTATAAAACTTAATAATTCAACAAAAACTTTAAGACTCCGTTAGAAAAACAAAACTGGTAAAATTTTCTGATTTTTACACGTGACGCCGTCAAGAGTAAACTCATGACGCCGTCAGAAGTGACCTGCAGAAATTCTTATGTTAAGTTTCTGGAAAATTTCTGGAAAAACTTGGTCCTACTTCCTGGAAAATCCTGCAAAACTTCATTATGACTCGATACAAGCATTTGACTCTAACAAATACGAATATACATGTTCATTTAATATTGTGGAGAATCATGATCGGTTTGTTTCTTAAAAACACATTTGGGTTTCCCCTACACTTATCTTTTGCAAAAATTCCTTTGGATGAAGTTAAGACTAGGCCAAAACAACAAAATAAAGTATTTCAACTTTTTAGTTTAGAAACATGATCTACCAACAATAAAAATAAAGCATGCATACGGAAGCAAATAACAAAAAAACACAATAAAATCACACAAAATCATGGGTTGCCTCCCAAGAAGCGCTTTTCTTTATTTACGAGTCTTGTAGCTAGACTCAAGGTCATAGGTTACTACGTGACCTCATCATTGGTTTCACTCTCTAGGTCGTCTTCTAAACCAGTTTTGTGTTCCGGACCTAGTTGCAAGCATTCTTTGTAGAAACCAAGCATCCTATTCTTCACATACTCTACTCCTCTACGTCTATCCTCATCATTCCTATAGTAAGCTGCTTGTTTGTGTTCTTTTTCTATATTAGAAAGGAGGCGGTATTGCTCAATCTTGTAGGACATTTGGTAGGCAATCTCATCACTCTCTTCCTTGAACCTAACTATCCCTAAAGTCGGATCATAACTCATCCTAGTGGTCTCAACAAATGGTTTTCCGAATATTATTTGGCTTAGGAAATCATCTATCACCGGACGAGTGTCTTCCACTATCATAAAATCGATCTCATAAGTGAAATTACCTATAATCACATGCAATCCCTTCACTCTTCCTACAAAATTACTTGTCAAATTCTTATTGGGCATCATCCTAAAATCAAGTTGTTTCTTCATCACCCAATTGTAATAAGTCCTAGTCATGATGTTTACAGGAGATCTAGGATCGATGTAAGCTTTCCATATATGCATATGCCCGATGTTGCATGGTATGTTGATGTTAGAGGGGTCTCCCATTTTGATAACGGGTGTGCCGAGGATATATGGTCTCTCAGGACTATCGAATAAATCCTTATGGTATTCCCGTTCTTCCTTGGTGGGCAACTTATCAAAGTGCTTTTCTATAGTTCCTACTTCCTTTAATTCCTCTCCCTTATTAACCTCAACTTCCCTACTTTCATCCCTAGTCTCGGTTTCTACTCCAACTTCATCCTTGTCACTTTCTTCTATCTCCTTATCTATTGGCTTAATGGTGACAACATTGACAAAGTGGACATGTTTGGATGATGAGGGATCCTTAATTTGGATTCTGTTATTGGTGTCCCTAGTGTCCTTCCTAGGTGTGGTTAACGCTTGGTTGTTGAGGGCTTTCAACAAGTTGTCTATCTTGTTGGTCATCTCCGTTTGTTGTTGGTTGAATTCGGTTTCAAACCTAGCTATGCGAGCTTCTTGAGATGCCATGAACTTAAACATCAATCCTTCAAGATTGTTGGTACTACCATAGTTGTTAGAAGGATTGGTGTTGAAAGTACGGTTGGAGGGTGGACCGTTTGGTTGGTAACGATTAGGCGGATTGGAAGAATTGGCTTGATTTTGTTTCCACCTAAGGTTTGGGTGATTTTTCCAAGAGGGATTGTAGGAATCACCGTAAGGGTTCGGCTCGGGTTTGAAAGTGTACCACTTATCTCTCGCTTCGTCGGTACGCGAGGATGCGTAGTCCGCAAAAGCTGTTCCGGGGAGTTCCACACAATCACGAGTGTCATGGGGACCACTACATAATTCGCATGAAGAAGTGATTTTGTTCACTTGGCTTGAAGGCTTAGGAGCTTCGTAAGATTTCATGAGAAACTTGACTTGGTCCTCAAGTTCCATGATCCTACGGTCGGGAGTGCTAGAGTTATTCGAAGGCAAAGATATTGCCTTGACCGTTTTGTTTAAATCACGGGGATCATTCCAACTTTCGTTGTCATAGAGAGCAAGATCTTCTATGAGTTCCCATGATTGTTCCGCACTTAGATCACGTAGCTTACCACCAGCCGATTGGTCAATGGCTCGCCTCGTGGAGAGATCGATATGGTCATAAAAGATTTGGACTTGGAGCCAAAGATCTATGCCATGATGAGGGACTTTTTGGAGTAAGTCCTTGAAACGAGTCCATGCTTCATAAAGAGTTTCATTTTGACGTTGTTGGAACATCAAGATGTCATTTCTAAGCTTAGTAGTTCTCCCAGGTGGGAAAAATTGAGCAAGGAAACGAGTGGTGAGATCATCCCATGTGGTGATGGATCCCGCGGGTAACCGCTCAAGCCATTGACTAGCTTGATCACGTAGAGAGAATTGGAATAGGCGTAATTAGGTTGTCTCTCTAGTTGCAACATCTAGGTCTATGGAATCTACGATTTTAAGGAAGTCCTTAAGATGTTGATTTGGATCTTCGGAACGAAGTCCATGGAATACACATCCGCTTTGCACCAACCGGATGGTGTCGGATCGCAAGGGGGTCACATTGGCTCCGGTGAGCTGAATGGTGTTTCGGTAGCCTTGGTGGCTAGGTCGGGAATACTCTCCTAAGGTTCGGGGCCTAAGAGGTTCTAGTGGTGGGTTTTGTTGTGGTGGGATGACGGGTTCAAAGATGTTCCCATCGTCCATGATGTCGGGTGGTGAAAAGTTACGAACAAAAACACAAAGAAATAAGATAGACTAAAGAGAACCTAAAAATAAAAATAAAATCTTACTAGAAAGGAATCTACCAAGTAGACCTAATAAAAAGAGATTCTAACCTAGACAATAACTATTCCCCGGGCTGCGGCGCCAAAAGCTTGATGCGTAGGGATTGCACCAGGCTTTACCTCTCGAGGGATCTCGAGAAGCTTACAACCCCCACCAGGCAGTGTACCTGATCGATGTAGTATAGTATAATGACAAGTACCGGGGGATTGATCGTTCAGCTAGGAATAGTGTCGCTAGGATTAGAAAACCTAAATACTAGATCTAGAGATGAGGGATGATTCTTTTTGTATTTTTATATTTTTAGGAAAGCAATTTAAAATCTCGGGTTTGAAGGATTTGGGCGGAATTAGTTGCTAGTCAACTAACCCAATACTAAGACGCAATCAAAATAAAATACTAAAATGAAAATAAAACTATTTTAAACTAAGGTTGTGATCAATAAGTGGGAGAAATGTGTTTACCTAGATTTCACTACTCCCTAGATATCTTTTACACGTTAATTACTTGTTATAGTTGCGTGGATGACGGATTGTATTCCTTAATACCATTCATGGGGTGGCGTACTTACTTCCCCAATCCTATGAGTGCCTACTTCACTCCTATGTCGAGCTTGCAAGAAGCTCCTAACATGGGATCATTAGAATTTACTCATGCATTAAATACAACCAATAAAACCTAGTACACATCGGTTCATGTTTCCTAAGACGTTCAAGCATGTTACCAAATGGAGATCTGCCAGTTTTCTTAAGCCTAACATTGAAATCATTCATCCAATACAACCATAAACAAGTAATCAACACATAATTAACATCTAGGTTTCATTAGATCTAAGCAAACACAAGATAAATCTAGCCTAGCATGTTGAAATCAAGACAAGCACAAGATATAGACAACCAACACATAGACATATTGATTGAATTAAGAGAAGACTTATCTCAATAGCACATGTAAGGATTCAAGGGTTGAAAACCCTTGAAAAGCTGTAAAATTCGTACAAGGTTCGGCCCTAGGGTTTCTCCACACAAGTTCCTCTTTAATAAATGAAAATTAGAAAACTATATATAGATTTTAGAGGGTGACGGCGTCAAGAACAAATGTCTGACGCCGTCATCTCGCCGCCAAATATATCCTCGGACTGCCTAGATCTACATCTGACGCCGTCATGTAGTCCCCTTTTGCAGGCCGTCACACATTTAACTCTTGACGCTCTACTATTGACACCTTCATGTTTCTTCTGGGTCGTCATGGTTTTTACTCTTGACGCCGTTAGGATTGCCTTCTTGACGCCGTCATACATTGTTCCCAGCATGGAAAATTAAGTCTTTTGCGTTTTCTTCACTTTTATGCTCCAAAAATGTCCGAATTGCTTCCTTTTCCAGATTTCACTCCCAAAGTTCCTAAAATCACAAAAGGAACGATTTAGGGTAATATTTGATCAAATAAATTCAATTTCGGGCTTAAATGACCCCCTAAAAGTGGTTCATTTTTCGCCTCATCAATCAGCCACCAGGATTTGTGGATGCTACTCACCCTGATTATGTGTCTCACTTGCGGAAGTCATTGTATGGGCTCAAACAAGCCCCTCTTGCATGGTTTCAACGTTTTGCCAGCTATGTGATACGTATTGGTTTTCAGCATAGCAAAATTGATACCTCTTTGTTTGTTTTTGGCAACGGGATCTGATATAGCTTATCTATTAGTATGTGGATGACATTATTCTCACGGCTTCTTCTACAGCTCTTTTGCAGCGTCTTATTACATCTCTTCATAGTGAGTTTGCTATGACAGATCTGGGTTCTCTCAACTATTTCCTTGATGTTTCTGAACAGCGATCGGCTTCTGGATTATTTCTATCTCAGTCGAAATTTTCAGAGGAAATTCTTGAGCGTGCACATATGCAACATTGTAATCTGTGCAAAACCCTTATTGATACTGAATCCAAGCTTGGTTCTGATGGTGACCCTATTAGTGACCCCACGCTATATCGCAGTCTTGCTGGTGCCCTACATTATCTTACTTTCACACGTCCAGATTTATCTTATGATGTACAGCAGGTTTGTCTCTATATGCATGATCTACGTGATCCTCATTTTACTGCTTTGAAACGCATTATGCGTTATGTTCGGGGTACAATTGATTATGGTCTTCAACTTCATGTTTGATCTACTACTCAGCTTACTGCCTATACGGATGCTGACTGGGGTGGTTGCCCTGTTACTCGTCGGTCCATGTTCGGGTATTGTGTATTTCTTGGTGATAATTTATTTGTCACAACTCGTAATTTCATGTCCTGTTTCAAACGTCGAAATTCCAATTTTTATCTCGGAAAGTTACTATTCACTTTTACTATTCACAAAACACTATTCATGTCCGAAATTTTTATTTCATATTCTCATAAGTTAAACTATTTTAACGGTAATTCGAGAGTTTGGCGCTCGTCGGATCATTTCTGCAAAAATCACGAAGCCGTGTCCAAGATTTACATTCAGGTTTAAACGTCCTTCCGGCATCCCGATATGTCCATAAATCATTATAAACAATAAAAATATGATTTTCTCTCATTTTACGACAATTCTTAAAGTTTTGGAATTTTACGTTTTTCAGTTCAGCGTTTTACGCGAATTACGCGTTTTTAACCCGCGTTTCCAGTTTTAACAGCGTTTAAGCAACCCGATGGAACTTACCATTCATTTTATATTTTATTATGGAGTATTTTGACAAGTTTAGTCATTCTTTCAAGTTTCATATTTTTACGATACCCGAATTTACGTTTCGCGATTTAAAACTTTACGGTTAGCGATTAACGGAACCAAAACCGACTCCGTGAACCAGATAACACCAAGCTTATCACATACTCATTCACTTTTACACATGTGCAGCCCCCCCCCCCCCCCCTAAAAATATCTAGTCAACTTGACCAAGTATTTACTAAAATGCCATTGATTTAGATTTTTTTTATACATAAACACCTTTTTACACATATATACTTAGATCAAAAATCAAAAAGTGAAGTTTTTCTCTTCTTCTTCCTCCCTACATCAAAACCCACGACCAAACCATGAAAACAAGATCAATCCATTATTTTTCAAAGTATAAAGCATCAAAGTTGTTCATTTCATCATCCTAATCAAGAATCATAACACAAAAACACAAGTAATCCAAGGTTTCTCATCATCTCACCACCTATTATTTCAAAGTGAGTATTCAAATTTATTTTCATGTTTTCATCTAATTAACATATGTATCTTATGGTATTCATGCTTAATTTCATGCACAAACTAGTTATACCACTTTATTTTTGTATACTTTTTGAACATACAAACCCTAGATTGTGATTTAGGTGTTCCCTTGTTAAATTAACTTGATTACTAGTCATTAGGAACCCATGGCACCCTAAGAAGGTGTATGGAAGGTTTAGTACAGATTTGTGGAGTTTGCAAGAGTTTTGGTTGATGTAGAAACTAGTTTTGAACCTTGGAAATGGATTTGTAACACTTATATATACCTACTGTCCCATTTTGTTAAATTCTGAAAAATCAGTACATACAAAGGAAACTTTGGCAAAATTTTTAGAAAATAGTTTCAAAAACGAATCCGTAGGCGAAAGAACGGATTAAAAAGAGTTTATAACGAAGAAGTTATGATTTTTGCAAGTTTATTGACGAAAACTATTTTCCGGAAAAATTGTTGCTGTTGGACGTTTTTCGTCGGACAAAAAGAGGCTTTAGACGTAACCCGGAGGAGCCAAGCTTTCCAAAATATATTACTACATACTAAGACGTAACCGTGGATATAAAGAACAAGTAAAACGGACTAATAACGACAAAGATATTCACGTTTCAATATCGGCAAAAATCCTCTATAATTGGCAGCTTTTAGAAATAATAATAACACTACGTACTAAATTCTAGATTTTCTAGAAATATTAACCAAGTACCCAATTTTATAACTAATGAAGTATTAGTTATTACAAGTATATTTTATCACTACGAGGCGTTATTTCAAGGATTTCAACCCGAGGATTTCAACACGAACATTGATACATACGATATATATATATAAGTATATATATTACAACTAGCTTTATTTTTCTAATAGCCATATTTTTCCTAAGTCTTGGAAATGTATATTTTTGATAACAACAAGTATTTTTCAAAGAGTAGAGTGGTATAGGAAACATGTGCATGGACATTCATAACATCATTTCATGATATAAATTAGATCGTTCATATCATTCATATTAGGTTGCGGCAGCTTACCGTTCATTGTTGTTCATTTCACTTCATCACAGTAACATCAGCTTCAGGTGAGTCATAGCCCCTACTCTTTTAATTGTTTTGTAAACTCTTTGGGGGAGAATACATGCTCGTTTTACTTAAACGCATTACTCGCTTTACATGGTTGATTACTTGCATTTCATTGGTATGTTTGATTACCTGCATTTCATTGGTATGTTTGATTACCTGCATTTCATGGGATTGTCATCATTGTTTATATAACCTCATTGTGAAAATTGTTTACATAGCGGTTTTGCTACACTTATCTTTGAATTGAGATTCAAGCATTATTTTGTTCACACAAACCAAAACACATTTGGCAGTGGGTTGTAAACACACAGGTTACAAGTCTCTTATGGCGGGACTTGGAACTGAGTGGATTTACGATGCCTTTGCTGGGATACCTTCATACATATGCATTACATTCTTTTTCACAAGACTCTATGAACTCACCAACCTCGTGTTGACACTTTAGCATGTATTTTCAGGTATTAAGCTATGGCACGCTACAGGAGGTTTTGGCAGGGCAGGGCATGGTCATAGAAGACTCTGATTATTCATTTGGGGACCGTTTTAAACTATTTTAAGGGTCTACTTCTGCATTACTTTTAACAATGTAAATACAACATTTTTGATTAAACTATTTTATTCTAAATGATTGAAGTGAAAACCTTTTTGTACTTGTGTTGTGATATCAATTGAGTTACACCCCAGCTACATGTATGCTTCCGCTGGACCCGATTCTGGGGGTGTGACAGATTGGTACCAGAGCTTTGGCTATAGCGAACTAAGTGTTTTTAAAACCTAGACTATAGCTACTTTCAAGAAAACTTAACCCTATGACCGTCACGTGCCTGCCTGCCAAGCTGAAGCCTCATTTGTGGTTAGTTGCTGACATAGGTGATGAGATTTATGTCTCATTATCTGATATATATTATATTCATTTATTATAGTTGTTTACTATAATTGTCTTTCATATAAGCATGTTCACGTATCATATATGTCACCGCATTATGTTTTCCTTGCATAGTTTCATCATTTGACCTCGAGTTTTGGTGACTTGCCTTAGTCTTTCAGAACGTCTTGGTATTTGTGAAGGACATAGTCTTAGTATAACTGAACTGAGTTTTTCAAAATTCATGGAACCTCGGTGGAATATAGACTAGTCATCTATATTCAACCCGGGATAGTGGGACATAGGCTGACTACCTATGTCTGACTTAGAAATGAATTTTGCAACACTGAGAATGGTTATAATAAAATTCTGTCTGGATTGAATCCTTTACTCATTTTCCAAATGTTTCATGCATGTGTGTGTATACCCTCTTTGTCAGAACATTCATACTTTTCATCACCTCATGAACCGCCGCTTGGAAGCATGTCAATTGATCATTTCATTTCATGAACATTCACGTCTATGCACGATACATTTACATCATAGTATTTTCTTTTATCACAATATCATTTTGTCGCTGTTGTGACATTTGCAGTTGTCACAGTCTCTTCCCTTCTCACCATCACTATCATTTCCTTTCCCCATCCCCATATATATAAGGAATTAGCTGACACTTTATGGATTCCTATGCCACTTATCACTCACTACTCCCTATATTGATAAGTGGATATTATCAATGACCTCCTTAGGAAAGACTTTCCATACCATCTAGGAGGAGGATCCCTCGGTACATTAAGATCATTCAAAACTCAACAGAAATCTCAGGATATCACAAACCCATTCGAACCACTATCATTGGCCTGATCGCCAAAATTCCATCATCTAGAAAGTATTGGCTTGACTGAATTACAAGATTCGTTCAGATACGAGTACTCACAAAACAACACCATAGAGATAAATCCAATCTCCTAACCAAGACTGTAGAACATTCAATTAAACATGGACTCACCAATAGACTTTATTCAAACATATTAGACATTTATACATTTGTGCAGACATACCTACCTGGCTATTTTATCCTCTTCATACTTTCACTTTTACATGGATTTTTCTCCAAACTACAGTTATGCAAAACATATACCTTGTAAGAAATACTTTTCTGAGGAACTTATTTTGACAAGCAAATTCCTTTTGGTTAATCTCTACAAAACTATTGGACGTTAAGGAATTTTAAACATCAATCCTTGGCAAACCATACTATTTACTTCAGGTTGAAAACAGTTCTATCTTGCATAACTATTAAATTTTGAAACATCAAGAAAAATGTTACTTAGAAAGCCGTTTGCTTAAAGTTGTAAATTCATTTATTCAGGGAAGGTTTATGAACAAAACACACAATCTCAAAACAAACTTTGAAAATCAATCACTATATTACATCACTTATACATTTAGGATTCTGTGATTTGATGACATAGAGCTTGGGGAAAATCTTAGTAATGGAGACTAAGCATCGTAAGTGGAGAAAGACTCAATTTATGACATCCTGCGGAGGATCACAACCTTATCCTAATCTATTATTTTCAACAACACCCTTTGACGGACTTAACCTTGTAAGTTTTTCCACAAGATTCATGATAATCATTCCAATTATTCCTAAGAGGAATTTGATTCACCTCAAACTCCTAGCGATTTCATTAAGATTCCTTTAAAACCACACCGCTTATCATCTTCAGACCAATGGTCAGAATTAGAGAACGATTCAAACATAAGGAGACCTGCATTTGGTATGGATTTACCTACATTCTACGGGTATGGATTTACCTACATTGGGTATGGATTTACCTACATTCAACGGGTATGGATTTACCTGCATTGGGTATGGATTTACCTACATTCAACGGGTATGGATTTACCTGCATTTATTGGGTATGGTTAACTGCATCGCATGAGTGATTGACTCTAGAAATAGTTGGATTAACCATTTGCCATAAATCAGATTCCTTTACAACCATAGTTACCACACGAGCTTAGAGACTACACCATTTGGATCACTCTATGGTCGAGGTGCCAACATCCATTGATGGATCGAAATTTGGAAAAGCCTAACTCACTAGTCCAGTAGGCATTCATGATATAACCAGGAATTTTTTACAAATCAGGAATCAGTTACAAGTTTGATAAGTTTTAAACCATTGGAATTCCAAGTTAGTGGCAGAGTCATGTTGAATGTTCTGCCTAGGAAAGGCATGATACCATTCAGAAAAATTCGGGAAGTTAAAATCGATATACATTGGACCATTTAATATTTCAGACAGAATAGGCCTACAGGCCGTCAGATTTGAGCCTTGTTAGAAAACAGTAGGGTATACCAACATATTTCACAATTTCAAATCCCCAGAAATGACTTTCAGATGAGTCACTCATGATTCCATTGGAAGGGATCCAACCCAAATGACAATCACAGACCTTGTAAGAGAACCAACAGAAATCATGGACCGTGTGGTCAAACAGTTGAAGCAAAGTCGAATTCCTACCGTGAAAGTTCGCTGGAATTCTCACATATCATCATCTTTTTACCAATAACACTTCTGAGACCAACATTAACTGAACTTCGGGACGAAGTTCCTTTTAGAGGGGAAGAATGTCACAACTCGTAATTTCATGTCCTGTTTCAAACGTCGAAATTCCAATTTTTATCTCGGAAAGTTACTATTCACTTTTACTATTCACAAAACACTATTCATGTCCAAAATTTTTATTTTATATTCTCATAAGTTAAACTATTTTAACGGTAATTCGAGAGTTTGGCGCTCGTCGGATCATTTCTGCAAAAATCACGAAGCCGTGTCCGAGATTTACATTCAGGTTTAAACGTCCTTCCGGCATCCCGATATGTCCATAAATCATTATAAACAATAAAAATATGATTTTCTCTCATTTTACGACAATTCTTAAAGTTTTGGAATTTTACGTTTTTCAGTTCAGCGTTTTACGCGAATTACGCGTTTTTAACCCGCGTTTCCAGTTTTAACAGCGTTTAAGCAACCCGATGGAACTTACCATTCATTTTATATTTTATTATGGAGTATTTTGACAAGTTTAGTCATTCTTTCAAGTTTCATATTTTTACGATACCCGAATTTACGTTTCGCGATTTAAAACTTTACGGTTAGCGATTAACGGAACCAAAACCGACTCCGTGAACCAGATAACACCAAGCTTATCACATACTCATTCACTTTTACACATGTGCAGCCCCCCCCCCCTCAAAATATCTAGTCAACTTGACCAAGTATTTACTAAAATGCCATTGATTTAGATTTTTTTTATACATAAACACCTTTTTACACATATATACTTAGATCAAAAATCAAAAAGTGAAGTTTTTCTCTTCTTCTTCCTCCCTACATCAAAACCCACGACCAAACCATGAAAACAAGATCAATCCATTATTTTTCAAAGTATAAAGCATCAAAGTTGTTCATTTCATCATCCTAATCAAGAATCATAACACAAAAACACAAGTAATCCAAGGTTTCTCATCATCTCACCACCTATTATTTCAAAGTGAGTATTCAAATTTATTTTCATGTTTTCATCTAATTAACATATGTATCTTATGGTATTCATGCTTAATTTCATGCACAAACTAGTTATCCACTTTATTTTTGTATACTTTTTGAACATACAAACCCTAGATTATGATTTAGGTGTTCCCTTGTTAAATTAACTTGATTACTAGTCATTAGGAACCCATGGCACCCTAAGAAGGTGTATGGAAGGTTTAGTATAGATTTGTGGAGTTTGCAAGAGTTTTGGTTGATGTAGAAACTAGTTTTGAACCTTGGAAATGGATTTGTAACACTTATATATACCTACTGTCCCATTTTGTTAAATTCTGGAAAATCAGTACATACAAAGGAAACTTTGGCAAAATTTTTAGAAAATAGTTTCAAAAACGAATCCGTAGGCGAAAGAACGGATTAAAAAGAGTTTATAACGAAGAAGTTATGATTTTTGCAAGTTTATTGACGAAAACTATTTTCCGGAAAAATTGTTGCTGTTGGACGTTTTTCGTCGGACAAAAAGAGGCTTTAGACGTAACCCGGAGGAGCCAAGCTTTCCAAAATATATTACTACATACTAAGACGTAACCGTGGATATAAAGAACAAGTAAAACGGACTAATAACGACAAAGATATTCACGTTTCAATATCGGCAAAAATCCTCTATAATTGGCAGCTTTTAGAAATAATAATAACACTACGTACTAAATTCTAGATTTTCTAGAAATATTAACCAAGTACCCAATTTTATAACTAATGAAGTATTAGTTATTACAAGTATATTTTATCACTACGAGGCGTTATTTCAAGGATTTCAACCCGAGGATTTCAACACGAACATTGATACATACGATATATATATAAGTATATATATTACAACTAGCTTTATTTTTCTAATAGCCATATTTTTCCTAAGTCTTGGAAATGTATATTTTTGATAACAACAAGTATTTTTCAAAGAGTAGAGTGGTATAGGAAACATGTGCATGGACATTCATAACATCATTTCATGATCTAAATTAGATCGTTCATATCATTCATATTAGGTTGCGGCAGCTTACCGTTCATTGTTGTTCATTTCACTTCATCACAGTAACATCAGCTTCAGGTGAGTCATAGCCCCTACTCTTTTAATTGTTTTGTAAACTCTTTGGGGGAGAATACATGCTCGTTTTACTTAAACGCATTACTCGCTTTACATGGTTGATTACTTGCATTTCATTGGTATGTTTGATTACCTGCATTTCATTGGTATGTTTGATTACCTGCATTTCATGGGATTGTCATCATTGTTTATATAACCTCATTGTGAAAATTGTTTACATAGCGGTTTTGCTACACTTATCTTTGAATTGAGATTCAAGCATTATTTTGTTCACACAAACCAAAACACATTTGGCAGTGGGTTGTAAACACACAGGTTACAAGTCTCTTATAGCGGGACTTGGAACTGAGTGGATTTACGATGCCTTTGCTGGGATACCTTCATACATATGCATTACATTCTTTTTCACAAGACTCTATGAACTCACCAACCTCGTGTTGACACTTTAGCATGTATTTTCAGGTATTAAGCTATGGCACGCTACAGGAGGTTTTGGCAGGGCAGGGCATGGTCATAGAAGACTCTGATTATTCATTTGGGGACCGTTTTAAACTATTTTAAGGGTCTACTTCTGCATTACTTTTAACAATGTAAATACAACATTTTTGATTAAACTATTTTATTCTAAATGATTGAAGTGAAAACCTTTTTGTACTTGTGTTGTGATATCAATTGAGTTACACCCCAGCTACATGTATGCTTCCGCTGGACCCGATTCTGGGGGTGTGACATTATTGTCCTGGTCTGCCAAGAGACAAGTTACTTTGTCTCGCTCTAGTGCCGAGGCAGAATATCGGGGTGTTGCAAATGTGGTTGTTGAAACTGTGTGGCAACAAAATTTATTACTTGAGTTGCAGGCTCCTTTATCTACTGCTACCATTGTCTATTGTGATAATGTTAGCGCTGTGTATTTGTCTACTAATCCTGTTCACCATCAGCGTACTAAACACATTGAGATTGATATTCATTTTGTCAGAGACTATGTTGCTTCTGGTCAGGTTTGTGTGCTTCATGTTCCATCCAGGTTTCAGTATGCGGATATTTTCACTAAGGGTCTCCCGAGTGCGTTGTTTCTTGAGTTTTGCTCCAACTTGAACGTTCGAAGACCTCCCGTTCCAACTGTGGGGGAGTATTAGTCTATCTTATTAGTAGTCTTAATTGTTATTGCCTTAGTTGTGATAATGGGCTTAGCCCAATGTTTAGCCATGTATTCCCTAGCTACATTCTTTATATATTCTTTTATGTTGAATGAATCATTAAGGGGAAATTATACCAAATACAATACATACATCATAATAAAAAGTCAAATAAATACTTAAAAACACAAGGATAAAACAACCATCCATAAAGAACCGATGTCTAAACCTTCTTCTGTTTCTTGACACTACCACCGGGGCTCTTTTTCTCGATATGTTTAGGAATGGTGTCACTTATTACCTTTGGGGATGTGAAGCAGAAATTAGTTGGTAAAATATCACTATATTCTGGATGTTCTTGGAGATAGGCTATGATCCTTGGAGCTGATCGTACCATTGTGCCATCAGGAGTCACATACAGAACGTCCATTTTAGAGTAGTCTCTCCTCATAACACAAATTCTCTTAAACCCTTTTGGGGTTTTTGGGATGCTGGGTTTGTCTATGACCCAAGGTCGAGAAGAATCATACTCAATGTCAGCAGGAATATCACAGAAAATTCCTTCAAGTTTAGTGCAAACGAATGGATCATCATTTTGCTTACTTCTATACTCTTCAAATTCGTCTTCGGTTGGCATTCTCCTCCACTTGAAACAGTCATTGCATTGCACAACAAACATAGCAACCGAACTCTGAGGTGGGCCCCTTGATTTCTGCAAGAATTTAATCAATAATTCCAACACGATCAATATACTTCATAATCAATAAAAACTATCCATAGAAAAAGCTAAGCCCTTCTAGAAAAATCTTTAAAATAAGAAATGAGGTTACAATGAGAAGTAACACTTCTAGGATTAACGAGATAGAAAGAAACTAAATTAAGCTCAGAAGACCATCATGAAGCTTAACTTTACACGTTTTTCACTAAATACACCACCATAACCTCTCTCCTAATGTGTAATTTTGTATCTTTTCCTATCTATCTTTAAGAGTTATAGACTTATAGTAATTTCTTCATATGTAGATAACTAAATAGAGTCAAACTTTATGAACTAACTCGTATTGACTACCACATTGACGGTTAAGATAGAATATTTAGTGATGACCAATTCTGATTGTTAGGACCAGTACCAAGAAACCGGTATGCGATCCACGGATCTAAGGAAGTGGTCCTGTTATGAAACAAAAATTTACATAAATACATATAAGTTCAATAAGGTCATCATTTCGAAATTATGATATTATTTTTGTAGCATAATGTCATATCATACATTAATAATTACCATCCATGATCTCTTATCTTTGTTCTATACACTTAAAAACAACACTTTTTGAACGCATAGCCCACATCGCATTTGCTTTATAATCGCGTGCAATATATTAAAATCATCAATGGCTAAACATTGAAGATTTCTTGATGGCTATATGTAAGCTAGAAAATTACCTAAAAATTAATCGGCAAATACACAAAATCATACATACCATTTTGACTAATTGACCCCTCGTTTGAAACAAATATGAAACAATATCATAGCATTTATAAAGTTGGTGCATACGTATGAATTTAATGCATCACATTTATAAAATATCGTTTAAGCATTTTATCAAACATATAAAATCAGTACATCACAATTATGAAATTTCATTTAAACATTTTATTAAACACTTTGTGTCAGTTTTTTTAAACAAGTTTTTCATGTCTTTTTTTCTCAACTCTTCTTCAAATAACTAATCTATACATTACATCATGTCACAAAACTCTTAAAACCCGAACATCTATGAACACACCTGATGATCACCGAATCAAAATTCATAAATCAAAACCCTGACTCATTAAAAACATTAACCTGTGCAAAATAAACTCTAACAAACACAAATAAAAGCTCTATAGTTGATCTTAGATAACAAAACAAACAAAATTATAATCGAAAAAAGTTATGATACTTAATTTGATCGATGATTTGAGAATTAAAACAAGACGATTTAGTGAATTTGAACAGATCGTGTTTATTGTGTTGATTGTATGGAAATCGGAAGCAATAATCACTGGGAAGAAATGAGAAGCGTGATTATGGAGAGAACCAAAGAATGAAAAAGAGGGGAAAAAAGAAAGAAAAAAATGAAAAATTTAAGCATTTTATATATTTTATATGATAAAGTGACAAATAGAGACAAATTTATAAAACTTACCCAGAAAAATAAAATAAAAAAGTAACAAATAAACCCCTTGAGTTGGGAGGAGAAAAAAGGAGGGGAAACGGGGGTGATCTAATGGTTGAGATCGTTTCTTTCACTTTTCTACCGAGATCAACTTTTTATTATAAATTTAATAAATATCTCATGTACTTTAAACTTTTATTAAAAAAAATAACTAGTTATTATTATTGTTGTTGTTGTTGTTGTTGTTATTATTATTATTATTATTATTATTATTATTATTATTATTATTATTATTATTATTATTATTATTATTAAATTGATCGTAATACTAAAAACTCTGTAAATTTACGCGTTATAAATATCAAGCTGAAATACGGGTTATTGATTGTATTCAAAGGAATAATTAATACATATATAGACACTTATATTTACTAAATTTGACTTATGTTAAAATACCAAATTAAACTACTCAAACAATAACATTAAAAAAAATTGACCAAACTTTCAAAACCAAAAAAATAGTGTTTAAATATTATTATTAGTTGTAGTGAGTGTCTGAACCAATCTGTGTTAAATAAACCGTGCATACACAAGTTAAAATATTTGAGATACGGCTAAACTAAAATAAAATTAATTGTAATACCAAAATTATGTATATGCAAGGGATTATAAATATCAAAATAAAAGCAACTTATAAATACACGCCGAACATATGTAGTTGAAATAAATTATTATTATTATTATTATTAATTATAGTTTGAACCCCGTGCGTGCACATGTTATAGTTATTGTATGAACCAATCCGCATTTAATAACTTGTGCATACACAAGTTAAAAAATTAAAACAACACTAAACATAAATTAAATTAATTATTATACTATAAATCAGTATATGAACAAAATAGTAATTTCAAAATGTAAACACAATTTATAAATACACGCCGAACAAATATAGCTGAAATATAATTACTAGTAATACTTATAGTCTGAACCCCGAACGTGCACGTTCATTAAAATTAAAATCAGTATTACTATGTGCGAAAGATATATCTTTAGCTAACATTATAACAAAATCATAAAATTTATTTTCTTTATCTCACGTCGATCAAACCATCAAAATAGCGTTTCGAATCACTATATATAATAATGTGTTATTGGTTCTTGATGCAAAACTAATTTTAAATACAATTTATTTTTATTTTTTTATTTTTTATTTATTTTTTATTTATTTTTTATTTTTTATTTTTTGACTAAAAACAAATTTGTATTAGTAGTAAAGCTTGAACTCGAATGAAAAAAATAAAACAGAAGCGCAAAACCAAGAATGACATAAAGCAAACCAAGTTTTAGGTAAGAGTTTGATTTTAGTCAAGAACCGTCCCAACCAGCCTTATTAGTAATACAATATATTGTACTTTATGTAATTTAATGTAAATATGTAATGTACTGTATGATTTACATGAGTAATTTAATATGACATAGTTTTTTCTAAGTGTCATGTACCATAACGATAGTTGGGAGTACATGGTCACTAAAACACACAATATACGTTAGTCGCTAAAGGTGAAAACCGTGGTAGTGTCATGTACCAAACGATAGATGGGAGTACGAACGGTGGGTAAGTTATGGTGATGGCCATCAAACTACCTTGTTGAGGAATGATGACGATCACCTTTACTATTTCCTCAATACTCAGTCTCAACTGACGAAAAATGGTCGGCTTTGTTGTAAATGGTTCATTCAATTAAATGGTTCATGATGGTGATGCACTGTAACTAACAAAGCCGGTAGTCAAGTTGAGGATGGGAGCAAGGCACCTGAATGTGATGGAAATCGAAAAAGTATTCCCTAATCGAAAATGTATTCCCTATGGCCTATGCTAAAGATGATCAGATCATGCACCAATACGATAGTTTGGTAACGATTGACTGAACAGTTGTTTCAGAAGCCTGAAACTTCACTTATGGACAATGAATGTGTAAATCAAGCTCATGTTACCAAGTAAACTAAAGAAATTTAGAATAAATATGTAATTACAAAGATGAAAATAAAGCACTAATGATGCAGAAGAAAATAAATGCAGGTAAGTAATTATAAAGCTAAAACAAAACTTTAAATTAAAAAAATAAAAAAAAAATAAAAAAATAAAAAAAAAAAAAAAAAAAAAAAAAAAAAAAAATGATGCAAAAGATAATAAAAGGAAAGGATAGTGAATTACCTTTCCGGACATGTTGTCACACTCGAGCTCCCGAGGAGGAGAAATGAACTATTTAAACTATACGATACCCTATTTAAGGTGCTCGTGTTTGGATATTGAAGGCATGAGATACACCGTATTTATAACCTCGGCTCTTGTAAAGTTACTTACATTAGTTCGATGTGGGATAAATTGACACCGGTTCGCTGTGTTATATATCTAAGACTTACCATAAACTATATGTGGTGTCTTTTCCATTATCAAACTCAAACTCCAAATAAGTACCATTAGTACTATACCTTTGATTATAATCAAGATAAATAAAGATGTTTTACTATGAGTTGGTGAATAAGCATTAATCGTACAATGGGTCATTTCTATACAATCATAACTCGTTAAGTGTTATACTATTGCCTTCCTCGGTATGGGTATTCTCCTACGCATTCTCCTAGCTAGGACACAAAGTCAGTCTTGAGTAGAACCTAAACTTCACCTCACACACTGTTCTCGAGGCGGGGCGTATGAAGAAGTTGGCGCAAGTTGTAGAATCAAAGTTGTTTCACAAAAATGGATATTGGTTGCTAAACATGGTTAACCATGATTGAACTTTAACAAACTTAGTATTTACAACTACCATTGCTATATTCTCACTCTCCAAATAAGTATCAGATCCACAACTTTTTTTTGGTGAAAAAGGTGAACTTGTATTAACATAACCAACATTTTTACACATAAAAAACAATGGTTGGACAAGCCCAAAACCATTGATACATCTGCTGAACAAACAACCAGAACGTACAACAATTAGATCTAACAGATGTCGGATACATCAAAACTAAACTCGGATAAAACAGTCTTCATATCCTGGGTGAGACATACTTTGTTACTGAAACTACCAGGCAGACCAATCTTTCCACAGTTCACCTTTAATCACCTACCATAACATCATGATACACAATTCCCGGATAAAAGACCACTGTACACCACTCAACCAACATCGACAGTGATATATAGGGGTCTTCTACCAGGCCTCATCATGTAGGTTATAGCACCCAGAATCTCTACCAAAGGGGCTATACCCAACTAGCTACATTTCCTAGCCATACACCTCAAAACCATACATACACACCCTTTGGAGAGAAACCAACCAATCCTCCTAGTAATGCAATGTAAAGACCAAGAGGCATCATCTTTCACGACCCTCATTCTTTACAACTTGCACTACCTCACCAAGCTCACATACCCTTCTCATCAGGGGAATCTACTTTATGAAACACCAATCAATTCCTCCCAAGGCCAAACCATTACAGAACTACCACCAAAGCTACTTTTTGACTATTGGAGATCAAGAAACAAGGCCATCCCTATGAAGCTAGCTTAAAAGAAATCAGTATTAACATGTTAATCATACTGATATAGGGGTATTAGAGCCTCATAAAATAGCAGATATCATCATGACGCTATCCATCTGCCATATAAACCCACATCCAAACACCCCTTAATATCAGATCCACAACTTGGATTTACCTAAATTAAAAAAATTAGACTTAAAATTAGAGTCAGTGTCTTACAGGTGATGAATGAGCTCAACTGAAGTACTGAAACTAGAGTTGCCTATATTGCAGCAGAATAGCAATGAAACTCTTTCTTTGATAAAACCCGGGTTGACCGTGAACCGGTTAGATGACCGGAAGCCGGTTTGAGCAAAAAACCCGGTTGAACCGTGACCTGGTAGCTCTACCTAAATACCATAAATACTCGACCATCAGCTAACAAACATCATGATATATACTCAATCAAAAGCTAATAAACATCAAACTATATTACAAAAGGTCTTGGGACATATAACATGCAGACAACAGCAATTGTCAATCATGACGTGTACTGCGTGACCCTCAGGGTCAGATCGGTTCTAAAATGTATGGTTACAGAAAGGACACTTCATTAATGATACCATATGCCTCTCTCACTCGATTCGTGAGGTATGCTGGGTTATAAAGTAATCATTGATGCTGCCATATGCCCTGTTGGCCCAAAGTATGCCATATGCCCTGATGCTGCACACGCAAATCTGCTTTTCCTACATATGAATCTGCCTAGCTTAAATACGTCCACTACCCAACGACAATGAGTATCACACAAAGCATTGAAGACCCTAGCTATAATTTGGCCGATGGCCTAATCCCGAAAGTACTAGTTACTTTATAGAGACAACAGTTATGGGTTCAAATACATAATAACCGGCTCCAGATCAGAAAACTTTCACATTCATGTCTAACTTTCGGTTTTACAAAGCAATATACACAGTGAACAAATAATATGAATATTTATATATAACACCGAGCTCATGTCTTCATTCCACCATCTACTTGATACAAATCTTATGAGCGGAAAACCCTTGAATTCCTCCTGGTGCTTCTATGGTCCCTGAAAAGACGAACCAAACAGAAGTGATAAATCAACCAAGTGCTAAGACTGTTTGTTCTCGCAACACTTACTGAAATTAAATAAAGTAAAAGAATACGGCAAACAATAAAAGGATACAAGAGAACAGCAGCTCGGTCTCTTCGCAATTCCACAATCTCCCCTTGCTGTATAAAACACAGTACAAACATCAGATGCATATAGTTTTAGAATCAAACAAGCAGACCTAAACAACAGATACCCGAAATTCACATACCAAATCTATAAATCACACACACTAAAAGAGTCATATGCATCTCCGGCTAGTACTCTTACTATAGAGGAGGTGGAGTTGCAGAGACTGATAAACTCGACACCAAAATATCTCAACAAGAATCACACTTCCATCTTAAATATTCAAGCATTGTATGACCTTAGATATTCTATTTGATCCACTAATTCTTGCAAATCCTCATCCCAATCAAGCTGCTGACCATCTAAATCATCAAGAAAATCATCGGGTGGTTCCTCAGTCGGAAGATCGACATTCAGCAGTTCCTCCCATAAATTATCATGAGACTCATCTTCCACTAAATCAACATTGCTGCTTGATTCCTCTTCAAACGGAGCTGTAATGAATGGGTCGATATTCTCAGGTAAATTCTCGACACTTTGTGTCATTGTTAAACGTCTCTTACACCCAATTTCTATATGTTCTTGCTCCTTGTTTGCATACTTATCCATGTATTTCTGTAGGAACTCGGGGTTGCTAAACGCTTTTGCAAGGAATCCCATCATGTTTTGTTGTTTTCGTTCTGTGGCTTTTAATCGGTTTTCGATTGATATGAGTTAGTCTTTTGAATGTTGTTGTAGTTGCCTCAGTCTTACTATCTCCGCCATTAACACACTTCTGTCTCGTTTTAGTCCTTCAAGTTCTTCCTCAATCCCATATTGGCCTACTTCGATACATGGACCATATTCTTGCTTCAGTTGAACAGATTGTCCCATGTTTCGTCTTCTTCTAATTGTTTTGAGAAGATGCCTCTGACCTCCGAGAAACCCTTCATTCGCAAATTCCCATCTGTCTGGATCCACTTTCTTGAAACCCTGCAAACAATTCGTATCAAATTTCATATTCAATAACCATTTAAAGCAATTAGATTGATAAAGATAAGAATCAAAAACCAAAACAACACAGACGCTACACTGAAACCAAAGAACACAGATGCGTGTCATTCGGAAAACCAAAAGAACTAAGATAACAAAGTACCAGAACTGATGAGTTAAAACTCAACACCATTACACTGAAATACAAAAGTTTTAATCCAACTAACAAACACACAAACTGAATCTACTACTAGAACATTCAATAACAAAAACTTATAAACATGAGACTAATCCAGTAAAAAGTGCGCGCGTACACACACACTAAAACTACTACTAGAACATTCAACCGAATACTGGTTTAACATAGCTGTTAGACTAAATAATTCCCCGTAGGTATAACTTTATTATTGATCGATATTTATAGAGTACAAACCCTAGTGACCTAACCCACAAGCGGGCTTGGGCCAAATATAATAGTGACGAATAATAGCAACATTCTAACATGCAACCTCAAAACTAATCCAATTAGCAGAGGACACACTAAGTATACTACTAGAAGGTTGTATCAAAAACTGGATATATTACATCATTTCAAACTAAAATTAACATAATTAGGTGAACTCACACACACATTAACATATTATCATTTCAACCTAAAAATTAATTAACACATCACACACACCAGACCACCTACACGGCTACACCCGCCCAACTGTGGATTCTATATTAAAACCAATTGGCAATATGAGTAGACCACGAAATCTTAGGAGCCGTTTAGTTGGTTTAAAATTTCCTATTTTTCCAGGAAAAATTTCATATGAAAAGAGAAAAATTGAAAATCCGTTTAGTTGCACTTTTTTCAACAATTTTCAAAAAATGTGAAATTCTTATACTCTAAATTTTCTCTAAGTTTCATTCTGTATGAATTTAGAAACGAAAAAACATGAAAATTTTTCACCAACTAAACGGCACCTTATAAATTACTCCCTTTGTCCCCACTTAAATGTCCACTTTCATATAAACACAGTTTAAGAAAAGCAGGACCATATATTTCACCTTTTTGAAAGCCTTTTGATTGGTTGAAATGCGAAAGTGGGAGACTTATTTTGTAACAAACCAAAATAAAAAGGTGGACATTTAATTTGGGACTACGAGAACAGTCTATGATGGTATCATTTCAACCTATAAACAAAACTAAACATAAGAAACTGAAGTATACTTACATAAGTATTGAGCTGCCTTATAAAGCTGGAAAAATTACTATGCTTAAAATACTTAGGCAACAAACTGGTCGAAAACCGATACGAATCCCACACAACAAAACTGTTCCTGGTCTTGCTCCAGGACACAACCTCGTCACAAGTCGGATCCTCAACCATGTCGAATGTTTTTGTCAGAAATGGAGGTGGGCCCACTTCGTTTAAACCCTCCATTGGCCTTGGTGATGATGAGGAGGATGAGGAGGATGATGAGATTATGGTTACTTCTTCATCCTTCACTGTCTGCATTTTTGTTTTTGGGTCTTTTTTAAGGTTTGAAATGTTTTTTGTGTGTGTGTTTGAAGGTGTGGTGAGTGTGTGTAATGAGAGTATTTTATAGGTGAAGAGGATGAAGGACTAGAAGGTTCTAGAGATAATAATGGGCAGAGGATGGTTCGTCTAGGATGTTGTGCTTTGAGTACAGTGTGGTCACTGTCTAAGATATTTCTAGCATTATCCAAGTGTGTGGAGAGGGGAATCATGCAGGAAAGGGATGTTTTGCATATTATATAGGAGTATTTTTTATTTATATAATTTATTATGCGCCATTAGATATTTATATTTTATATGTAACATATTTTAACTGGTTATAAACTAAAGTGTGTTAATAAAAAATAAAAGTGTACCAATTATCTCTTTAAAAAGAACTTCCGAGAGGCATTTTAGCCTCATAAGAAAAAGAAAAAAGATAGGTGCTTAGATGAGAGAGAGGGTATTAGTCAATAGTTATGTCATTGTGTATGGGTAACTGGGTATATGTGTCTTAGGGTACTTTTAAATGATAAAATAAAAAAATAAAAAAAAATAAAAATAAATCATGGAAGAGAAGAAAATACTGCAATTGTTGATTGAAAGTTGAGAGTAAAGCTGACTCTCGGGTCAAAACCGACCCGAACCAAACCGAAAACCGATTTTGTTTAAGACATAAACCAAGAACCGAACTGAAGTGACTCAGTTTGGTTCGGTTTTGTGTCAGTCTGTTATGTTCGGTTTATACGGTTTAGGTGTTTTTTTTTCGGTTTTGGCTCAAACCAAACCAAACCGAAACTCATAAATATATAGGATCGAAAACTGAACCGAATATGCTCAGTTTAGTTTCGGTCAAACCGGTTCGGTTCGGTTTTCAGTTAGTTGAGAAAATAGATAAAAGAAGTGTTTTTTGATAATATTGAGTTGATGTGACGAGGAATCTCAACTTTTGTGTGTATTTTGTTCATGTAAAATGGCTATTTTACCATTCACTATCAATAAAGTGGTTACAAAATATAATGATAAAATTGTCATTTTACATGAGCAAATATCAAAAAGTAAAAAAATTCACAAGTTTGAAGTATATAATAGCGTGAAAAAAAAAATAATGAAAAAAGCGCTACACAAGATTAGAAAAAGTGACAAATTAGATACATTAGTAGGTAATTATCCTTATAATCAATGAAATGCGACGATTACTTTCGATTGAATAGCAAGATACACTTTGTTCTTTCAGGATAAAGGAATAATCATATCATTTGTACTTTCCCATATTGCCCTTATTTCTGAACTAGCAGTTGGTTCCACAAACTCTGTAAATTGAGTTTATTCTTTGCGTTCAGTGCAATCATCATGCTCCTCTTCCACTAACTATGAACTGTAATTTTCAGAGCCTGTGAGCTTCTTTGAGATTAGAATTAGGCCTAGATGATCATTTGGATGAGAACACAATTAGAGAGGGAAGAAAGGAGAGAGGGAAAAATGGATCTGTTATTCATTATGAAATTGTTACATGAGAAAGTGAAATGGCCAACTATTTATACTACACTATAGTTGACCAAAGCTTGTGATGTTATTGACTTTTGATGTTGATAAGCTTGATCATAAGCTATTATTTTCTCACCCTTCCATATATCTTCTACACCCCACCACAACCATGTATTGAACAAAATGGTTTAGATTTGGTTTTTAATGACTGTAGATATTGTGAAGACTTGATAGTTCAATTATGGACAATGAATGTATGAATTAAGTTCTTAAAGTTGACAAGTAAGCTGAAGAATATTGAAAATTAAACAGAAAAAATAATATAAGGAAACGAAAATATGGTGAATTACCTTTAGGGACATATTGTCACAGTCCGAACTCGCATACCTCCATGAGGGGAAATCAATGATGTAAACTATATGATATCATATTTAAGGTGGTCGTGTTTGGAAATCAAAGGCATGAGATTCACGATTATAGAACTCGGTTCTCGTAAAGTTTCTTACATTAGCTTGACATGGGATAAATTGACATTGGCTTGCTGTGTCATACACTTTTTTTTTTTTTTTTTTGCTGTGTCATACACTTGACTTACCTTCATTAATTGGTTTTTGAGATATATTTTTCATCAAGAACATTGTGTGCATTGTCAATGCAAACATCTCATTCTAAGAATCTGTACCGGTACCACCATTTTCCACCTTGCATGAATCATTGTTGATACTTGATACAATAGCGTATATTGCATTCATGATGGTTCATGCTGGGGGGAAAGTGGCAGAGCCACTACGGAACCTCAGGACCTGGTTGTTTGCACCAACAATGCAACTGATGTTAGAGTTAAAGGAAACCTATTCCTTAAAGTAAAGGTGATCATGTACCAAAACGATAGTTGGGAGTACGAACGGTAGATAAGTAAAGGCGATGGCCATCAAGCAACGAAAAATGGAAGGTGTACTACCTTTCTGAGGAATGATGACGATCACCTTTGCTATTTCGTCAATCTTCACTCTCAACTCAGGCATTTGTACATGATCGCCATTTCTTTCACTGCAAGCATTATGTGCGTCGTCATGCAAACACCCTATCCTAAGAATCTGTACCGGCTCCACCAGTTTCTGCTGGTCATGAATCATTGTTGATACAATAGCATGCATTGTATCCACAGTGGTTCATGACAAGAGGAAACTGGCAGAGCTACCGAACCTCAGGACTAGGTTGTTTGCATCACGGCAAGATATCCAAGAAACCAAGGAACGACGTTTTTGATCCCCAACAGAATCAGGTGCATTGACACAGCATCGAGCTTCACTAGTGGATTTGCTACATGCACCAGCAGCATTTATCCATTTAGATGTGATATGGTTCATTACGCTTAAATGATTCATGATGGTGATGCACTGTAAGTAACAAAGCCGCCAGTCAAGTTGAGGATGGGAGCTAGGCACCTGAATGTGATGGAAATCGAAAACGTGCTCCCTATGGCCTATGCTAAAGATGATAATATCACGCACCAATACAATAGTTTGGTAATGAATGACTGAAACAGTTGTTGCAGAAGCCTGAAATCACTTATGGACAATGAATGTGTAAATCAAGTTAATGTTACCAAGTAAAGGATAGTGAGTTACCCTGAAATCACTTTTGAATAAATATGTAATTATAAACATGAAAATAAAGCACTAATGATGCAGAAGAAAATAAAAGGAAAAGATAGTGAGTTACCTTTAATTTAGGGACATGTAGTCACACTCGAGCTCCCGAGCAGGAGAAATGAACTATTTAAACTGTACGATACCCTATTTAAGGTGCTCGTGTTTTGGATATGGAAGTCATGAAATACACCGTATTTATAACCTCGGCTCTTGTAAAGTTACTTACATTAGCTCGATGTGGGATAAGTTGACATCTGCTCGCCGTATTATACCTTGATTATAATCAAGATAAACAATTGGCTCATAATTTTACCATGAGTTAGTGAATAAGCATCAATCGTACAATGGGTAATTTCTATACAAGCAGAACTCGTTAAGTGTTATACTATTGCCTTCCCCTGTATGGGTAGATGTTCTCCTAAGCATTCTCCTAGGAACACAAAGTTACTCTTGAGTATAACCTAAACTTCACCTCACACATACTGTTCTCGAGTCTGGGTGTGTGAAGAAGTTGGCTTATGTTGTAGAATGCAAGTTGTTTGACAAAAATGGATATTGGTTGCTAAACATAGTTAACCATGATTGAACTTTAACAAACAACTACCATTGCTATATTATCGGTCTCAAAAAAAGTATCAGATCCACAACTTGGATTTACCTAAATTGAAAAAAGTCAGACTTAAAATTAGAGGCGATGTCTTACGGATGATGAATGAGCTCTGAGTGAAGTACTAAATCTAGAGTTGCCTCAATTGCAGCAGAATAACAATGAAACTCTGATTCTTTTTATCAAATTTGCTACCTTTGTACCCAACTTATAAGTAGTGTTTTAAAACCTGGGTTTGAGCGAAAAAACCCAGTTGAACCGCCGGTTAAACCGTGACCCGGCAGCTCGACCTAAATACCATAACTACTCAACCATCAGCTAACAAACATCATACATGATATATGCTAAATCAAAAGCTAGTAAACATCAACTTACAAAAGGTCTTGGGACATATAACAATGCAGACAACAGCAATTGGCAGTCATGACGTGTATGGCATGACCCTCAGGGTCAAATCAGTTCTAAAATGTATGGTTACAGCGGAGACACTTCATTAATGATACCATATGCCTCTCTCACTTGATTTGTGAGGTATGCTGGGCAATAAAGTAATCATTGATGCTGCCATATGCCCTGTTGGCCCAAAGTATGACAATAGCCAACCACCCAGAGGGGCGCACACGCAAATCTGCTTTTCCAACATATGAATCTGCCTAGCTAAAACACAACCACTACACGATGACAATGAGTATCACACAAATCATTAGACCCTAGCTATAATTTGGCCGATGGCCTAATCCCAGAAGTACTAGTTACTTTATAGAGACAACAGTTATGGGTTCAAATAAATACACAAGAACCGGCTCCAGATCAGAAAACTTTCACATTCATGTCTAACTTTCGGTTTTACAAAGCAATATGCAAAATAAACATACATAAAGAAGATTTATACATAACACCGAGCTCGTGTCTTCATTCACCACCATCTACTGGATATTAATCTTAAGAGTGGAAAACCCTTGAATTCCTTCTTGTGCTTCTTCGGTCCCTGAAAAGACGAACCAAACAGAAGTGATAAATAAACAAAGTGCTAAGACTGTTGTTCTCACAACACTTAATGAAATTAAACAAAGTAAAAAATAGGTCAAACAACAAAAGGATACAAGAGAACAGCAGCTCGGTCTCTTCACAATTCCACAATCTCCCCTTGCTGTATAAAACACAATACAAACATCAGATGCATATAGTTTTATAATCAAACATGCTGACCTAAACAACAGATAACCGAAATTCACATACCAAATCTATAAACGACACACACTTAAAGACGCATATGCATCTCCGGTTTGTACTTATACTATAGAGGTGGAGTTGCAGAGACCGATAAACTCAACGCTACAAAATCTCAACAAGAATCACACTTCAATCTTAAATATTCAAGCATTGGATGACCTTAGATATTCCATTTGATCCACTAATTCTTGCAAATCCTCATCCCAATCAAGCTGTTGACCATCTAAATCGTCAAGAAAATCATCAGGTGGTTTCTGAGTCGGAAGATTGACATTCAGCAGTTCCTCCCATAAATTATCATGAGAATCATCCTCCACCAAATCGATGTTGTTGCTCGACTCCTCTTCAAAAGGGGCTGTAATGAACGGGTCGATATTCTCTTGTAAATTCTCGACACTTGGTGTCATTGTTAAACGTCTCTTACGCCCAATTTCTATATGTTCTTGCTCCCTGTTTGCATACTTATCCATGTATTTCTGTAGGAACTCGGGGTTGCTAAATGCTTTTGCAAGGAATCCCATCATGTTTTGTTGTTTACGTTCGGTTGCTTTCAGCCTGTTTTCCATCGCTACAAGTTGGTCTTTTGAATGTTGTTGAAGCTGTCTTAGTCTTACAATCTCGGCCATTAATACACTTCTGTCTCGTTTTAGTACTTCAAGCTCTTCCTCAATCCCATATTGGCCTACTTCAATACATGGACTATACTCTTGCTTCGGTTGAACAGATTGTGCCACGTTTCGTCTTCTTCTGATTGTTTTGAGCAGATGCCTTTGACCTCCTAAAAACCCTTCGTTCGCAAATTCCCATCTATCTGGATCCACCTTTTTGAAACCCTGAAAAGGTTATGCATACAAATTTCATATTCAGTGTCAAATTCAAACAGGGATTCATATAACAGCAAACAGCACGACAACTGAAAATACATCATCAATTAACACTAATAAACTACAGTAAAATTTAATACACGTAAAATATGGATTGCGGATTATACACACGATCAAATAACATAGCACCATTTCATCCCAATTAATAACACGTAGACACACGAACTAAATTTACGACTAGAAAAATCAACCAAATAACAAATGCATCATTTCCAACTAAAAACAACAAATTAACATAAAAGTGACAAAAATCAATCCAGTTAAGCACACACGCACAATTTACTACTGAGTTAACAGAGCATTTCAGCCTAAAAAAACATAAAAACTTAAAAATTAATCCGAGAAGGCACAGCAACACACTACATTACTACTAGAACTTCCAATCCAACAATGCATAACATACTCATTTCCAAATATAAATCTAAAAGTAAGTCAATCTACACTTAATCAAAACTTTATCTACTACTTGAAGATTTAATCGAACACATTACATACAACACACATAACTAAACATAACATCTCTCAAAAACAGCCACGAAAATACGTGTCACGCTGCTTGCATCAAAGCCTAAAAAACTCAAACTCTAACTTTCCCGAATACCTTGAACATGGACCACAAACTAAATCTATCACTAAAGTCTAGAAAATTCTAGATACTGCTCCCTTCGTCCCAAATTGTGTATCCACATTTACATTTACATTTACTATTGTCTTAAACTAATTGTGCATTACTTAGAATAGACAGTCTAATCGAGTTTACCATATTACCCTTACTAAACTGCATTAAGGGGGTGTTCGTTTAAGCTTATATAGCAAGTTTATAGCTCATGTGGTTTTCACTAATAAGCTTAGACAAGCCAGAAAAAGTGAGCTTATAAGCCGAAATACATGGGGTGTTTGTTTCGGCTTAGCTGGCGTACGTATGGCTTATTTGGTTTTCGGCTTATATTTCATAAGCTCACTTTTCATGGCTTATTTTGAAACATTTAAGCTTATATAAGCTCAAAACCAAATAAGCCACAAAAAGTGAAGCTTAAATGTTTCAAAATAAGCCATGAAAAGTGAGCTTACGAAACATAAGCCGAAAACCAAATAAGCCATAAGCCGGCTATATATAAGCCGAAACAAACAACCCCTTATATAAAACACATCTAAGATAGTATCATTTCAAGCCATAAACAAAGCTAAACATAACATAACATCACTCCAATTAAAACAATAAGTTATAAGAAAGTAAAGTATACTTACATAAGTATTAAGCTGCCTTATAAAGCTGGAGAAATTACTATGCTTAAAATACTTAGGCAACAAAGCAGTCGAAAACCGATACGAATCCCACACAACAAAACTGTTCCTGGTCTTGCTCCACGACACCACCTCGTCACTTGTCGGATCCTCAACCATGTCGAATATCTTTGTCAGAAATGGAGGTGGGCCCACTTCGTTCAAACCCTCCCTTGGCCTTGGTGATGACGAGGATGATGATGATGAGATGAAAGTTACTTCTTCCTTCACTGCCTGCATTGTGTCTGTGTGTGTTTTTTAAGGTGGAGTTAGTGTGTGTGTCAGTGTGTGGAGTGTTTTATATATGTGAAATGAGGAGTGAGTAGACGAAGGTTCTAGAGAGGATAATATTATATGGAGAGGATGGTTCTTGGGAGGTGTGTCACACTCTAAGATATTTCTAGCAATATCTAAGGTTACTATATGTACCAATTTGTAGAGAGAGAACCAAATGAGATGAAAGTAAACTGGGTGTTTAAATGTTTGTTAATGATTGGAGTGTTGTGATGGTGTGGATCTACTAATTTAATGGAGTGTAAACTCATGAAGCCAAAATATAAGTCAAAGTTTATCTTATATTGGTCAATTATATATTCATAAGTAAGAATATTTACTTTTTGACATGTTTTCTAGTCTCTCCGTCTTTAAATAACTGTTCACTTTTGATTTTTAAGGTCTTTCATCTTCAACTTTGATGTTGAATATTTTTATATATTTTATATAATACTTGATAAAAATTATAATAATGAAAATAAATTTAGAACCCAATCTAACATAAATTTTGCATCAAGTATTATATAACACAAAAAAATATATTAAAGGTCAAAGTTGAAAAATATTGACTTTAAAAGGTCATAGTGGACATTTATTTAGGGATAGGGGGTATTTCGAATTTATAGCCTACGTTATAATAGCCGTGCACGCATAGAAGTTTTTCTAAACTTTGTTAAATATTAAATCTGTTAATAGTTTGTAATTATGGTTTTTAGTTATGTTGAAGGCTCGTGGTAATACTTTAGTATGTGCAAAATTGTTTTTGACCCGGCTCGAACACGAACTTGATAAGGCTTATCGGGTCAGGTTAAAAAACGTGTCGGATTGTTTTGACTCAAACTCGATAACCTAACAATGTTATCGAGTCAGGTTAGGGTTAGATAATTAATGTTATCAGGTTATCGGGTCAACCCGATAAGACCCGAAAATCAAGTGTGAAATGTTGTGTGATTTATTTAAGACCGTGTTTGACCCCTCCTTTGTATCTCTGTGACTGTATTTGTTGGAATATTTTATATGCGAATGATGCAGGTTCAAAAAGATTCTTTCTATTTATTTAGGGTTTAAGCAAAAACTATATCTCAACCTATATAAAACATAAGTTTGATTGCTATTTATAGAGGCAATAAATCACATCAAAACTCTAAAAAAATGACAAGTGGAAACCTCCCCAATAATAGAAAGATTTCGAAAATCGTTTAAATCAAACTCGGGAGAAAAACCAGGAGATAAAATAGGGAGGCAAAGATATTTAATTTTTAATTTCATAAACCTACCAAAGCTTTCCCATAAACCTTTTACAGATCTTCCAAAACCTTTAACAAATCTTCCAAAAAAATTATCAACACCAAAAAAATCGTACCTATTCAAACTTTTTTTTTCCTTCGTCATTCAATCCCAGAATCGGTTTATGCATGGTATTCATTCCACTTTTCAAGCCAAAGACCCTACCACAACAATATTGGTGATTTAAATTAGGGTTTTTATGATAAAAGCGAATATATATTACTCAACAAGGTTTGTTCAATTTTGAATTCGGTTAAACAAGGAATCAATCTTTGTGTTAATCGATTCATAATATTGGATCTATTACTGGTTGTCTTTGATTTTGATTAAAGGTAATAGTTTCACTTTTATATTATGGTATTTTGATATTTAATTTTGTTTATGAATTAGTTATAGTTTATTGTGTGATTGTGAAATTAATAAGCTTTTTGATGTTTACTATACCAGATGAAAAATATGATTTGATTCTTTATGAAGGTTGTGATAAACACGGTTAACTCTCCAGGACTGGATTGATAGGAGGAGTTTTATGCTAAAGCTATTGATATAATATTAAAAACTTTTGATGCCAAGGTTAATAATCATGTCAATTATTTTTTTTTTGTGAACGAGATTTATTACTGTAATTCATTAAATAGCCATTGATTTTTTTTTTTTTTATAAGATTGCAAGTTTAAAGTCAAAACAATGTGCAAATCTCAAAGTGGGTACATCATTTTTCAGTTCTTCAAGTTGACACCCGAAGAATCTCAAAAAGGATCTTTTGTACTTTGTGTTGGCGAAACACCTGAAAAGGTAAGAAGGCGCTGCTTAACAATGTCATTAGTATTATACCAAACTTTGAGTTATGTACCTTGATTGTGATTACTGGTGTTTATTTTGTCGATTATGCTGTCAAGCTGTAAATTACTAAAGTAGTAATTTCATAAGCCATAGCTACTTCCTGAGTGTAAAAAGTTTGTATGCATTTTAGTTTTTGTCTGCGATTTTTGTTATCTTTGTGTCATTGCTATTTGGGCGCGATTTCAAAAGGAATGGAAACTGATTTTTGGAATGGTTTAACTATGTAGGTCTTATGTTGAAACCTATAAGCCTTCTAATGCAGAAGGTGGAAGAAGATGCTTTGCAAAAGGTATGTTGGCTCTATTGCTATGATCGACTGGTCACCAAGACGTGACACTGTAGATTCCATGTACTTTTTGTAGATTTCTTTGATCAGTTCTATCCAACTATACTAAGTAACTTTTTTCAATACCTTTTACTTCATACTGATCGAACAAGTTTATCGGGGAATGGGACAAGGTATTTGTATACTCAGTAACTTTTTCAATACCTTTTCCTTCATCAGTTCTATACAACTATAAGCAACTCTTATTTGTTTTTTAGCTACTTTGATAGGCTTATTAGCTTATTGGAAAATTGACAGGCTTTATAAGCTCATTTTAATGGCTTATGCATATGACCTTATGTAATAAGATTACATAAGCTACTAAGGACATAAGCCATTACAAATGATCTTATAAAGCTTATTAAATTTTGATGTTTATGTAAAATACTCTTTGTTGATTTAGGGGTGTTTATATAAGCTTAGTGACTATTTAAAAACCATACATAAGTTTGTGTTATATAGATTTTTGAGCTTATTTATCCATAAAAATTAGCTTATGGGCTAATTAAACTTTCAATAGAAGCTTAAAAGCCTGTCGTGTAAGCTGACCTAAACACCCCTTTGAAGTTTTAGCTTTCATATTGTTGATAATACTCTCATAAGACAGAGGACTGTTTGGATTTGGTTTAATGCTTAAAATTGATTTTATCACAGGTGGTGAGCTTTTGATATCCTAAACATGAGTCATATCATGGGCCTTATCATCTGTGCATGTCTCTTATTCATGACACAACTGTTTGAATATATAACTCAGGTATGTCTTCATTTGGTACTTAATTCTTTTAACAACCTTATAGGATCTGAACCCAAACACGATTCCTTAATCCTCACCTTAATGTGAGTGTGTAATGACCTGTGTACATGAAGGACTTTGTTCTCTTAACTTTTTATGTGATGCTTTGAAGGTCATTATCCTAACGTACATCGTAAAGCCAAAGTGTCCGATAGATTAAAGTTGCAGTGAAAATGATATTGCTAGCTGTCGCGTATGATATTTTAGGTGAGCTAAAGCACATAATATGAAGCTGTTCCAATATATTATAAATGTAGTGATAACGTTATTGCTTGCTATCATGTAAATTAATTGCCTGATATGGAATTATTAGATAAAATAATCAGCATATAGTGTTTGGATGTGCTTATCATATAATCGAGTAAGCGTAAAATTAATTCTGTTGAAGCAAATTCTAAAAAGATGATCCCTGACTCCCCCTCGATGATCAATCTGTTTCACTATATGCAAATATTAAATATTGTTTATCTATGATTGAAAGGCACTATTCTAATTGTCACACCCCGCCACGGCGGAAACGCGCGGGTGTAACATCATGGATATCATCACAACACCTGGTGTCTACATAGAGAACAACTACATGCACATAAATAGAGCAATGTACAAACACAAAGTGTTGTAACAATACCCCAAAATAAAATAACCAAAGCAAAACATAAATCCAAACATAGATGATAAACCACTTCCAATGCAACTAAGGTCTCGTCTATCCACATCCTTCTATCTTATCCTTAGAAAGCTCACCTAAAAATGATGCTTAAAACATCAACATAATGTTGGTGAGATTCATAGGTTTAAGACTCAACACACAAGGCAACCGAATTTACTGTGATTACAAAATATAGCTGGACAAATAAATTATAGTTATCATATAGCTACGTGCATTTGCAAGTCAATTTCCACACGCAAAGGCAACAACACTAATAAGGCAACCATTAGGACGGCTCGTGTCCTCCGATCCCATAATTAGTACCACATCAGGACGGCTCGTGTCCCCCGACCCCATAATTAGTGCCACATCAGGACGGCTCGTGTCCCCCGATCCCATAATCATCAATTAGGTCGCATGCGCGAGCAACAGGGTAAGCACCCTCCCAATTGAATCCCAAAATATATCATCAATTAGGTCGCTATCCTAATTGAATCCCAAAACATTTACGCAAGCAAATAATCACACATAGCATACATACAATAACATTATAAGTCCAAGCTCTTTAATACCACACACATAATCACAGTAAACTGAAACATTTAAGACAAGCATCATTCCCATCCCAAGTTTAAAACAAAGTAAAATATGGGACTATGAACTCACCTTAAACTCCGCAGCTTCCACAAAAACAATTCACAATCTATAGCACACAAAAATAATCCACATTACACAAGGCCAAGCTAAAAGCTACAACCCATGTAATACTCATATGATGGATGTCTAAGACTCATATGACCCACCATGGATCTCCTAGACACCACACTAACCACTACCATAACTTAATACTCACTAAATCCCTTGCACTCTAAAACTCAGAAAACGCAGAATTTTTGAGTACATTCACTCACATGAAATCACGACAAATAAAGCTTAACAACTCACACCAAAAAAGTTACCATGGTCTCTCATAAGCATAGAAGCTAATCCCAGAAGGCCATGGACCAATAACACACACAAGTACTCATAGAAAATTCAAACTTGTCAACTACTTAAATTCGGATCTGAACACACACCAAAAAGTTTTGATTCTTAATAATTACTTCCACAAGTTTTTATCGCGAATCCTCTTCGTGGTAGTCTAATATAACCTAAAACTTAACTATTACAGAAGACCAAGTCAAAATACCACTTTTACAACCACATGCCAACCTCAAACTTTTACCCAAAATCTGTCCCGGTTTGACAGCTTTGGCACCTTAACAAAGAAAAATCAAAAGACCGACTTCCCGACCTCAAAATTGATCGTGGCTGGACTTTTTGGAAAGCTCTTTCATTATACTTCAATTTAGACTTAAAATTCGTGACTTAACTCATCACCATCTGTTATGTACACTCACATCTTTACAGCCTTACAAATCTGTCCAAACCCTAACTCAATAACTAGCATGTTTTACGCTAAATCCTCTTAACCAATCATCATACTATTATCATTAATTGATCCCAACATGTTTAATAACATTAATTTACAGAAGTTAACACAAACCCTAATCCATCATACTTTATATTACATGAATTAGATCAATAACTAATTATTTGAATGAAAACTAGTATCGAACATATACCTTGATCTTGATTTTAGCTTCAATAATAAAAACCCTAATTTTTCTTCTTGTTTCCTCTTGTGATCGACTTCAAATTGCAGGAAAAAGGGTTTTGAGAACTTTGATTTTGTATTTATAATTATTTAGTGGATAATTACCTAATTTAGAGTTGTAATTGGGCTACAATTGGGTTTCCTTTTTCCCCCTTATCCCTTAAATCCGAATTTTACATATATAAAATATATATTTTTATTTTTTTTATTAAATTTATTTAGTACACTCAAAACCTCATACTTTTCATATTTCATAAATACCCATAGCTAATCCTAACGTCTTACGCGATAAACCTCAGTTTTTACGACAACCCGGAAAATATCATTTTCACAACAAAGTTTCCAAAAATAGAATTTCACACTCTTTTTGAAATATACCTCATAAAAACAAACTCCTCGTAACTTGCTAACGCTCAAATACTTGAATGAAGACTCGTTACGCAAAATCACAAAAACACCAAAACTACACAAGTCATTTCTACACCACAAAGGTGATCAAAATGAACTTTCCCAAATTTCAAACTTTCCAAATCACAATAAAACCACTCACGCAAAAGGGATTTAGTGCTAAAACTCACCTATATCACTCATATATCACTTCAAACACCTAATACACACCAAACAAACGTCAACTGAGTCAAGACTATCAGTCAAACTGACCTGCTAAAACCACGGTTGTTATACTAATGATCATTTACAAAACGCAGTCTCAAATGCTCAGAAGGTGTTAACTTCATCATGCATTGAACATTTTTTGTGAAATCTAACTTTATTGGATGAAAATAATGTGATTGGATAATTGAAATATTTAATTGATAAAAGGTTTGCAATTAATTGAAGTTTTGGACGATGTTAGAGGTAACTATATTGCAAACTAACTATTGGCTGAGAAGAACATTACTATTACTATTCTATTGCCGACGGTGCATTCTTTAAAAAGTCATATTATCCGTCGGATCGATGTAACATTTAATCATGACCATTCAAATTCATGAATTATCCATAATAACAATATAGAGAGAAAAGTGGTAAATTCAAAACAAATGTTACGATATTATTTTCACAACTACCGTTCCACACTATTAGTCAAACCAAATGCTATATTATCTTTTTATAAATTCAAAATTTTAAAGCAAATATTTTGACGCAAAAAATGTGACCATGCATGAGCTTTATGAATAGACATCACCTTCATTTCATAACTATTCACAACTCATATCATAAAAAATTGCAAGACCTTTCACTCGACCAAAATAGAGGTATGAAGCAAATGCTTTCTTTTTCATCCATTATAGAACAAAGTAGTAATTTAACATAGTAACATTTGATTTTTTTCATTTATACACATGAACAAATCCGTGTCAACTATTGTAGCAACAAAAAATGAATTCGGCATTGCGAAATTGACTAACAATGAAGGAATCAAGGTAATCTCACGCCAAACCTTTTTTTTTTTTTTTTTTTTTCAATACCTAATGTTTTCTTCTTCCTTTGAACGGCTTGTCGGGTACGTTAGTGTTGATCTTCATTATCAGGAGGTAACACACATTTCTACATTTTTTCAGTTTCATTTATGATATTCATATAAATGTATGATGGCGTAATGTTGTTTTCAGTCCTTAAACAATAGCACAACGACAACGTGAAATTTGATACCTAGCCGTTGGTTGATGAGCGACGGAATTCATGAATCTAAGAAAAGGAAAAGGGAAGCAAATTTGGCGACATGGAAATGGAACGAAGTTATTGAAATGTTCATGCGATGAGAGCATTTTCGATGGGGATGATGATACTCTTGAAGATATTTTGGATGATGTATTGTCAATGTCCAATATCAAGAGGAAGAAAGGAAACCAAGTTTTCGTGTTTAGCCGCAATTAAATTTAACGTTTGAAAAATGAACGAAAAGATGGAACATGCATCATATATGTACACAATTGGAGGTGACTTTGAACTATGTTATCACAGATTTAGTGGTTCGCTATATCAGCATATTGGTATGGTTCGCTATATCAATTCCGATGGATTTTATATTACTTTAGAAGATAATGAACACTTGCAATGCACATTAATGCATGTTTAATTTATACTATCAGTAACATATGTAGAATGACTATAAGTAATACGCGAAGATGGACACTTAAAATACACATTGGTTTATCTAAGTGAATGCACGTTAGTTACCTTGTAATCATAGCGTTTGGTTATTTTGTTAGAAACTTGGATTCAAAAATAACTCTTTAATTTGTAAGGCAAATTTATGGTGAACAATTTCTATTGCATTTTAAACAAACATGTAAATAAGGTTTGTACATGAATACAATTTCACTACATGTCAAATATAAGATTAGCGTTTTGAGTTTTGACCATTTTGTTTTTACTACTTTTAGGAAGTTTCATGCTCAAAAGTGCACCATAGAAAATCAAGATTGATACAAAAGTATTAAGTCACATATTTAAAAGATTGTATCTAAAAATGTTCTCGAATGTGGAACCTTGTGAAAATGGATCGATCTAAGATTGTTCACGAATGTGAAACGATTGCAACTCTAATAGATGCACTTGAGGGCTCATGGGCTCATGCTACAATGATTATGAAACATGTTGGTACGAATGAAAAGGATGTGAAAGCAATTTTTGTGAAAAGATGATATGAAAGAAGCTGAAATATGAAGATTTGTTATGGTGCATAGTCTTTCATAATCATTATTCGTGTTTTTTTTTTTTTTTTTCATTTTCGTATCATTGTTTCAAACTTTTGTTTTTAATACTTTGGTATATTTGATTTAATACTTTATCATTAAATAAGAATGGTTTTGCACTTTTGGATACTTCGTTTCCAATTTTTTTGTGTGTATTTTTTAAGTATTTTTATAAAATATACTCACAACTAAGTTTTTAAATATTATTTTGTAAATAATTGAATTCTTATACCCGGGCAACGCACGGGTATTGTACTAGTTGTAGTATACCAGAATGGACAATTTGTAAAATATATATATATATATATATATATATATATATATATATATATATATATATATATATATATATATATAAGTCTTAAAGATTAATGTTCTTAGCGATGAGAACAATGGTGAAGGTACATGTCTCGCAGATACGTGTATTGTTTAAACACCTATTTTAAGCGATGACGAACATCGTCTATTAAAACGCCTATATACTGTAACTGTTTAAAAACTATCATCAGATACATTTCTCACAGGTTCTCAAGCGATGGCAAATTTTTGGCGATGAGGATAAGGCTGCAGAGTATATTTACAACAATGTAAGTGGCCGGTTGAAACTGATGCGAGTCTTTCGTGAGAAATTTATAATATGCAAAACTTGATCCAATTATTTCAGTCAATACAAGTTAGTTTTGTCATATTTAGTAGCTTTTTAGTGTGTATGCGATGTTAAGTATGTGGTGCCAAAGCCTATAACTTTTAAACTTGAAATAACAAATCTTGCTAAGCTAAATATTAACATTCGTTTAAAAATTAGCCTTGAACGTTTACTTTATAGATTGGGTTGGATTGGAATTATAGGAAAGGTCTTTCAAGTGAGGAGTGGCTTATGTGATCACAGTATTTATTGAGCTTGATGAGTAGATGAATGATTGGTTTTACCATTAAGAGGATTCTATTTTCCAAAGTAAGTCGGACCTCAATTCTATTATCGTTATTCTTTTATTTGGGTTCATTATGTATTGCAACTTTGGTCTACATAAGCAACTCGCTACACACTTACAGAATCATTATTAAGGGCAACTCATAACCCCAATAGGATTATTCTTTGATAATGTGCTTGGTCTACACATGCTGCTCGCTACACAGTTACAGATTCACTACGAGTTTCATGACAATTCAAGATGGGATAGTTGGGCTAGGTACGCTGAATGTAGCACTGCTTATCAACATTGGATTTGGACTGCCGGAAATCATGAGCTTGATTTTGAGCCAAATATTGTAAGTATCTCAGCATGTTCAATGCCATAAACAATTTGTCAATTGCTGGAACCGCATCCCTTTCAATATAATTGTCCAAAAAAACATACATTCTTTTTAATATATACTATTTCTTATTGACCGGAATGTTAATTTTACATTTCTAGCTGGAATTTGACATGTTTAAGAGTGCATATGAGCATGTAAGACAGTAGGTGAACAACTAAATGTTCGTATCTATCTTTCTGTCTCTCATGGATACTAAAAAATGATCATGTTTTATATATATGTGGATGCTTCAAAGTTCTTTATATAACAATTATATTGAAATGGGTCTACTGGTAATGAGTCAAATGTTTGATATATAACACTTGACTAAAAGTGAAATAGGTACAATGGGTTGAGCACATAAAACTGTGCAAATGGTTAAAATAGAATATTGTTGGCAGCTTGGTGTCTTCGTAAAAACATTTATGGTTGTAGCCACAACTGAAATATTTTGGTGTTTTCAAGACATTTGATTTAATTAGATATTGGTGTATTCAGGTTGTGTAGAAACTGTGTATGGTGACTGTAACGTCATATGCAACCTTCAACCGCCACAAGAGTATGAAGAGGAAGCCGATGCAACTACTTGATTAATGAATCTTAAGTGTAACATGTGGGTCAAGGTTTTTTCTTGGATTTATACTTCAATATGTTATTGTATATAAATGTTTTGTGTTCCTACGATTATGGCTGATGGATTTTGTTATATCACTGTACACAATCATATGATCAGCTGATGTTGTTAACCTTTTTATTAATTACATTTGATGATTCCAATGCTTCTTCTTAGAAATAATATTCACATATTAGGGATCTTTTTAGTTAGTTGAGGAAAATAACTCTTTTTCTCATGTAGTTGATTGAGTACAACTTATGTGAAATGGGGAAACTAATAATTTTAACATAAATGTGTAATGGGTCTAAAGTATCAAATGGGTCAAAATTTAGTGAGTGCATTAAAAGGGAATAAAACCTGATCCGTTACTTTCCATCTTCTTCTCAATATATTTACATTGATATTTTGTGTGCTTATATTTACTGGTCATTTTATTTTTGTATCCCTTGTGATTCTGATTTCGTTTAATTATTATTATTATTATTATTATTATTATTATTATTATTGCAACAAGTAGGTAATTGTAACAAAATTACACCATGGTTGATTTGTTGATCTGCTGGGATTTAAAAATCATCTATGAAAATCTAATGTCTTAAAAGTATACAAAGTTTAAGGTTCATGTTCGGCATTCTCTTATGGTATGATGTCATGATAAAATGTATTTGAGGTTTATTTTTTCTGTCATTTTTTATCTATACAAAGTGTCATGTTAAATTTCAATCACATGGGTATATATTTTCTGCTATAAATACCTTTTGATATGTCAATGTGTCATTTATTCTGTAAGTTTTTTTTTTATCTATACATAGTGTCATTTTTTTTTATCTAATTCATTTTTTTATTTTTATTTTTTATTTGACATTGATATAGAGTCGTTTATGGATTGGTTGAAGTTTAATCACCCAACTTCGCACAATGGGTCACGATATAAGTGATGATATCATTGATTTAAACATTTTCAATGTCGATTAAAGGGGGCATGATGAATGTTTTGTTTTTCAATGAAATATAAGTTATGAATAAATGTATTTGATTTTAATGTTTTATTTTGTTTTCACGATAAAAATGTATCTTTTATATGATGTGTTTATCCAAAAATAGTAGTTACCTATAAAGGATTGATTACATTATACAAAGATGTGATTTCTTTTCTTTTTTTCTTTTTCTTTTTTTTTTCTTTTTTTTTTTCTCTTAAAGTTTAACATATTTGTTATGGTGTCATTATATAATGTGATTTATTGATTAATCATTAATTATTAATCAAAACGTAATTTTAGAGCTAGCCAGCCCATCGGGCGGGTCTTAAAGCTAGTATATATATATATATATATATATATATATATATATATATATATATATATATATATATATATATATATCCACTACTTTCTAAAATGTTCTTATATGGTACATGTACTAATTTTCGTTTCAATATAATACATATACTTTTGATTTTGTGCTAATATGGTCATGCTTTTCCCGGATACCGGTAAAACCAGCTAAAATTTTACCAAAGTATGACCTTTTTTTTTGAGCAAAAATGGTCCCTTGTGATTTATTTCTTTTGCAAAATACGTCCCTTGCCATTTTTTCAAAAAAAATGTTTGTGCGTGTTTAGGATGCGTTTAGATGGTGAAATTTTTTCCTTTTTAAAAAAGTGAATATATTTTTCCTTTGTATGTTTTCATACGTTTTTATCCGTTGTACGTTTTTATACGTTTTTATCTGTTTTTATACGTTCAACCGTTTCATTCGTTTGTATCTGTTTTTAAATGTTTTCATCCGTTTTTATATGTTTTCATCCGTATTCATGCATTTTTATACGTTTTCATCCGTTTTCATGCTTTTTTTTATACGTTTTCATTCTTTTTCATTCGGTTTCATCTGTTTTATACGTTCTAATCCGTTTTTATCCATTTTCATTTGTGTTCCTCAGTTTTTATACTTTTTTATATGTTTTCATCTGTTTTTATACGTTTTCATCCGTCTTCATCTGTTTTTATACGTTTTCAACCGTTATTATACGCTTTCATCTGTTTTTATACGTTTACATCTGTTTTTATACGTTTTCATCCGTTTCATTCGTTTTCATTCGGTTTCATCTGTTTTATACGTTTTCATCCGTTTTTATCCATTTTCATTGTTTTTATATTTTTTTATATGTTTTCATCTATTTTTATACGTTTTCATCTATTTTTATATGTTTTCATCAGTTTTTATCCGCTTTAAATTGTTTTCATCCATTTCATTCATTTTCATATGTTTTTATATTTATACATTTTCATTCGTCTTTATATGTATAAAAACGTACCAATATGTGTAAAACGCATGAAAATGGATGAAAACATATAAAAACTTATGAATACGTATAAAAATGTGTAAAAACGCATGAAAACTTATAAAAACGTATAAAAACGGATAAAAATGGGTGTAACATATAAATACGTATAAAAACGCATGAAAACGGATGTAAAGGTATAAAAATGGATGAAAATGAATGAAATTGTATAAAAACGTCCGGAAACTTATAAAAGCGCGTGAAAACGAATGAAAACATATAAAAATGGATGAAAACGTACAAAAACTTATAAAACGTACAAAAACGGATGAAATCATATAAAAACGGATGAAAAAGTATATAAACGGATGAAAATGATTAAAACATATAAAAGCGGATGAAAAAAATTCACCAACTAAACGCACCCTAAAGACGCACAAAGACTTATTTTGGAAAAAAATCGCAAGGGACCTATTTTGCAAAGGAAACAAATGAGAAGGGACCATTTTTGCTCAAAAATCACTTTTTAACAAGTTTAACCGGTTAACAAGTTGCTCACGTATCATATTAGTACGAAATCAAAATTAGACGTATCATATTAGAAGAAAAATTAGTACACGCAGGGGCGGATTTACATGTTAGACAGGGTATGCACTTGCATACCCTGTGAATTCTCGGCTTAGTGTAATAAAAGATAATTTTGTGCTTTTACTTGGTTATTTTGCATAGAGTGCGTACCTTGTAAAAATTATGTGCATACCCTTTTTAATCTCAGCTAAAACAAATAAAAACAAAAATTTAAAGATGTTGAAAAGTTTAAGAAATAACAATGGCGGATTTAACGTTGCAGAGGGTATAAAAAGAAGAACAAGAGAGAATGTGTTTCATAAAGAGACGTATAGGTTAGTGGATGAAGAAGTGTGGGTCCTACTATTATTTTTAATATATTTTGTTTACCAATTTTTCCTTTAAGTGATGTAGTTTTTCATCTTTTCTTTTAGAAATAGAATAATACACTGGTACAATTATGTAGTTATGGACTGATGGGTTTAATGCAACTGAACTATTTTTTGTTTAGCTAAACATATAGATTTTGGGTTAGAAAATATAACATGAGTTTAATTAATCAAGAAAGACCATGATAACGACAAGAAGAAAAAACCAGGTAAGAAAAACCCGACCCGATAAAACTTAAATCATTTTTTTTTAATTTACGTATATGTGCATACCCTTTGACGGATTTCTAGATCCGCCACTGAACTAAGTAAACAAGTGATGTTTTCATTATACCGAGGTTTCCAAATGTACTCACTTTCCAACTGAGTTCTCCAAGTGTTTCTCCGGCTTTAGTTAGTGGCTTTGGTGTAAACCACTACTAAACTTCTTCTAGTGATCAAGTTGTGATTCTTTGTTGAGGTGTGTATAGAACCACGAATTATGCCTCTATTTATAGTGTAAATGAAACCCTAGCACGTCCCTGGAGAGTTATTACAAGCAAGTGATCGGTCTCATCACTGAAGTAGCTCATTAATGTAGAAAATATAACTGTCATGTGAAGTACGCCGTGCTTTTGGTGTAAAACCAGCGAGCTTCATTTCGCGTAATCGGTGCTTATATAATATATAATCGGCGCTCTTCATATTTGACTCGTTTATATATAGTTGACCAAAGATACCCGTAAGCGGCGCTCTTTCTACTTATAAGTGGCGTGCTTTAGTCCAAACTATGCCTTTTTCCTTATATGTTCACAAAGTCATCCTTCTCGTGTGTTTCTCGTTATTTTTCTCGAAACCTTTGTCCTACACATATATTCTCATATTAAGTACCAAAAGCCCTAATAATAAGGTCATTTATCATATAATTCACATAATATCGGGGGTATAAATATGTATAATACGAGACTTGTTAGAAATAGAAGTGACGATCATTTATTAAGTCATTTAGTCTTGTAATAATATTGTAATAGTCTTGTAGTTTAGTTAAGGGTAAACGAGCTTGGTTTAATCTAATATTGTAGAAGGTTATGTCTAGTTTATTACAAAAGCCCAAGCCCGGCCCATCTTTCTTATCTTACCTATAAATACCTCCAAATGCTCCCATTTGGAGGTGGTGCTTCTAGTAGTTGCTTCTAGGTGATTCCATTGTATCCTCTTCTCTCTTAATCTAATACATCTTTCTTTCTCTCTCTAGAAGTTACCATCTCTCTCTCTCTCTCTCTCTCTCTCTCTCTCTCTCTCTCTCTCTCTCTCTCTCTCTCTCTCTCTCTCTCTACTTATCTCTTCTATAATCTTTTATATACTTGTGTTAGATATAGTAATTTTAGGGTCCTACAAGTGGTATCATTCGCCTAGGGATAATATTAGGTTAGTTTAGGTCATTTTTTGGTGAAAAAGTTCGGTTTTTGGGCTGTTCTTACGTCTTCTGTCGAGTAAGGAAGCGGATTTTTCGGGGATTATCGAGTAGGGAAGCTTAGTTATCGAGTAAGGAAGCTGAATTATCGGATAGAGAGTACTTTTATTGGCTAAGGATTTAGCTTATCGAGTAAGAGACTGGTTTTATCGAGTAAGACTGCTTCTATCGAGTTTGATATCAAGTAAGGGTGAGTTTAATCGAGTGAGGTCTAGTTTGCAAGACTGATTATCGAGTAAGGGTATTCTATCGAGTAAGGTTTATTTTTGTGGCGAGTTAGCCTTTTTCCTTATCGTTTATCGAGTAAGGATTTGCTTAGTATACTTTTGATGAGGCGAAAAATGATCCGTTTTTAGGGGGTCATTTAAGCCCGAATTCGAATTTATTTGATCAAATATTGCCCTAAATCGTTCCTTTTGTGATTTTAGGTAATTTGGGAGAGAAATCTGGAAAAGGAAGCAATTCGGACGTTTTTGGAGCATAAAAGTGAAGAAAACGCCAAAGTCTTAATTTTCCATGCTGGGAACAGTAGGTGACGGTGTCAAGAGCAACTCCTTGACGGCGTCAAGAGCAAAATTCCATGACGGTCCAATAGAGATTTGACGGCGTCATGAAGGTAGGGCGTCAAGAGTAAAAAGTCATGACGGCCTGGAAATGATTAGTACTTGACGGCGTCAAATGTAGATCAAGGCAGTCCGAGGAGAGTTTTGGCGGCGAGGTGACGGCGTCACAAACTTTGTCTTGACGCCGTCAGACCCATTTTTCTATATATAGTTTTCTAATTTTTCACATTTAAGAGAGAAGTTTTGGGAGAAACCCTAAGTACGATTTTGGTGTAACTTTACAGGTTTTTTAAGGGTTCCAACCCCTTGATACCTTGCATGTTTAATCAAGATAAGTGTTCTTTTAATTCAATCAATATGTCTATGTGTTGGTTGTCTATATCTTGTTCTTATCTTAATTCCATCATGCTAGGCTAGATCTATCTTGTGTTTGCTTAGATCTAATGAAACCTAGATGTTGATTATGTGTTGATTACTTGTTTATTCTTGTCTTGGATGAATGATTTATATGTTAGGCTTAAGAAAACTGGCAGATCTCCAATTGGTAACATGCTTGAACGTCTTAAGAAACATGAACCGACGCGCACTAGGTCTTTATTGGTTGTATTTAATGCATGAGCCACTGTTTACAATCCCTATAGTTATGCTGGGATGGTGTAGGAGGAGTTAAGAGCTAATAGAATTGGGGAGTTAAGTGTGCCACCCCATGAATGGTATTAAGGAATACGATCCGTCATCCATGCAATTATAACAAGTAATTAACGTGTAAAAGATATCTAGGGAGTAGTGAAATCTAAGTAAACACATTTTCTCCAATTACTGCTCACAACCTTAGTATAATTAGTTTATTTTCATTTTTAGTATTTTATTTTGATTGCATCTTAGTATTGGGTTAGTTGATTAGCAACTAATTCCGCCCCTTCTTCCAAAACCCGAGATTTTTACTTGCTTTCCATAAAATATAAAAATACAAAAATAATCTTCCCTCACCTTTAGAACTAGTATTTAGGTTTTCTAATCCTAGCGACACTATTCCTAGCTGAACGATCAATCCCCCGGTACTTGTCACTATACTATACTACAACGATCAGGTACACTGCCTGGTGGGGGTTGTAAGCTTCTCAAGATCCCTTGAGAGGTAAAGCCTGGTGCGATTCCCACGTATCAAGTTTTTGGCGCCGCAGCCCGGGGAATAGTTATTGTTTAGGTTGAATTTGATTTTTATTAGGTCTACTCATTAGATTCCTATCAAGTGAGATTTTTTTCTTTTGTAGCTTTCTCGTAGTCTATCTTTTCTTTGTGATTTTGTTCGTAATTTGCTTCAAATGGACTCTACACTTAGACTTCTAAGATTGCAAGATAGGGTTGAGCGGCTAAAACACCAAAGAGTTCAAAATACCTCATTTAGAGACACCTATGAATCATATGAGCCTTCACCTAGGATAGATTCTTATGAACAACCTCCATGTTTAAGATCTAGTTTTAGTGAGGCCAATAGGAAATGCGACCTAGTTTTCCAAGGAATTATGGAGAGAGCCATTGCAACAAATCATAAGTTGGATGAAGCACTAGGTTTGCTATTATCACTACCTAAGAAAACAATTGAGGAGGATTTAGCCGAGCATGATCACATTGATCAAAAAGACCTAGGTTTTATGATCGATAATGATGAATCTCAAGAAACAGATGATGAATCTCTTGGGCAATTTGTATATAGCAGTCAGAATATTGAGGATGACCCTTATGATTTGGACATAGAAGTTGAGATGCCTAGAGAAGCACGTGAGATACTTGGGAGAATGTTAGGGCTAGATCCTGACACATGGAATGATGAGGTGAACAACATAAGCCCACAAAATACTCAACCATCATTTGAGGCACACGCACCGCCCGTGACTTACCCGGAAGAAGTAGAAGAAACTTTAGGAATTCCGATGGAGGTAGAACCCTTGGACCATGCACCACTTGAGGATATAGGTTTGAACACTTGTAGTGATAACCTTACTCCTAGTTCTAGGGAATTTCCTAATGTTGATGAACCGGAACCTCAATCTTTACACACCTTTCCATCCTTAGATATATTTCTAGGAGACAAAAGAGTAACCGACCCACCCATCAACCAATATTATCCGGGTAGTTTTAGGATGAAGGAAGCCATTCACTCACCCCCTTCACCTCACGTGGCGTATTCACACCCTAAGGGTGTGTATCGCTACTTTCACCCACACTTGATCCTAAGTGTAGGGAAAACCTCCCCTATTTCCGTTAAATAAGGGTAGAGTCAGGCTCGTGACTCGAACAAAAACAAGCGCTTCTTGGGAGGCAACCCATGTTTTTTGTGTTTTTATTTGTTTGTTTGTTTGATTTTATTTGTTTCCGTATGCATGTTTCATTTTTATTGTTTGTGGCTCATGTTTCAAAGTAAATTGTGAAAATGCTTTATTTTGTTTTTAACTTCGTCTTAATTGCATATAAAGGTATTTTGCAAAAGATAAGTGTAAGGGAGATCCAAATTTGTTTATAAGAAAGAAATTGAGCATGAACCACAACAGTAATAAATGGACATGTGTATTAGTACTTGTTAGAGTCAAATGCTTGTATCGAATCATAATGATGTTTTGCAAGATTTTCCAGGAAGTAGGACGAAGTTTTTCCAGAAATTTTCCGGAAACTTAACATAAGAATTTATGCAGGTCACTTCTGACGGCGTCACGAGTTTACTCTTGACGGCGTCACGTGTAAAATTATGGAAATTTTGCTAATTTTGTTTATACCGGACTCTTAAAATTTTTGTTGATTCTTTAGTTTTATAAACTCCAAGAAATCTGCAAACATTCATTCCACAAGCATTATATCTTTAATTGTTTTGTTTTTATTCCTAAGTCTGGAATTACATCTAGTTGTGAGTTATCTTTGTTCGGGTTGATGCTTTGGGGTTTTGTTTGTTTTCTCAGGATTTACAGGTTATGTATGACAAGAAGATGATTTATATTCTGGAAGGGAAGCTTTGATTGTTCATTTTCTTGGAGGAAGATTTAACCTGGCCACCCTATTATCCATACCGAGCGAATCAGGGGAGTATTTGATTTCATTCTTTTTACTTATTTCACTTTTACATTCTTTACTTGAACATTGGGGACAATGTTCATCTTAAGTGTAAGGGGAGGGTAAAAAGATGATACCTTACATATGCACTTTCGCTTGAGTTTGTTTTGTTTAATGGTAGATGTGTAATAAAACTACGAGAAATACTTGTTAGTGCAATTTTAGCGCCAAATTTAAAATTTTTTACAGCATTTAGGAGTAAAACTTTAGCCATAGCAAGCGTCTCATGGATAGGAGATTGTATGACTAGCACATAACCGTATATTCAGAAAAATTTTCCACCCAAATATGTGAGGTTCGCCTTTAGATTTGATAGGAAAAGCATTTATTATTAGTGCTTATGAGTGTACCGGTAGCATTTAGATTCTAGAACTTGCGTTAGTGATGCATCCCGAGACCGCTAGTGAGACTACATTCGTGTGGTAGGATTTACTACATGATAAGAGGCATTAGGATTACCCTTGTGTTAAACCAGTATTATAATTACTTGACCATTTAAGTCATATTACTTGGCTAGTTAAGTCAAGTAATTCTCCCACACCTTTGCGTTGTACTCATTTTTAGTACACGATACCCCTAGTACACCCCTCCGAGCCTATCTTTTCGTTTCTAACTTTAAGCATTTTACTTAAAGGAAGAATTTGTTTACAATCCACTTAAATGTACAACCAAATCGCCTTAGCCTTCCGTGTATACGCTCATTTTTAGTGCATTATTGTTATTTGTTAAACCCTAAGTTAACTATCTAATTGATTACATGGTTGCTAAGTCGAGTCATATCCTTGTACATATTGTTTTGGGACGATTGGGACTCATGGGTAAAGTACTTATTTTATGGAGTAATGGTGAAGAACATAATATTATTACCCCCATATGTACGTTAATCTTAAAAGTACTCCAAGTGTTTTGATTTTCTTAATTCGAGTCATTAGATTAGTTTATTGTAAAGTATGTAAAAATTCAAGTGTAAGGGGAGTGTCCATTCCCTATGATGTATTATTTTGGATGGTAGGGTAAACGTGTATGCAAAAAAAAAAAAAAAAAAAAAAAAAAAAAAAAAAAAAAAAAAAAAAAAAACATACGGACTACCATCCCTTTTTATTCTATGTTCATTTTATGTTTTTGTTCTTTTTCATTCATTAGCTTAAGTCGAGTCTAGTCTTGGCTTAGCAACGCCACATTGTACATGTAATTAACCAAGATTGTTAACTCGCCACCAGTAAAACTTCCTTTATCCAACAAAACCGTGTATTTCATATCTCTACACCTAACGTTACAACCCTTTAAAAGACCTCGTTGATAGTTTATCCTAGGTGCTTACGCCATGTGGTGGAGGTTTGATCCTTTCCCAAGCCTATGGTAATCTATTTTGCTATGACAGGTAGTGAGAGATATCTTCCGTTTCCATATTGTAATTTACACTTTATTACACCCGAGAGATGTGAGTATCTAAACACTATTTGTGAGGTGCTTGTGTATAACCTCCGTGCTTGTCTATTGGTCTTTAGTGGAACGATTATTTGTTGTAATTACTTTTATATTAGTGTTAAATGACCCCTAACTTGTATTTTGAGTAGAATAAAAGCGCATTTGCTTGAGGACAAGCAAATCTCAAGTGTAAGGGTATATGCTGAGGCGAAAATTGATCCGTTTTTAGGGGGTCATTTAAGCCCGAATTCGAATTTATTTGATCAAATATTGCCCTAAATCATTCCTTTTGTGATTTTAGGTACTTTGAGGGAGAAATCTGGAAAAGGAAGCAATTCGGACGTTTTTGGAGCATAAAAGTGAAGAAAACGCCAAAGTCTTAATTTTCCATGCTGGGAACAGTAGGTGACGGCGTCAAGAGCAACTCCTTGACGGCGTCAAGAGCAAAATTCCATGACGGTCCAATAGAGATTTGACGGCGTCATGAAGGTAGGGCGTCAAGAGTAAAAAGTCATGACGGCCTGGAAATGATTAGTACTTGACGGCGTTAAATGTAGATCAAGGCAGTCCGAGGAGAGTTTTGGCGGCAAGGTGACGGCGTCACAAACTTTGTCTTGACGCCGTCAGACCCATTTTTCTATATATAGTTTTCTAATTTTTCACATTTAAGAGAGAAGTTTTGGGAGAAACCCTAAGTATGATTTTGGTGTAACTTTACAGGTTTTTCAAGGGTTCCAACCCCTTGATACCTTGCATGTTTAATCAAGATAAGTGTTCTTTTAATTCAATCAATATGTCTATGTGTTGGTTGTCTATATCTTGTTCTTATCTTAATTCCATCATGCTAGGCTAGATCTATCTTGTGTTTGCTTAGATCTAATGAAACCTAGATGTTGATTATGTGTTGATTACTTGTTTATTCTTGTCTTGGATGAATGATTTATATGTTAGGCTTAAGAAAACTGGCAGATCTCCAATTGGTAACATGCTTGAACGTCTTAAGAAACATGAACCGACGCGCACTAGGTCTGTATTGGTTGTATTTAATGCATGAGCCACTGTTTACAATCCCTATAGTTATGCTGGGCATGGTGTAGGAGGAGATAAGAGCTAATAGAATTGGGGAGTTAAGTGTGCCACCCCATGAATGGTATTAAGGAATACGATCCGTCATCCATGCAATTATAACAAGTAATTAACGTGTAAAAGATGTCTAGGGAGTAGTGAAATCTAAGTAAACACATTTTCTCCAATTACTGCTCACAACCTTAGTATAATTAGTTTATTTTCATTTTTAGTATTTTATTTTTATTGCATCTTAGTATTGGGTTAGTTGATTAGCAACTAATTCCGCCCCTTCTTCCAAAACCCGAGATTTTTACTTGCTTTCCATAAAATATAAAAATACAAAAATAATCTTCCATCACCTTTAGAACTAGTATTTAGGTTTTCTAATCCTAGCGACACTATTCCTAGCTGAAAGATCAATCCCCCGGGTACTTGTCACTATACTATACTACAACGATCAGGTACACTGCCTGGTGGGGGTTGTAAGCTTCTCGAGATCCCTTGAGAGGTAAAGCCTGGTCCGATTCCCACGTATCAACTTTCTAAATGAAACTCTGCTTAGTTTCCCTTTGGTTATCGAGTAAGGGAACTCCTATCGAGTATGAAATGTGATATCGAGTAAGGAAGTGATAGAGTAACGAAGTGATATTGTGTAATACAAACCTTTATCGAGTAATTGGACTTATCAAGTAACTGGGCTCATCGAGTAACTGGACTTATCAAGTAACTGGGCTTATCAAGTAAGTGGGTTCAGCTAATTAGTGGGTTTCTCGAGTAAGGTTTGTGACTTCTCGAGTAAGTTTTTTTTCCGAGACTTAGGGTTAGTATTCCTGAGTAACAATCATCCGAATTCGTTTTAAATATTCACCAAAAACATCTAATTTACAACCACAACCTTGATTATCTTTCAAAGATCCATTCATCTACACAAGTTATTTTCCCCCAAAAAAAAAAAAAAAAAAAAAAAAAAAAAAAAAAAAAAAAAATCAAATTTTTACAGGAGACTAAATGTTCAATTTTTACGCGAAATTCTAATTTTGGTATAATTGTGAAAATTTTGGCCCAAAATTCAAATTTTTAGGTTAAAATTCAAATTTTTTTCGGTGAAATTTGGCGTCAAAATTTTGAAAACTCAAATTTTTCTTGGAACCTTAGGATTGCATTTTATAGTGATTTTCAAAATTCTGGGAGAGAAAATTTTCAAATTAAATTTTGGAGGGAAACGTAGATCTCACTATATCAACCGTGGTCGGAAAATTAGAAAACGGTTTTAATTAGGCTTCACGTTCAAAATGTCTTTCCTCAACAACTTCGTTCCATCAATGACGATGGAATCCCTTATTCAATTTTTTGCTCCATATCCTACGACTAAAACGACTATCACTGAGACTGAGCAAATATTGAATGAGACTGAGCAACCGTTAACTGATGATGAACAAGACATTGGTGACAAAGAACAACTAGACTATGTACGATATCTTGACCTGAGATTTCCAATTACGTTCGCTGAGCATATAAAGCGATCAACACTTACAGCACAAGCAAAGAAGGTTGATGAATCGTGTGAGTCTAAGTCAGTTACACCCACACATGCTACGAGTACACAGATGGGGATTCAGATAAGGCAATATGTTGGAAATCTGATGGATCAGTTTGTAAGTCAGAATGTGGTTAATCAAAATGGGAATGATTGTTGTTTCATGACTTCGATTCAGAAACCTAGCTACATCAGCAATTCACAGCAGTGTTATTGGTAGAAATTTCAACAAGGTAGAAAAGATCCAGTACTTGTTGATGCTAGCCAATAAAGAAGAATCGGGAATACCGTTGACTGCTGAGGAAAACAACTTCATAGCTACAACAAGAGTTAATGAGAATTCATCAGATCTCAATGAAACCTACAACTTTATGGCAAATCAGCAGGCAACAACATCAAGCAGTGATTCTGATCTTCCTCCTACTTATGATTCAGATCCACTCCATGAGGTACCAAATTATGGTAATGATGCTAATCCGTTTGCTCATGAGAAGCCACATTATGTGCCACCTGAACCTAATTATGATACATATGTGAGGGAACAAGTTAATAGCAATGTTAACTATAAAACTCCAGATATGGATCCTAATGGAGTTCAAGTTGCACAAAATGGTGCTAATGATGAGGGAACCCGTGCTTTCTTTGAATCATTATTGAATAATTGCAGCATTGAAATTGAGAAAGTGAAAAAGGTCAATCGCGAAGTTAAGGCCGCGAATGAGAAACTGACCACTGAGCTTGAGAGATACAAGGAAAATGCAAAAAGTTCTCAAATTGACAAAAAAAAAGCGAGTCAGAATTTGAAATTGGTTATAAGAAGTTACTTGTTAAAGATAGGGAATTGCAAAACAAATTTGATACTCTTGAAATTAGTTCAACAAAAACCATTAATTCTTTAAAACAAGAAATTTCTGATTTAACACACCAACTTTCGAAGCAAAAATCAGCTTATACCAATCTTGAAAAAGAAAGGGATGAGTTGAAAAAGGACTTTGCAAAGAAAGAAGATAAACTTTTGGATGAAATCATAGAGTCAGAACACAAGACTGCAAAACTAGAAAACTTAGTGGTTAAGTCGGGTCAGTCAAGTCAAACAATGAATATGATTGCTAATCAAACTAATCTGATTTACCATACGAAACATAAAATGGCTCTAGGTAACAAAACTCCTTGCAATCTCAAGAAAGCTCAGGAAGAACAGAATGTTTTGTATAATGGTAATGTGATTTACACCAAACATGATCCTCCTATTGTTCGTGATTATGTGGATACAATAGAGCTTGTCGAAGAGAGTATAACTAAAATGAAACAAAAGAATTTGAAACTAATCGATTACAAAAAACTGAACAAACTTTCTGGAATTACTTTTGTTCCACAAAAAGAACCATCAGTGTTTTTCATAAAATGACCATTCTCAAAACTAGTTTCTAAACAAGTAGTTGCTTCCAAATCACTTTCAAACATGCAACAGATGTCTTCAAACAACACTTTTAACACAAGTTCTGCCAGAGGATATCTTGATGATCGTAAAACCAGAACTGGGCAACTTCAAACGCTTTTAGGATCTAAAATGAGACTTAATGAGAACAACTGGAATTCCACAGTTCATTTACAGCTGAAAAAGATTCTTGAAAAAGACTTTGCTCGTCCAATCAATATGATTAATGCTCGGGTAATTCATTTTGAGCAAGCATTTTTGAAAGAAACAGCTGACTTTGTCAAGGACCACAAATCCCTGGTAAAGGAAGCTAATGCAAATCTTCAAAACATCAAACTTTTGGAAAATCTAAATGATTCTCTTTTCGAAGCCGTTATGACTACTGATATAATATCCATCATTTTACAATCATATTCTGTTGAGGATGATGAAAGACTGTGAGCTGAGACATCTGAAATTGTTTCAAAATGAAAATGCTCTTGTAAAACTTGAAAAAGAAAACATGTCATCTTTCAAACAACTTGATCGAAAATCAGAAGAATGCAAGTATGACAAATTGTCGTATGAGCATGCCTACAAGGACATGAAAGAGCAAAATGATCTTTTGAGAGCTCAGCTAGAAAGTATAAAAGGGAAGGGTGTGGATACTAAGTTTGCAAAACCATCGACTTCGGAGAAACCAAATGTTTCAAAAACAGTTGAAAAACCAAAAATGTCTATTTCCCGGTTTGCTCTAAAAGTCGATGAGAAAAAGGATTTGACAAAACTAGTCACTCCACAACCTTTGCCCAAGAAAAAGGAAATTAAAAAGATTGTTTAAAAACAAAAATTGGATGTTGAAAGTAACACAAATGTGATTACACTTGGCCCTTCTAGGAATAGAACACCGAATGTGACCACAAAAACTGTAAAGGAATATGTTGTTTCTAATGACGTGGTCCAAAATCACCATCTAGAAGAAGCTAGGAAAAAGGCACAACTTCGAAATGACGGAATTTTAGGTGCAAAACCTAGTGTGATGAATTCTACAAGATTCCAAAGCACTGGTAGTAGTAGTAAACCATTACCTAGGAACAATCAACAAAATGCTAGGGATTGGCTTGCATCTAAGAGTAGTGGCACAAAAGAGAATGCTAGAAACGTAGAATGCAACACAAAGAATTCGAAAGTCTCATCGAACAACAAATAATTTCCAAAAGACTGTAGTGACAAAGTTAAAGTTGCTGTGTTAAACAAGAATGTTCAATTTGTCTGTCCTACATGTCAAGAATGTGTTTTTTCAGCTAATCACGATACATGTATTGCATAATTTCTTAAGAAAGAAGATTTAAGTGTCAAGGCACAATCCACTAAGACACCAAATAGAAACAAACCCATTGACAAAAAGAAAATGGATAAGAAACCTAACAGGTGGATATCTGCAGGATGTAGTTCTTCAAAAATTGAGACTTCCGCTGCATCTGATAAGAAAACTACGTCTAGATCTTACCTTAGGTGGATTCCCACGGGAAAAGTTTTTAATACAGTTGGTCTTAGATGGATTCCCATAAGGAAAATTCTTGATAGTTGCACCAAGACAAATAATAGTGATAATCATCAGGATAAGGAAGTAGCAACCACTACAACCATTGATAGTGAACACCCTCAATGTGAGGAAACATGTACTTCTAAAACTGTTATTCGTGCAAATTCTTCTTCTGTGGATGCAGGTACATGTGAAACTGTTGAGAGTTCGTAAACCCAATGTGGTAAAGAAGAACTTTACGCCAACATCGCATGTGGAAATCCTTTTCTTATTCCACTTTTAACTTGGTAGCGTAAGGATTGCACCAGGCTTTACCTTTCGAGGGATCTCGAGAAGCTTACAACCCCCACCAGGCAGTGTACCTGATCGATGTAGTATAGTATAATGACAAGTACCGGGGGATTGATCGTTCAGCTAGGATTAGTGTCGCTAGGATTAGAAAACCTAAAGACTAAATCTAGAGATGAAGGATGATTCTTTTTGTATTTTTTAGTTTTTTATAAAAGCAAATAAAAATCTCGGGTTTGAAGGAGTTAGACGGAATTAGTTGCTAGTCAACTAACCCAATACTAAGATGCAATCAAAATAAAATACTAAAAATGAAAATAAACTAAATTATACTAGAGTTGTGAGCAATATATGGGAGAATTGTGTTTACTTAGATTTCACTAATCCCTAGATATCTTTTACATGTTAATTACTTGTTACAGTTGCGTGGATGACGGATTGTATTCCTTAATACCATTCATGGGGTGGCGTACTTACTTCCCCTTATCCAAGCTTAATTTTTTCTTTCTTCAATTATTCTTTGTATATATTTTTTTGAAAAAAAAATAAAAAAATTGAGAAACCATCAAAAAGAGAATAGAAAAATATAAAATTTTCAAAAATCCAAAAACATTATAAAATCAAAAAATCCAAAAATATTATTCTCACGATATGTCTCTTGTATAATCAATATTTTGTACGTTTCTAGAAATGTCATTAAAAAATGATACGGATATGTACAGATGCTTGAGCGATAGTTCTCGAAAATGTTTTCTAAAACATGTCGTTTCTCAAAATTTTCTTCACAAAGGCTTTCGTATACTTCAGTACAAAACCCGGACTTAATCGGATGGCTTCTGGACACATCAGTTAAGGACCCGTGCTTCAAAGAAAGGAAAGTGCTTAATAAAAACAAAAATTTCAAATATTTTTCGAGCACTTATCCTAAAACGAGAACCAAACTGATGAGGCGAAAAATGAACCATTTTTAGGGGGTCATTTAAGCCCGGAATTGAATTTATTTGATCAAATATTGCCCTAAATCGTTCCTTTCGTGATTTTAGGTACTTTGGGAGAGAAATCTGGAAAAGGAAGCAATTCGGACGTTTTTGGAGCATAAAAGTGAAGAAAACGCCAAAGTCTTAATTTTCCTTGCTGGGAACAGTAGGTGACGGCGTCAAAAAGAAAATCTTGACGGCGTCAAGAGTAATTTCCACGACGATCCAGTACAGATTTGAAGGCGTCACGAAGAAGGGAGTCAAGAGGAAAATGCATGACGGCCTAGAAACATATAACACTTGACGGCGTCAGATCTGGATCAAGGCAGTCCGAGATTTATTTTGGCGGCGAGATGACGGCGTCACAAAAATTGTCTTGACGCCGTCAGACCCTATTTCCTATATATAGTTTTCTAATTTTCACATTAAAAATAGAGAAGTTTTGGAGAAACCCTAAGTACGAACTTGGTACGAATTTTACAGGTTTTTCAAGGGTTTTAAGCCCTTGATACCTTTCATGTGTAATTGAGATAAGTATTCTTTTAATTCAATCAATATGTCTATGTGTTGGTTGTCTATATCTTGTTCTTGTCTTAATTCCATCATGTTAGGCTAGATCTATCTTGTGTTTGCTTGGATCTAATGAAACCTCGATGTTAATTATGTGTTGATTACTTATTTATAGTTGTATTGGATGAATGAATTCGATGTTAGGCTTAAGAAAACTGGCAGATCTCCAAATGGTAACATGCTTGAACGTCTTAGGAAACATGAACTGACGTGCACTAGGTTTTATTGGTTGTATTTAATGCATGAGCCACTGTTTACAATCTCTATTGTTGTGCTGGGCATGGCATAGGAGGAGATAAGAGCTCATAGGATTGGGGAGTTAAGTGTGCCACCCCATGAATGGTATTAAGGAATACAATCCGTCATCCACGTAACTATAACAAGTAATTAACGTGTAAAAGATATCTAGGGAGTAGTGAAATCTAAGTAAACACATTTTCTCCACTTATTGCTCACAACCTTAGTTAATTTAGTTTATTTTCATTTCTTGTATTTTATTTTGATTGCATCTTTAGTATTGGGTTAGTTGACTAGCAACTAATTCCGCCCAAATCCTTCAAACCCGAGATTTTTACTTGCTTTTCTAAAAAATATAAAAATACAAAAATAATCATCCCTCACCTTTAGAACTAGTATTTAGGTTTTCTAATCCTAGCGACACTATTCCTAGCTGAACGATCAATCCCCCGGTACTTGTCACTATACTATACTACAACGATCAGGTACACTGCCTGGTGGGGGTTGTAAGCTTCTCAAGATCCCTTGAGAGGTAAAGCCTGGTGCGATTCCCACGTATCAAGTTTTTGGCGCCGCAGCCCGGGAATAGTTATTGTTTAGGTTGAATTTGATTTTTTTTACGTCTACTCATTAGATTCCTATCAAGTGAGATTTTTTCTTTTTACTTTGTAGCTTTCTCGTAGTCTATCTTTTCTTTGCGATTTTGTTTGTAATTTGCTTCAAATGGACTTTACACTTAGACTTCTAAGATTGCAAGATAGGGTTGAGCGGCTAACACACCAAAGAGTTCAAAATACCTCATTTAGAGACACTTATGAATCATATGAGCCTTCAACTAGGATAGATTCTTATGAACAACCTCCATGTTTAAGATCTAGTTTTAGTGAGGCCAATAGGAAATGCGACCTAGTTTGCCAAGGAATTATGGAGAGAGCCATTGCAACAAACCATAAGTTGGATGAAGCACTAGGTTTGCTATTATCACTACCTAAAATAAAATTGAGGAGGATTTAGCCGAGCATGATCACATTGATCAAAAAGACCTAGGTTTTATGATCGATGATGATGAATCTCAAGAAACAGATGATGAATCTCTTGGGCAATTTGTATATAGCAGTCTGAATATTGAAGATGATCCTTATGATTCGGACATAGAAGTTGAGATGCCTAGAGAAGCACGTGAGATACTTGGGAGAATGCTAGGGCTAGATTATAATAAAACACATGTTGATGATATTGGTGATATTAACACATGGAATGATGAGGTAAATAACATATGCCCACAAAATACCCAACCATCATTTGAGGCACACACACCGCCCGTGACTTACCCAGAGGGAGTAGAAGAAACTTTAGGAATTCCAATAGAGGTAGAACCCTTGGACCAGGCACCACTTGAGGATATAGGTTTGAACACTTGTAGTGATAACCTTACTCCTAGTTCTAGGGAAGTTCCTAGTGTTGATGAACCGGAACCTCAATCTTTACATACCTTTCCATCCTTAGATATATTTCTAAGAGACAAAAGAGGAACCGACCCACCCATCAACCAATATTATCCGGGTAGTTTTAGGATGAAGGAAGCCATTCACTCACCCCCTTCACCTCACGTGGCATATTCACACCCTAAGGGTGTGTATCGCTACTTTCACCCACACTTGATCCTAAGTGTAGGGAAAACCTCCCCTATTTCTGTTAAATAAGGGTAGAGTCAGGCTCGTGACTCGAACAAAAACAAGCGCTTCTTGGGAGGCAACCCATGCTTTGCGTGTTTTTATTTGTTTGTTTGTTTGATTTTATTTGTTTACGTATGCATGTTTTATTTTTATTGTTTGTGGCTCATGTTTCAAAGTAAATTGTGAAAATGCTTTATTTTGTTTTTAACTTCGTCTTAATTGCATATAAAGGTATTTTGCAAAAGATAAGTGTAAGGGAGATCCAAATTTATTTATAAGAACGAAATTGAGCATGAACCACAACAATATTAAATGGACATGTGTATTAGTACTTGTTAGAGTCAAATGCTTGTATCGAGTCATAATGATGTTTTGCAGGATTTTTCAGGAAGTAGGACATAAGTTTTTCCAGAAATTTTCCGGAAACTTAACATAAAGATTTCTGCAGGTCACTTCTGACGGCGTCATGAATTAATTCTTGACGGCTTCATGTGTAAAATTCTGGAAATTTTGCTAGTTTTGTTTATACCGGAGTCTTAAAGTTTTTGTTAATTCTTTAGTTTTATAAGCTCCAGGAAATCTGCAAACATTCATTCCACAAGCATTATATCTTTAATTGTTTTGTTTCTATTCCTAAGTCTGGAATTACATCTAGTTGTGAGTTTTCTTTGTTCGGATTGATGCTTTGGGTTTTTGTGTTTGTTTTTCTCAGGATTTACAGGTTATGTATGACAAGAAGATGATTTATATTCTGGAAGGGAAGCTTTGATTGTTCATTTTCTTGGAGGAAGATTTAACCTAGCCACCTTATTATCCATACCGAGCGAATCAGGGGAGTATTTGATTTCATTCTTTTTAATTTTTCACTTTTACATTCTTTACTTGAACATTGGGGACAATGTTCATCTTAAGTGTAAGGGGAGGGTAAAATGATGATACCTTACATATGCACTTTCGCTTGATTTGTTTTGTTTAATGGTAGATGTGTAATAAAACTATGAGAAATACTTGTTAGTGCAATTTTAACGCCAAATTTAAAATTTTTTACAACGTTTAGGAGTGAAACTTTAGCCATAGCAAGCGTCTCATGGATAGGAGATTGTATGACTAGCACACAACCATATCATTCAGAAAATTTTCCACCCAAATATGTGAGGTTCGCCTTTAGATTTGATAGGAAAAGCATTTACTATTAGTGCTTATGAGTGTACCGGTAGCATTTAGATTCTAGAACTTGCGTTAATGATGCATCCCGAGACCGCTAGTGAGACTACATTCGTGTAGTAGGATTTACTACATGATAAGAGGCATTAGGATCACCCTTGTGTTAAACCATTATCATAATTACTTGACCATTTAAGTCATATTACTTGGCTAGTTAAGTCAATTAATTTTTCCCATATCTTAGCGTTGTACTCATTTTTAGTACACGAAACCCCTAGTACACCCCTCCGAGCCTATCTTTTCGTTTCTAACTTTAAGCATCTTACTTAAAGGAAGAATTTGTTACACCCCACTTAAATATACACCCAAATTGCCTTAGCCTTCCGTGTATGCGCTCATTTTTAGTGCATTATTGTTATTTGTTAAACCCTAAGTTAACTATCTAATTGATTACATGGTTGCTAAGTCGAGTCATATCCTTGTACATATTGTTTTGGGACGATTGGGACTCATGGGTAAGTACTTATTTTATGGAGTAATGGGGAAGAACATCATTTATTACCCCTATATGTGCGTTAATCTTAAAAGTACTCCAGGTGTTTTGATTTTCTTAATTCGAGTCATTAGATTAGTTTATTTTAAAGTATGTAAAAATTCAAGTGTAAGGGGAATTTCCATTCCCTATTATGTATTATTTTAGATGGTAGGGTAAGAGTGTATGCACCAAAAAAAAAAAAAAAAAATAGAAAAAGAAAAAGAGAAATAACTTACAGACTACCATCCCTTTTTATTCTATGTTCATTTTTATGTTTTTGTTATTTTTCATTTATTAGCTTAAGTCGAGTCTAGTCTTGGCTTAGCAACACCACATTGTACATGTAATTAACCAAGATTGTTAACTCGCCACCAGTAAAAACTTCCTTTATCCAACAAAACCGTGTATTTCATATCCCTACACCTAACGTTTCAACCCTTTAAAAGACCTCTTTGATAGTTTATTCTAGGTGCTTACGCCATGTGGTGGAGGTTTTTCCCAAGCCTATGGTAATCTATTTTGCTATGACAGGTAGTGAGAGATATCTTCCGTTTCCATATTGTAATTTATACTTTATTACACCCGAGAGATGTGAGTATCTAAACACTATTTGTGAGGTGCTAGTGTATGACCTCTGTGCTTGTCTATTGGTCTTTAGTGGAATGATTATTTGTTGTAATTACTTTTATATTAGTGTTAAATGACCCCTAACTTGTATTTTGAGTAGAATAAAAGCGCATTTGCTTGAGGACAAGCAAATATCAAGTGTAAGGGTATATGATGAGGCGAAAAATGAACCGTTTTTAGGGGGTCATTTAAGCCCGAAATTGAATTTATTTGATCAAATATTACCCTAAATCGTTCCTTTTGTGATTTTAGGTACTTTGGGAGAGAAATCTGGAAAAGGAAGCAATTCAGACGTTTTTGGAGCATAAAATTGAAGAAAACGCCAAAGTCTTAATTTTCCTTGCTGGGAACAGTAGGTAACGGCGTCAAGAAGAAAATCTTGACGGCGTCAAGAGTAATTTCCATGACGATCCAGTACAGATTTGAAGGCGTCACGAAGAAGGGCGTCAAGAGGAAAATGCATGACGACCTGGAAACATATAACACTTGACGGCGTCAGATCTGGATCAAGGCAGTCCAAGAATTATTTTGGCGGCGAGATGACGGCGTCACAAAAATTGTCTTGACGCCGTCAGACCCTATTTCCTATATATAGTTTTCTAATTTTCACATTAAAAAGAGAGAAGTTTTGGAGAAACCCTAAGTACGAACTTGGTACGAATTTTACAGGTTTTTCAAGGGTTTTAAGCCCTTGATACCTTTCATGTGTAATTGAGATAAGTATTCTTTTAATTCAATCAATATGTCTATGTGTTGGTTGTCTATATCTTGTTCTTGTCTTAATTCCATCATGTTAGGCTAGATCTATCTTGTGTTTGCTTGGATCTAATGAAACCTAGATGTTAATTATGTGTTGATTACTTGTTTATAGTTGTATTGGATGAATGAATTCAATGTTAGGCTTAAGAAAACTGGCAGATCTCCAAATGGTAACACGCTTGAACGTCTTAGGAAACATGAACTTACGTGCACTAGGTTTTATTGGTTGTATTTAATGCATGAGCCACTGTTTACAATCCCTATGGTTGTGCTGGGCATGGCATAGGAGGAGATAAGAGCTCATAGGATTGGGGAGTTAAGTGTGCCACCCCATGAATGGTATTAAGGAATACAATCCGTCATCCACGTAACTATAACAAGTAATTAACATGTAAAAGATATCTAGGGAGTAGTGAAATCTAAGTAAACACATTTTCTCCACTTATTGCTCACAACCTTAGTTAATTTAGTTTATTTTCATTTCTTGTATTTTATTTTGATTGCATCTTTAGTATTGGGTTAGTTGACTAGCAACGAATTCCGCCCAAATCCTTCAAACCCGAGATTTTTACTTGCTTTTCTAAAAAATATAAAAATACAAAAATAATCATCCCTCACCTTTAGAACTAGTATTTAGGTTTTCTAATCCTAGTGACACTATTCCTAGCTGAACGATCAATCCCCCGGTACTTGTCACTATACTATACTACAACGATCAGGTACACTGCCTGGTGGGGGTTGTAAGCTTCTCAAGATCCCTTGAGAGGTAAAGCCTGGTGCGATTCCCACGTATCACAAACACTTATCTGGCTTGAGTTTTCTTTAGAAAAATTTTCAAAATCTTTAAGCTCAAGACCATGATTATTGATCTAATGATAAATTAGATTTTCAAAATTCTCTTACATTCTGAGCACCACCTTTTTCAAGATTTTTCAAAAAGATTTTCATAATCTATCAAAATCGGCGCTCATCATCAAAATGACTTGTGTACACCTTACAGTGCACAACTCAAGTTTTCAAAGAAAGGAAAGTGATACGCAAAAATGATTTTCATCAACAAAGTGCACTTATCCTAAAAATGGACACTGTTGTACACCTCAGTGCGACATTCCTATTCAAACAAAGAGAAGTCTTTGTTTTTCAAAACACCTTAATGCAAAATTCAACAAATCTGAAACTTCTTCCTCTTTCAGAATTTTGCTTCGAGAAGACTCTTTCCCTCTAAACTTTAAAAAGTTTGACATTCTCAAAAACATATGCGAGTTTTGAGGGGGAGTATTTCATAAAAACAAAAATGTTCCGATTTCATGCACAAACAAATCTGTCTTTCTCTCCAAAAGCTTTTTTCTTAATTAATTGATATAAAAAATATCACGATATGCTATTTTTTAGGGGGAGAAGACGTGATTAAAATGTGATCAAAATGTGTGAAGATTGTGATTGAATCTCAAAAGAGCTCGATTCAGAAAGTACCAATGAATTGACGAAGCTTAAAATGTCAGTAATCGAAAAGACTTGTCCTGGACGGGTAATAATTTCAAGCTAGTCCAACTAGTGATGTAAGCGAGTCTCGAATAGGACTTGTCTGAGTAGAATGTACCGTCTCGAGAGACTTTCTTTGGACTTGACCAGGATGGGTAATAACTTCAAGCTAGTCTAACTAGTGATGTAAGCGTGTCTCAAATCGGTTGTGTTCATTTAAAGTGGATCAATTCAAAAGTGCAAAATCCTCCCGCATGCGCAAATTTTTAAAATATACATGAGCACATGTGAAGGGGGAGTCCTTCAAAACAAATCGAAACTCTCAAAGTGTTAACAAAATATGTTTCATGATCATAAACACTTTGAGAAGATTTTCAAATGAATGGTTTTATAGTAACAATATGATAGTCATGAAGATATAAGGTGACTAAGGTTAGGAAAAACCGTCCTATGATCCGCCAGAGCCGGAGGGATCTACCCGAGGACAAGTCCAATAGATTAGAATTCGAAGTCCTTAGGTATGATTGGAAAAAAAAGGAGTAAATGAGAAAGGAGAAAGAAGGGGTTGAAGAATTAAAAAGAAAAGTTATGAAAAAGGGTGAAAAGAAATAGCCCTCCATAAGTTCTACCATAGAGGAGAAACCGGGTTCAATTCATATGCTATCGGTTGTTACTAAGGTAACACCAGTATTGAAGACAAAGACGTCATGGACCCAGTGACGCATTGCACTAAACCTTCTTAACCACTCAAGTTCTCTTAAAAGAGCTTGTTTCATTCTCACGAGGAACCGGTGTAATCTATCAACCTGTCTCTTAGAGATGGTTGATATTGAAACAGGAGACCTCTCCCTAATCTCCGCATAGGAAACCAAATGTGCACTTATTGAGTCTAGAGCCATGAGATTCATTAAAAGATCTCTTAGGAACACATGATACTTATACACTGGTGATCCAACATTAAGGACACTAGATGTAAACTTAAGAGTCCTACGCAGATCTTAGCAATCTGCCAGAACATTTATGAGAGGACTCACATTTGTGATTCTTAATGATTGAATGGAAACTCCTACCAGGGTTAACATCAAACAGCCCTGACAGCAGGTCACTTCGGTAATTCTTTATGGGTTATGCTTAGTGTTCGCGGTGGTTTCAAACAGTCTACAGTCGCGGGTGATCTCCAGCGACTCACCCATTCGTTGATCTACTTAGTAGATCTTGTAAGCCCTCTCGGGGGTATCCGATTTGGGAATGGCCTTGGTAAGGGTTAGAAGGAGTCTTCACACTATGTTGTTGACAATCTCTAATTCCTTTCCTGTAAGTACCGGTTGATTTATTGCTAACTGTTTACTTGCAGCATCATATCACCTCCTTAACGATGGATTCCACATGCTCATACATGCATCACGAAGTCAAAGGAAAGTTCTCACAAAGATCAAAGCAAAGAAAAATTCAAAGAAAGATTCTACGCAATGTGAAAGAATCTACAGAAGTAAAGTGCCAAAGATCAGTGTGAAAGAACGGGAACAACAAATGCATGTATCATAAAGACTAAAGACGTATGAGCATGTTGGAAAGACGAACAACCACCAAAGACAAAGAAGTAACGAAAGGCAGATGACACTACATCACAAACTACAAAGGAACAAAGAACGAAGAAAAGTGAATTATCAAAGATCACAAAGCATGAAGGAACAAAGACTTAAAACTATTCTACAAAGACTCAAAGTTCAAGACAACAAGCTTCAAAGTTCAAAGATCAAGATCACAAAGAGAGATCTCAATGATCACCCCTTAGGGGGGATTGTTAGCAATAGAAGTGTTGATCATCAATGGAATCAAAGAGAGATCTTAATGATCGCCCCTTAGGGGGAGATTGTTAGAAATAGAAGTGATGATCATTTATTAAGTCATTTAGTCTTGTAATAATATTGTAATAGTCTTGTAGTTTAGTTAAGGGTAAACGGGCTTGGTTTAATCTAATATTGTAGAAGGTTATGTCTAGTTTATTACAAAAGCCTAAGCCCGGCCCATCTTTCTTATCTTACCTATAAATACCTCTAAATGCTCCTATTTGGAGGTGGTGCTTCTAGTAGTTGCTTCTAGGTGATTCTCATTGTATCCTCTTCTCTCTTAATCTAATATATCTTTCTTTCTCTCTCTAGAAGTTACCATCTCCATCTCTTTATACTTATCTCTTTTATAATCTTTTATATACTTGTCTTAGATATAGTAATTTTAGGGTCCTACAAGACTCATCAAGGAACAAAAGATTTAGAAATGTGAGGAGCTTTTGAATAATTGTTTACAGGTTTTGAGGGTTTCCAGGATCGATTGAACAAATAACTTTCATGCAGAATTATCATACAGAAACAATAAATAAGAATCAAAAGAAGATGGGTTGAACCCTATAAATTGATATTGATAATAATCGAATGGGTTGATGTTTACAGAGAATCCTAAACCTATGTATACATGTTGAAACATTGCTTCATGTCAAAAGACACAACGATTCACTAAAAGTAATTGACATAACCCTAAAATAAAACGTTACATATCCTAAATAACTAAATAATAACCGTTTCTGACTAATGGGTTGATTGGCCCAAAACTGAATCTTGCAATCTTTATGTTTTAACCCATCTTTGATCTCTGTACTTAGTTTTTGGCGTCTAAGACATAAGAAAAGGGTCCAACAGTTCCCCCTAATGTCGAGATGCCAAAATCTTCGTCTGCGATCATCCTTATATCCAGGTAGATCAATGAGATGCCAAAATCTTCGTTTGTGATCATCCTTATATCTAGGTAGATCAATGAGATTCGGTTACTTCCACCTTTACTGCTGTGATCTTCATTATATCCATGTTGATCATTTTTTTTCTAGTTAAATCCACCATCTAACTTTTGGGCAGTTATCTCTTCCTTTGGCATCCAATGGTAGGTTTGTTTCTTGAGTGATGATTAAACATGAATGGTTGTGTTGTTGTTCCCTTCGCTCTGATACCACTGTTGGCCTAAACGTGGATATATGGTCTAACGGTGGTCGCAATATACCAAGATACAAAAATAAAAGATATAAACTTTACTAAGAAATAAGTTATATATAAATTTGTCATCAATGTTGTAATTACATGTTCTAAACTATATATATGAAACGAATGGGTGCCAATTAAGAGTTGTGTTGGTTCGATCCAACAGGCATCTCCCTTCGTGTTTGTAACTGTAAAATAACTGTTTTTCTAACTAACTTTATGTAACTGCTATTTGGCAGTTATTTGTTATGGTTGACTTTTGCCTTGGTTGACTTTGACTTCGGGTTGACTTTTTGTTATGGGTAGATTGGGATTAACCCAATATCCTCCCCCTTAATCACAATCGCTTTGTTGTAGATCTTTAAGTCTTCTTGATTCATCTTCTGGTTAAATCCACCATCTGAGCTACTACTGTTTTAATCTCTGATACCACTGTTTATAGGTGATAAGGCGAAAAATGGTCCGTTTTTAGGGGGTCATTTAAGCCGGAATTTGAATTTATTTGATCAAATATTGCCCTAAATCGTTCCTTTTGTGATTTTAGGTACTTTGGGAATGAATTCTGGAAAAGGAAGCATATTGGACGTTTTTGGAGCATAAAAGTGAAGAAAACGGCAAAGTCTTAATTTTCCTTGTTGGGAACAGTACCTGACGGCGTCAAGAACAATTTTATGACGGCGTCAAGAGCATTTTTTGGTGACGGCCCAGTAGAAACTTGACGGCGTCAAATCAAGGCCGTCAAGAGTAAACATGGTGACGGCCCAGAGCAGCAATACACATGACGGCGTCGGATCTGGATCTAGGCAGTCCTAGAATATTTTTGGCGGCGGGTTGACGGCGTCAAAAATTTCTACTTGACGCCGTCACCTTAGGAAATCTATATATAGTCTTTGTAATTTTCATTCTAAAGAGAGGAGATTTTTAGGGTCGAACTTAATAAACCCTAGCACAACTTTTACAGTATTTTCAAGGGTTTTCACCCCTTGAAACCCTTCATGTTCAATTGAGATATGTATCCTTTCAATTCATTCAATATGTCTATGTGTTGTTTGAATATATCTTACGCGTGTCTTGATTTTAACATGCTAGGCTAGATCTCTTATGTGTTTGCTTAGATGTAATGAAACCTAGATGTTGATTATGGGTTGATTGCTTGTTTATAGTTGTAATGGATGAATGATTTCGATGTTAGGCTTAAGAAAACTGGCAGACTTCCATTGTGTGACATGCTTTAACGTCTTAAGAAACACGAACCAATGCATACTAAGGTTTTTATGGTTGTATTTAATGCATGAGCGAATTCTAGTGATCCCAAGTTAGGAGCTTCTTGCAGGTTCGACATAAGAGTGAAGTAGGAGCTTATAGAGTTGGGGAAGTACGTACGCCACCCCACGATTGGTATTAAGGAATATAACCCGTCATCCACGCAACTGTAACAAACAATTAACCTGTAAAAGATATCTAGGGAGTAGTGAAATCTAAGTAAACACAATTCTCCCATTTATTGTTCAAACCACTATTTTAATTAGTTTATTTACATTTTTGTTATTTTATTTTGATTGCATCTTAGTTATTGGGTTAGTTGACTAGCAAAAAATTCCGCCCATTCCTCTAAAACCCGAGATTTTTAATTGCTTTTATAAAAATATAAAAATACAAAAAGAATCACCCCTCACCTCTAGACTTAATTTTTAGGTTTTCTAATCCTAGCGACACTATTCCTGAGTTGAACGATCAATCCCCCGGTACTTGTCATTATACTATACTACAACGATCAGGTACACTGCCTGGTGGGGGTTGTAAGCTTCTCGAGATCCCTCGAGAGGTAAAGCCTGGTGCAATTCCCACGCATCAAGTTTTTGGCGCCGTAGCCCGGGGAATAGTTATTGTCTAGGTTAGAATTTTTTTTATTAGGTCTACTTGCTAGATTCCTTTCTAGTAAGATTTTATTTTTATTTTTAGGTTTTCTTTAGTCTATCTATTTCTTCGTGTTTTTGTTCGTAACTTTTACCATCCGACATCATGGAAGGTGGTAACATCTTTGAACCCATCAACCCACCACAACAAGACCACCCACAAAACCCACCACTAGCAAACCAACCTCTTAGGCCCCGAACCCTAGGAGAGTATTCCTGACCTAGCCACCAAGGCTATCGAAACACTATTGAGCTCACCCAAGGAGCCAATGTGTCTCCCGTACGAACCGACACCATCCGGTTGGTGCAAAGCGGATGTGCATTCCATGGACTTTGTTTCGAAGATCCTAATCAACATCTCAAGGACTTCCTTAAAATCGTTGATTCTATAGACCTTGATGTTACAACTAGAGAGTCGACCTGATTACGCCTATTCCAATTCTCTCTACGTGATCAAGCTAGTCAATGGCTTGAACGTTTACCCGCGGGATCCATCACCTCATGGGATGATCTCACCACTCGTTTCCTTGCTCAATTTTTCCCACCGGGGAGAACTACCAAGCTTAAAAATGATATCTTGATGTTCCAACAACGTCAAGGCGAAACTCTATATGAAGCATGGACTCGTTTCAAGGACTTACTCCAAAAAGTCCCTCATCATGGCATAGATCTTTAGCTCCAAGTCCAAATCTTCTATGACCATATCGATCTCTCCACAAGGCGAACCATTGACCAATCGGCTGGTGGTAAGCTACGTGATCTAAGTGCGGAAGAATCATGGGAACTCATAGAAGATCTTGCTCTCTATGACAACGAAAGTTGGAATGATCCCCGTGATTTGAACAAAACGGTCAAGGCAATATCCTTGCCTTAGAACAATTCTAGCACTCCCGACCGTAGGATAATGGAACTTGAGGACCAAGTCAAGTTTCTCATGAAATCTTACGAAGCTCTGAAGCCTTCAAGCCAAGTAAACAAAATCACTTCTTCATGCGAATTATGTAGTAGTCCCCATGACACTCGTGATTGCGTGGAACTCCCCGGAATAGCTTTTGCGGACTACGCATCCTCGCGTACCGATGAAGCGGAGATAAGTGGTACACTTTCAAACCCAAGCCAAACCCTTACGATGATTCCTACAACCCTTCTTGGAAAAATCACCCGAACCTTAGGTGGAAACAAAACCAAAACAATTCTTCCAATCCGCCTAATCGTTACCAACCAAACGGTCCACCCTCCAACAGTACTTTCAACAACAATCCTTCTAACAACTATGGTAGTACCAACAATCTTGAAGGATTGATGTCCAAGTTTATGGCATCTTAAGAAGCTCGCATAGCTAAGTTTGAAACCGAATTCAATCAACAACAAACGGAGATGACCAATAAGATTAACAACTTGTTGAAAGCCCTCAACAACCAAGCGCTAACTACACCTAGAAAGGACACTAGGGACGCCAATAGCGGAATCCAAATTAAGGCCCCCTCGTCATCCGAACACGTCTACTTTGTCAATGTTGTCACTATTAAGCCAAAAGATAAGGATATAGAAGAAAGTGAGAAGGATGAAGTTGGAGTAGAAACCGAAACTAGGGATGAAATTAAAGAAGTTGAGGTTGGTAAGGAAGAAAATTTAGAGGAAGTAGAAAACGTAGAAGAATAATTTGATAAGTTGCCCACCAAGGAAGAACGGGAATATCACAAGGATTTATTCAATGATCCCGAGACACCATATATCCTTGGTTCACCCCTTATTAAAGTTGGTGACCCCTCTAACATCAACATACCATGCAACATTGGGCATATGCATGTATGGAAAGCTTATATCGATCCTAGGTCTTCTATAAACATCATGACTAGAACTTATTATAACTGGGTAATGAAGAAGCAACTTGGTTATAGGATGATGCCCAATAAGAATTTGATAGGTAATTTTGTAGGTAGAGTGAAAGGATTGCATGTGATTGTCGGAAACTTCACTTATGAGACCGACTTTGTGATAGTGGAGGATACTCGTCCGGTGATAGATGATTGCCTAAGTCAAGTAGTGTTTGGAAAACCGTTCGTTGAGGCTTCTAAGATGAGTTATGATCCGACTCTAGGGATAGTTAGATTCAACGACGAGAATGATGAGATTGCTTACAAATGCCCTATAAGATTGAACAATACCGCCTCCTATCGAACATAGAGAAGGAACACAAACAAGCGGTTTACTATAGGAATGATGAGGATAGACGTAGAGGAGTAGAGTATGTGATGACTAAAATACTTGGTTTCTACAAAGAATGCTTGCAACTAGGTCCGGAATACAAAACTAATATAGGAGATGACCTAGAGAGTGAAACCAACGATGAGGTCACGTAGTAACCCATGACCTTGAGTCTAGCTACAAGACTCGTAAATAAAGAAAAACACTTCTTGGGAGGCAACCCATGTTTTGTTTGATTTTTATTTTGTTTGATTGTTATTTGTTTCCTTATGCATGCTTTATTTGTATTGTTGGTAGATCATGTTTCAAAAAATAAAATGGTGAAAATACTTTATTTTGTTGTTTGGCTTTGTCTTAACTTCATCCAAAGGTATTTCGCAAAAGATAAGTGTAAGGGGAAACCCCAAATATGTTTTTAAGAAACAAAATCGATCATGATTCTCTACAATATTAAATGGACATGTATATTCGTATTTGTTAGAGTCAAATGCTTGTATCGAGTCATAATGATGTTTTGCAGGATTTTCCAGGAAGTAGGACATAAGTTTTTCCAAAAATTTTCCGGAAACTTAACGTAAGAATTTCTGCAGGTCACTTCTGACGGCGTCAGGAAGAAATTCCTGGCGGTGTCATGTGTAAAAATCTGGAAATTTTGCTAGTTTTGTTTTTCTAACGGAGTCTCAAAGTTTTTGTTGAATCTTTAGTTTTATAAACTCCAGGGAATCTGCAAACACTCATTCCACAAGCATTATATCTTACATTGTTTTCTAGGATTTGTTATCATATATAGATTGCCGCCGATTTTACGCGAGGTTGCCTTGTTTGTTTTCTCAGGTTTAACAAGTTATGTATGACAAGAAGATGATTTATATTTCTGGAAGGGAAGCATTGATGGTTCATTTTCTTGGAGGAAGATCTAACCTTATTACCATACTATCCATATCGAGTGAATCAGGGGAGTATTTGATTTCATTCTTTTACCTGTTTTACTTTTACAATCTTTAATTGAACATTGGGGACAATGTTCATCCTAAGTGTAAGGGGAGGGTAAAATGATGATACCTTATAGTATACACTTTCACTTGAGTTTGTTTGTTTGATGGTAGGTGTGTAATAAAACTAAGAGAAATACTGTGACAACTGGCAAAATAGGGAGCCATTTATAAAACCCGCATTACATTAAAATTATAATTTTGGAATTTTTGAAAGTTTATTGTGACGAGATATTTTACAAACGTAGGTACGTGATTTTTAATCGTACGATATTTATAAGATTTGGTTATTTATTTATGGTTTGAATTGATTCGGTCGTAATGATTTATTTTGAGATCGTTATTTTGGCACTACATTGACTCCGGCACTAGGTTAACCTAACAATTTTAATTATATTTTATGATTGGATCGGATTTTATTATCTTTGGAACGAGTTCGGTTTGAAAGTCATTTGGTTATTTAAGGTTTCGGGTTTGGTCCGTGTATCGACACCGGACTACTTAAACCCTTACACCTCTTACCATTATTATTATTATTATTATTATCAAAGTTTATTTTTTTTCTTTTATAATAATAAGAGTAAATTACATAATACCGTCCTTGTGGAATCTGTACATAACACACAACCATCACCAACACAATTCATCACCAAACTCTCTCTCTCTCTTTTTCTTACTCAACACCACCGTCACCTATAACCACCAATAACGCCGCCACCGCCCCTCCCCTAAACAAAATAACACCACCATCTTAACCACCTCGTCCCGATCTATCTTTTGGTACGACTCACGCGCGAATTAGACCACTTTAACATTTCGAAATCACCACCACCACCACCTATACACCATCTTTTTCATCTTTTCTTGTTGGGTTTTTAAAGAAATGAAGTTTTGGAGTCATTTTGAAGGTGAGTAACCACGAGTTCCAACTCGTGTGTTTCGATTTGTACTCAAACCGTGGGTACACGAATAATTCTTGTTGGGTTTTGATGAAATCTTGACTAAAAGTGATGGGGAATTAATATTTTTGTCATATAAATCCGTTTGGTATCCGGGTGCTCGTTATTGTTGTTGGGTCGAGGCATACCCGAGAGCTCATGCTCTCGGCTTGTGCCATTGTTGGTTTTATTTTGATTCTTGACTATTCTTGGTCATTGGTTGTGGATTTGGAGGATGTTTGGATGAGTATTTGGAGTATTGGATGGTTATTGTTGGTTGATTGGAACATCACATTTGTCGTCGTTTAGATTTTTGGTCGCGACCCAAAAGGGGTCCGTTTGGGCTGTTTTGGTGTCGAGCTCGGATGAGCTAGCCGAGACCATAATGGTCTCGGGTATGGCCTTGTAAGGTTCATGTTTGAGCCGAGACTCCAATGAGTCTCTTGACTCGGGGTTTGACTTGGTAAGTCGACCCATTTTATTGGTTTTATGGATGACTTCTTTTCTAGTGTAATTCTTTTGTTGCTATTATTGTTGTTGTTGTGGTATATATTGATACTTTGGGCATTGGTTACATTATTATTGTTGCTTGGGAATCGAGAAGAAAGGTAAGATGATTTGTTTTGTGGAGTTGTGTTGACGAAATGAGTAATAGGGACCGATTGTGAGACGGTCGAATTAGAATGACGGAGATAGGTTAGTTGGGTGCCGTAGTCGGACCCTATTGTTGTAGCATGTGATTGAGATTAATTTGGACGGAGTTGTTTATTTATTCATGACTTGGTTATTATTATTTGTGGACTTGGACTATGAGCCGAGAGTAATGACTCGGACATGTGACCAAATTCTTATGACTCGATAAATATTAAAAATCAAACGCTTATAATAAAACTCGTAATAATATTATTAGTAATATAATCGTTTATATAAGTATATAGACGTGATAAACGTATATATATTATTATAAATGCGTATATTAATAATAAAACGATCACGAGTGAACGTTATAATAATATAACGATAATTATTATACTATGCGAATAGTGCAATAAATGTCGGAATATTATTATAAATAGATAAACTAGAAATAATGACGAGAATTAATAAGTCGGGTAAGTAATAAATAAAAATATGATTTCTTTATAAATTTGGAAAACTTATCGAGTTATACGAGTTGTGGTTATTTAAGTCCAAGTGGGCTTTATTATGTGACTTTTATGTTGTCACGGATATATGACGATTAATATATCCATTTTCTATAACTACGTAACTTATTTAATCGACGGGTTAAATCGAGTTTATTTAGCTATATAAAATGAGTATATTAATGGGCATCGTATCCTACGACGCCCATAGGTTGTGGTACGTGTATTAGGATAATAAATTACTATATATCTCGTGGAATTGGCTAAATTGACGAATTTGGCAAATTGGACGATATATATAGGGAATTTATTGGACTACGATATATACCATATAGTATTCTTTGTGCAATGTGATTTAGGTTGGGTATAATCTTGGAGCGATGTATTACGTAAATAAATATGGGGGATTACCAAATCGACGGATTTGATAAGCTTCGATGATTTATTTAAATAATATATTGGGCTAATATTAGACCTATAGATGGTTTATTATTTCGTTCGTTGTGGCTTTTTGGTTTGCGTTGTGTCGACCCTTCACCCGTATGGATACCAAACGTCGAATTTCAAATTGATATGAAGATAATTTGAGAAATGGATATTTTTGGAAAGTTAAATGGAATACGTTCGGGAATGGGAATATTTGATTTTGAGGAAATGATTTCTGAACGAGTTTGATATTGTTAGGAAGTGCCGAGTCTGTAGTTGCCGTTATGTGAGTTGCTTGAGATTACTTACGTCTTTCTTCTATCGTTTCTTTTGAGAATTTCTGGACTTGAGGTGAGTCATAGCCCCACTTTTACTCTTGAACTTTGTTTTCAATACTTGGGGTGAGAAACGTGCAAATGTTTTATGTGGACTATTATCGCTTTTTGATTTCAAAACTTGCTATGCTTATAGAACTAGGTAGAGCGAGGCCTAGACTAGATCTAGGTAAGCTATTTGATTTGGTTATTGAGCGAGGCCTAGTCCCCGAACTAGGTAAGCTATTTGATTTGGTTATTGAGCGAGGCCTAGTCCCCGAACTAGGTAAGCTATTTGATTTGGTTATAGAGCGAGGCCTAGCCTAGAGCTAGGTAAGCTAAACAACGAGGCCTAGACTAGATCTAGGTAAGTTGAACATGTCGTATCCTTACGAATGTTGGGTATGTCGTATCCTTACGCATACATATTGAGCGAGGCCTAGACTAGATCTAGGTAAGCTATTGGATTGATTATAGAGCGAGGCCTAGACTTGAGCTAGGTAAGCTATTGATTGGATTGATTTGAGCTATAGCGTGCACCTATAGGGATGATTTGATTTGGTTGGATTATTTTGGTTGGATGATTGAGCCCTAGTCTAGCTAGCAAGCGTTTTGCGTATATGTCCACTATATTGAATTAAGAATCTAAACCTATGATCTCACCAGCGAAAGCTGACTTTTAGCACGTTTTCTCAGGTTATTAAGTGATGCTCTGCGGATGCTTGGGAGTGGAGGCTTGGCATTTGGCACCGGTTATGGATCTATATTTCTAAAACTCTGATAACTATTGTGGACCTATATTTATTTCTTTTGGGCCTGACTTTGGATGATTTTGGGATAATGTAAACTTTAAAACCCCGCATGGTTGCATTTTATTTTGTTTACTTTATCTCGTTCTTTTATGTCTTGTGTTTGGATACCAATCCCCGTAGCACCCCGAAAGCTTGTTGAGTCTTCCGCTGTATCAAAATTTTGGGGGTGTTACAGATTGGTATCAGAGCCAAGGTTATAGAGAACTAGGTAAATAGACACCTAAACTATAACCGATTTTTATAGAAAACGATCCTCGACCATTGCCCGCCAGCCCGCCAAGCCGAAGCATCATTGGTTATTATTGAGGTATTATGAGATATTGACTTGGAATGAGATTATTGAGATGATTATTAGAATTGGGATTCTTGAGATGATTTGAGGATTTGAGGTTTATTGGTTTAGCGAAATGATGGCGTTTTGAGGAATTATATGCGTTTTGAGGAATTATATGCGTTTTGAGGAATTATATGGCTTAATTGTTTTGCGAATGGTTTTAGTAATGCGGTATTTTAAATCTTTCTTGATTATATATGATTTGGAATTATATGATGATTTGTGGATATGGTAATTTGAATTCGCGGCTTAGTTGTTTTGAAACACTTACACCTACCCTACGCCGTTGTCACAAATCATAGCCTCCTTTGCACGTGTTGTTATTAAGAATTGTTATTGCTCGTACGCGTCGCCCTTTGTTAATCACTATGGCCCCTGATGACCCATACGTGTTGGTCATGCGTTCGGCCACTACTTTATCGTCTCATTGACGCCCTAAGTCACCGATTTTATCGCCTCGTAGTTCACCTGCTCAGAGATGACGATTGATGGAGTACCCCTCCGACGAGGAGTATGAGGAGGAGTACGAGGGCGAGCAGAATGATAACCCTCAAGATGAGGAAGAGAATGATGACCCTCAAGATGAGGAAGAGGATGATCCTCAGGAAGAGGAGATGCCTGATGATGATGGGTCGCTAGCACATTCGGCTCATTCTGCGAAGCCCGATTCCCCGATACATCCGTTAGAGCCGGTTTCACCTGATCATCCATTTTTGGTTGAGTTGCCACCTGGTAGTCCCGTTGAGTTGAATGCACCTTCTGAGGTTTCTGCTGAGCATGCAGATTTGCGTGAAATTGGTAGGATGTGGACTCGGATTACTGCACAGGGCGAGTGGATCTCGCGGATGTCTGACCGACTTGAGATGATTATTGCTGAGTTTATTGCTGAGATAAGAGTTGATTTGACTAATATCGTGGGAAGGACGACCGCGATTAGGAGAGGTATGATTGAGATACATGAGCAGATAGAGAGTCTGCAAAGAGGTTTCCTCACGGCTTGCGAGAGAGATCGCAAGCTGTGGCAGAGGAACACGGAGTTGGAGAAAGAGGCAGCAGACCTCAAGAGAGGTAGAGATATATACAGTGTTGAGCTGGAATCGTTATGGAGAGATTTGGATGGTTCGAGATCGGAGTTGAATAGTCTACGCCAGCTTCATGGCTAGATCAATTTGGATTTGTGATGTTGTTGTGTTGCTTCCTAAGCCAGAGAGTACTTGGTTAGGAGAGCTGGTTATTCTATCTCTTAAGTCATGTTATTCGGACTGTATGTTCGTCTCATATGGAACGATTAGTATTTATTATGTCTTTTAGTATTTTGGAACGAAGTATCGATCGCTACTTGTATGGACGATAGTGATTCCGTATGATATTCTACGGTTTTGGCGTACATGGAGAATTGTGTTCCTATTTGCGTAGTTGACCTTGTGTTGGTACTATATTAATGGTTGCACGACGAAACCCTGTTAGAGCTACCAGAACTGGTCCTGCAACGACTATCCCTGGTCGTCGAGGACGCCGTCCTACTTGAAATGTTGAGACCCCTACTCCTGATAACCTGGGCACTACTAACCGCAACAACAGGAATCAAAATGTTGATGCTCAGGGAGACAATGATCATGTTCCACTTAATGCACCTACTGTGGATCAAGCAATGATCAATCAACTTGTGGAGCAACGAGTTGCTGAGCTACTAGCTGAGTCAAATCATTCTAACAATTCTGCTGGAACATTTCCAACTGTTCGTGCTAACGGATGTCACTACAAGGAGTTTAAGATTTGTAGACCTATTGAGTTTGGTGGAACTGAAGGAGTGGTCTACTTGGTCAGGTGGATAGAGAAGACTGAGTCAGTGTTCAATGTCAGTGGCTGTGCGGAGAATGCGAAGGTAAAGTTTGCTTCTTTTACTTTCAAGGATGAAGCCTTAACTTGGTGGGACAATTACCGTAATTCGGTTGGGAGTGATGTGGCTTATGCTATGATTTGGGAGCAATTTAAGTCTTTGCTGATTCAGACTTACTGCCCAAGGAATGAGATTAAGAAGCTGGAGATTGAGTTCTGGAACCATAAAGTGAAAGGTACCGATATGGCAACTTACAATCGCCGTTATCGAGAGTTAGCCTTACTTTGCCCCGATATGGTTAGGATTGAGACTCAAAAGATTGAGAGGTATACCGATGGGTTACCGGTAGCTACCAGGAACGATGTGATTTCTGCTAAGCCTACAAACATTCATGAGGCTATCACTATTGCTCAACAATTGATGGACTCGTTGGCATTGGAAGAAGCTGAGAAGGATAAGAATGGAAAGAGAAAGAGGGACGATCACTCTAAGGGTAATGATCGTCGAAACAAGCGACAACTAACTACTAGAGCTTATGCCACGTGAGATGGAGACACGAAGAACTACAATGGAGATGCACCCAAATGTAACCGATGTTACAAGCATCATTCTGGTCGATGTACTGTGATGTGCAAGAATTGCTCTAAGATGGGACACATAGCTAAGGATTGTAGAGCTCGACCACTTGCTATGGTTCAAGCTACTCCTGAAACTATGAGTAAGGCAAATATTACTTGTTATGGATGTGAAAAGAAGGGATATTATAGGAATGAGTGTAGGGAATCGTGGAACCGAGGAAATCAAGGATCGGGTGGTAATGGGTACAATAATGGAAACCGTGGAGCTGGAGGAAACCATGGACGACAAGATAATGGGGACCAACGTGTGGAAGCTGGAGCTGCTCATGGGAGAGTGTATGCACTTGGGAACGAGAGAGGAAAAGATCCGAATGTCGTTACTGATTTAGCTAATGGGAACATAGAGGGGATTAGGACCATCATTCGCGGTTGTACGTTAAACTTTCTGAACCGTCCTTTCAACATAGATCTTCTACCCGTCACATTAAGAAGTTTTGATGTCATCATTGGTATGGATTGGTTGTCGAAGTATCGTGCTCATATAATTTGTGATGAGAAGATTGTGGGTGTGCCTTACGGCAAGGAGATTCTGAACACACCAGGAGATAGAAAGGATTTGAGAGGCCCATCTAGATTGCGGTCATATCCTGCACTAAGTTGCCAAAGCTAATGGAAAAAGGATGTTACCTTTTCTTAGCTCAAATTTTTGAGAAAGGAGGGAAGGAGAAGAAGGAAAGGTGCATTGGAGATGTACCTCTAGTTCGTGATTTTTCGGATGTGTTTCCCGATGATTTGCCGGGAATTCCGCCTACTAGACAAGTAGAGTTTCAGATTGAGTTGATAACTGGTGCTACACCCGTGGCACGAGCGCCTTATCGTCTTGAACCTACTGAATTGGAAGAGTTGTCTAAACAATTAGCGGAGTTAGCCAAAAAGGGATTTATAAGACCAAATTCTTCGCCTTGGGGAGCCCCGGTATTATTTGTGAAGAAGAAGGATGGATCGTTTCGCATGTGTATTGATTATCGAGAGTTGGACAAGTTAACGGTAAAGAATAGATACCCGTTACCAAGGATCGACGATTGTTCGATCAACTTCAAGGATCGAGTGTGTATTCGAAGATCGATTTGAGATCGGAATATCATCAGCTTCGAGTTCGCGAGGAAGATATTCCGAAAATGGCTTTCAGAACCCGTTACGGGCATTACGAGTTTCAGGTGATGCCGTTTGGGTTGACCAACGCACTGGCGGTATTCATGGACCTCATGAATCGGGTGTGTAAGCCTTACTTAGATAAATTCGTGATCGTGTTCATCGATGACATTCTGATATATTCGAAGAGTGAGAAGGAGCATGAGGAGCATCTAAGACTTATCTTAGAATTGCTCAGGAAGGAGAAACTATATGCCAAGTTTTCGAAATGTGAATTTTGGATTCCGACGGTACAATTTCTAGGTCATGTGATTGATAGACAAGGAGTTCATGTGGATCCTGGTAAGATTGAAGCGATTAAAGATTGGGCTGTACCTACGACCCCAACAGAAGTTCGTCAATTTTTGGGATTAGCCGGTTATTACCGAAGATTCATTGAGGGATTTTCGAAGATAGCAAAACCGTTGACCAAATTGACTCAAAAGAGCGTTAAGTACGAATGGGGAGATAAGGAAGAGGAAGCCTTTCAGTTACTTAAGGAAATGTTGTGTAGTGCTCCTATTTTGGCGTTACCCGAAGGTAACGAGGATTTCGTCGTCTATTGTGACGCTTCTCATAAAGGTTTAGGAGCTGTGTTGATGCAACGAGAGAAAGTGATAGCTTATGCTTCCCGACAGCTCAAGAAGCATGAGAAGAACTACACCACCCATGATTTGGAGTTAGGTGCTGTGGTTTTTGCTTTAAGGATATGGAGACATTACTTGTATGGAACCAAGTGTGTAGTGTTTACTGATTACAAAAGTCTGCAACACATTCTGAACCAAAAAGAGCTTAACTTGAGGCAGCGACGTTGGATTGAGCTGCTAAGCGATTACGATTGTGAAATTCGCTACCATCCGGGTAAAGCAAACGTTGTTGCTGATGCTTTTAGTCGAAAGGAGAAAATTCCACCGTTACGAGTTAGGTCATTAGGAATGACTATCGTATCGTCATTACCGTCTCAAATATTAGAAGCTCAAACGGAAGCGTTGAGAGCAGAGAATCGAGCTGCTGAGAACATATTTGGGATGGCAGAAAATGAGAAGGGATTTGTTAGACGTTCTGATGGAGTGTTATGTTTTGGAAAGCGAAGTTGGGTACCATTGTATGGAGGAATTCGAGAGTTGATTATGCATGTGTCGCATAAGTCAAGATACTCTATTCATCCTGGGTCTGACAAGATGTACCAGGATTTGAAAAAGTTATATTGGTGGCCAAGTATGAAGGCAGATATAGCATTGTATGTTAGTAAGTGTTTGACATGTTCTAAAGCTAAGGCAGAACATCAAAGACCGTCAGGATTATTGACGCAGCCAGAACTCCCGGTTTGGAAGTGGGAGCGGATTACGATGGACTTTATTACCAAATTACCAAAGACAACTAGTGGTTGCGACGCTAGATGGGTAATTGTGGATCGATTAACTAAGTCTGCTCATTTCCTGGCGATTAGTGAAGATGATAGTGTTGATAAACTTGCGAGGTTGTATGTAAAGGAGATAGTTTCTTGTCATGGAGTTCCGATATCGATTATTTCGGATCACGACAGCCGTTTCACGTCAGCATTGTGGCGACACTTCAAACGGCTTTGGGAACGAGACTTGATATGAGTACTGCATATCATCCTCCAAACCGATGGTCAAAGTGAGAGAACTATTCAGACTTTGGAGGATATGCTTCGTGTATGCATAATAGACTTTGGTTAAGGTTGGGAGAAGTATCTATCCCTAACGGAGTTTTCTTACAATAATAGCTACCACACAAGTCTTAAGGCTGCACCATTCGAAGCTTTGTATGGTCGAAAATGCCGTTCACCTATTGGTTGGGCAGAAGTTGGAGATAGCCAACTCACAGGCCCTGAGATTATTTTGGAAACTACTGAGAAAGTAACGCAAATTCGAGATCGATTGCAAGCAGCTAGATATAGGCAGAAAAGTTACGCCGATCAGAGGCGTAAACCCCTAGAATTCCAGGTTGGAGACAGAGTGATGCTGAAAGTCTCGCCTTGGAAGGGTGTGATACGTTTTGGGGAAACGTGAGAAACTTAATCCCCGCTACATTGGACCATTTCTTATTCTGGAAAGAATTGGGCCCGTGGCCTATCGGTTGGAACTACCACAGGAATTGAGTAAAGCACATGATGTGTTTCATGTTAGCAATTTGAAGAAGTGTCTTTCGGATGAAACGCCGGTTATACCAATTAAGGATATTCGTGTGGATGAGAGTTTGAATTTTGTGGAAGAGTCGATTGAGATTATGGATAGAGAGATTAAACGACTTAAGAGAAGTCGTATTCCGCTCATCAAAGTTCGTTGGAATTCGCGGCACGGACCGGAATTCACGTGGGAACGTGAGGATGAATTTCGAAAGAGATATCCGAAGCTTTTAACTTCGTAGATGGGTTATTTCGAGAGAAACCCGGGACGGGTTCCTTCTGAGGCTGGGAGGATGTGACAACTGGCAAAATAGGGAGCCATTTATAAAACCCGCATTACATTAAAATTATAATTTTGGAATTTTTGAAAGTTTATTGTGACGAGATATTTTACAAACGTAGGTACGTGATTTTTAATCGTACGATATTTATAAGATTTGGTTATTTATTTATGGTTTGAATTGATTCGGTCGTAATGATTTATTTTGAGATCGTTATTTTGGCACTACATTGACTCCGGCACTAGGTTAACCTAACAATTTTAATTATATTTTATGATTGGATCGGATTTTATTATCTTTGGAACGAGTTCGGTTTGAAAGTCATTTGGTTATTTAAGGTTTCGGGTTTGGTCCGTGTATCGACACCGGACTACTTAAACCCTTACACCTCTTACCATTATTATTATTATTATTATTATCAAAGTTTATTTTTTTTCTTTTATAATAATAAGAGTAAATTACATAATACCGTCCTTGTGGAATCTGTACATAACACACAACCATCACCAACACAATTCATCACCAAACTCTCTCTCTCTCTTTTTCTTACTCAACACCACCGTCACCTATAACCACCAATAACGCCGCCACCGCCCCTCCCCTAAACAAAATAACACCACCATCTTAACCACCTCGTCCCGATCTATCTTTTGGTACGACTCACGCGCGAATTAGACCACTTTAACATTTCGAAATCACCACCACCACCACCTATACACCATCTTTTTCATCTTTTCTTGTTGGGTTTTTAAAGAAATGAAGTTTTGGAGTCATTTTGAAGGTGAGTAACCACGAGTTCCAACTCGTGTGTTTCGATTTGTACTCAAACCGTGGGTACACGAATAATTCTTGTTGGGTTTTGATGAAATCTTGACTAAAAGTGATGGGGAATTAATATTTTTGTCATATAAATCCGTTTGGTATCCGGGTGCTCGTTATTGTTGTTGGGTCGAGGCATACCCGAGAGCTCATGCTCTCGGCTTGTGCCATTGTTGGTTTTATTTTGATTCTTGACTATTCTTGGTCATTGGTTGTGGATTTGGAGGATGTTTGGATGAGTATTTGGAGTATTGGATGGTTATTGTTGGTTGATTGGAACATCACATTTGTCGTCGTTTAGATTTTTGGTCGCGACCCAAAAGGGGTCCGTTTGGGCTGTTTTGGTGTCGAGCTCGGATGAGCTAGCCGAGACCATAATGGTCTCGGGTATGGCCTTGTAAGGTTCATGTTTGAGCCGAGACTCCAATGAGTCTCTTGACTCGGGGTTTGACTTGGTAAGTCGACCCATTTTATTGGTTTTATGGATGACTTCTTTTCTAGTGTAATTCTTTTGTTGCTATTATTGTTGTTGTTGTGGTATATATTGATACTTTGGGCATTGGTTACATTATTATTGTTGCTTGGGAATCGAGAAGAAAGGTAAGATGATTTGTTTTGTGGAGTTGTGTTGACGAAATGAGTAATAGGGACCGATTGTGAGACGGTCGAATTAGAATGACGGAGATAGGTTAGTTGGGTGCCGTAGTCGGACCCTATTGTTGTAGCATGTGATTGAGATTAATTTGGACGGAGTTGTTTATTTATTCATGACTTGGTTATTATTATTTGTGGACTTGGACTATGAGCCGAGAGTAATGACTCGGACATGTGACCAAATTCTTATGACTCGATAAATATTAAAAATCAAACGCTTATAATAAAACTCGTAATAATATTATTAGTAATATAATCGTTTATATAAGTATATAGACGTGATAAACGTATATATATTATTATAAATGCGTATATTAATAATAAAACGATCACGAGTGAACGTTATAATAATATAACGATAATTATTATACTATGCGAATAGTGCAATAAATGTCGGAATATTATTATAAATAGATAAACTAGAAATAATGACGAGAATTAATAAGTCGGGTAAGTAATAAATAAAAATATGATTTCTTTATAAATTTGGAAAACTTATCGAGTTATACGAGTTGTGGTTATTTAAGTCCAAGTGGGCTTTATTATGTGACTTTTATGTTGTCACGGATATATGACGATTAATATATCCATTTTCTATAACTACGTAACTTATTTAATCGACGGGTTAAATCGAGTTTATTTAGCTATATAAAATGAGTATATTAATGGGCATCGTATCCTACGACGCCCATAGGTTGTGGTACGTGTATTAGGATAATAAATTACTATATATCTCGTGGAATTGGCTAAATTGACGAATTTGGCAAATTGGACGATATATATAGGGAATTTATTGGACTACGATATATACCATATAGTATTCTTTGTGCAATGTGATTTAGGTTGGGTATAATCTTGGAGCGATGTATTACGTAAATAAATATGGGGGATTACCAAATCGACGGATTTGATAAGCTTCGATGATTTATTTAAATAATATATTGGGCTAATATTAGACCTATAGATGGTTTATTATTTCGTTCGTTGTGGCTTTTTGGTTTGCGTTGTGTCGACCCTTCACCCGTATGGATACCAAACGTCGAATTTCAAATTGATATGAAGATAATTTGAGAAATGGATATTTTTGGAAAGTTAAATGGAATACGTTCGGGAATGGGAATATTTGATTTTGAGGAAATGATTTCTGAACGAGTTTGATATTGTTAGGAAGTGCCGAGTCTGTAGTTGCCGTTATGTGAGTTGCTTGAGATTACTTACGTCTTTCTTCTATCGTTTCTTTTGAGAATTTCTGGACTTGAGGTGAGTCATAGCCCCACTTTTACTCTTGAACTTTGTTTTCAATACTTGGGGTGAGAAACGTGCAAATGTTTTATGTGGACTATTATCGCTTTTTGATTTCAAAACTTGCTATGCTTATAGAACTAGGTAGAGCGAGGCCTAGACTAGATCTAGGTAAGCTATTTGATTTGGTTATTGAGCGAGGCCTAGTCCCCGAACTAGGTAAGCTATTTGATTTGGTTATTGAGCGAGGCCTAGTCCCCGAACTAGGTAAGCTATTTGATTTGGTTATAGAGCGAGGCCTAGCCTAGAGCTAGGTAAGCTAAACAACGAGGCCTAGACTAGATCTAGGTAAGTTGAACATGTCGTATCCTTACGAATGTTGGGTATGTCGTATCCTTACGCATACATATTGAGCGAGGCCTAGACTAGATCTAGGTAAGCTATTGGATTGATTATAGAGCGAGGCCTAGACTTGAGCTAGGTAAGCTATTGATTGGATTGATTTGAGCTATAGCGTGCACCTATAGGGATGATTTGATTTGGTTGGATTATTTTGGTTGGATGATTGAGCCCTAGTCTAGCTAGCAAGCGTTTTGCGTATATGTCCACTATATTGAATTAAGAATCTAAACCTATGATCTCACCAGCGAAAGCTGACTTTTAGCACGTTTTCTCAGGTTATTAAGTGATGCTCTGCGGATGCTTGGGAGTGGAGGCTTGGCATTTGGCACCGGTTATGGATCTATATTTCTAAAACTCTGATAACTATTGTGGACCTATATTTATTTCTTTTGGGCCTGACTTTGGATGATTTTGGGATAATGTAAACTTTAAAACCCCGCATGGTTGCATTTTATTTTGTTTACTTTATCTCGTTCTTTTATGTCTTGTGTTTGGATACCAATCCCCGTAGCACCCCGAAAGCTTGTTGAGTCTTCCGCTGTATCAAAATTTTGGGGGTGTTACAAATACTTGTTAGTGTAATTTTAGCGCCAAATTTAAAATTTTTTACAACATTTAGGAGTGAAACTTTAGCCATAGCAAGCGTCTCATGGATAGGAGATTGTATGAATAGTACAAAACCGTATCATTCAGAAAAATTTTCCACCCAAATATGTGAGGTTCGCCTTTAGATTTGATAGGAAAAGCCTTTACTATTAGTGCTTATGAGTGTACCGGTAGCATTTAGATTCTAGAACTTGCGTTAGTGATGCATCCCGAGACCACTAGTGAGACTACATTCGTGTAGTAGGATTTACTACATGATAAGAGGCATTAGGATCACCCTTGTGTTAAACCCGTATCATAATTACTTGACCATTTAAGTCATATTACTTGGCTAGTTAAGTCAACTAATTTTCCCCACACCCTTAGCGTTGTACTCATTTTTAGTACACGAAACCCCTAGTACACCCCTCCGAGCCTATCTTTTCGTTTCTAACTTTAAGCATCATACTTAAAGGAAGAATTTGTTACACCCCACTTAAATGTACACCCAAATCGCCTTAGCCTTCCGTGTATGCACTCATCTTTAGTGCATTATTGTTATTTGTTTAAACCCTTAGTTAATTATCTAATTGATTACATAGTTGCTAAGTCGAGTCATATCCTTGTACATATTGTTTTGGGACGATTGGGACTCATGGGTAAAGTACTAATGTTATGGAGTAATGGGGAAGAACATCATATTATTACCCTCATATGTGCGTTAATCTTAAAAGTTGTCACACCCCCAATTTACCTGTATGGCAGCGGAATTGAATACCTGGGGGTGACTGTCATAGCACCACAGTTACAGTCATATTGAACGACCTAAAGTGTCGTTTGAAAAAATACATCGTTTGATCATTAAAGCATTCAGAGTTTACAAAACTTAGGTCCCAAAAGATGTTGCCAATTTAGATAAAATAAGTTCAACAAGATCAAACGTTTCATAAGTGCAGAAAATATAAGGTGAGACGCGTCGACTCCGCGACTCCATGAAGGTCCAAATGTATGCAACATGAGCTACCTTAATAACCTGAGAAATACATTGCGAAAAAAAAACGGTCAACATAAAGTTGGTGAATAATCATAGGTTTATAAGTAAATCGTATGTACAATAACCACAAGTATAAAGTAAGGTGACAAAATGTCAAAAAGCTACATTGTCTCTTAAGCTCATGGCCCCGAAGCTAGACGTACAAAAATTGGCCCCAAAGGAGTGGTTACCAGTCACTCAAATATTAGACATGAAATGCATTCGTTTTCCTTATGGAGCAACTCAAACACGAATGGAGGAGTCACCCTCAATAGATCTATTCATTCACTCTCGCTTGGCAATATAATTAACGGTCCATGATAATAAAGGGGACTTGAAGTGGTAGTACTAACAACTTAAGCAATGTATGAAATTTAATACTTGGGCATGTACAAAAATAATTGTGCAATGTATTCTCCCCCGTGGGATTTGAAATCAAATAAGTAATTAAAACGGGGCTATGAGAACTCACCTCGAAATGATGGTACAAAGATGGTAAAATAGTCGGGACAATGAGGCGCGAACACTAGCCGCAACCTAAATGAATAATCGTGATCTAATTTAGATCATGCCGTGATGTAATGAATGCATATGCACATGATACCTATACCACTCGTGACTTGGAAATACTAATTATTGTCAAGATAAAATAGTTTCCATACTTAGGAAAAATTAAGTCCAAATTGAGTTATAAAACTTGTCGTAATATATCGTATAAAAGTGTTAATGTTATATTCCTCGTCTCGAAAACCTTAAAATAATGTCTAGTAGTCGCGTAATAAACCTTGAGTCGTACGTACTTCGTTAGTTAAAATAAACTCCTTGAATAAGAAATCTAGAAAATATATTATTTAGTACGTAGTTATATTATTTTCTAGTAGTGACTAAATATATATATATATATATATATATATATATATATATATATATATATATATATATATATATATATATATATATATAGTTTTGACGACTTTAAAACGTGTATAACTTGGTCGTTTTAAGCTCATTTTACTCGTTCTTTATATCCACGGATTCGTTTTAGTATGTATTAATATATTTTCGATAACTCGGCTCCTCTAGGTTACGTTTAACGTCTCTATTTGCCCGTCGAAAACTGTCAAACAGCATGCAGTTTTTCAGAAAAATAGTTTTCGTCGTTAAATTTACAAAAATCATATCTCCTTCGTTATAAGCTCGTTTTAATCCGTTCTTTCGCCAAAAGTTTCATTTTTAAAAGTATTTTCTAAATCTCTGGTCAAAATTTACCCATCACCTACTGAGTTTCCCACGTTTTAAAAATGGTGACAGTAGGTAAATATATATTTTCCAAAATCATTTTCCTAGTTTCAAACTTGTTCCAACTTCAACCAAACCACTTTCAATCACCACAAAACTAGTCTAATCCTACCATACACCTTCTTAGGGTGTCATGGGTTCCTAAACATCATAAATCAAGTGGATCTAACAAGGATATAACTATAATCACCTTCTAGGCTTTCAAAGTTAAAAGTTTATAAAATAAAGTGGTATAAATAGCATATGCATGTAGATCTAGTATATATATCATATGAACATAATTAGAACTTGGTAAAATTATGAAAATGAGTTTGACATACTTACTTGAATATGATGGATTTGTGATAGGAAGTAGAACAATATAACCCAACGATCACTCCAAAACGATATATAGCTAATATATAACCCGTAGTTGATAGAAAAATACTTGGAACTATCGAAATCGAACTTCTTTTTCTTGCTTGGCCGAATGTTATGAAAATATTGGAAGGTTTTGAGTTTATTTTGTAAGTGTGAAAAATGTTGTGCTAGTTACTTGCATCTATACTCAAATATCTACTTTTTATATTATAAAAATTAGCAAGTAAATGCATTTATTGAATTTTTGGTCAAAAGTGGTAAAGGGGACATGGGGTGTTCGGCTGATTTCAATGGAAGGAAGGGGGCGAATAGTTGTGTCATAAATTATGTAAGAAAATCTTTATATTGGTGTAGGATTTAATTAGATATTATTAGTTTTAGAGGATACCGGGTACCGAGTTTGCTAGAAATAAATTTTAACGAAGTTAACCGGGACATAACAAAGTCATAAAAATTGTGAAAATATGTTGGGTACAAGTATTGAGTATTTGGAAAAATTATTGTTTAGTTTTTACGAAAACCGTCGTAAATAAATTAGGCGTACGATATAAATTAAATAAATTTTCAAAACACCGGGTAAATTAATATTATAATTTTTATATTATTAAAATGAATATAAAAATATATTGGATCATAGTCGGGAGTGTCGGACATGTTAGTCACATTATTGGTCGCGTGTTAACGTTTATTTAGAAATAAATATACGTAAAAAGTCAATTATACCAAAAATATTAATTTAAATATCCTACGAGTGGAATAATATGCAAATGCTATAATGATGATATGCAAGCCATTTCTAGTCCATATGAAGTTTCCCTACCAATGATTTCATGAATTCGCAGCTTAACCTGACCGGTTACGCGAATTTAATTACCCGTAAACTAAATTTACGATGAAATGAATAAAGTACATGAATAGTATTTTCTTCCGGAAATGAATAGTGTCAAGTGAATAGTAAAATTTCTGAACGCTTCTCAGAATATCAAATTGACCTTAAAAAAACGATGAATAGTAAAATGATGAATAGTAATCGGTGAATAGTACTGATGAATAGTAGATTGTCGAAGTTTGGAAAATGACCGAAAATTACGAGTTGTGACAAAAGTACTCCAAGTGTTTTGATTATCTTAATTCGAGTCGTTAGATTAGTTTATTGTAAAGTATGTAAAAATTCAAGTGCAAGGGGAATGTTCATTCCCTATGATGTATTATTTTGGATGGTAGGGTAAAAGTGTATGCAAAAAAAATTAAAAAAAAATAATAATAATAAAAAAAAGAGAAAAAAAAAAAAAAAAAAAAAAAAAAAAAAAAAAAAAAAAAACATACGAACTACTATCTTGTTTCATTCTATATTTATTTTATGCTTTTGTTATTTTTCATTTATTAGCTTAAGTCGAGTCTAGTCTTGGCTTAGCAACGCCATATTGTACATGTAATTGACTAAGATTTTTAACTCGCCACCAGTAAAGATTGCCTATATCCAACAAAACCATGTATTCCATATCCCTACACCTAACATTATAACCCTTTAAAAGACCTTTTTGATAGTTTATCCTAGGTGCTTACACTATGTGGTGGAGGTTTGATCCTTTCACAAGCCTATGGTAATCTATTTTGCTATGACAGGTAGTGAGAGATATTTTCCATTTCCATATTGTGATATATACTTTATTGCACCCGAGAGATGTGAGTATCTAAACACTATTTGTGAGGTGCTAGTGTATGACCTCCGTGCTTGGCTTTGGTCTTTAGTAGAACGATTATTTGTTGTAATTACTTTTATATTATTGTTAAATGACCCCTAACTTGTATTTTGACTAGAATAAAAGCGCATTTGCTTGAGGACAAGCAAATATCAAGTGTAAGGGTATATGATAAGGCGAAAAATGGTCCGTTTTTAGGGGGTCATTTAAGCCGGAATTTGAATTTATTTGATCAAATATTGCCCTAAATCGTTCCTTTTGTGATTTTAGGTACTTTGGGAATGAATTTTGGAAAAGGAAGCATTTTGGACGTTTTTGGAGCATAAAAGTGAAGAAAACGGCAAAGTCTTAATTTTTCTTGCTGGGAACAGTACCTGACGGCGTCAAGAACAATTTTATGACGGCGTCAAGAGCATTTTTTTGGTAACGGCCCAGTAGAAACGTGACGGCGTCAAATCAAGGCCGTCAAGAGTAAACATGGTGACGGCCCAGAGCAGCAATACACATGACGGCGTCAGATCTGGATTTAGGCAGTCCGAGAATATTTTTGGCGGCGGGTTGACGGCGTCAGAACTTTCTTCTTGACGCCATCACCTTAGGAAATCTATATATAGCCTTTGTAATTTTTATTCTAAAGAGAGAAGATTTTTAGGGTCGAACTTAATAAACCCTAGCACGACTTTTACAGTATTTTCAAGGGTTTTCATCCCTTGAAACCTTTCATGTTCAATTGAGATAAGTATCCTTTCAATTCATTCAATATGTCTATGTGTTGTTTGAATATATCTTACGCTTGTCTTGATTTTAACATGCTAGGCTAGATCTCTTATGTGTTTGCTTAGATGTAATGAAACCTAGATGTTGATTATAGGTTGATTGCTTGTTTATAGTTGTAATGGATGAATGATTTCGATGTTAGGCTTAAGAAAACTGGCAGACTTCCATTATGTGACATGCTTGAACGTCTTAAGAAACATGAACTAATGCGTACTAAGGTTTTTATGGTTGTATTTAATGCATGAGCGAATTCTAGTGATCCCATGTTAGGAGCTTCTTTCAGCCTCGACATAGGAGTGAAGTAGGAGCTTATAGAGTTGGGGAAGTACGTACGCCACCCCACGATTGGTATTAAGGAATATAACCCGTCATCCACGCAACTGTAACAAACAATTAACCTGTAAAAGATATCTAGGGAGTAGTGAAATCTAAGTAAACACAATTCTCCCATTTATTGTTCACACCACTATTTTAATTAGTTTATTTACATTTTTGTTATTTTATTTTGATTGCATCTTAGTTATTGGGTTAGTTGACTAGCAACTAATTCCGCCCATTCCTCTAAAACCCGTGATTTTTTTAATTGCTTTTATAAAAATATAAAAATACAAAAAGAATCATCCCTCACCTCTAAAACCCCAGTACTTGTCACTATACTATACTACAACGATCAGGTACACTGCCTGGTGGGGGTTGTAAGCTTCTCGAGATCCCTTGAGATAGTTAAAGCCTGGTGCAATTCCCACACATCAATAGGTTTTGAGGGTTTCCAGGATCGATTGAACAAACAACTTTCATGCAGAATTATCATACATAAACAATAAATAAGAAACAAAAGAAGATGGGTTGAACCCTATAAATTGATATTGATAATAATCGAATGGGTTGATGTTTACAGAGAATCCTAAACCTATTTATACATGTTGAAACGTTGCTTCATGTCAAAACACACAATGATTTACTAAAAGTAATCGACATAACCCTAAAATAAATCGTTACATATCCTAAATAACTAAATAATAACCGTTTCTGCCTAATGGGTTGGTTGGCCCAAAACTGAATCTTGCAGGCTTTATGTTTTGACCCATCTTTGATCTCTATACTTAGTTTTTGGCATCTAAGAGATTAGAAAAGGGTCCAACAATAATCATATGGTTTGAAAAATGGTTTAAGACTCATTTTAGATCGACTCTCTTCTTCAATTTCTTCTTCTTCCTCAGTATCATGTACAACAACACGCACAATTGAATCATCAAGCATTTGTTCAACACTGTAAATTTTAGGATTTTCCTTGAGTGCCGAGTGAAGAAAACGTGATTTGTTGTCACCAAAAGCAAAGCCACCGTTAGGATTTGGCATCAAAGTGAACTTTTGAATTGTTGTGACAGATCCACCAGTTTTATAAACAACATGTTGAAATTCTTTGAGTTGACGTTCAAGATCCACAATTTCACTAATTAAAGAATCTTCTCTTTTCCTTTTCAACTTTTTATGTTCATAAAAATCAGCTTTACAACTTGACAACTCTGTTTTTGTTTTTGAAAGTTCTTTTTTAAGTTGTTCAACTTGTTGTTTTAGCTAACTTTTTTCATTTTCCAATTGAGAAACCAATTTGCCGTTAGACTCAATTAGTTCCCTCATTTGATGCTGAAGATTTTGTTCTTTGTTATAATATTCTTGAAATGCAACTTCAAAACTTTTTTCACGTTTTTCTTTATTTTGAAATTTTGACAGTTCTGTTTTATAGCACTCAAGGTCCTTGGTTTATAATGCATTTGTTGCTTTTAATGATTTATTTTTCTCATTGCATTTTTTAATCTTTAAGATTTGAGCATTCAGTTGGTTTGTCAACAACATAAGGTCAGAGTCTGGATCAGGCAAAGGTTCATTTTGTTCAACATGATCATGTTTTTCATCCTCAATGGGATCATCAAATGAAACTACTGTGTTAATTTGATAATTTTCATCATCAAATATAACAACTTCTATAAGCTTCTAAACACTATATCAACCTTATATTACGCGTATAAAAATGGATGAAAACATATAAAAACAAATGAACATGTATAAAAACACATGAAAATAGATGTAAAGGTATAGAAACGGATGAAAATGGATGAAAATGTGTAAAAACGTCAAAAACCATATAAAACTGCATGAAAACGGATGAAAACATATAAAAACGGATGAAAACAGATGAAAACGTATAAAACGTGCAAAAACGAATGAAAACATATAAGAACGGATGAAAATATATATAAACGGATGAAAAATGATTAAAACGTATAAAAGCAGATGAAAAAAATTTACCAACTAAACGCACCTTAAAAACGCACAAAGACTTATTTTGGGAAAAAATCGCAAGGGGCCTATTTTGCAAAAGAAACAAATCAGAACAGACCATTTTTGCTCAAAAATCACTTTTTAACAGGTTTAGCCGATTAACAAGTTACTCACATATCATATTAGCACGAAACCAAAACTAGACATATCATATTATAACAAAATTAGTACACGTACCATATTAGAATATTTTAGAAAGTATGTGTCTATTTTATGGCTTAAACCCATTTATTTATTTACATTTTACTTGAGGAATTAAGTTGGAGAATAACTATGTACTTTTCAAAGTGTACCGTTTTGGTACGTGTACTTTTGAAGTTTTAGAATAGCAATGCACTTTCATAAGTGTTCCAATTTGGTATGTGACGATGATGTGTCATACCCGAAAGTCTGCACGTGGCACCATTTATAGCGTGACACGTCATCGTCACGTACCAAATTGAAACACTTATAAAATTATATGGATATTTTACAACTTAAAAAAAGTACACGTACCAAAATGGTACACTTTAAAAAGTACATTGATATTGTACGACTTAATCTCTTTACTTGACAAAATGTAATGGCTTATAGGGCTGTAAACGAATCGGACGAACACGAACGAAGCCCTGTTCATGTTCGTTTATTTAATTTTAATTGGACAAATAAATAGAAACGGACGCTTAAACGGACGAATTTTCTTATTCATGTTCGTTTATTAAGAAAATGAGTTGTTCATGTTCGTTCATTAAGACACTAAACAAATGATAAACGAACATAAACGATCGAACATAAATGAAAATAGACAAACAAACATAAACTTTATTGAATTCTTCACAATATATTATTTAAAAGTGTTGTTTTGTTTAAACAAATCAATTTTTAAAATTATAAAATAAAAAATATGATATATGAACATAAATAGATAAATAAACATAAACGAACTTTAACGAACGCATAATCGGACGTTCACGAATATAAATGAACAGACGAGATTTTTGTTCATATTCGTTCATTTAACTAAATGAATTTAAATATTTTTCATGTTCGTTCATTTAATAAGCGAACGACCATAAACGAACTTTTTATCGAACGGTTCATGAAATGTTCACTGAACGTTCAGTTCGTTTACAGCCCTAATAGCTTATATGCTTTTGTAAAGTAGCTAGTGTATATAAGTAACATGAGAAGTTTGTTTTTTTCATAGCTTCTTAGATATGTCCATTATGTCATCACTTTCCCTCTCAGAGAGTTATGTTCTATTTTATATAAATACAAAAAAAAAAAAAAAAAAAAAAAAAAAAGTTTTGTATCTGTATCATCTTTCTTTATTTCTTTCCCAAGTAGTTTAATTATGGTTTGATTTGGATGGCTGTTTAATAAGTATTGATGAAACAAAAATGACACAAGTTTCATAATCATATCCAGTGTTTTAAAAGGCGTGCCTTGGCGCTGCAAAGGCATCGCTAAAGCGCGAGGCGTAGGCTTGATGTTACGAAATGGACCTTGGAGCTTGTTCTAGGCACGGCTTGAAGTAAGGCGTGGAAAGGCGAGCCTTTGCGTACGGCGTGGCGAGGTGTTTTTTTTTTTTTTTTTTTTTTTCAAAAAAATTTGTGAAAATGAAGAATATTACATGCAAGGATAGTATCTTAACCTTATTATATATTATGTACAACGCTTTTTGTAAACTCGGTATATATGAAATATGATATAAATATATAAATATTTTCATATTTTGTGCCGCGCCACACCTTAAAAACGCAAAAGTTTCGCCTTGACCGCAAAAACTTGAGGCTTCGTCATACCGCCACGCCACGCCACGCCTCGCGCTATTTATAACCTTGATCATATCCCAACATCAGTAGATTAAGTAGTAATACAAAAAGAGGCTTACTAATATACTTTCTTATGTTTGGTTCCATAAAGTTGGTGAAAAAAGATGAGTAGTATAGTTGTCGTTAGCTTGTATGTGATCAAAGTTTGTTACTATTAGAGTGCTTGGTATGGGGAACGAATAACACGTCATTTGTCCTTTTGATGACTGACAACGTCGCCATTAGTGGACCGTTGGTGTCGTCGTTCGTCCGCCATCCAACAAATAGCCAGTGGAATAACATAACGCTATTCGGGGTTTTTTTTTTATAGAATATATTTTAGTTGTTGGTGTGTTATTGGGATGCTGATGAATTGGCGTTGAAGTGACAGAATAACACATTATTCGGCCCTCCTACACCTCTCTTAACTATTAAGTTGTTGTTTGATCAAAGTTACATTTGGTAATTTATTCTATTAAGTTGTTGTTTGATCAAAGTTACATTTGGTAATTTATTGGCTGCTCATTTGTAGTATCATCTGACAACCCGAATCACCTGACTCGACATAATCCGACCCGAATACCACCCGAACCCAATAACCTGATTTCTTTTCAGGTCGGGTTGCAGGTGAGTTTTAAAAATTCAAACCCGATTTGTTGGGGAGGGTATTTTAGTCGTTGGTGTGTTATTGGAATGTTGATTAGTTGACGTTGAGGTGGCAGACGAATGACACGTTATTCGTCCGTCCCACACCTAGCTCTCTTAACTATTAAGTAGTTGTTTGATCAAAGTCACATTCGGTAATTTATTAGCTACTCATTTGTAGTATCATCCGAAAACCCGAATCACCACGACCCGCCGGACCTGATGACCCGATTTCTTTTTAGGTCGGGTTGCAGGTGACCAATTCAACCTGACCCGCTAAGACCTGATAACACCCCTAACCACAACCCAACACCACAATCAGCTCAGTCACCTCCACCCATCATCATCTTGTCAACACCAAACACGCAATCTTTACAAATATCAGGTTACAATAGACTTAATTTGCCATAGCCTCTGATAAACATAAAACAACAACTATAACCTCATAACAACTCAATAAACCAAAACAACAACATAAACCAAACCACAGCCAACTCAATAATTTCATAAAATAACGAAAAAAACGAAAAACGAAAATTTCATATACGAAGATCTCAAAGTTTTTAGTCATTGTTCTTAAACTGATATCAAAGATTTATTGCTTTCTTTCAACAAGAACAAGAAACAAATTCATCATAGATCTTATATGAAAACAAAACAAGAAAAATAAGATTCAAGATCTTGGGTTGAGTTTAACCGATCTTTAAGGATCTAACACAAAGAACCCGTCATCGATTCGTAACAAATACAAAAGAAAATCTGTGAAGCAGAGAATAAGAAACACCTTCGATAAGGACAAGTGTAGAACCTGACATATGATAACTTTTCACAATAAACATACATAAAGAAGATTCATACACAACACCGAGCTCATGTCTTCATTCACCAGTTCACCACCATCTACTGGATATTAATCTTAAGAGCAGAAAATCCTTGAATTCCTTCTTGCGCTTCTTTGGTCCCTGAAAAGACGAACCAAACAGAACTGATAAATCAACGAAGTGCTAAGACTATTTGTTGTCACAACACTTGCTGAAACTAAATAAGGTAAAAAAATACGGAAAATAATAAAAGGATACAAGAGAACAGCAGCTCGATCGGTCTCTTCACAATTCCACAATCTCCCCTTGCTGTATAAAACACAGTACAAACATCAGATGCATATAGTTTTAGAATCAAACACGCAGACCTAAACAACAGATATCCGAAATTCACATACCAAAATTATAAATCACACACTCTTAAAGATCATATGCATCTCCCGGCTTGTACTTTTATTATAGAGGAGGTGGAGTAGCAGAGACCGATAAACTCGACACTATAAAATCTCAACAAGAATCACACTTCAATCTCAAATATTCAAGCATTGGATGACCTTAGATATTCATTTGATCCACTAATTCTTGCATATCCTCATCCCAATCAAGCTGCTGGCCATCTAAATCGTCAAGAAAATCATCGGGTTGTCTCTCAGTCTGAAGATCGACATTCAGCAGTTCCTCCCATAAATTATCATGAGAATCATCCTCCACTAAACCAATGTTGCTGCCTGATTCCTCTTCAAACGGGGCTGTATTCTCTTGCAAATTCTCGACACTTGGTGTCATAGTTAAACGTCTCTTACGCCCAATTTCTATATGTTCTTGCCCCTTGTTTGCATACTTATCCATGTATTTCTGTAGGAACTCGGGGTTGCTAAACGCTTTTGCAAGGAATCCCACCATGTTTTGTTGTTTCCTTTCGGTTGCTTTTAATCGGTTTTCCATTACTATGAGTTGGTCTTTTGAATGTTGTTGTAGTTGCCTCAGTCTTACTATCTCCGCCATTAACACGCTTCTGTCTCGTTTTAGTACTTCAAGTTCTTCCTCAATCCCATACTGGCCTACTTCGACACATGGAACATATTCTTGCTTCGGTTGGACAGATTGTCCCATGTTTCGTCTTCTTCTAATTGTTTTGAGCAGATGCCTCTGACCACCGAGAAACCCTTCATTCGCAAATTCCCATCTGTCTGGATCCACTTTCTTGAAACCCTGCAAACAAATTGTATAAAATTTCATATTCAATAACCATTTAAAGCAATTAGATTGATAAATATAAGAATCAAAAACAAAAACAACACAGACACTGCAACCTAAGAACACGTACAGATGATTGTCATTCGGGAAACCAAAAGAACTAAGATAACGAAGTACCAGAACTGATGAGTTAAAACTCAACACCGTTACACTAAAATACAAAAGTTTTAATCCAACAAACAAACTGAATCTACTACTAGAACATTCAATAACAAAACCATATAATCATGAAACTAATCCAGTAAAAAGCGCGCGCACACACACACTAAAACTACTACTAGAACGTTCAACCGAATACTGGTTAACATGGCATCATTCTAACATACAACCTTAAAACTAACCAATTAACAGAGGACACACTAAATATACTACTAGAAGGTTGTATCAAAAACCGGATTACATCATTTCAAACTAAAATTAACCTAATTAAGTGAACTCACACACACACACTATCATACTATCATTTCAACCAAAAATTACATCATTTCAAGCTAAAACCAATTGGCAATGAGTAGACCACCAAGCTTATATATTACTCCCTCTGTCCCTAATTAAATGTCCACTTCCATATAAACACAGTTTAAGAAAAGCGGGACCATTTCACCTTTTGAAAGCCTTTTGATTGGTTGAAATGCGAAAGTGGGAGACTAATTTTGTAACAAACCAAAATAAAAATGTGGACATTTAGTTTGGGACTACAAGAACAGTCTAAGATAGTATCATTTCAACCTATAAACAAAACTAAACATAACATCACTCCAATTAAAACAGAAAGTAAAGTATACTTACATAAGTATTGAGCTGTCTTACAAAGCTCGAAAAATTACTATGTTTGAAATACTTGGGCAATAAGCTAGTGGAAAACAGATACGAATCCCAGACAACAAAACTGTTCCTGGTCTTGCTCCACGACACCACCTCGTCACTAGTTGGATCCTCAACCATGTCGAATGTTTTTGTCAGAAATGGAGGTGGGCCCACTTCGTTCAAACCCTCCATTGGCCTTGGAGATAAAGAGGATGATGATGATGAGATGAAGGTCACTTCTTCTTCCTTCACTGTCTGCATTTTTGAGTTTGTGTTTTTATGTATGAAATAGAGTGATAAAAATGATTGTGTGTGTGTTTTTTAAGGTGGGGTTAGTGTGTGAGGAGTGAGTAGAAGGTTCTTGGGATGTGGTGTCAGTGTTAAGACATTTCTAGCAATAATATCCAAGTGTGTGGAGCCGGAAATAATACTGGAAATGGAAAGGGGTAAGTAAGAGGACAGGCCAAGAGAAAAGATAAAGGAAAAGGGACACGTGGAAAGAATTAAGTGTGGAGGGTGAGGTAGTAGGTATCATAAAAAAACAATTCTTTTATCATTTTATTTTTATTTTTTTTTAACTTTTCTTCAAACATTTATAGCATCTTTTCTTATTATTATTATTATTATTATTTATTATTATTATTTTATGTTTTATCATTTAAAAATTCCTCTGATATACTCGCAACAACAAATAAAGCAAAATATCTTGGGTTTTCTTTCTTTTAATAAATTCATTAGTAAAGTCCAGCAAAAGAAAGAAAATAATCTTTTCCTGCTAGAAATGGTGTTATCTTTTCTTATTTGCCGTTGAAAAAAAAAAGGAAAAGAATCTTTCACTGTTCTCGTGTCCCACACCCTTCACCCTAAAGGAATTGTCTTTTAATGATTTAGAGTTGATGTGGTAAGGGAAAAAAATGAAAGATTATTATTTAGAGCATCTCGACATTCATAGCTTCGAGCCATTTATCAAATTCTTGATCCGACAATGCATCCCGATAGTTAGAAAGTTCACCATGATCCCCAAACTCATGTTACTCAGCATCGACATAAAAAAAATATCGTTTAGGTGCTTAAGGTATCCTTGCGGATCTACGAATGGAAACTACATCACTTTGTGGTTCAACATTTTCAGGTTCAGCCTCAGTATGACGTTCGCTAGTGTCACCACAAGGTTATGCATCTTCACTTTTAATTTCATCAAAGTCTACAGTGCTCCTACTTGCTTCTTGTGAAATGAGACTACTCTGAAGAAACTCAGCATACCGAGCAACAAATATTTTATTCTCATATGGGTAGTAGAAATAGTAACCCATCCTTTTCTTTGGGTATTCTACGAATATACACTTGACAGATCTAGGTTCAAGTTTGTTCGGTGTGTCTCGTTTCACGAGTGCCTCACAACCCCAGACCTTCTAGTAAAACAAATTAGCGACTTTCTCATGCCATATTCATATGATGTCTTGTCAACCTTCTTGGTTGGAACCATATTGAGTATGCGAGCATCAACCTCTAGAGCATAGCCCCAAAAGGACATTGACAAAGTATGTGGAAAACTAGAAGGGGGGTTGAATAGTTTTACGTCCTTTTAAATTTATAAACACAAGTTTGTTTTAAAAACTTCGATTCTAGTTTATGTGAACTCAATACTTGCACTATATGAACAATTGAATGGTAACTAACTAACAAAGCTAATATAGTAAAGATAAATAAATAAGTAATGAGAAGAGTTAGAAAGATCAAACCACAACACAAGGATTTATAGTGGTTCGGCTACAAGGACACCTTCCTTGTTCCTACTCCACTCCCCGAGTCACCTACTCGAGAGTTTTCTTCACTATGTCAACAAACTCCCTTTTGGCGGAGAAAACCTTACACACCAATTTACACACCACACAACTTCACACCTTGATCACAACTTCTTCACACCAATATACTACACACCAATCTTCTTCACAACTATCTTCTACACACCAATCTTCTACTTCACACCTATCTTCACAACTATCCTACTTCACTACTTATCAACTTCTATTATCTACACAACTTCTATATCTTCTACACAATTAATCACAAGCACAACACAATATTCACAAATGAATATATATACACTATGCACAACTATTCTTCAACACTTCTTGAACTTGGTTGTAGAAAGAGTGTTCTTCTTTTGCACTTTAGATGAGAATGGATGATGAGGGATTGAATCACTTGAAACAAGGATTAATATACAAATGATCAAAGGGTTTTAGAGGATGTTTTAGAGAGTTATAGATCTGAAAATTTCGTGCAAAAGGTGAGGCAAAATTCCAGGTTTAAGGTGGTATTTATAGGCAAAAGATTCTGACAGAGGAGCGTGGCCGGTCCCCTTAAATCAAGGCCGGCCCCCTTAAAATTAAGGGGACCGCCTCTTATAATTAAGGGGGCCGCCCAGCTGAAACATCCAGAATCCTTGTCTTTTAGTGGGGAAAGTTTATTTGGTGAAAAACTAACTGATTTTGGTTAAAATTTTGAATTCATATATTTAGTATGAATAAAACATTTTTCTTAATTACCAAAAGTGTTTTTCAAAAATATATAATATGTTTATATAATTAAATAAACTTTGTGTTAGTTAATTAAATACCCCTTTGATCATGAGATGTATTAAGCACTTGTTTATCCATACCTTAAGTGATTAAGTTGGATATAGTGATATAAACTAGCTTAATACTTGTTTACGTAGTAATTATACGATTGACGATTTTACATTTTGTGATCGTCAAAATATAGAGATATCGAAAGATATGAATAACGTTTTCACACATTATTTATGTCAACAATCTTCCCCTTTTTGATGATTACAAAATTTAAACTCATTAATCGAAAATTAGTATATATTCAAGTATTATTGTGAGTTTATGTCACAACCCACAATTTCAGGTCATTTTTCCAAACTTCGACATTCTACTATTCACAAATTACTATTCATCGATCACTATTCATCATTTTACTATTCATCGTTTTTTAGGTCAATTTGACATTCCGAGACACATTCAGAAATTTTACTATTCACTTGACACTATTCATTTCCAAGAGGAAACCACTATTCACGTGCATTACTCATGTCATCGTAAATTTAGTTTACGAGTGTTCAAATTCGCGTAACCGTATTGGTTCAGGAGCGAATTCATGCATTTTTATTAGGGACATTTCATACGGACTAGAAATAGTCTGCACATCATCATTAGGGCACTTGCATGCTATTCCACTCGTAGGATAATTAAATTTATACTTTTGGTACAATTAACGATTTACGTACGTTTATTTTAAATAAACGCTAATACGCGAACTATAAATGTGTCAAACATGTCCGACACTCCCGACTATTGTCCCAATATATTTTTATACTCATTTTTATAATATAAAAATTATAATATTAATTTACCCGGTATTTTGGAAATTTATTTATTACGTATCGTACGTTTAACTTAATAACGACGGTTTTCACCAAAATTGAACAATAATCACCCAAACGCTCCGTACTTGTACCCGACATATTTTTACAATTTTTACGACTCTATTACGTCCCGAATAACTTCAATAAAATTTATTTCTAACAAACCCGGTACCCGATTAAACCTAAAACTAACATAACTACACTTTACCACTAACTTTCCCTAATTTAACCCAAGACAACCCCCCCCCCCCCCCTTTCCCTCCTTTATGGACCGGCCAACCCCCCCCCCCCCCCCCATGGTCCTAAAATATCTACTACACCAACCAACTTAAATGCTTACCAAACATTTGTCCCCTAAGTATAAATTAAACTTTTTTCACCATCTTTATCACAAAATCATTTTTACTTGTGCAAGAAAACTTTTCTTCTCTCTTTTTCTTATGGTATAATCGACCAAGGTGGTCAAGGAGCAAGAACAACAAGATTTTACAAGATCTAGGCCTAAACTTGTTTATATAATCATCCTTGTTAGAGTTTTGAAATAAAAACTCAAGGATTAGTAGGTTTTTCATCATCTAAACTCCCTAAACCTTCAAGTAAGTTAACAAACTCATTTTTATGATTTTTACAAGTTATTACCATGTTTATATATATTTCTTACAAGAACTCATTGTCACAACTCACCATTTCAGGTCATTTCAGATCATTTCCCGAACTTTGGAAAAACACTATTCATCAAACACTATTCATCAAAACACTATTCATCAGTTTACTATTCATCATTTTTTGTGTCAGTTTGACATTCAGAGAAGCATTCAGAAATTTTACTATTCATGGAACACTATTCATTGCGGGAAAAGATTTCATCATTCACGTGCATTACACATTTCATCGTAAATTTAGTTTACGAGTGTTCAAATTCGCGTAACCGTATTGGTTCGGGTGCGAATTCATGCATTATCAGTAATGACATTTCATACGGACTGGAGATAGTCTGCATATCATCATAACAGCATTTTCATGTTATACCACTCTTAGGATTTTCAAATTTCTATATTCAGTACATTTAACGTTTTTACGTATAAGTATTTATAGTAAACGTTAACACCCGGTTTATACACGACGAATATATCTAAATATTCCCACAATGGTCCCGACATATTTTTATATCCATTTTAACATCATAAAAGTTATAACATTCAGTTACCCAGTATTTTGGAAATTTATTTTATTTATAACGTACGCGTATGAATATAACAACGGTTTTCGTGAAAACTAAACAATAATCACCCGATCACTCAGTAAATGTACCCAACATATTTTTAACATATTTTCAACATTATTATGACTTTATTTCATCCCGGTTAACTTTGTGAACGTTTATTTCTATTAAACCCGGTACCCGATTTTAACGAATAACACGTAATAACACTTAACGTTACACTAAATTCCTAATTAAATACCAAGTACCCCTACCCCCCCCCCCCCCCTTGGCTCACCATGGCTGGTCCTAAAGTCCTCTCCTAGGTAATTTTATACAAAATCTTAACCTTGTGCATTTATATGTGATTATTATACATTATAAGTTACTACATAATTACATAAACCATAAAATCATAACATACATAATTTTAGAGAATCAAAAAGGCAAAACCTCTTCATCCTTTCACCATATCCACGACCAAACACCAAACTCCATGATCAAGTGATGATCTTTCATAGTTTAAAGCACCAAAGTTATTCATTTTATGGTTCTAATCAAGAATCAAGCAACAAAAACACAAGAACATCAAGCATAATCATCCTATAATCATCTCATTTTTTTCAAGTAAGTTTTCATCTTTATTTTTTCATGGATCATCCTATTTTTACATGTATTACATAAGTATCATGCTAAAAACCATGTACAAGTAGCTATACCACACTTTATTTTGGCTAAAAAGAAACATACAAACCCTAACTTTTTGGTTATGAATCCCCTTGCTCTAATAACTTGGTTAGGAGTCCATGACACCTTAAGAAGGTGTATGGTAGGATTAGATTAGCCATGTGGTGATTACAAGAGGATTGGTGATGGTAGAAATTAGTTTTAAACCTTGAAAACTTGATTTGGAACCTATTTTAGACATGCTGTCCCGTTTTGTAAAAATCTGGAAAATCAGTAAACACCAAGGAAACTTTGGCAAAATTTTTAGAAAATACTTTCAAAAACGAATCCGTAGGCGAAAGAACGGATTAAAAAGAGCTTATAACGAAGAAGTTATGATTTTTGCAAGATTGTTGACGAAAAGTATTTTCTGGAAATTTGTTTGCTGTTGGACGTTTTTCATGGTACAAAAAGAGACTTTAGACGTAACCCGGAGGAGCCGAGCTTTCCAAAATATATTACTACATACTAAGACGTAACCGTGGATATAAAGAACAAGTAAAACGGACAAGTAACGACAAAGATATTCACGTTTGAAAATCGGCTAAAACCATTTTATATTGACAGCTTTTATATAAATTTGGCACAAAAACTACGAAGTACATTTTTGAGCTAGAAGTAATATTAAGTACCAAGCTTTATAACTAATGTAGTATTAGTTATTACGAGTATATTTTCATCATTTCGAGGCGATATTACAAGGATTACAACCCGAGGATTTCAACACTAACATGGAAACATACGATATATATATAAGTATATATATTGCAACTAGCTTATTATATTTTCTAATAGCAATATTTTTCCAAATTCTTGGATTATATATTTTTGATAACAACAAGTGTTTTTCAAAGAGTAGAGTGGTATAGGAACATGTGCATGGACATTCATAACATCATTTCATGATCTAAAGTAGATCGTTCATCATTCACATTAGGTTGCGGCTAGTGTGCGCGCCTTGTTTTTCAGCTCATTACATGTTCATGGTACCATCATATTGGGTTGCAGCAGCAAATTGTTCATTGGTGTTCATTTCATTTCATCACAGTTTCATCAGTTGAGGTGAGTTTTCATAGCCCCGTTTTCAATTCAACATTTTTGATTGTTTTCAAATCCCACGGGGGGAATACATTGCACCATTTTAGTACGAGCCCAAGTATTCAAACACATGTACATAGCTTAAGTTACCTTGCCATGTGATAAGTCCCCTGTAACATCATGAACCGTTAATTTACCGTTAAGCGAGAGTGAGTGGATAGATCTATCGAGGGTGACGCCTCCATCCGTGGTAGTGGATACCAACAGTAAGCGGATGCATGTCATGTCTTTTACATTTGAATGTTTCGGCAGAACATTCGGGAGGGGCATAGAATTTCATCAGTCATAGCTTCGGTGTCATGAGCTTAAGGCTATTGTACAATTTTCACGAGATTTTTATCTTGCATTTTTACTTGTGGTGGCCGTACATCATTACATTTTACAAACCTATGGAATTCACCAACATTCGTGTTGACGTTTTAGCAATGTATTTCAGGTTATTAAGGTAGCTCATGTGACATGCATTTGGACCTTCATGGAGTCGCGGAGTCGACGCGTCTCATCATTATTTCATGCACTTATGTAAACGTTTGATCTAGTATGACTTGTTTTTCATAAACATGCAACACATTTTGGGGACCTCATTTTGTAAACTCTGAATTATTTCAATGATCAAATGCAGTATTTTCCAAACGACACTTTAGGTCGTTCAATGTAACTGTAACTGTGGTGCTATGACAGACACCCCCAGGTATTCCATTCCGCTGCAAGTCAGGTAAATTGGGGGTGTGACAGATTGGCATCAGAGCTAAGGTTATAGCGAACTAGGATGTATCTTGGACCCTAGACTATAACCACATCATCATAGCATCTCATCATTTCATCATAAGTGCATAATCATGATACATGTTGTTTCATACATACCCTGTGCGAGTTATTTATACTCATATCCGTATATGTATATCAGTTTATTGACCTGGTTCACAAGTGACATGTCTTCAGATACTCACCCTGACATCCTTTTATCGGATTCTGACATTGAAAATGCCTTGTCATCTTCCACTACCATTATACCACCAGTTGCATTTACACCACCATTAGTACTATTGATTTGCCATAGGAACAGGGTTTTCCTATCATTCAGCCCGTACATAGAATGCCTTTTGGTAGTGTATTCAGAATTAATCTTAATGGACTTATTAGGATGCTTGTTGCAAGGAAGATAGTGTGTTTTCTTTCCATCACTAGTAGGGCACTTACTACTCAGGTACTATCACCACCATCAGTTACTTATTACACTATTGGCCTTCCCACAGTGTGTACTTTAGTTTTACCTTTTGGATGTCGCGAGGTAGCGCGAAAGAGGGTAGTATTCCATTCACTAGTACCATCATTGTCATTTCCTTTTCCATTCCCATTTGCTCAGACTTCAATCGTTTCGCAACATTTTAGCATTGTCTCATCAGGAATTAGGTTGATTTCGTTTTTGACGAATTAGTAGACTATTACCATTCGACAAGATTCACCCACGTATCCAATACACCATTCAAGCTATTTTACTATCATATGGGGAAATTGTTTTACAGAAAAATTTCTGAAGTAAGCTATTTTATTTCCATCCTATAAATTGATTTTTTCTGTCATTACACCAAGTATTTACAATTATTACGCGAAGCAATTTTCATGTTACTTGAAAGGAAACATCAGGATACCATTTTAATAACAATGCGTTGAACACCATCTAAAACTTTTGAGAAAAGTTATGATATTTTGACAAAATCCAACATCGCATCATTAGTCCTCAATTATACATAGCCTGATCACCTATGTAAAATTCAGGAAGGATTATGCCATGAAGGAAATAATTACCTTTTCAAAGGATTGTTAATAACAATCTTCATTCGAAAGCTTTGTAAACAAAGGAACTCTTTCATAAACATCCCTTTTGCCGAACTATCCCTGGATACTTACCCTACCTGTCACTCACTTAGCCAGTAAGTTGGATTTTCCCATTGACTTCCCTAGAAGAGACTTTCCATATCAATTACATGCATGATTCCTCTATACAATAGAAGCAACGAAAGGATTACAGAACTACTAACCAGGACTAGAAGTATATAGTGAGAGAATTCATAACTTAACAACAATCCTAAGATACTGCGAGACTATCCGAATCACCATCTCTGACTTAGTTGTCAAATTCTATCATTTAAAGGTACTAGCTAGACTGAGCTACAGGATTGAACTCAATATAGATGTCCGCAGGACAACACAATAGAAATAAACCAAGCTTCTAATTGAGACTGTAGAGCATTTCATTTAAACATGGCCTCATCCATACATGAACTTTCCTGCAGTAAATTTTCACAAAGGACAATTGTTTGAATCAAGAATATCGATGTAGATTCCTCTAAGGCCTTATGTCACTAGAAATTTCAGATAACCTCACCTTCATACCAAGCAAGGGATCAAACCGGAACATATCTCCTCATCTACATGGGAAAACAGAATAGACATTCATCGACACAACATCAAGTGATACCTTCGTCTTGCCAATTACAACGATAAACAATTTCAGGACTTAAGTTAGTCTAAATACCTGTACTTGTAGTTATGCCAGATAACCATCAATAGACATTATCCAACCTCAGGAACTAAGTGTTAGACATCTATGCATTTAAGCGAACATTTCCTATTCTACCATTTTATCCTTGTTAGTGTTTTCACTTTTAAATAAAGTTGATGCGTTTACATAAATCACATACCTTGTGGAAAAATGATTTCTGAAATTCCTATTTTGAACAAGTACGATCCTTTTTGGTCAATCTTTAGCAACACTATGGTACAATGAGAAATATACATAAACATCAAACTTTGGTAAGCAGTCTTAATCACAACATGTTTGAAAACATTTTTCTACTTCATAACTACTGAAATTTTGAATCCTCAGGAAAAATATTACTTAGTAAATCATTTGCTCCATTTTTCTAAGTTCGTTTATTCAGAAAAAGATTTCAACCAAAACTCACAATCGCGAGACAAATATCCAGAACCAACTTCTCTACAACATCGCTTATGCATTTAGGAATTGTGACTGGACAATAGAGAATATTTGGAATATGTGATGAAGGAATTAGGAGGAACATCACAAATTGATCACGAACTTCAGTAGTGGAGACCAAACCCAATAGACAAAGAAGGACATATGTCTTATCATCCGTTGGAACAAAACATAAGGAATCAAATTGTTACCTATATTCTATCGCTTTCAGATAACGCCAAGTTCGAAGGACCGAACGTTATGGAATTAGTCACAAAGGTTTATTGTACCCATTTCAGTTGTTCCTGTTAAGGAAACCGTTTCAACTTGGACCTCAGGTAATCATTTCAGGATTTCCTTCAGAAACCCATTTAGTTGTGAACATCACCTATCACCCTCAGAACGATGGTCAAAGCGAGAGAACAATTCAAACATAGGAAGGTATGCTCAGAGCATGAGTGATTGACCCTAGAAATGGTTGGACTAATCATTTAACATAAATCAAATTCATATACAACAATAGTTATCACACCAACAGCGAGAAACTGGCAGAAGTTAGATTGGTACATAACACATATCATTTGGATTGGATATCCTGAACAACAAACCATCCAGATTCAGGTAAGAGAACAAACTAAGTTAAAAGCATTGCCTTGGATTGGCATGATACAAATTGGATAACAAGAGAAGTTGAACCTTTAGCATATTGGACCATTTAAGATTCATTTTAGAATCGACCAACTAGCATACAAACTTGAGTTCTGGCAGAATTCAGCAGTATATATTACCAGTACCACATTTGAAACCTTAAGAAGCGCAGACCATCGATTGATGGGCCAAACTCAGAAAAAGCTCAACTCACTAGTTTAGTAGGCATTCATGAGATAACCAGAAATTTTCTACAAGTCAAGAATCAGTTACAAGTTCAATAAGTCGTAAACCATTAAAACTTCAAGTTCTGCAGAGTTATGCAGAAAGTTCTGCCTAGGAAAGGCATGTTATCATTCAGAAAACTTGGAAAGTTAAACCCAATATACACTGGACCATTTATATTTTGACAGAGAAGGCATAGTGGCCGTCAGACTTGAACATAGTCAGAGAACAACAGGATTACACGAACATATTTCACATTTTCAGATCCCCAGAAATGACTTACAGATGAGTCACTCATGATTCCATTGGAAGGGATCCATCCCAAATGACAATCTCAGACCTTGTAAGAGAACCAACAGAAACCATGGACCGTGTGGTCAAACAGTTGAATCAGAGTTGAATTCCTATCGTTAGAGTTCGCTGGAATTCACGAATATCATCACCTTTTCACCAATACGTTTTCAGAGACCAACATAAACTGAACTTCGGGACGAAGTTCCATTTAGAGGGGAAGACTGTCACAACTCACCATTTCAGGTCATTTCAGATCATTTCCCGAACTTTGGAAAAACACTATTCATCAAACACTATTCATCAAAACACTATTCATCAGTTTACTATTCATCATTTTTGGTGTCAGTTTGACATTCAGAGAAGCATTCAGAAATTTTACTATTCATGGAACACTATTCATTGCGGGAAAAGATTTCATCATTCACGTGCATTACACATTTCATCGTAAATTTAGTTTACGAGTGTTCAAATTCGCGTAACCGTATTGGTTCGGGTGCGAATTCATGCATTATCAGTAATGACATTTCATACGGACTGGAGATAGTCTGCATATCATCATAACAGCATTTTCATGTTATACCACTCTTAGGATTTTCAAATTTCTATATTCAGTACATTTAACGTTTTTACGTATAAGTATTTATAGTAAACGTTAACACCCGGTTTATACACGACGAATATATCTAAATATTCCCACAATGGTCCCGACATATTTTTATATCCATTTTAACATCATAAAAGTTATAACATTCAGTTACCCAGTATTTTGGAAATTTATTTTATTTATAACGTACGCGTATGAATATAACGACGGTTTTCGTGAAAACTAAACAATAATCACCCGATCACTCAGTAAATGTACCCAACATATTTTTAACATATTTTCAACATTATTATGACTTTATTTCATCCCGGTTAACTTTGTGAACGTTTATTTCTATTAAACCCGGTACCCCGATTTTAACGAATAACACGTAATAACACTTAACGTTACACTAAATTCCTAATTAAATACCAAGTACCCCTACCCCCCCCCCCCCCCCTTGGCTCACCATGGCTGGTCCTAAAGTCCTCTCCTAGGTAATTTTATACAAAATCTTAACCTTGTGCATTTATATGTGATTATTATACATTATAAGTTACTACATAATTACATAAACCATAAAATCATAACATACATAATTTTAGAGAATCAAAAAGGCAAAACCTCTTCATCCTTTCACCATATCCACGACCAAACACCAAACTCCATGATCAAGTGATGATCTTTCATAGTTTAAAGCACCAAAGTTATTCATTTTATGGTTCTAATCAAGAATCAAGCAACAAAAACACAAGAACATCAAGCATAATCATCCTATAATCATCTCATTTTTTTCAAGTAAGTTTTCATCTTTATTTTTTCATGGATCATCCTATTTTTACATGTATTACATAAGTATCATGCTAAAAACCATGTACAAGTAGCTATACCACACTTTATTTTGGCTAAAAAGAAACATACAAACCCTAACTTTTTGGTTATGAATCCCCTTGCTCTAATAACTTGGTTAGGAGTCCATGACACCTTAAGAAGGTGTATGGTAGGATTAGATTAGCCATGTGGTGATTACAAGAGGATTGGTGATGGTAGAAATTAGTTTTAAACCTTGAAAACTTGATTTGGAACCTATTTTAGACATGCTGTCCCGTTTTGTAAAAATCTGGAAAATCAGTAAACACCAAGGAAACTTTGGCAAAATTTTTAGAAAATACTTTCAAAAACGAATCCGTAGGCGAAAGAACGGATTAAAAAGAGCTTATAACGAAGAAGTTATGATTTTTGCAAGATTGTTGACGAAAAGTATTTTCTGGAAATTTGTTTGCTGTTGGACGTTTTTCATGGTACAAAAAGAGACTTTAGACGTAACTCGGAGGAGCCGAGCTTTCCAAAATATATTACTACATACTAAGACGTAACCGTGGATATAAAGAACAAGTAAAACGGACAAGTAACGACAAAGATATTCACGTTTGAAAATCGGCTAAAACCATTTTATATTGACAGCTTTTATATAAATTTGGCACAAAAACTACGAAGTACATTTTTGAGCTAGAAGTAATATTAAGTACCAAGCTTTATAACTAATGTAGTATTAGTTATTACGAGTATATTTTCATCATTTCGAGGCGATATTACAAGGATTACAACCCGAGGATTTCAACACTAACATGGAAACATACGATATATATATAAGTATATATATTGCAACTAGCTTATTATATTTTCTAATAGCAATATTTTTCCAAATTCTTGGATTATATATTTTTGATAACAACAAGTGTTTTTCAAAGAGTAGAGTGGTATAGGAACATGTGCATGGACATTCATAACATCATTTCATGATCTAAAGTAGATCGTTCATCATTCACATTAGGTTGCGGCTAGTGTGTGCGCCTTGTTTTTCAGCTCATTACATGTTCATGGTACCATCATATTGGGTTGCAGCAGCAAATTGTTCATTGGTGTTCATTTCATTTCATCACAGTTTCATCAGTTGAGGTGAGTTTTCATAGCCCCGTTTTCAATTCAACATTTTTGATTGTTTTCAAATCCCACGGGGGGAATACATTGCACCATTTTAGTACGAGCCCAAGTATTCAAACACATGTACATAGCTTAAGTTACCTTGCCATGTGATAAGTCCCCTGTAACATCATGAACCGTTAATTTACCGTTAAGCGAGAGTGAGTGGATAGATCTATCGAGGGTGACGCCTCCATCCGTGGTAGTGGATACCAACAGTAAGCGGATGCATGTCATGTCTTTTACATTTGAATGTTTCGGCAGAACATTCGGGAGGGGCATAGAATTTCATCAGTCATAGCTTCGGTGTCATGAGCTTAAGGCTATTGTACAATTTTCACGAGATTTTTATCTTGCATTTTTACTTGTGGTGGCCGTACATCATTACATTTTACAAACCTATGGAATTCACCAACATTCGTGTTGACGTTTTAGCAATGTATTTCAGGTTATTAAGGTAGCTCATGTGACATGCATTTGGACCTTCATGGAGTCGCGGAGTCGACGCGTCTCATCATTATTTCATGCACTTATGTAAACGTTTGATCTAGTATGACTTGTTTTTCATAAACATGCAACACATTTTGGGGACCTCATTTTGTAAACTCTGAATTATTTCAATGATCAAATGCAGTATTTTCCAAACGACACTTTAGGTCGTTCAATGTAACTGTAACTGTGGTGCTATGACAGACACCCCCAGGTATTCCATTCCGCTGCAAGTCAGGTAAATTGGGGGTGTGACACTCATGCATATAATGGCTTATACCACTTTATTTTGTACATATGTAACTTTGAAGCCCTAGAAATGGACACATAAGAAACCCTTGTTAGACCTAGTGGATTGATGATGTTTAAGGACCCATGACACCTTAAGAAGGTGTATGGTAGGTTTAGACTAGCTTTGTGGTGTTTGAAAGTGGATTGAATGAAGATGGAACTAGATTAGAACCCTAGAAATGGTTTTTGAAACTTTTGATATACCTACTGTCCCTATTTTAATTTCGTGGGAAAATCAGTAGATGGTGACCAAGTTTTGACCAAAGATTTAGAAAATACATTCAAAAACGAAACTTTGGGCGAAAGAACGGATTAAAACGAGCTTATAACGAAGGAGATATGATTTTTGCAAATTTAACGACGAAAACTACTTTTACAAAAACTGCTTGCTGTTTGGCAGATTTCAATGGGTAAAAAGAAGTGTTAAACGTAACCTAAAGGAGCCGAGTTATCAAAAATATACTAGTATATACAAATACGAATCCGTGGACATAAAGAACAAGGAAAACGAGCCTAAAACGACCAAGTTATACCCATTTTAACATCGTCAAAACTATATATATATATATATGGACACAAATAAAAATAATAACTTACGTACTAAATGGTATATTTTCTCGAAATGTTACTAAGGACTATTTTCTTATCAAATGAATACGTATGACCCAAGAGAATATTTATACGACTTAACGACGTTATTTCAAGGCTTTCGATACAAGAATGTAACGCTAACATTTTCTTACGAGATAACATGACAAGTTATATACTCCTATATATGGATTTATTTTTCCTAAGTATGGAAACTATTTTACCATGACGATAACTAGTATTTCTAAATTACGAGTGGTATAGGTATCATGTGCATGTGCATTCACTACATTACGGCTTGATCTTAATTAGATCGCGATTATTCATTTAGGTTGCGGCTAGTGTACGCGCCTCATTGTCCCGACTACTCTTACATCATTGTACCATCGTTGTACCATCCTTTTGAGGTGAGTTCTCATAGCCCCGTTTTAATTACTTGTTTTGATTTTAAATCCCACGGGGGAGAATACATTGCACAATTATTTTTGTACATGCCCAAGTATATCAAATTCCATACATTGCTTAAGTTGTCTTACTACCAAGTTAAGTCCCCTTATATATATCATGGACCGTTAATTATAGCTAAGCGAGAGTGAGTGGATAGATCTATCGAGGGTGACGCCTCCATTCGTGTTTGGGTTGCTCCAAACGGACGAATGCATTTCATGTCTTAACGAATTGAGTGTCTGGTAAACACTCTGGTGGGGCCATTACTAAGTCTAGCTTCGGGGTCATGAGCTTAAGAGCCAATGTAGCATTTTTGACATTCGTGTCGGTTTACTTATTACTTGTGGCTTATGTACTTACGATTTACTTACAAACCTATGATTATTCACCAACTTTATGTTGACCGTTTTTCGCAATGTATTTCTCAGGTAACTAAGGCATATTCTCATGGCATTGCATGGAGTCACTTTGTGTATCAAGGATGACGCGTCTCTTTTGGATTTCATGCACTTTGAACTATCGTTTGATTGTACTAAATTATTCCCTTAAACCTTTTCCAACTTTTGGGACCTATGTCTTTATAACTCTGATTATATTTTGAATGAATCAAACGACGTATTTTAAAACGACACTTTAGGTCGTTCAATATTTCCTTGCTTGTGTGCTATGATCCGTTACACCCTCAGGTATTCCATTCCGCTGCCATTCAGGTATTTTGGGGGTGTGACAGATTGGTACCAAAGCTAAGGTTATAGCGAACTAGGATGCATCATGGACCCTAGACTATAACCACACCATCATAGCATATCATCATTTCATCATAAGTGCATATTTACTTATTTCAGGTGATTCCATTGTTATGAGTTATTTATTTTTATTTCACCTTGATTATCACAGAGACATGTCTTCGAATCCAAACACTGTCATACTTTACACTATATCAGACTCTGATGATGAGGGCTCTGTGTCCTCCACTGCTGTTTCACCACTTGTTTCTCCTACACCTGAGTTGCCACTTTTGGCGTCAGATGCTGATACCGAGCCTTTCGAGGAGGAGGAGACGGCTCCTACTCCCCATGTCCATCCTACTATACCTACTGACATACCATCATCCCCTACTACTACTATCCATTCAGAGCCGAGACTTATGTTTCCTAGGGATAAGACTATCCAGACTGCTAGGAAGAGAGTTCGTTATGCTACATCTACTTATAGGAGTCTCCCTAGTCCTACTGTGCCTACACCACCACCACCAGCCATACCCACTACCACTCCTATAGCTACCTCACTCTTGCCGCTCAGGAAGCGTGCAAGGCTTACCACCCCAGATTCACCCATTACCGAGACTGCTGACCTTTTACCACCACCAGTGTACCACATAGGTGAGAGTTCTAGAGCGGCTGCAGCTAGGGATCCTACAGCCGTTACACTAGAGGATCAGTTGGATGCTCAGCAGGAGCAAGTCGATAGCTTGGGGTATAGAGTTGATGAGATTATTACTACTCGACTTGAGACTGTCGAGGAGCAGGTTGAGGATTTGATTCAGGGCAGGGTTAGTATTGATGTGTCTTACCATGGACTCGAGGCACGACAGTTGAGGCACCAGGAGCAGATTGAGCTACTTAGGGATGAGTTACCTGAGATTCGAGATAGAGCTCAGGCGACACAGGAGACTCAGTGGGAGCAGGTAGACCAGTTGACATTGCTTCGAGAGAGGTTGGTTGTATTGGAGCGTAGAGATGCTTCTTTTCAGTTACGAGTGGAGCATCTTGAGGAGATCGTGGTTGCGATGGATCGTGAGATTCGCCGCTTGAGGGGAGAGCCTGGACCATCTAGAGCACCTGGAGGAGCCTAGACGTAGACTGGTATTATATTAGCTTTTATTATTTTCCTAGTCCCGGGGTGTGGGACATAGTTCAAGAACTTGTAGTCTTTTGGTTGTTGTACAAACAAATATATCAAGTGCGACTCTACTATGTTGGAAATGTTGTGCTATATATATTATATCGGTCCATGTAGGCCGAAATTTTCATGTATTATATTCATGTGTTGTGATTATATTTATGATGTTTCGTGGTTGCTCTTTATTATTATCGTATTTATACAGGTTGTGGTTGTATATATACATGTCGTGGTTGTATTTATACAGGTTGTGGTTGTATATATACATGTCGTGGTTGTATCTAGACAGATTGTGGTTGTATTCGTATATGTCGTGGTTGTATTTATACTTGTTGTGGTTGTATATATTTATACATGTTGTGGGTGTATATCTTTGGTTCGATGACTATTTCTATTATGATTTCTCTCATGGTTATTTCCATTATGATTTATCAGAAATATGGCACCAAGGAAGAGTAAGACTGCACCAGAAACCCCCACTATGACTCAAGCCGCTATCCGCAAGTTGGTCAAGGATAGTATTGCAGAAGCTCTGGAGGTTGAGAGAGCTGAGGTTGCTGCTAGGGCTGCTGAGACTGCTTCTAATATAGGAGCAGTTGAACCAACCGCTGCTAAGCGGGAATGTACATGGAAAGATTTCAAGATTAGTGATCCTATCAAGTTTAAGGGCACTGAAGGAGCGGTTGCTTTGATCCGCTGGTTCGAAAAGACTGAGAATGTATTCCTTATGTGCGGATGCCCGGACGTCAGCAAGGTAAAATTTGCTACAGGTATGCTTCTTGATGACGCTATGTCTTGGTGGAATTCGTATGCTCAGCCGATTGGTATGGAGAATGCTTACAAGCTCACTTGGGAGGAATTCAAGAAACTGATGTCTAAAAAGTTTTGCCCTCGTACTGAGATACAGAAATTGGAAACAGAATTCTATGGGCTTGTGACTAAAGGTGATGACATCGAGACCTATTTCAGAAGGTTTCAAGAGTTGGCTGCACTATGTCCAACTATGGTTCCCGACGATGAGAAAAAGATGGAAAACTTTGTTGGTGGATTGCCTGAAAGTGTTCGAGGAGATGTGATTTCTTTTGACCCTCAATCAATGGAAGAGGCTATTCGTATAACTCAGAAACTCATGGTCCAAGTGGTCAAAGGGAAAGCTGCTGTCAACAACAATAACCGATCAAACAACACCAACTACAACAACACTCGAAACAACAACAACTATAACAACAATCGGAACCACAACTACCCCAATAACCGAAACAACAACCCAAACAATAACAACAACAACAAGAGAAGGTTTGACTACAATCAAGGTGGAAACGCTATTCAGCCGCCACCTAAGAGGCAAGAAGTGGCAAAGGCCTATGCTGCGGGACCGACTGAAAGGAAAGGATATGAGGGTAATTTACCCAAGTGCGAAAGGTGTCAGAAGCATCATAACCCAGGACGTTGCCCAGATCTATGTGGCAACTGCAAGAAGGCTGGTCACTACACCAAAGATTGCAAGAGTCCAAACTTTGGTGGCAATCAGAAACCACCGGTAACGTGTTTTGGCTGTGGAGAACTTGGACACTTTAGGAATGAGTGCCCAAAGAAGAAGAATCAAGGAACTGGAAACCAAAATGGAATGGCTCGAGGAAGAGCTTATGTTATGGGAGGAGACGATGTCAAAGAAGACCCGAATGTTGTTGCGGGTACGTTCCTCGTTAATAATCGTTATGCATCCATTTTATTTGATTCAGGAACGGATAGAAGTTTTGTTTCTATTGCATTTGCACCCTTACTTAACATAGAACCGACCCCATTAGACATTTCCTATATCGTTGAATTAGCCGATGGGTCTTTAGTTAACACCAACACCATTGTCTGTGGTTGCACCATAAATTTCCTAAACCATCCATTCAATATAGACCTTATGCCCGTAGAACTTGGAAGTTTCGACGTTGTTATCGGCATGGATTGGTTATCTCGGCATCGAGCGAGAATTATTTGTGATGAGAAAGTTGTTCACCTTCCTTTTAACGGTGAAACTTTGGTTGTTCGTGGAGAGCGAAGTGGAACTAGACTCAGTATTATATCGTGCATTAAAACCGAGAAGTACATAAAGAAGGGTTGTTATGCATTCTTGGCTCACATCACGGAGAAGAAGTCGGATGAGAAACGACTTGAAGATGTGCCAATTGTTAAGGAATTTCAAGAAGTTTTTCCGGAAGAATTGCCAGGACTTCCGCCTACACGCCAAGTTGAGTTTCAAATCGAATTAGTGCCAGGAGCTGCACCAATTGCACGAGCACCGTATAGACTTGCACCTTCGGAAATGCAAGAATTGTCGAATCAACTACAAGAACTTTTGGACAAAGGATTCATTAGACCGAGTTCCTCGCCTTGGGGAGCGCCGGTTTTGTTTGTGAAGAAAAAGGACGGAACTTTCAGAATGTGCATCGACTATCGTGAGCTGAACAAGTTAACGGTGAAGAACCGTTATCCACTCCCCAGAATCGACGACTTGTTCGACCAGTTACAAGGTTCTAGTTTTTATTCCAAGATTGATTTAAGATCCGGTTACCATCAACTTAAGGTTCGGGAAGAGGATATCCCGAAGACGGCATTTAGAACACGCTATGGTCATTATGAGTTTCAAGTGATGCCTTTTGGATTGACCAACGCACCTGCGGTATTATGGATCTCATGAATAGGGTGTGCAAACCGTATCTTGATAAGTTTGTGATCGTATTCATTGACGATATCTTGATTTATTCCATGAGTAAGGAAGATCACGAAGAACACCTCAGAACAATCTTGGAACTACTCAAGAAGGAGCAGTTGTATGCCAAGTTTTCAAAGTGTGATTTTTGGATACGAAGAGTTCAATTTCTTGGCCATGTCATTGACAGCCAAGGTTTACAAGTCGACCCAGCAAAGATCGAGGCAGTTAAGGATTGGGCTACGCCCAAGTCTCCTACGGAAATTCGTCAATTCCTAGGACTTGCCGGATATTACAGAAGGTTTATTGAAGGGTTTTCTAAGATAGCGAAGTCGTTGACAAAGCTGACACAAAAGAATGAAAAGTACGAGTGGGGAGAAAAACAAGAGTCCGCATTTCAATTATTGAAACAAAAGCTTTGTAGCGCACCGATTTTGTCACTACCTGAAGGTATTGAGAACTTTGTGGTATATTGCGATGCTTCGCATCAAGGACTTGGAGCTGTGCTAATGCAAAACGAGAAGGTGGTAGCTTATGCATCTAGACAGCTTAAGATACACGAGAAGAATTACACTACGCACGACTTGGAGTTGGGTGCGGTAGTTTTTGCACTCAAGATTTGGAGACACTACCTTTATGGTACCAAGTGCGTAATTTTTACCGACCACAAGAGCTTACAGCATATACTTGATCAGAAGGAACTCAACATGAGACAACGTCGTTGGCTAGAGTTGTTGAGTGATTACGATTGTGAAATCCGATATCACCCGGGAAAAGCAAATGTTGTAGCAGATGCACTTAGCCGGAAAGAACGACTCAAACCTTTGAGAGTTAGGTCATTGGGAATGACTATCATTTCGCCATTACCATCAAAAATTCTAGAAGCTCAGATTGAGGCTCTCAAGGAAGAAAACCGACCACATGAGAAGCTTTATGGTATGCCAGAAAGCGATAATGGCTTTGTAAAGAGATCAGATGGAGTGTTATGCTTCAAGGACCGAAGTTGGATACCACTCTATGGTGGAGTGCGAGAATTGATTATGCATGAATCACACAAGTCGAAGTACTCTATTCATCCAGGTTCTGATAAGATGTATCAGGATCTCAAAAAGCTTTATTGGTGGCCGAACATGAAAGCAGAAATAGCTACGTATGTCAGCAAATGTCTTACTTGTGCTAAAGTGAAAGCCGAGTACCAGAAACCGTCAGGGTTACTTCAACAACCAGAAATTCCACAATGGAAGTGGGAACGTATTGCTATGGACTTTGTCACTAAACTTCCAAAGACGTCAGGAGGTTTCGATGCTATTTGGGTAATCATTGATCGACTTACCAAATCAGCTCATTTCATACCCATTAGAGAGACTTATTCTATGGAACAACTTGCTAGACTTTATGTCAAGGAAATAGTCTCAAGATACGGTGCACCAGTTTCCATCATTTCCGACAGAGATAGTCGTTTTACTTCAAACTTTTGGCGGTCATTACAAGATTCTTTTGGATCCAAGTTAGACATGAGCACTGCTTACCATCCTCAGACCGATGGTCAGAGCGAGAGAACTATTCAGACACTTGAGGACATGCTTAGAGCATGTGTGATTGACTTTGGAAATGGTTGGGCTAACCATTTGCCGTTGATCGAATTTTCCTACAACAACAGTTACCATTCAAGCATAAAGGCTGCACCATTCGAGGCACTATATGGTCGTAAGTGTCGATCTCCAGTTTGTTGGGCCGAAGTCGGTGAAGTACAATGTACTGGCCCGGAGATGGTACAAGAAACAACAGAAAAGATAATTCAGATTCGAGAGAGACTCGAAACTGCTAGAAGTCGACAGAAAAGCTACGCAGATGTTCGACGCAAACCATTGGAATTTCAGGTCGGAGACAAGGTTATGTTGAAAGTCTCGCCTTGGAAGGGCGTGATACGATTTGGAAAATGCGGGAAGTTGAACCCGAGATACATTGGGTCATTCAAGATCCTGGAGAGGATTGGTCCGGTTGCTTACAAGCTTGAACTTCCATCAGAACTTAGCAACGTACACAACACGTTTCATGTTTCGAACCTCAAGAAATGTCTTTCGGACGAGTCTGCTATTATACCATTAGAAGAAATACAACTCGATGACAAGCTTAACTTTGTGGAAGAACCAGTTGAAATAATGGATCGCGAGATCAAACAGTTGAAACAAAGTCGAATTCCGATCGTGAAGGTTCGTTGGAATTCTCGAAGAGGACCCGAGTTTACTTGGGAACGAGAAGACCAAATGCGACGCAAGTATCCACAACCTTTCACCGAGCCTAGTACCGAGACCAACACTAACTGAATTCAGGGACTGAATTCCTTTTTGGATGGGCGACTGTCACAACCCACAATTTCAGGTCATTTTTCCAAACTTCGACATTCTACTATTCACAAATTACTATTCATCGATCACTATTCATCGTTTTTTAGGTCAATTTGACATTCCGAGACACATTCAGAAATTTTACTATTCACTTGACACTATTCATTTCCGAGAGGAAACCACTATTCACGTGCATTACTCATGTCATCGTAAATTTAGTTTACGAGTGTTCAAATTCGCGTAACCGTATTGGTTCAGGAGCGAATTCATGCATTTTTATTAGGGACATTTCATACGGACTAGAAATAGTCTGCACATCATCATTAGGGCACTTGCATGCTATTCCACTCGTAGGATAATTAAATTTATACTTTTGGTACAATTAACGATTTACGTACGTTTATTTTAAATAAACGCTAATACGCGAACTATAAATGTGTCAAACATGTCCGACACTCCCGACTATTGTCCCAATATATTTTTATACTCATTTTTATAATATAAAAATTATAATATTAATTTACCCGGTATTTTGGAAATTTATTTATTACGTATCGTACGTTTAACTTAATAACGACGGTTTTCACCAAAATTGAACAATAATCACCCAAACGCTCCGTACTTGTACCCGACATATTTTTACAATTTTTACGACTCTATTACGTCCCGAATAACTTCAATAAAATTTATTTCTAACAAACCCGGTACCCGATTAAACCTAAAACTAACATAACTACACTTTACCACTAACTTTCCCTAATTAAACCCAAGACAACCCCCCCCCCTTTCCCTCCTTTATGGACCGGCCAACCCCCCCCCCCCCCCCCCCCCCCATGGTCCTAAAATATCTACTACACCAACCAACTTAAATGCTTACCAAACATTTGTCCCCTAAGTATAAATTAAACTTTTTTCACCATCTTTATCACAAAATCATTTTTACTTGTGCAAGAAAACTTTTCTTCTCTCTTTTTCTTATGGTATAATCGACCAAGGTGGTCAAGGAGCAAGAACAACAAGATTTTACAAGATCTAGGCATAAACTTGTTTATATAATCATCCTTGTTAGAGTTTTGAAATAAAAACTCAATGATTAGTAGGTTTTTCATCATCTAAACTCCCTAAACCTTCAAGTAAGTTAACAAACTCATTTTTATGATTTTTACAAGTTATTACCATGTTTATATATATTTCTTACAAGAACTCATGCATATAATGGCTTATACCACTTTATTTTGTACATATGTAACTTTGAAGCCCTAGAAATGGACACATAAGAAACCCTTGTTAGACCTAGTGGATTGATGATGTTTAAGGACCCATGACACCTTAAGAAGGTGTATGGTAGGTTTAGACTAGCTTTGTGGTGTTTGAAAGTGGATTGAATGAAGATGGAACTAGATTAGAACCCTAGAAATGGTTTTTGAAACTTTTGATATACCTACTGTCCCTATTTTAATTTCGTGGGAAAATCAGTAGATGGTGACCAAGTTTTGACCAAATATTTAGAAAATACATTCAAAAACGAAACTTTGGGCGAAAGAACGGATTAAAACGAGCTTATAATGAAGGAGATATGATTTTTGCAAATTTAACGACGAAAACTACTTTTACAAAAACTGCTTGCTGTTTGGCAGATTTCAATGGGTAAAAAGAAGTGTTAAACGTAACCTAAAGGAGCCGAGTTATCAAAAATATACTAGTATATACAAAGACGAATCCGTGGACATAAAGAACAAGGAAAACGAGCCTAAAACGACCAAGTTATACCCATTTTAACATCGTCAAAACTATATATATATATATATGGACACAAATAAAAATAATAACTTACGTACTAAATGGTATATTTTATCGAAATGTTACTAAGGACTATTTTCTTATCAAATGAATACGTATGACCCAAGATAATATTTATATGACTTAACGACGTTATTTCAAGGCTTTCGATACAAGAATGTAACGCTAACATTTTCTTACGAGATAACATGACAAGTTATATACTCCTATATATGGATTTATTTTTCCTAAGTATGGAAACTATTTTACCATGACGATAACTAGTATTTCTAAATTACGAGTGGTATAGGTATCATGTGCATGTGCATTCACTACATTACGGCTTGATCTTAATTAGATCGCGATTATTCATTTAGGTTGCGGCTAGTGTACGCGCCTCATTGTCCCGACTACTCTTACATCATTGTACCATCGTTGTACCATCCTTTTGAGGTGAGTTCTCATAGCCCCGTTTTAATTACTTATTTGATTTTAAATCCCACGGGGGAGAATACATTGCACAATTATTTTTGTACATGCCCAAGTATATCAAATTCCATACATTGCTTAAGTTGCCTTACTACCAAGTTAAGTCCCCTTATATATATCATGGACCGTTAATTATAGCTAAGCGAGAGTGAGTGGATAGATCTATCGAGGGTGACGCCTCCATTCGTGTTTGGGTTGCTCCAAACGGACGAATGCATTTCATGTCTTAACGAATTGAGTGTCTGGTAAACACTCTGGTGGGGCCATTACTAAGTCTAGCTTCGGGGTCATGAGCTTAAGAGCCAATGTAGCATTTTTGACATTCGTGTCGGTTTACTTATTACTTGTGGCTTATGTACTTACGATTTACTTACAAACCTATGATTATTCACCAACTTTATGTTGACCGTTTTTCGCAATGTATTTCTCAGGTAACTAAGGCATATTCTCATGGCATTGCATGGAGTCACTTTGTGTATCAAGGATGACGCGTCTCTTTTGGATTTCATGCACTTTGAACTATCGTTTGATTGTACTAAATTATTCCCTTAAACCTTTTCCAACTTTTGGGACCTATGTCTTTATAACTCTGATTATATTTTGAATGAATCAAACGACGTATTTTAAAACGACACTTTAGGTCGTTCAATATTTCCTTGCTTGTGTGCTATGATCCGTTACACCCTCAGGTATTCCATTCCGCTGCCATTCAGGTATTTTGGGGGTGTGACAGTTTATATCACTTCTCCCCCTTTTTGTTAGCATCAAAAAGGTTATCCCATGTTAATGTAAACTCCCCCTCGAAGTATACTCCCCCTCGTTTTGAGGCCAAAAGGAATCGAGATATGGATATCATGCAAAAATATTTAGTGGCAAGCAACATATATATGTATATAGCATGCAAGAGTAGTGACTAAATATAACCATAACATTAATAATATGAAAAAAGTACATCAAGCATTGCATTAACAACCATAACAAGTAATGCAACTAACAAAAGCCTTAAAGGCTTAGAATCATCATTAAAGTAAAAGACCAAGTCTCAAACATGAGAGTCCTCTCTAGAGCTTGTCATCCAAAAAGATTTAACACAATTTTATTTGTGAAACACCAAGCATGTTTAATTGGGAGGAATGGATGGTGAACATGGAGATGGTGATGGTGGAGGTGTGTTTGTTGATGGTGGTGGAGGTGTTGTGTTTGTTGTTGGTGGTTGATGCAACATGTTTTCAATATGAGAAAACATGTATTGGATCTCATCTCTTAATCCGAACACAATTGTTCGGTTGTGAATGCAACAAAGGCAAGTGTCTCCATGAGCTTCAAGTAAGCTCCATGGGACGGGGTTATAGGTTGGTGGGTTGATAGGAGATGATGAGAAATGTGCATCAAGAGGTGTTAATGGTGATAATGAGAGAGTGAGTGCAAGAGATGTGTTCTCATTGGTAGGTTGTGATGGTTGATCAATTGTTGGAGGAGATAAGTGGGTGTTGATGTAGTCATTTATGGATGAAGTGGATGGTATGGAGGAAGTGGAGTTTCCATTTGTTGAAGGTGTTTTGGAGGGTGCATTTGGTGCACTAGGAGATGAACATTGAGGTGGTGGAGATGGAGTGGTGTTGTCTTCATTTGTAAGATCAATGAAGAGTTGTTTGGGTGGAATGATGACAAGTTTTTGTTTCTTGGCATTGTTTGAATAGGTGGTTCTTGGTGATGACATGATGATATTTGATGAATGTTTGAGGATGATGGAATGTGAATTAAACATGCATGGAGATTATATAGTGGGAAAACATGTTTAGAAGTGGAATTAATTTGAAATTGTAATGTTATATTCCAAAATCAGTTTAGTTTTTAAGGGAAATGGTAGCTGGGACTAGCAAAAGGGATCACAAGATGCAAAAGAAAACAGTGTAAAAACTGTTCCAGATGGCCGGTCCCCTTAAATGGAGGCCGGTCCCCTTAATTTTAAGGGGGCCGCCCTTTATGATTTAAGGGGGCCGCCCATCTGACGACCCAGAAACCAAAATTTTCAAAAATTTTCTGGAAAAATGTTATGTTCTGTTTTGTATTTGCAGCAAGCTCTATTTGGACATTTCACATTTGTTTTGGTCTATTAGAAAGCATACATGTCATATATTTATATAAACATTAACTAATCATGCAAACATATATATATAGATTAAGAGAAGCACGCATTAAAAAGCATATATTAAAAGCAATCAAGTTAGCATCCTAAACAAATATCCAAATAACAAGTACTTCCGATCATACTTCGGACAAATAGCATACAAGACATAAAAATTAAATATTGTTTAACAAATATAGTCCAAGCATATCATTTCTTTTTCTTCCCGAAGATACCTTTCAAAGTCTTTCCAATAGATTTGAAGCCACCTCTAACTTCTTCGTGCAAGCTCTTTTGTCTTCTAAGCATCTCGGTAGTTCGTTCATGAAGCACTTCTTCGTTTTGATCACTAGGAGATGGGGTAGAATACTCGGGATAGTCAAGATCCTCTAAATTGTCAACGAACTCAGAAAACGAAGGTGTACTAGTATCATGGATGTTTTCCTCCTCATCGTCATCGTCTTGCCTTGAGGATGATCCATGAAATCTATGACGACGAGGTTTACCCTTGTCACTTCGAGTTCGTCGAGCTTGTTTTAGAGCGAGAGGACGTAGAGTGGGGTACATGGACTCATAGATACTATTGTCAAGATCGGGGTAGTACTCGATAACATGACGATAGAGACGAGTGAGGAACATTCCATATGGAAGATTGGCTTTGGGAGTTTTTCTAGCACACTCAATCCGTTTAATGAAGAAGTAGGCCAAATTGTACGGTTTTTCGACAGCTATACAATACAACATGTGAGCAAGGCAAGCCGGGAGATGGTCCCGGTGACCTCAGGTACCAAACGCATTCTCACGAATGAGTTCTTCCCAACGCTTCATGTGGGGGCTTAATTCTTTGAGGAGAAGTTGGTATGGAGAGATTTGAACGTTTTTTGGATTTTATTTTTCGGCTTGTGGTGGCACGGTCCACACCAAGGATTTGACGAATTTCGTCGGGATGAGGAATTTTGTCGAAATAGGGACCGAAGGTTGGTCGATAGCGATTAAGAGATTCGAGGTCCCACTCGTTTGTGAAAACGGCTTGACCTCTAAAAGGAATTTGGAGGATATGACCAAATTGTTCGAGAGTGAGGGTGATAAATTCATTTTGAATCATGAAAGAGATGGTGATGAAACCAAGATCATTGGTTTGGACGGTGACTTGGCTATAGAAATCCATTATGAAACGAGGAATGATAGGTTCATTTATTTCATAAAGACAATTGAAGTTGATGCTTGTAAACACGCGATTTATGTAGTCGGATTGAGTAAAAGCAAGATCTACTACACGTCCTTCATGAACATTTCTATCTTCAATTTGACGATATATAAGTCCAATGGAAGGAGATGTAGTAGGGAGTTGGGAAACTTTAGGAATGTAGTTTTTAGTGTGAGAAAGATCTTCGGTAGTTGCTTTGGGCATTTTCACCTAAACACATCAACAATACAAAAAGACCAAAATAAATATAAAGAAAGATAAAAGTATATGTTTATTGTTAAGGCTTATGTTGGAACGTAAACATACTTCGTTACTAATCCTAAGAAGTAGATTACCATGTTCCTTAATATTGTTTTTAACTCGTTCTAGATATACTTTACGATGTTTAATGAGTAGTTATGGACAAATCCAAATGCCCCTTTAAACATCTTAATATATCATGAAATTTACTAGATTTACAATAGATTGTAAAACTAGCTATTTCTTGCGAGTTTCTTATGCATGTGATTTGTTTTTGAAAAAGATGGTTTGTATTTTTACTTAAAAATGTCATTTTTAGTAATAAACCAAACGCTTCCTTAACTATTGACTTATACCCCTAGTATGTCAATATATATATGAATTATATATCTTGACGAGTCCGATTAGCAATTTTTAGGTTTATAATTATAACAAAGTTTTATAAAAATTATAATGACTATGTTTCGATAATATTTGGACATAATCCAAACACCCCTATATTGTGAACCAATATAATTTTTCTTAGTCGAAAAATGTAATTTCAAGTTTTTACAAGTTACAAAAATATAATGTGATTAGTTTTAACACGTTTTCAAATCATTATTCAACAATGAGTTTACTAAAAATTTTGAAAAGGAGTGTATGAAATTTTTCAAAAATTTTCGACATGATAGTTTATAATAACTAGTTTCTAGTGTTGATCAATCATCCTAATCCTAGGGGAAGCATCTGGTTATGGAGTTTTAAGGCTTAATTCGAAAGAAATTGTGAAATTTGACAAATTTTATAAAACATGCATAATCATGAGTATGATCAAATAAGATGAAATTTGATGAAATGTGTTATGAAAAACTTACAATAAGTAATGGTGATTGTGTTAGATGAATTTGCCCTTTGCGAATTAACCCGAATTATGTGATTTGGAAATGATTTGAGAGGTTTTTGGGTTTTAGTTTTCGTCACAGCAGAAGCAGGGGCAGAGGTGTTTGAAAAAGTGGAGTGTTTGGCAAAAGGAAAAAGGAGAAAAACGGATTTGAACTATCAGATGGCCGGCCCCCTTAAACATTAAGGGGGCCGCCCTTCATTTGGCTGCCGGTCCCCTTAAACATTAAGGGGGCCGCCCTCCAAAATTCGATTTTTGTGATTTTGGTTTCTGGAAAGAGCAAGAGATTATTCATATGTATGTATTAGATTTATATTTAATCAAAAATACGTTGGAGGGTATTCGCACGAAAGGAATTACTTGACACTTTTAATTGACAATTTGCCAATTAAATTTTCTTGATCATTTCGGATGAAATTTATCAAGTTGTCAAGTACACGAGAACGTTGTGGAAGGTTCATAAGTATATATATATATATATATATATATATATATATATATATATATATATATATATATATATATATATATATATGTGTGTGTGTGTGTGTGTATGTAGTATGGGCTTATAAGACGAGAATAAAGGAAGGAGACGAATGCAACGGAAGCCGGGAGTTTGTTTCATCCATAGATTTTTTGACTCATCTCTCTTCATCAGCATGAGTGTTGTTGAACATTAAAGTTCAATAAGGCAAATGGGGAAAAGAAAAGGTTCGTAAACGAACAATTTCTAGTTCTAGAAAATCAACAAATGAGTTTTCTAGGTTATAAGATCCTAGATATAGCTAAGTGTGTATATATATATATATATATATATATATATATATATATATATATATATATTTAGATATAGTATAAGTAAATAAGTATATATATGTATAGAAGTAAAGACTAGAGAGAATAATGAACCAATTAAAATCACATAAAAGCTAGATACTAAACTAAGCATGCATTTGTTTACAAGGAAATAAAAGGAAATGTGTACATTTCGTCTTCAATGCGTTAAACTTCAAAATCTTCAAAGGAAAGTCCGAACATGGGGTGACATCAAAGATTTCCATGTATGAATGGCGAAAGTTATCACGTTGGTCCCCATTGTCTCATTTGACCAAAGTTGTTTGTCCCGAACATGTTTTGTATTTGACTTGGGTGTATATATGGTGGAAACATTCCCCATGGATTGAAGTTCCACATTTGTTGATTATTGTTAAAGTTTTGTCTATTTCGGTTTACTCTTGATTGAGGTGTTTTAGGTCTAGGGTAAGAATTATTCGGTTTCCTAGGTGGTGGAGTTTTAGATCTTGTTTTAGTTTTGGACGATCCTACTTCGGTTTTTAAAGATGGTTTATAAAATGGTTTTATTTCTTCATTACTAGCTAGATGTATTTTCTTATCATTTATGAGTATATACTCAGGATTAGATTTTGAAGGTTTTAGTTCCTTGAGTTCGCTTTCAACTTTAACATTTTTAACTTCACTTGTTGAGGCTTCGGTTGAGTTAAAACCTAGACCGGTTTTATCTCCGGATATTCTTTGAAAACTTATAATTTTACTAAGTGAGTTACTACTATTTTCAAATTTATCAAGTTTACAAATTTCTTCCTTAAGTTTGTTGTTTTCACTTCTAAGAACTTGACATGATTTACATTCTTCAAAAGTTTCTTTACTTTTCTCAAGTTGATGTATTTTAATTTTTAGTTCAAGTACTTCATTTTCTAATTGGTTATTTATGTATTTTAGTTATTTGTTTTTAGCCATAACTTGTTGTCCTAGTTTGCATAATCTATTGTATTCATTATCTAAGTCTTTTTCATCTAATGATAAATTTTCATCACTAAAATATTCGGTTTCGGAACGTACCTCACTTGATGTTTTAGCCATGAGACACTTTTCTTCCTTTGTTGTTTCTTTCTCATCTTCATCGCTATCACTCCAAGCACCTCCAACAAACGCTCTTTGATTTTGATCTCTTGTCATCATTGGACATTTTCCAATAAGGTGATTCGGATCACCACACTTGAAACATTTTCTCTCATTCTTGCTATACTTGTCATCATTATTCTTTTGAGGTGTTCTTCTTTCATCATGTGGTTGTCTAACGAATCTTCCTCGCCTTTTGAAGAATTTCTTGAAATCTCTTACGGCCATGGCATATTCTTCGTCTTCGCTTTCGGAAGATGAGCTATCTTCGTTGTTGGATTCCTTTCTAGCTTTCAAGGCGATTGACTTGCTTTGCTCTCGTTTCCCTTTAACCATTTCGGAGTCCTTCTTTATTATAGCTTCGTAGACTTTTAAATTACCAATTAATTCATCAAGTTGTAGCGTTGACAAATTCTTCGATTCTTCAATAGCCGTCACTTTAGCTCGCCATTTTGGGTGAAGAGCTCTAAGAAACTTCCTAACAAAATTCTTACTAGAGAAATTTTCATCAAGTGCTTTTAAACTTGTGATTATAGTGTTAAATCTAGCAAAAGCATTATCAATTGATTCCTCTTCCGGAATCGTGAATTGCTCATATTGTTGAACAAGTAGATCTATTTTGTTATCTTTGACTTGATTATTACCTTGGTGGGTTATTAACAAAGAGTTCCAAATTTCTTTTGTGGTTTCACACATAAAGATCCTTTCGTACTCTTTACGTGGTAGCGCATTTTAAATAACCATTTTTGCTTCATTATTTTTAGCAAGTTTTCTTTTTAAATCATCATTTTGTTTTTCAAAAGGTACGATTTCATCTTTCTTAGTTTCGGGGTTATTTTGAATAGGTAAAAAATCACCATTGGTAATAATATGCCAAAGATCTAGATCTTTTGATTTCACTTAAGTTTCGAATCGATTTTTCCAATATAAAAATCCATCACTTTCAAATAGTGGTGGTCTTTGCATAGATTGCCCTTTTAAATATTTTTCAGATTCCATAGATCGTTACAAGTTTTAAAATACAATATATTTTAAAGATCTTGCTAGACGTGGCTCTGATACCAATTGTGGAAAACTAGAAGGGGGGTTGAATAGTTTTACGTCCTTTTAAATTTATAAACACAAGTTTGTTTTAAAAACTTCGATTCTAGTTTATGTGAACTCAATACTTGCACTATATGAACAATTGAAAGGTAACTAACTAACAAAGCTAATATAGTAAAGATAAATAAATAAGTAATGAGAAGAGTTAGAAAGATCAAACCACAACACAAGGATTTATAGTGGTTCGGCTACAAGGACACCTTCCTTGTTCCTACTCCACTCCCCGAGTCACCTACTCGAGAGTTTTCTTCACTATGTCAACAAACTCCCTTTTGGCGGAGAAAACCTTACACACCACACAACTTCACAACTTCTACACAACTTCTTCACACCAATATACTACACACCAATCTTCTTCACAACTATCTTCTACACACCAATCTTCTACTTCACACTTATCTTCACAACTATCCTACTTCACTACTTATCAACTTCTATTATCTACACAACTTCTATATCTTCTACACAATTAATCACAAGCACAACACAATATTCACAAATAAATATATATACACTATGCACAACTATTCTTCAACACTTCTTGAACTTGATTGTAGAAAGAGTGTTCTTCTTTTGCACTTTAGATGAGAATGGATGATGAGGGATTGAATCACTTGAAACAAGGATTAATATACAAATGATCAAAGGGTTTTAGAGGATGTTTTAGAGAGTTATAGATCTGAAAATTTCGTGCAAAAGGTGAGGCAAAATTCCAGGTTTAAGGTGGTATTTATAGGCAAAAGATTCTGACAGAGGAGCGTGGCCGGTCCCCTTAAATCAAGGTCGGCCCCCTTAAAATTAAGGGGACCGCCCCTTATAATTAAGGGGGCCGCCCAGCTGAAATGGCCAGAATCCTTGTCTTTTAGTGGGGAAAGTTTATTTGGTGAAAAACTAACTGATTTTGGTTAAAAATTTGAATTCATATATTTAGTATGAATAAAACATTTTTCTTAATTACCAAAAGTGTTTTTCAAAAATATATAATATGTTTATATAATTAAATAAACTTTGTGTTAGTTAATTAAATACCCCTTTGATCATGAGATGTATTAAGCACTTGTTTATCCATACCTTAAGTGATTAAGTTGGATATAGTGATATAAACTAGCTTAATACTTGTTTACATAGTAATTATACGATTGACGATTTTACATTTTGTGATCGTCAAAATATAGAGATATCGAAAGATATGAATAACGTTTTCACACATTATTTATGTCAACAAAGTAATTAGACTCATCATGGATTGAACCATGTCAAGCAAAGTTCGATTTCTTCTTTCAGACACACCATTATGTTGTGGCGTTTATGGAGGAGTGCATTGTGAAACAATCCCACTTTTCTTAAGATGATCAAAAAACTCTTGACTCATATATTCGCTCCTCGATTAGATTGAATAGCCTTTATAGTCTTCCTGACTTGATTTTTTACTTCACTTTGAAAGGCTTTAAATGTGTCAAAGACTTCATGTTTATGTTTAATCAGTAAACATAACCATAGCGACCGAAATCATCTGTGAAAGTAATCAAGTAGTTAGCACCTTCCTTAGACACAGTTCTAAATAGGCCACATACGTAAGTATGCATGAGTCCAAGTAGATCTTTAGCTCTTTATCCTACATGTGTTGCAGCTTTGTAATGCATTTCTTGTTTATATGGCCAAGACGACAATGCCATAAAAAAGTATAATCCAAGTCACGCTTGGATCTCTTATTGCTACATGTATATATAGAATGATCGTTTGATATAAGATTATGCTTGCATCACGAGGAATAACATTAAAATAAATAACATTATCCTTAGAAATAGAAATACCATAATCCGTAAAAACATGAATAAAACCATTATTCATCAAACGAGAAAGCGAAACAACACCATAGCAATAATATGTGCAAATTGACAATTGTCCAAAACAATTATAAGTCCATTAGGGAGGATAAAATCAAAGCTCCCTATAGCCTCGACATGATAAAAAGTCCAAAACAATGGCAAAAACCAAAATTAAAGACATGATAAAAAGGCCGAAACAATGGCAAGCCCGAAACTGAAAATAAACGACAATTAACTACGAAACAAGGCACATATGGTCACGGTTTTCATCGGCTTTGCATACGAAACATAATGTTACCATAATATAATGTAATAACAAGTTGTTGGCTAATTTCATTAGCAAAAATGCATGTTTTTTCCATGGAACAAAAATAAATTAACAAGAATTAAAAATTAGCCAACGAATCGAAGAAAATAATTAACTAGAATTAAACCCCCGATCCACACGTGTAACTAGTGGTCGTAAGGTCATAAAACACCATTTTTTAAGACCTCATAAGAGGCACCACAGAAAAACCGCCCTAGGAGTTGTTTCAAAAACAATTCACAAATCTTCCAAAAACCGCGCCATTTGGAATGTTTTACACGTACCCGATAATCATATGACTATTATAATGGCTCTGATACAATTGTTGGTGATTTTATATATAAATCATGTAAATATATAAATATGGCAGCGAAAAAGGTTACCAAAGATAAATCTATAGTGCCATATGATTAATCGATAATTAACAAGTAAATATACCTTTGTAGCGTGAACCGCACAGATTAAACGGAGACTATCTTCTCCAGCCCTGTAAGCACCACGCGAAAAACCCTAGAAACCAAAGTAGTTAACCTCTATGCTTGTACACACTACACGTCCTAGTATAACAAATTGATGCTAGCCCAAATAACCCGAATTGCGTTTGCTAGTCATGATCTACAAGAGGAGAAGACTATTAGATCAAAATCAAAAGCCTAGGTGTATACCTAGGTTCGGCCGAATATTAGAGAGAGGGAAGGAGAGAAAATCTTTTGTGATTTGTTATTGTGTTATGACATTATTCTAATTCAATTCCATAATAACTTTGTCTAAGTTATACTTAGCCACTAAGACTTTTTCCTTTTCTTTTCTTTGCCCCATGGTCGCCCTAATGGACTCCAAAATAGGCTTGTCATTTGTTTTGGTCAATCCAATATGCTGAGTCTTACTTGGTAATTAGTAGCCCATTATTTGATCACGTTAAACGTAGGTTATGTATATAATGTAAATACAATATATATGCTATATTAAATCACACCTTTGTGTATAAGTATGTGACCCCATAGGCTCACATATTTCTAGCCATATAATTATTTATTATAATATGAGCATTTCCCAACAGGCCTGACGAAACTCATCAGGCTATGTTGAACGCATAGGACCACTGCTCCCCAACTGTCACTAACGGTTAAGATGTACAAACTAACATGTGACAGTAGGGCCGCACGACAAACACCATTTTGCACGAGCTAAGGAGGAGAGACCAGTTGTCCTCCTTGTCTGGTCATCAGATGATCAACGCCTAGCCTCCCCACAACCGTTGATCATCCCTTAAGGGTTTATCTCTAAACCTTACATGCCTCTCTATAAATATAGGCATCACACACAACTTCAAAGAGTTCACACACTTGGGCAAATATTGCCTCACACGCAGTTCACACATGGTTTGTTTAATTGTTACCCGAGCTTCTAGATCTTTATCAACTCTTAGGGTCCATAGCGTTCAGCACGTGAAACCAACCATCACAACCATCACAATCCACTCTTAATACCGATTTACATACCATATGTAAACACATATATAAACGTTATGCATTTGTATTATGGGGGAGCTAATTAACGATTTCAAAATAGATATATTATAAGCCGAGCTCGAGCCAAACTTTAATTTTTCATTGTCAAATCGTATAAATGAGCCGAGCTTGAGCCGAAACCGAGCCAATCTCAAGCTCGAGCTTTATAAAACTTAAACGAGCCAAGCTCAAGCGCTAACAAGCTCGGGCTCGGTTCGGCTCGTTTCCACCTGTAGTCTTACTCGATATCTCACACGTATTTACGATAAAACGTGAACCCACAACACATTAGTTGGTAAGCACACTCAAATAGCGACGAGCCAAAGTCACTTTGGTACAACCATTTTCTTTTTTTATTACTCCTTATGTCTTAAAATTATTGTTTTGGACAAAAAAACAAACAATAAGAATAATGAGAACACAACACTCTTCAAAATCAAATATCATCCTCGTCACTAAACTTTTTTGATTGGTTGAGAGTGAAAGTAGACAATTATTTTAGGCTCCGTTTGGTTGGGGTATATTGGGGGAAATTTATGGCATTTGCATTTTAATTTCCCTCAAATATTGTGTTTGGTAACACAAATGAGAGAATTTAAAATACCATGAATTGCCAAAATGGGAGAATTAAAATGTCTTCACAAAGTGAAAATTTTCATTTACTTGAAAAAAAAAATTTATAATTTTTTTTCTTGTTGTTTTTTATAAACTTTTAAATAGAATATTTATAATTTTTTTATAAATTTTATATATAAACTTTTTTTATAAATTTTTTATAAACTTTTTTTTTATAAATATTTTATAAACTTTTTTTTTTATAAATTTTTAATAAACTTTTTTTATAAATTTTTTATAAACTTTTTTGATAAACATTTTTTATAAATATATTTATAAACTTTTTTTATTATTTTTTTATAAACTTTTAAATAGAATATTTATAAAATTTATATTAAAAAAAATAAAAAAAAAATATATTCAACCAAACATGCGATGATATTTTAAATTCTAGAATATTAAATTCTAAGGAATTTAAATTTTTTAGAAATTAAAATTCCGGAATTTCAAAATCTCCAACCAAACGCCCCCTTAAGATAAAATAAGGAATATAATTTAGTGACGGAACCGGTAATAAAATTCATTTGTCCTGTGTAATCAAAATCCGTGCTTGTAATATCCCTACAACATAAAGTTTAAAGGGAGAATTGCAAATATACCCAATAAAACTCAAAAACTTGCATATTTCCTCAAAATACAAGTTTTCAATGCATGATGTATAATGCAAATTAAGCATGTGTTGGGTATATATGCAAATATGCAAGTTTTAGTGGGTGTATATGCACTTGCCCTTTAAAAGAGAAAAGCAAGACAACTTTTATTTGCAACACAATTATTAAAAGCGTATAAACTACACGTAACAAGTTTTCCTTTTGATGATGTAACGACCACCCCCCCGGTCCATATCCATGGGGCTATAATAAATCAACCTCACACAAAACACCATTCATATCACTAAACAACTAGAGATATGCAAGGCCATCGGTCCTACAATCTCCTCTCCGACGTCGAATTCAAGCTTCAGCTAACTCGAACCACAACCTCTCCCCTAGCAATCGATGTTTTTATAGATAACACCGAGCTCATGGAATGACCACCATCTACTGGATATTAATCTTAAGAGCGGAAAACCCTCGAATTCCTTCTTGTGCTTCTTTGGTCCCTGAAAAAACGAACCAAACAAAAGTGATAAATCAACGAAGTGCTAAGACTATTTGTTGTCACAGCACTTGCTGAAACCAAATAAGGTAAAAAAAAAAAAAAAAAAATACGGCAAATAACAAAAGGATACAACAGAACAGCAGCTCGGTCTCTCCACAATTCCACAACCTCCCCTTGCTGTATAAAACACAGCACAAACATCAGACGCAGAGTTTTATAATCAATCACGCAGACCTAAACAACAGATATCCGAAATTCACATACCAAATTTATAAATCACACTCACTTAAAGATCGTATGCATCTCAGGCTTGTACTTTTATTATAGAGGAGGTGGAGTTGCAGAGACCGATAAACTCGACACTAAAATATCTCAACAAGAATCACACTTCAGTCTTAAATATTCAAGCATTGGATGACCTCAGATATTCCATTTGATCCACTAATTCTTGCAAATCCTCATCCCAATCAAGCTGTTGACCATCTAAATCGTCAAGAAAATCATCGGTTGGTCTCTCAGTCGGAAGATCGACATTCAGCAGTTCCTCCCATAAATTATCATGAGAATCATCCTCCACCAAACCAACGTTGCTGCCTGACTCCTCTTCAAACGGGGCTGTAATGAACGGGTCAATGTTTTCTTGTAAATTCTCAGCACTTGGTGTCATAGTTAAACGTCTCTTACGCCCAATTTCTATATGTTCTTGCTCCTTGTTTGCATACTTATCCATGTATTTCTGTAGAAACTCAGGGTTGCTAAACGCTTTTGCAAGGAATCCCATCATGTTTTGTTGTTTCCTTTCGGTTGATTTTATTCGGTTTTCCATTGCTATGAGTTGGTCTTTTGAATGTTGTTGCAATTGCTTCAGTCTTACTATCTCCGCCATTAACACACTTCTGTCTCGTTTTAGTACTTCAAGTTCTTCCTCCATCCCGTATTGGCCTACTTCAATACATGGACCATACTCTTGCTTCGGTTGAACAGATTGTGCCACGTTTCGTCTTCTTCTGATTGTTTTGAGCAGATGCCTTTGACCTCCTAGAAACCCTTCATTCGCAAATTCCCATCTGTCTGGATCCACTTTCTTGAAACCCTGCAAACAATTTGTATAAAATTTCATATTCAGTATCAAATTCAAGCAGGGATTCATATAACAGCAAACAGCACGAGAACTGAAAATCCATCATCAATTAACACTAATAATCTAAAATTTAATACACGTAAAATATGGATTGCAGATTATATACCATTTCATCTCCAATTAAGAACACGTAGACACACAAACTAAATCTACGACTAGAAAATTCTATCAAATAACAAATGCATCATTTCCAACTAAAAACAACAAATTACCAGCACAATTTACTACTAGAACTTTCAATCTAATACTGAGTTAACAGAGCATTTCAGCCTAAAAACACATAAAAACTTAAAATTAATCCGAGAATGCACAACATCTGCTACTAGAACTTCCAATCCAACAATTCATAACATAGACTCATTTCTACATATAATTCTAAAATCAAATCAATCAACGCTTATCACACACCAAACCTTTATCCACTACTTGAACATTTAATCAAACACATTACATAATACAACACATATAACACTAACATCTAGGACATTCTAGATACTACTCACTCCGTCCCAAATTGTTAATCCACATTTACATTTAATATTGTCTGAAACTAATTGTGCATTACTTATAATAGACAATCTGATCAAGTTTACCATAATACCCTTACTAAACTGCATTAAGGGGTGTTTGTTTAAGCTTATATAGCAAGTTTATAGCTTATGTGGTTTTCACTAGTAAGCTTATACAAGCCTGAAAGTTTCAAAATAAGCCTAAAAAGTGAGCTTATACGCCGAGAAACACATAAGCCATAAAGGGGTGTTTGTTTCGGCTTATATAGCTGGCTTATGGCTTATTTGGTTTTTGGCTTATACTTCGTAAGCTCACTTTTTGTGGCTTATTATGAAACTTTTAGGCTTATATAAGCTTATCATGACATGATAAGCTTATATAACCTGAAAACCAAATAAGCCACAAAAAGGGAGCTTACGAAACATGAGCTAAATACCAAATAAGCCATAAGGCGGCTATATAAGCTGAAACAAACATCCCGTAAAACAGGTTTTAAGTTTTTTTCAAATGCTGAATAACAGAGCATCCATTTCAACTTATAAGCACATCTAAACATAAAATTACTACTAGAACATTTAGTCAAACACCTTACAAACAATCAAGAAAAAGATAGAAAAAGGAGCACTTACATAAGTATTAAGCTGCCTTATAAAGCTGGAGAAATTACTATGCTTAAAATACTTAGGCAACAAAGCAGTCGAAAACCGATACGAATCCCAGACAACAAAACTGTTCCTGGTCTTGCTCCAGGACACCACCTCGTCACTTGTCGGATCCTCAACCATGTCGAATATCTTTGTCAGAAATGGAGGTGGGCCCACTTCGTTCAAACCCTCCCTTGGCCTTGGTGATGACGAGGATGATGATGATGAGATGAAGGTTACTTCTTCTTCCTTAACTGTCTGCATTGTTTTTTAAGGTTTGAAATGTTTTTTGTGTGTGTTTTTTAAGGTGTGGTGAGTGTGTGTGGAGGGTGTTTTATAGTTATGAGATGAGGAGTGAGTAGAAGGTTCTAGAGAGGGGATGGTTCTTGGAAGTGTGGTTTCGAGAGATGTACAGTATAAGTGGGTGGTACTGGATTATGGTGTGTCAGTGTCTAAGATATTTCTAGCAATATCTAAATTAGGATATAAAAAGAAACAACAAAATTATTTTTTAAGAAATAATTCATCTACCTGATTAATAAGAGCATCAGGAAAAAAACTACCTCTCATTATAATTCATCTACCTCTCATTATAATTCATCTACCTCGTTATAAGAGCATCATGTGTTCATGAGCTATCTGTCTTACATTATACTCCCTCCGTCTCAAAATTATTGTCCTCCGACAAAAAACACATAATTTAAGAAAAATGCATTTATAACAACTTTCTCTTTCTTACTTTTTAACAGAATGACAGTTTTACCCTTAAGTAATTAATTAAGTTATTCATTAGAGTTTGTAATAATAATTTCAATCAAGGGTAATATGGTAAACTCGATCAAACTTTCCTATCTATATTTAGTAGGTGACGATTAAATTGGGACATCCAAAAATAGTAACATGAACAATAAAAATGAGACGGAGGGAGTAGCAAAAAGTATTGTCATCTTAACAAGCTTTTATTTATAACTTGGAACTTCTAACTTAAACAAAAAACACCGTCCTTACAAAAGTTGGTGTCATAGGTTACCTTTGGCTCACACAAAACCTAATAAAATACAAATACAAAACATATAACAGAATAAAAAGAAAAGAAAAAAATATGGCTTGGGTTGTCGACGCTAGCACCTATCGCACGAAGAGGTGTGCAGGGTTGGCGTTATGCACGAGGCCTTCCAACCATGTACATCGTGTGTTCTAAAAGCATCAAGTATGATGACTCAATCCAAAATCTCAAAAAAAAAAAAAAAAAAAAAAAAAAAAAAAAAAAAAAAAGCCATGTTACTATTTTTCTCCTTTCACTTTCTTTATCACTCACACACTCAGCCATTTCTCTCATAACTCAAGCCAAAACATCTCCTTCACAATCACACCATATGCAATGAAAACACAAAAACCCAATTAAAAAAAAAAAAAAAAAAATCTTTTTGCCGCAAACCACAACGCTCACTCACTTACGCTCAGTTCTTGAGTTGGAAAGGAAAAGGAAAGGGAAAGAAATTGATAGTTTTTGTGTTCTTGAGTTTTTTTTTTAAGAAATGAAAGGGAAGTGGAAAAGAAATTGGAAGGAAGTTTTGGTGAGTAAATCTTCCTCCCGCTTTTGGGAGGAAAGGGAAAGGAAAAGGAAGGTTTTATTATGTAAAGACTAATATACCCTTTTTAAAACATTTTACATTCACAACTAAAGGGCATATATGTAATTTCACCAAATTATTTTTTTTCCTCCCACTCAATAACATGATTATAGTTACTTTCTTTTTCCTTTTCTTTATCTCAAGAACATAACCACTAACACTTACTTTCCTTTTCACTTTCCAATTCTTTTTCATTTTCCTTCACTTAAAACACTGAGCGTTAGTGACGCGAGAGCGAGAAAGGTGGCTTGGTTTTGGCTCAAGCCAAATCATTGCCCGTTAGAATGGCGTCTATCAAATATCATCATACCCAATGCTCTAAATACTTTATTTACTTTTAGCAAAAGAATTTATTCTGATACAATTTTTTTATTATTTCAGTAATTTGCACTTATGACCAAAAGAAAAACATCAAAATTTGTTTGCATATTTAATACTTTTTTCGTCTTATATTAATTGTCTTGTTTTGACTTTTTCAGTCTTTTCTTCAACTTTTACCTTAGATATTATTGTTTGTTTTATATAATACTTGATGAAAATTATACGAAAAAAATACATGTAAGACCCAATCCATTTATATATTTTGCATAAAGTATTATATAACACAAAAAGAGATAGTTAAGATAAAAATATTAAAAAAAAAATGCCACATCACAGTCAACTTAATTTTTTCTCTCTAAGACTAAGGGGTTGTTTGATAAAATATTCTGATTAAGCACTGAATGAAACAAAACACTGAATGATTCAATGATGCTGAATGAACATAATTCTGAGTGAAAACGACTGTTTGATAACTTTTTCGAACTATGGACTATAATTCTATATGCGAAGAACTATTAATTAATTTCAACATTTTTATATGATTTAACACTTAAAATATTAGTTTTTATAATGTTTTACAAGTGTTTGTCGTCCTCTTTATTAGAATACTTTTACAAACATTTGGATTTATGCTGTTATGCAATACGTATGTATATTCTATGTCAGAAATTGTTATTCAACATCATAATAAAATATTCACACCAACGAAAATTGTAGATATTATCATGTGGAGAAAGGAATATGTGGCGCTGAATGATAGGACAACCATTTAGGTGCTAGTTCATCCAGAGCAAATTTGAGCCATCCAGTACACGTTAATTTCAAACCAAACACTCTTCCCTCTGACCGATTCATGAATGTATGCTGAATTATCCCGTTAAGTGTGTATCAAACACACCCTAAATGAATTACCAAATGCCTGTAATGTTGACCAAATGCGGAACCAAATCCCTTTTTTTTAAATAATAAAAAATAAATAAATAAATAGAATTTCCTTAATAACTAACAAACCAAATAAAATAAAAAATATTGCAATAAAGAAATTATATTTTGCCCTTATTTTCCGCATCATCTCCAACACCGTCTCTTTTTGTTTTTTAGTTAAATGGTCATCGGGAGTATGATAAAACATAAAGTCTTTGTCGATCTTTTTTTCTTACTTAAATTGAAACAGTTGACGTTGCAGCTCAATTTTTTTCTCTATGGTGTGCAAGCCTTTGTTGTTCTAATTCTTTCTCATGTGCAAGCTATTGTTTCTCCAATTTCACTTGCTCACGACGTGTCTCCAGTTTCAGTTAATGCTTCTTTTTTCTCAAATAGTCAACCTAGGCTTCCTTCCTTTATAAATATAAGCCCGATGCGACGTCTTTTTTATTGGTTCTTCATATTCTTAGTTTATTGACGTCTTTTTGTAGTCTTCCATTTAACGGGCGCCACATCTTTAATGGAGAGTCATCTATACCACCTGAATGTTAGCTTTCTATCTATCTCGTAATATGTTTATTCAATATCTTTTATTTATAATTCAGAACTTTTAACTTAAACTAAAAACATTTCTTTTAGTTGGAATTATAATACACCTCATGACTTACACATAACTTAACCAAAAAAAAAAAAAGAAAAAAAACGAAGAAGGGTGTGGGGTTGGCATTATGCAATGGTGTTATGGGGTGGCACGAGGCCTTCAAGCCATGCACATTGTGTCCTCTAAGAGCATCAGGTATGGTCACTCAAGCTAATATTCAAAAACTTGTCACGTCAGTATTTTCTTCTTTCACTTTCCTTATCATCACACACCAAAACTATTTTTCTCATAGCTCAAGCTAAAACATTTCTTTCACAACCACATCATACTCAATGAAAACACAAAAACCTAATTAAAATAAATAGAAACAAAAAAGCATCTTTTTGACGCAAACCACAACGCTCACTCGCTCAGTGACACGGTGGAAGAGGGTGGCTTGGCTTTGGCTCAAGCCAAATCATTGCCCGTTGGAATAACGTCTATCAAATATCATCATACCTGATGCTTTAAATGCTTTATTAAGGTACTTTTAGAAAGAAGAATTTATTGTGTTACAGTTTTGATTATTTTAGTAATTTGCACATATGACAAAAAAACATCAAAATTAATAAGTTTCTAATTTTGTCTCTCGTATACTCATTAGACTAGTAGCAATGGTAATCTCATGTCACTTAGGTTACTCCTGTCACGTTATCGTCAACTTGAATTTTTACTCTCTAAGAATAAATGAATGACCAAATGCATGTAATGTTGAACAAATATTTTTTTAATTAAAAAAAGTTTAAAAAAAAATACAATAAAAATTAAAAACTTAAACTAATAGTGTAAATTATATTTTTCTCTTATTTTTCGCTTCATCTCAAACACCGTCTCTCTGAGAATAACTGAATGACCAAATGCACGTAATGTTGACCAAATCTTTTTTTTTAATTAAAAAATTAAAAAAAAAACATTAGAATAAAATAAAAATTAAAAACTTAAACTAATAGCTTAAATTATATTTTGCCCTTATTTTCCGCTTCATCTCAAACACCGTCTCTTATTGTTTTCCGGTTAAATGGTTATCGAAAGTGTGATAAAACATAAAGTCTTTGTCCATCTTTTTTTCTTGCTTAAATTGAAACATTTGACGTTGCAGCTCAAATTCTTTTATCTGGTGTGCAAGCCTCTAGTGTTCTAATTCTTTCTCATGTGCAAGCTTTTGTCTCTCTAATTCCACTTGCTCCCAACGGCCTGCTCTTCCCGTTCCAATTGTCATACTCAACTGAGGCTTCCTTCCTTAAAATAAACCTTGATGCGACGTCTTTTTATTGGTTCATTTGATTGGTTCTTCGTCTTCTTAGATTGTTGACATCTTTTTGTAGTCTTCCTTTTGACTTGCGTCACCTCTTTGACGGGAGGGTCGTCTTGAATGGGTACGGATGGACCATCTCAACCTTGACCCGGAGCTTAAACGTGACTACCAAATAACGGATCAAATTCGTCATCAAGATCAAAATGGTCAACGGGAGAAAAATGTTGAGAAATTTAAGATGAGTACAGTGGTGACGACATTTGTGGACGATGCATTTGATATTGTTATTGTTGGTACTTTTTTTTTTTTTTTTTTTTTTTTTTTTGCTATTGGTTATACGGAGGAGAAAATGGATTATTTACACAAAATATGTTGTTGATATTGTGATTGGCATGTGAAACTAGTTGGTTGAAAATTAACAAGTGGTGAGTGTCTGCTTAAAAGCAAATTGGGGCCGTTGTTTTTAGAACGTTTTGTTGTCGTTGGGTTTTTGATGTTTCAGTTTTGAGAGTTTTATGAGACATTTTTTGAGTTAGAGAATAGTTGAAAGAGGTTGGAGATGAGAAAATGTGTTAGAAATGGAGAAGAGAAAGTGATATTTTTTTTTCTTTTTTTGAAAGAGAAAGTGGTATTTATAGGAGAAGAACGTGTATTATTTAAAAAAATTAAAATACAAACATCCTCATCAGTCAGGTTTTTTTTTTTTTTTTTTTTTTTTTTTTTTTTTTTTTTTGTCGCACACTCGACCAAGAAACAAAGGGGCGTGTTCCATGATTAGCTCGTAATGAGAGTGAGGGAGGGGGAAAAGGGTGATGCGTCCGACCACTCAATTGACCGAACAGGGACCCAACAATTAAAACGAGTCTTAAGATATCAAATGTTCATATTGGTCAAAACTTGTTTTAAATGCAATTCCCCTTATATTAAAAGCTCTTCTCTAGAGTATTAATTGTAAAATGGTAAAAGGATACCAATACTACCGCTCTTTCTAGATTATTAAATGTAAATGTGACATGAAGATATTTTGATGGGGTATTTTGGTGCCATGTGACAAGATAGTGATGCAAGTAATGCATTAACCAGTTGTATAGCACAAGTAAATATAAATAGTTAGACTGATGAACGTGTGGTGTTGTGACACGTGGTTACGAGTTGAATCTTCGACAAGTTCCAGAATTCTCTAGAGGATTCCATTACAAACCACAAATCATTGTCAAATACTGTAACTTTTAGACAAATATTTTAGACTAATAGTTGTACTTTTTCTTGACATTGAAATTATTCAATATTTCTAGCACATAAGTTTTCTTGCTCGTCAAATAGATATGAAAATGTCTAGTGGGTTTATGCAAAATACTTTTAAATAGGGCCGAGCATGGACGACTCAAAACAGAATCAGACTGACATACTGATTAAACCGACAAAAATCAAGTCGACCCGACAGCTCTTCGATTCGGTCTCGGTTTCATGTTTTTCCTATTTTCGGTTTCCGATCGGTTCTGTTCGACCCAAAACTGACAAAACACACATAAACCGGACTTACACATACCGAATAGAACCAACCATATTCGGTTCAGTTTCGGTTCATGTTTTTTACGAAATCGGTTCTCGGGCCGATTGGTTCAGTTTTGGACCTTTGCTCAGTCCTACTTGTAAATGTCATCGTTTAGATGTAAGAAGGTGTCGAGTTTAATTTTTCATAGGTACAAATAACTATAAATGATTACGTTAACTTTATGAAAATAGAGTTTTATCCGGTTTAAACAAGTGTAGTAGTGGCTTCAAACCATGATTACCTTAAAAAAATGCGTCTAGAAAATAAAAAAAAAAAAAAAAAAAAAAAAGAAAAAAAAAAAAAAAAATCTTATGCATATCAAAGATTTTCAATCAATGTTGCAAAAATCGTGAATCGGTAGTCGGGCGGTCGACCACCCTGCAGCCTGTAATCGGTCAAGGCGGTGATTAATCGGTGATTAATCGGTTTGGCATTTCCTACATGTTTTGGGAATTTCTGGAGAGCAAACTAAAGATCTTAACTGATTTCAAGCCTTCTATGTTTACAAACCTCAATAAAAGGCTTCAATTCTGATTATGAGGCCCATTGTACGTTATAAGTGAAATAAATGATCCCCAAATTAAGTAAAATGCCTAAATTTTTATTTTTTTTAAATTGACCGATTCGGCCGATTTTTGACCGATTCGGCTGATTTTTGACCCATTTTTCTGATTTTTTTACCTAGGCCGATTTTTTCACCGATTTTCGAAAATCGACAAGGTGCATCACCGATTAGCGATTAATCGGTGATTAATCGGCCGATTCGGCCGATTTTTGCAACATTGTTTTCAATTACATTTTTTATGCATGTCGCAATATTATATAGCTGTGACTAAACACTCACCAACAAGAGAATAAAACAACCACAAGTGACTAATGAGCCTCTGGTCTAGCGGTACGGAGGTTTTACCCTTCTAGGCAAGGTCTCAAGTTCGAGTCTTGTCTAGGTCGATAAGAGTTTCCTCCCGCATGCGTAAAGAGAAGAGTGGCATTGCCTTCTGGGCTGGACCGAACCTGATTGTGTGAGCTCGCTACGCTTTCTGGGCTAAAGGCATGTAGGCAAAAAAAAAAAAAAAAAAAAAAAAAAAAAAAAAAAAAAAAATTGTCGGTTCGGTTGGGATGTATTAGAGGTGGCAAAACGGGCGGGCACGGGCTTAAACGGGCACATGTTATACAAATTGCTTTATAAAATATTTAAAATGACGAAATAATTTCCTTAAATGTAATATCTTATTTATATTTAAAAACTTAATTATATCATTGTACAAGTTTTTCTTTAAAAACGATCGTAATGTTCTCCGATTGAGAAAAAAATATGTGTCCGTTAGTGCCCATTTGATGTATAATTTGAGGACACACAGATGAGAAGAAAAAAAATATATATATAATAATAATAATAATAATAATAATAATAATAATAATAATTAAAAAAAAAAAATCACAACTAAAGAACAACATTAAGTTAACACTAACAAATTAGAATTTCATGCACGAGATACCTAATGTGGATTCGACACAGTATTAACATTTCAACTTCTTGAACAGTCTATTCAATTCTTAATAATCAACGGGTAAACAGGTAGAGCGAGCTTTTCTTACTCAGATGTACGCAGCCTCACCGGGTTACTCCTGGGACCATTTCCTACCCCTAAATGTACACGTCTAGCAAGGTTTGAGCCCTCAACCTATTCAATACTGAATGATATAACATATTATCATTTCAAACTGAAAACAAATTTAAATTTGGAGTGTGTTTAGTTATAGAAAACTTTACTTAGGGGTGTTTGTTTCAGCTTATGGCTTATTTGGTTTTGGTCACTTTTTGTGGCTTATTTTGAAAATTTCCGGCTTATATAAGCTTATTATTATGTCTATATAAGCCGAAACAAACATCCCTTTAATTTTCTATCTTGTGTTTTTCAATAAAAATAAGAAAGGGGTCCTATCTCTGAAATAGGTTTTAAAATATTTTTTTTCTTTCAAATGCAAAATAACATAACATAAAGCCCATACTATCTCTGTACTAAAATAATTGTCTACCGAGTACCGACAAAAAAACACATTTCGTACTTTTTAGACACTTTTACCCTTAGTTAAGGAGTATTTAAAAACTTCTTTAATATTTGTAATAATAACTTAAGTGAGGGTAATCGGGTAAATTTGAACTAAATTCCCTTGTCTATTTTTAAATGCGGACAGTCGAGACAACCCGAAATGTATATAAGGACAGTAAATTTGGGACGAAAGGAGTATAAACATAAAATTACAACTAAACATTTAGTCGAACCCTTACAAACAACTAAGAAGAAGATAGAAAAAGAACTTACATAAGTATTAAGCTGCCTTATAAAACTCGAAAAATTACTGTGTTTAAAATACTTAGGCAACAAAGCGGTGGAAAACCGATACGAATCCCAGACAACAAAACTGTTCCTGGTCTTGCTCCACGACACCACCTCGTCACTTGTCGGATCCTCAACCATGTCGAATATTTTCGTCAGAAATGGAGGTGGGCCCACTTCATTTAAACCCTCTCTTGGCCTTGGTGATGACGAGGATGATGAGGATGAGATGAAGGTTACTTCTTCTTCCTTAACTATCTGCATTTTTATCTCTCTTTTTTAAGGTTTGATAAGTATGTGTGTGTTTTATAAGGAGTGATGAGTGTGTGTTTGGAGGGTTTTATATAGGGTGAGGGAGTGAGTGGAAGGTTTTGGCTTCTACTTTTACTTTAGAGGAGGTGGAGTTGCAGAGACCCATAAACTCGACACTATAAAATCTCAACGAGAATCATACTTCAATCTCAAATATTCAAGCATTGGATGACCTTAGATATCCCATTTGACCCACTAATTCTTGCATATCCTCATCCCAATCAAGCTGTTGACCATCTAAATCGTCAAGATAATCATCAGGTGATTTCTCAGTTGGAAGATCGACATTCAGCAGTTCCTCCCATAAATTATCATGAGAATCATCCTCCACCAAACCAATGTTGCTGCTTGACTCCTCTTCAAACGGGGCTGTAATGAACGGGTCGATATTCTCTTGTAAATTCTCGACACTTGGTGTCATGGCTAAGCGTCTCTTACGCCCAATTTCTATACGTTCTTGCTCCTTGTTTGCATACTTATCCATGTATTTTTGTAGGAACTCGGGGTTGCTAAACGCCTTTGCAAGGAATCCCATCATGTTTTGTTGTTTCCTTTCAGTTGCTTTTAATTGGTTTTCCATTACAATGAGTTGGTCTTTTGAATCAGTCGGAAGATTGACATTCAGCAGTTCCTCCCATAAATTATCATGAGAATCATCCTCCACCAAACCAATGTTGCTGCTTGACTCCTTTTCAAACGGGGCTTTAATGAACGGATCGATATTCTCTTGTAAATTCTCGACACTTGGTGTCATAGTTAAACGTCTCTTACGCCCAATTTCTATACGTTCTTGCTCCTTGTTAGCATACTTATCCATGTATTTTTGTAGGTACTCGGGGTTCCTAAACGCTTTTGCAAGGAATCCCTTCATGTTTTGTTGTTTCTTTTCGGTTGCTTTTAATTGGTTTTCCATTACTATGAATTGGTCTTCTGAATGTTGCTGTAGTTGTCTCAGTCTTACTATCTCCGCCATTAACACGCTTTTGTCTCGTTTTAGAACTTCAAGTTCTTCCTCAATCCCATATTGGCCTACTTCGATATATGGACCGTTTTCTTGCTTCGGTTGAACAGATTGTGCCACGTTTCGCCTTCTTCTGATTGTTTTGAGAAGATGTCTTTGACCTCCTAAAAACCCTTTGTTTGCAAATTCCCATCTATCTGGATCCACCTTTTTGAAACCCTGAAAAAGTTACGTATACAAATTTCATATTCAATATCAAATTCACGCAGGGATTCATATAACAGCAAACAGCACGACAACTGAAAATCCATCATCAATTAACACTAATAAACTAAAATTAATACACGTAAAATATGGATTGCGGATTATACACACGGTCAAATAACATAGCACCATTTCATCCCAATTAAGAACACGTAGTCACAAAAACTAAATCTACGACTAGAAAAATCAACCAAATAATAAATGCATCATTTCCGACTAAAAACAGCAAATATAACATAAAACTAATCCCGTTAAAGCGCACACACACAATTTACTACTAGAACTTACAATCTAATACTGAATTAACAGAGTATTTCAGCCTAAAAAAACATAAAAACTTAAAATTAATCCGAGAAGGCACAACAACACACTACATTACTACTAGAACTTCCAATCCAACAATGCATAACAAACTCACCAAACCTTCATCTACTACTTGAACATTCAATCAAACACATAACATACAACACGCATAACACAGCATCATTTAAACTTATAAACATAACTAAACATAACATACTCGAACTAAAACAATAGCGAACTCATAAGAAAATGAAAAACACTTGATAAACGCACTTCAAATCTACCACTAAAGTCTAGAACATTCTAAATACTACTCCCTCCGTCCAAAATTGTTTATCCACATTACATTTAGTATTGTCTGAAACTAATTGTACGTTACTTAGAATATACAGTCTAATCGAGTTTACCATATTATCCTTACTAAACTGCATTAAGGGGTGTTTGTTTAAGCTTATATAGCGAGTTTATAGCTTATGAGGTTTTCACTAATAAGCTTATACAAGCCGGAAAGTTCCAAAATAAGCCAGAAAAAGTGAGCTTATAAGCTTGAAAAACACATAAGCCATAATCCCACTATATAAAGGGGTGTTTGTTTCGGCTTATATAGCTGGCTTATGGCTTATTTGGTTTTTGGCTTATGTTTCGTAAGCGCACTCTTTGTGGCTTATATAAGCTCCTTTTTTTTTTTTTTTTTTTTTTTTTTTTTTTTTGGTAAAGGGATAATACCCGAATAAGTCACGAAAAGTGAGGTTATAAAACATAAGCCGAAAACCAAATAAGCCATAAGCCGGCTATATAAGCTGAAACAAACATCCCGTAAAATAGGTTTTAAGTTTTTTTCAAATTCTGAATAACTGAGCATTCATTTCAACTTAAAAGCACATATATATAAACGTAAAATTACTACAAGAACATTTAGTCGAACACTACAAACAATAAAGAACTTACGTAAGTATTAAGCTGCCTTATAAAACAGATAGATCGATAGTAGTAATAATTATGTTCTTTTCTAAACTGCATTAAGGAAGTGTTTGTTTAAGCTTATATTGCGGGTGGGTTTATAGCTTATAGTTTCAAAATAAGTTAGAAAATGTAAGCTTATAAAACATAAGACGAAAAACATATAAGCCATGATCCCCCTATATAAGCTTATGGGGTTTTCCTCTACGATCCACTGAGATTCATCCTTACGTCGCTCAAATTCGTAAATTAAGAAGAAGAAAAGATAGAAAAAGAACTTACATAAGTATTGAGCTGCCTTATAAAGCTGGAAAAATTACTATGTTTAAAATACTTAGGCAACAAACTAGTCGAAAACCGATACGAATCCCGGACAACAAAACTGTTCTTAGTCTTGCTCCACGACACAACCTCGTCACTTGTCGGATCCTCAACCATGTCGAATATCTTTCTCAGAAATGGAGGTGGGCCCACTTCGTTTAAGCCTTCCTTTGGCCTTGGCGATGATGAGGATGAGGATGACGATGATGAGATGAAGGTCACTTCTACTTCCTTCATTGTCTGCATTGTACGTGTTTGTGTTTGTGTTTGGTTTTTTGTTTCTATGAAATGAAGTGATGAAGTGAGTGTGAATTTTATAACAGCTCAGGGTGTCGTGGCGAAGCCAAAACTCATGACCGCCACATCTCTTTCATAACTAAGACTTTTATCTTTATCGACAACCTACTCATTTGGGTTCTATCACTTACAACATTATAGGTGTATTTGTTATGGGGTTTTTTGATTCTCAGAATACAATCATACCTAAAATTAATTGTTTGGTGGCACATTTAAAAATAAAGGAACGAAATCATTTCTAAAGGTGCGTTTGGTATCTCATTATGAGAATGAATTTATGACTTTGAAAGTAATAAATGTTGTTTGGTTGGTTATGGGGCCCACCACAATAGAATGAGGATACCCATGATATGTGAGTTTCCTCGTAGGAGTATAATGATGTGGGTATGTGGATACCCATGAAAAATAATATCCACATACTCATTTTTAGTCCAATCTATTCTCAAACTTATACCTATAGTAATTCTATCAAGCATACAAAACGCACCCTAAAAACTCATTTCCTAGCATTTTGAGGGGTTTCGTTGGATACCATGTGACAATTTTTTCTCTACAACACATTTCCACATTTTTCAATTATTTTGTTTGTCTTTATCCTACTAATTTTAAAACTCAAACAATCATTTTTAATAATTAATTATAAACTATTATATAATATTATAATAATCCTATACATTCTCTCTCCTCCTTTTCATTCATACCTACCAAATTCAAATCTGAATCTTAAACACATCAATAAACCAAACAGTCCTTATTTTTTTTATTCAAATTTTAAAATAAACTAAACTAATTTCATTAAAAATAAAAATACAATACATCATATTAAAAAACATACGAAACATAAAATAAAGATACGAAAAACAAAAAATGATACAAAAAAAATACACGATACAAAATTTAAAATACAATACATCATACAACACCGTTAAGCATTCCATTCGTCCCATTTGAGGTGGTTTCTCAAAATCTCTTACACGTGAACATATTGGAAGCTTCTCCCACCAAAGCGTTGTTCAGAAATGTTCTTTGCATTCTTCAAATGATCACTGTCATTTTCCCCGCTTGTACGATGCAAATGTTTGTAAATAGCATTGAATTTTTGACATTCATTGTTGAGTCTTTTCCATTTACCCGTGACAATATTTTTGTTACGATTGTCACCGTCAGACTGATTATTGAACATGTCTACAACCTGATTCCAAAAAGGAGTATTCATTGTAGTTGTCTACATCTTGGGAAACTGCAACCCAAACTTCAGTTAGTAAGTTTTCTTCTTCTTTTGACTAACGAGTATTCATTTCCGATGTTTTGCCTTTGAAACATTTTTGTAAAATGGTTAGATATAGAAGAGTGTGAAAAATAATATGTTATGGTACGTTATTTATAACGAATAATAGACGTTTGAAACAATACGAGCGGGATTTATTCAAATTCAAAATTTAAAATCAGGATTCAGATTCAAAATGCTACAGTTCGAGCGGGATCCCACCAAATTCAAATTTAAAATTCAAAATTTAAATACAAGCGGGATTTATTCAAATTCAAATTATAATTCAAAATACAAAAATCAAATACGAGTGGGATCCCACCTATATATACACACCGCGTGGAGTTGCTTATCACACACACAACTCTTACACACACCTCACACACAAATTCTCAACAATGTCTTGCAAAGACTTCTCCCAACAATTCCCCAGTCAACACGACTTCTCACAACAATTCCCCAGTGAACACGACTTCTTACAATATACCCAACGAAAAATGAACCGGTAAACACTCCACCGAAAGATATCTTTCTGGTACTCCCAACGAAAAATGAACCGGTTAACACTCCACCGGTGAAACACCAACCCAACCCACTTAATATTACTGAGGAACAACCCCAACAACTTGAGCAGGATGAGGAAATACAAAGGAGATACAAGAAACCGAAGCACGTGAGGCAGCTACTTGAGTTAAGAGGGTTATAACTCAGACTTTTCATTGTAATTTGTTGTTTCATTTTCATTACCGTATTGTAGTTTGTATTAGTATGTAATTTGTATTTTCGATTCAATTTTTAATGTATTTTTAATTCGATGTTTAATGTATTTTCAATTCCTAGTTTAAAATACATTACAAGTTTTATAAATCATTATAATTTTTAAAAAACATTACAAGTTTTATAAAAATTTACAAGTTGTTTCAAGTTACTCAATACCTAAATATACAAACATTACAAATTTAGAAAAGAATGGAAAAAAAGAGGAAAAAATGGCACTGACAAAACAGTAAAAAAGGACGGAAATTACCTTCGTCATGCAGTTGACGAGGCTTGGACTGGCGAGGGATGAGGAATGAGGGCGGTTTTGTAACAACCCCAAATTTATGTTTGTAGCAGCGGAAAAGTAATTTGGGTGTTACGGGGAGGATCGAAGTTATAATCACATAAAACGGCTTAAAAGAAGCGTTTTGAAAGTTATTTGTCATTCAAATAATATTTTTGATAAAAGATGAAACATTTGCTTTAGAATCTCATTAAAAGATATAAAGGCTTGTAAGAATGACATATTTGATTTTAACACCATTTTAATTTATCAGAGTAATAAATGTCCGCTCCGTGTCTTGTCCTGCTCCGTTAATTGCCTGAGATACACATGCTTAAAAGTGTCAACACAAAGGTTGGTGAGTTCATAGAGTTTGTTTTAAAACAGTCAAAAAGCCTTTAGAGAATGTTTTCCACAGCAAAGGCATGTAAATCCACTTAGTTGCAAATCCCGCCCATACAAGACTTGCAACCTGTGTGTTTACAACCCACTGCTAAAGTATAGTATAAGCAAGTAATATGTATGTACGAGCACTTGAATATGTCACACAGTTAAGTCTCATGCACAACTCACAAATACTGGGAGCCACTTCCCAAAGATAAAAACAACTGGGTGCCACTTCCCAAAGATAACTGTACATGCATCTTAACCACTAGCAATCAGGCAATAATAGTCACATAGTATTAATCACACAGTAGGGTTCATATATATTGAATATAGTATGTCAACCATGTATCTTCCTCAGGTACTATAACTAGAACAGATGTGTATAGAAATAAGTATCAATGTCATAAGAGTTATAAGAATGTCAAATATTATATGTGGGTCCTTCTCCTTTTTCCAATTTTACACTTTTTACTCTAACCGCGTTAGCGTTGCACCGTTAGTCCTTATTTTATAATATTTGCATTTATAGTCCACTGCTTGTCCAATATAGCATTCTAAGCTTGGAATATTAACTAATATTAATTTTTATCCTAAACTTTCTGTTTTGGCAGTTTCAGTCTAAGTTTAAATGGTTTGGCAGTTTTTGTCCTTCTAGGCGTTGTTGCGTTACATTTTTAGTCCAAAGTTACAAAAATTATGAGAAAAATTATATAAAAATCTCAGAAGCTTATTTGATTAATAACAAGCTTATTTCAACAGCTTATTTGGTAAAATAGCTTATTTTTATATAAATGGGCTTTTAACGAACCAAAACAAAGGCCCAATAATGTTTTAAAAACCGTACTTCGTGAGACGAGTTGAGCTCATCAAAATTATCATTTTTCATGTTCTATTTTCATATCAAAAAGATTTAGATAAGCTAGCTTATCAAAAGTGCTTATTCTCAGCTTATTGGGCTTTTAGGCCCAAATCGTTATAATTACTCATTTTGAACTAGTTTGATAGCGATTCACTTTGGTGAATTTTGAGTATCGATATCAACTTATTTTTACATGTTGTATATACGAATTTGTTAGCTAGCTAGGTGGTCTAATAGATCGTGCAAAAATATGGTACTCTCGTTAAGTAAAATTTAAAGACATACGATGGTTCCTTGGATCATAGGGGACGTTTTTATATGTGTGTAAAGACTTACTATATTTTTCTAAGTACATATAGTTTTCGTATGATTAAGCATGGTTCCAAAATGAGTTGATATGATGCATGTTAAGTAAAACTAACGTGAAATATGTGTGTGTCGTGACTCCTAGGCCTTCCAAGATAGAGGCTAGTCACGTTGGGTGTTCTATATATATGTATGTAAAAATGAAATAAAGCAATATACGTTTGAATAAGTGAATACGAGATGCATGGTGCATTTTAAATCAAGGAAATGAATTGAAACTGAGTTGTGAATACTTACTACACCAATATGGTGGGGAGTTTTACGTGTAGAGTGAACTAGAACAAAAGAAAAACCTCCAACGACTCGCTAGAACAATATCACACGATTCGAATGGAACTTTGTAACTTGGAAATGACTTGAAACGATTATGAAATAATCTCTGGTCTTCTCAGTAGCTCGAATCAATATGAAAAGGCTTAGGGAATGTGTAAAATTGCTAAGGTGTGAAAGGAGATAAATGAGGAGTGAAGTGTTTGTATATTTATGCATGTATATTTTGTATATGTTGATATAATATGCACACAACTTGTTCGAACAATAGGAGCAGGGATTGTGTAAGAGAATGAGGACTTTTAGAATGAACCTTGATTATTATATCACTATAAATGATGGTGTGAGAGCAAGGAACATGGGATATTGTCCTTGTGATTCATACATATGTCGACCATCATTTTTACTTGTACACAAAAAGAAAACTGAATAGGACTTGGTTTTTAGTTGATGAAACATGTTTTCTAAAATGAAAACATGATGGAATAATTATTAGAATCAAGTAGAAACAATTCGGGTTTAAAATGGTTTAGTTTTGGATTTATTATATATCGATTGGGTTGGATTTTGGTCAAACACTTTGCCCTCTAAAACCGTATCATTACTCAGCTTATGGAGCTGAGATTCAACACACTAATAGTTGGCTAGGTGAGAAACGAGGTGGTGAAATAATATATAAGTGTCGTGTTTAAGATTTGAGAAAACGAGAGTCGTTTTGTATCATGTTTACTAGTCGAACCATACAAGTTAATAGAAATAATATTTGGGCTTAGGATTTTGGGCTGATGAATAGTAGCAGATCATGGAATGATTCGGGCTGAGAAATATTAAGGGTACAATTAGTATTATTACTATATATATTAAACGTCATTTGATACGACGCCGTTCTGTGAACAGTTCCATTGTGGGCTCCCGCCATTTTTTTGGGCTACCTGTTCTGGCACTGGTCCAAATCCATCTTATATGAATGAAAAAGACGCTAGAATCTCCAACGCCTCATTCATACATACCTGCAGTTGCATCCACCAAACCAATCCCTAACCTCCAAAATCAGTTAATCAGATGAACTTCTAAACGCAACCATGAGGGATGCAATCAGTGATTATTTGAAAACCCTAAAATCAGGGTTTCGCCGTTATATATCCACCTTATGGCTTCTTTCGTTCCAGGTATTATGCGCTTTACGCCCTGGATAACTACGATTGATAAAAGATCCACAGCCCAAAAACCGATCTCAGTTGTCGTTTTTGTTCCTGTTTGCAGGGTATGAGTAAGGCGCCGTCGATTGCAGCTGTCGTTAGTGTTCCTTTTGCTATATTCGCTAAGGTGCGATTGCAGCTTTTGGTATACTATTGTTTCTTCATTCGACACCTTATGGCTTCTTTGTGGTTTTTTTTTCAGCTTGCAGGGTGCGATTGCAGCTATCGATTGTACTAGGAGGTGGTTTTACGAGCTGCAATATCATACGAAGGTATAACAGCTGTGATTATTGTGTTGCAAAATTGGGTCGTTTATGTGAAAATGTTACCTTGCGTGAATTATGTGTGTTCCGTACTTCCCTTAGCAGGTACAAACCATGGGCAACGAGCCAATAATGAAAACTGTAAGATTTAATTGGTAACACCTTAGGAGGTTTTAAATCTTATTTTTTATTTGCAATCTTCACCAAAATTTTAATTCGGTTTTGATGTTTTTTTGTTTTTGTTTGTGTAAAATTCCAGGCAACTATTCATTGAAGGCTTACCTAAAGAAACTGAAATACTGAATACAGGTAAAGTTTTCATTTTTATGAGTTTCACTTTCATAATGTTTCGGCTTATTGCGTTACAAGACTATTAAAAACTAGATTAGCTTTTCTGCTTAACCTGAAAAAATAGCCGATAAATAGAAATATACCAAAAAATGGCCATACACTTCTGTGTAAAATTCTACTTTTGTTAAGGACAATTAATAAAGTTTATTAATTTGGTTCGTTTGTGTTGGTTTAGAGCCGTTGACGAATATATTATAGACGAAATATGGGTTGTTACGCGGCTTGGATAAAAGTCTGCACGCTACGACTTCTGAACTTATGTATCGGTTTTGTAAGGTTCTGTTTCACGATTTTTTATTTATTTACAACCTCTGTGAAAACCCTTTAGTCTTACTCATTTATTCTGCTTATTTTTTTTATAATTTGTAACACCCCCAAATTTAAGTTTATCGCAGCGAAAAAATAATTTGAGTGTTACGGGGAGGATCGAAGTTTTGATTTCATAAAACGGCTTAAAAGAAACGTTTTGAAAGTTATTTGTCATTCAAAGAATATTTTTGATAAAAAAGATAAACCAATTGATTTAAAATTCTTATTAAAAGATATAAAGGCTTGTAAAAATGACGAATTTGATTTTTACACTATTTTAATTTATCAGAGTAAGAAATGCCCACTCCGTGTCTTGTCCTGCTCCGTTGAATTACCTGAGATACACATGCTTAAAAGTGTCAACACAAAGGTTGGTGAGTTCATAGAGTTTTATGGAAAACCCTTTATTTTGTTAGATTTCAGGAATATTTGTTATTGATAAAATACAAACAGTAATGAAGCAAGTATTGAGTATATTGACTATAATCACAAATAAATCATATAAGTATTCAATCACATTCAAATAAGGAATCAATAATCCTAACATGAGCTGGAAACTCATGATGCTAATTTAATCAGATATACAATTCACGTATGGTCAAATTCCTATACAGCTGTATCTAAATATATGTTGAAAACATACATTTCCTTTATAGATATTGCACCAAGCCTCATGACACACAAGCTTAACCAAAAGAGGTGTTTTATCAAATCAATGATAAATTTTGCCGTCTAATAATAGGTGATTTGCCAATTCCTATTTGTCTACAAATATAGTGTATCACGACTAATACGACTAACCATTTGCAAATGGCATTCCGTCAAGTATTAGTGGGACAGGAGGTCAGTCCTTAACAGGTTTCGAATCTGTTCACTATATTCGCGCCCACTTTACATGTGATTAATTGCTCATGATTGAGGGACTTTATGGCGATAAGGTAACTTAGGCAATATCAAGGTAATAATGGGATCATTCAGAATAACATCATGTAATCAAGTATCATACCACAGTAATCAGTTTGGGAATATTATCGTCTGAGTATCAGTAATTCAGCTTAAGTATTTCGCCAGTAACACATGTATATCACATACCACAATAATCAAATTGAAAACATTATCATATGAGTATCAGTATTTCAATCAAATAATTCATCAGTAAAATATATATATCACATACCACAATAATCAAATTGGAAGTATTATCATACGAGTATCAGTATTTCAATTAAGTATTTTGTCAAGTATTTGTATATATCACATTTTAAATCACAAACCATATTAAATAAATATCAATTAGGAAATTGATTTGAATCATGTATTTTATTCATATACTTATCAAATTATCAAAGTATACGTAAGCATGTATCTCTCCCAATGAGTTAAAAACAATTATTGGAAATGGGGCTATGACTCACCTGAATTGATTTGGAAATGATGAAAAGTAAAGTAGGATGAGATTTATGGGAACGATTATGGAAACGTCTTTGATACGGAACCTGATAAATAAATTTATCTGAGAATATAACCAAATACTATTTGGTAAATACGAACGAATAACGAATAATATTTATTCGTTATGACGAATAGATGATGTGCATTATAATTATTATGCCATACATTATATGATAAAATACTTTATTGAAAATATCCGTCGAAGTTTTACCTTTTTAAACGTAAGTAAAAACATTAACTTTTGAAATATCGTTATATATTATTAATGTAAAAATAAATAATATATAAATAAAACGTAATAAAAATGCATATGACGTGATAGTTGCCGTAAAATAGAAAATAAAATAAGAATGTCAAATAGATTATGTTTAGTCCTTGTCCTTTTCCAATTTTACACTTTTTATACTAACGGCGTTAGCGTCACATCGTTAGTCCTTTTCATATCTAATTTACATTTATAGTCCACTACTTGTCCAAAATTACAATCTAAGCTTGGAACATCATATAATATCAATTTTTATCCTAAACTTTCTGTTTTGACTGTTTTAGTCCAAGTTTTTAAGGTTTGGCAGTTTTAGTCCTTTTAGGTGTCGTCGCGTTACATTTTTTGTCCAAATTTACAAAAATGATTATAAAAATTTTATAAAAATTTCCGTAGCTTATTTTATTAATTCTAAGCTTATTTTATGAAAAGCTTATTTGTTTAGCTTATGGGCCTTAATCGAACCAAACAAAAGCCCATTTTGAAATTTAGAGGCGAGGGCATGAAAAATGTTTTGGGCTTGAACTTGGGCTACTTTTGTGATTCCAAAAATATTTCATATGGGCCCAGTGGGCTTACGGTTCATGATTTCTTGTTGGGCCTTGATTTAGCCCACTCGACAAAAATTAGTTTTATTAACTAATTTTTGAACTTGAAAACCTTATGTTTGCCGATTCAAAATAGATTGATTTGGGTGTCGAAACGTGATTATTTTTGCAAAATATATAAATGAAAGTGGTATTTTTATAGGAGGTCTATTGAGTCGTGTAAAAATATATGGTGCTCGTTAAGTTAGATTTCAATGTATGCGTGCGTTTCTTGGCTACATGGCTCGTTTATATATTTGTAAAACTTGGTATATTTTCTAAGTGTTTTATCAAGTTTTCATATGATGTAGTATGTTTCAAAAATGGATTCGTTTGATGCATGTGACATGAAACTAACGTGAAATACGTGTGCTACGTGACTCCTAGGCCTTCCAAGATAGAGGCTAGTCACGTTTGTGTTGCTACAAATGTATACGTACGTGAAATATATATATATGAAGCTATATACGATCGACTAAATATAAACATGATGCATGTGATACTTTTAACGTGTAAAATGGATAGAATTGAGTTTGAAATAACTTACAACACCTCTAGGGTGGTGAAGAAACGAGTAGGAACGAAGGAAACACAAGAAACTAATATATTCGACTATAACTCAAGGATATATTCGAATATTTTCAACCCGTTCCTTTTCTCTTGCTTCCAAACGTAAGCAAGCTTGTTCCTAGACTAATAGAAATGAGTTTTTATGAAGAAAGAATGTTGTGAAAGTGTTTGAGAATGAGAAGAAGTAAGTGCATGCATGGAACGTATATATGTATCAATTGAATGAATCGTATGGTTCGAATTCACCAAAGGAACACATGAACTATTCCATGTCAGTAACTCTTGGACTCCTAGGACGAATTATATGGTTATAATATAGGATGTGAGTGCACAAAACATGGGAAGTGTCTTGGTGATTCACATATATATGTCGACATCAATTTACTACATACACGATTTGCTAAATCTTGTACTACTCGATTATAGCTGATCATGGGTGATATTTGAACATGAAATCAACTTAGAAATATTATTAGGAACACGTAGGAACAAACGGGAATCAAAACGGTTAAGTTTTGTGTAAGTTATGAATTTGTTTGGGTCGATTTATATGTCGATACTTTGCCATTTAAAAATGTATCAAACGACGTCCAATGAACTTGGGATTGGACACACTAATATTTGGCTAGGTGGTGAACGAAGTGGTGCAAAAATATATAGGTGTCGTGTGTACGAATTGAGAATAAACGATGCGTTTTGGAGCTTCCTTAGTCGACTTATATGTAATTTTTAAAAATAAAATGGGTTAAGTAATTGGGCCGGTTGGGCTTAGGGAAGAACAAGGCCCGTTTGGTTTTGTGATTAGTGTTTATTAATTAAGATTAGTGATTTATTTAGTTTTCGTTAAACGTGTCGAGAACTTGTTTTGTCGTTTGACGAATTTTGCAATTTCATAATCGTGACCATTTTAATATACTAAGAAAATTTTAAATTTTCCCGTAAAAATGGTGATTACAATAATGTCAAAGAGTGTTTATTTAATTAACCGAAGTTAATTATATGAATTTTTTGCGAGGTTTTACATAATTTCAGGACAAGGACCTTTACAACGACCCGTACAGAGTCTATTGTTACTGGCCTTAATATCTTTATTATGTTGTGGATATTAATTTAGTAAGAATCCTAACCGAGTTGACAGTTCTAATTTTCTTTTATATTTATTTTATATGGACAGAGGTTTCCGCGTTTGTTCATGTTGTTGGTTGTGCTGAAAATGGTGCTTCTTTTGGATTTACGAGTTACATGGTCATTCGGTTCTACATCAGAGATAAAAGTACCGGTGTTAGAAAAGGCAAATGGAATGAATAATAATGAAGGTTTGATTATGACGGATGTGTCGACTACTTTGTGAGTTAATTTAGGGGATCATTTGGTTTTTTTATTTTATGTAAATTAATGCAAGTTTCTTTTATGGGTTTGTCCTGAGTTTTTCACACACATTGTCATGTTACTTATTGGTCAATGGAAAATTGGTATTGTGTTTGTTTGGTTAATCGAAAATGTGTCTGTTGTTTTGGCAGGTTTCTAAGGAGACAGAGAAGCGAAAGGATAAGAATTTTGAGAGGTAATTGCTACAATTATAAGCTACAATTACAATAGCCTTAAGTTATTTCTGAATGGTAATTGCTTTTTTGGAATTCTTGATTGTGTTGTATACCATAGTAGGTGGTGGACTGGTGGTGCAGTGTTATTTTTATACATCTATAACAGTTAGTGTTATTTACATAACAAGATCATATAAATTGTGTTATTTATTGCAGTGGTTATAACTTGTAAAAGCTGTTTTGACCCGCTGCCAATGTAAATCAGTTAAACTTTTTTTATCTCTCAAAGTGTGGAGCTGGAAATTGGGAATGATATAGTAATCAATGGGTTGATTCTGGTTATTGCTATAAGGGAAACATATTAGGTGTGTCGAATGTGTCAAATGGGCTAAAATTGTTCACTTTCATTGTGTCAAATGGGCTAAAATTACACTGTCATTGCACATATTCGAGCCAGAAGAACAAAGTCAATGCACATATTACAGATTAGGTACACTATCATTGCACATATTTGAGCCAAAAGAACAAAGTCGAGGCGTATAGTTTGAGGAGTAAAGGCTCTAGCATGAATATTTATAAATAATATGTGCAACTATTATGAGAAGCCGTGATGTTCAAAATTTTTAAATAAATAAAGATGTTTGGATTTGAAGTTAAAAACAGTTATTGTTTTCTTTGATGATAATACTTTGTATTACTGTATGAAGTTGGAAATTGCATGGGGTCAACACAATTTGTGATGTTGGATGTTTATATAACAATTTGTGTTGTTGGATGAAATAAAAATATTGCCGCTCCGGCCAAGAAGGGTGCCTTTGCTGAAAAGAAGCATATTCATGAATCTAAGTAGCAATGGTGACTTTTCTTACTCATTGATAAGGTAAGTTTTTGTTTACATTGATGTTCTAGAAGTGTTTTTTTATTGAAAATTTTAGAAAAACACTGCGCGTGCAATAGTATAAATCGAATAGCACATTATGCAAAGGAAAATGAATCAAACCCATTTACAAATTGATGACGTGACGAAGTTATCCTATTTGCACCTTAAATGTTAAGGTTTCTAATTGTGTTGTATGATTCCAGGTTAATTACTTCCTGAATTTGTTTCTGTTTGCTTTTAACATGCTACTGTATTAATTTTTATGCAGTTGCTGCAACTGCTGCAACAAATGACGAAAACAGTAAGATGCAACGGAGAATGTTAACATCTTGCAAGCATTGTTGGCCGAGTTTGAGTCTGGGATGTAATATGAGCTTGAATGCTTGACTGTTGTGTTGACATAAATAATGTATGAAAAAGTTATTTATATTTTTTTTTGATATTTCTATATTTTGACGATCACAAAATGAAAACTCATCAATCGTAAGATTACTACGTAAACAAGTATTAAGCTAGTTTATATCATTATATCCAACTTAATCACTTAAGGTATGGATAAACAAGTGCTTAATACATCTCATGATCAAAGGGGTATTTAATTAACTAATATAAAGTTTATTTAATTATATAAACATATTATATATTTTTGAAAAACACTTTTGGTAATAAAGAAAAATGTTTTAATTATACTAAATATATGATTTCAAATTTTTAACCAAAATCAGTTAGTTTTTCACCAAATAAACTTTCCCACTAAAAAACAAAAAATCTGGCCGTTACAGCTAGGCGGCCCCTTTAATTATAAGGGGTGGTCCCCTTAATTTTAAGGGGGACGGCCTTGATTTAAGGGGACCGACCACGCTCCTCTGTCAGAATTTGTTGCCTATAAATACCACATTAATTCTGGAATTTTGCCTCACCTTTTGCACGAAATTTTCAGATCTCAAACTCTCTAAACATCCTCCAAAACCCTTTGATCATTAGTATATTAATCCTTGTTTCAATTAATTCAATCCATTCTCATCCATCCTCATCCAAAGCGCAAAAGAAGAACACTCCTTCTACAATTAAGTTCAAGAAGTATTGAAGAGTACTTGTGCATAGTGTATATATATTATTTGTGAAGTTGTGTTGTGTTTGTAATAAGTAGTTTAGAAGAAATTGAAATTGTGTAGGAAGTAGAAGTTGATTAGTAGTGAAGTAGTGTAGTTGTGAAGAAGATAGGTGTAACACCCCCAATTCATGATGCAGCGGAATTCAACTTGGGTGTTACTCGACGGCACAACAGTCATAATAATAGAAAACGATCTCTAACCGAGTCGTAATAAAAAGAGTTGTCATTCATATTATTCAAATATATCAGAGTTTACATAGTAAGGTCCCAAAAGGTTCCATGTTTCAAAATACATCAATATAAAGTCTTTGATGTTTTTAACGAATGACATAATAGTTTATAGCCTCCTTCCTTCGGTACGTGCCCTTCCACTCCATTCTTGATTATCATGGATCTGAAATACATGCTTAAAAGGATCAACACAAAGGTTGAGTGATATTCATAGAGTTTGTTTAATGGTTGAACACAATATGTTGGTAGTAAGAGTTAATTAGACTCATACTCATGTTAGAAAACAAAACAGTTATTATTATGTACTAAGCTCATGCAGCCAAGACGTTAACGGGTACCAATATCAATCGGCGGTTTTGTTGCCCCGGTAAGTACTTTGCCGTCATACTTAATGTTCAAATATAGTGCATTCGTTTGAACTAATCTGCTCAAACAAATGGGATTCGTCAATCCCAATAGGCCTATTCACAATACTCGCGCTCACTAATACTAGTGATTAAATGGTTCATGATAGGGTACTAGGATTGGCAAGGTAGGTACTTAGTAATAATAAAACAATCAGGCAGCATACAGTTTCAAAGCATTGTGTTCGGTTTAGAAATAGCATGTATTCCCCCCCAAGGGTTTGTAAAACATTGAAGTAATGTAAAGTGGGGCTATGAACTCACCTTAAGTACGATAGCAAGTAATGAAGGTGATGGTTGGATCGTGTAGGTTTCTACGAGCAACCTATAATAGAATGTTGCGACTTAGGATTTGTGTGAAGAATATAACGGAGTGCCTATATATATATATATATATATATATATATATATATATATATATATATATATATATATATATATATATATATATATATATATATATATCTTGCATTTAGTCCATGATGTGGTATGATGTATATTGTATGTCTTTGAAAGAAAAGATTCATGAACATGTATGTTTTGTATATCGTTTACTACCGTTCGGGCTGACATATTTCAGAAGTCATGTTAGTAAGCGTTCGAGGAGCCAGGACACTTTAATTCGTAAATCCACAACTTAACTCGACGGCTTACATAATGAACTCCTCACATGAGGCTCCCTACTATTGTAGTAGTTGATAAAATATATAGATATAAGTTTTGATCCGAAAAGTTACATGTCCGATATTTGAATAAACTTAGGAAAGTTTATTAGTACATGAAGATTGTTATTAGGGGTAGTTTCATAAGTCTTATATGACCATTTTCTCTTGGTAATATCTCATGGTTTCCTTTTAAGTGAAGTAGATCCAAATTGCTTGTTCATGTTATCGCCTAATTCATTGTTTCATGTTTACGCCTATGTAAGTTGGTATGGTCATTTCGTCATGGCCTAGCCATGACCTTTGGTCCTTGTTCCAAGGTCATGAGACACAACCTTGGCTCTAGCCATGGTTGTGGTCTTGATTATAGGTCATAAGACCTCTTGTTCCTTTCAAAGTATAACCATAATCTAGTGATTTATATATATGTAAATAGCTGTTAAGAAATTGAGAAATATCTCACTCAGAAAGTGTTTTAAAGGCTCGAGCCTCTTTGATCCTGAAGGAAAACGTGATTCCGGACAACTTTCGTGTTTTAACTTTTCATGAAACGGACCAGAAAGGCCTCTTTTTGCGTGTTTTAGGTTCTGTCACAGAAGCTTTTTAGGCAGTTTTGCCGGAAAGTTTTGGTAACTTCAAATCGCCATAACTTTTGACTCGTATACTCTTTTTAGGTGGTTCAAATTGCTACGGTTTCCTTGTTAAGTCCTCTACTGTAATATGTAATAATCCAATATCATATTTTTACCATTTTGATCAGGTCTTACCAAGAAAGTCACTAGTTTGCTTGTTTTAGTAACTTATCTTAACAATCCATTATAACAACATCTTTTACTCATTTTTATACATCATGGACATCAACACAAGACATAATATAGCAAGAATAACATGTAAATGATATGAACATGATTAATAAACAAGAAGCATGTTAGGTTTAGGCTCACAACTTTTGGCTTTCAAAGATGAAAGGAAAGTAGCAAGTAAGGAAAAGAACTTTGATAGACTTGCTTCAACCCTTTTTCACTTCATGCAACCTTTCTACCCTTGGTATTCTTGAAAGAGATGTAATGAAAGTTGAGGTGAATTGAGTGGATTTAAACTCAAGAGAAATCACCAAGTATTCTAGGGTTTGGAAGATTTTTGGTAACTTATGATCAAACTAGGGTTTCTACTTGAACTTTCACTTGAACCTTGCAAGAACTTAGAAGGAAATAAAGCTAAGGATGGATGGTTTTGGTGTTGGAGGTGGACGGCACAAAGGAAGGGGGGAGAGGGGGCTTTTATAGTCTCATGAGGAGGTTACAAGACTTAGGATATTTTAGCAAAAATAACACATGTATACATCCTAGACCAAGTGATACAAGATCAAGCCACCTCAAGGGTGACTCCCCCCCCTTATGGCGGTTCACAAGGGATAAGGGGGTGAGTTGGCTTGGTCTTGGTATTATCCTAAGATATTTAGATGAATTTTGACTCCAGGAAATGCCAACCGTAAATGATTAGGCCTCAAAACGTAAAACCGGGTATCGTAAAATTATGAAACTTTAAAGTATTGTTAGACATGTCCATATGTCCCATAATAAAATATAAAATGAGTGGTAGGTTCCATTTGGGTGGTAAAACCCTGCTAAAACTGGAAACACGGGTCTAAAACGCGTAATACGTAAAATGTACGAATATTGCGTAAAATTGAGAAAAGTAAAATGTTACTTTTCTAATATGATATAAATGATTTAAAATGACTTATAATGTCTAGACTGGGCTCAGTCTAGTGTCGGTTGGTATTAAATGTCTTTTAGACATCAAACCGTAAGCCTAAAAATCACGAAATGACTTATAAAACCAAGGAATGATTTTTAGTCAATGGAGGAGGGAAAAATATGTTGACTTATTTTAATAAGTTGAAAGCTCAAATCATCTTAGAAATGCGGTGCAGGTATAGGCTAGGGTTACGGCTGAGTAAAAACGCTTAAAACTGAAAATTCCAGTTTTTCACGGCCGAAGTTTATTTTGGTCATGTTTTTCTCAGTCATGATTTATTCTCAAATAAATCATGAGTGTGTTAAACATTTTTCTGATACTGGGAAAATTAACGCGACCGAATTTCGTTGTGCGTAGAATTTCTGAATGACGTTTTACCCTAATACGTATAGTTACGTGTAATTCCTTAATAACTTTCACGAAAATGATCTGACGAATGTCAAACATTTAATTTGCCATGGAAATGATTTATCACTCGAGAATATGAAATAAAAATCAACTTTCGGGAAAATTTCAGAAAGTAATGAATAGTAAAAATGAATAGTAACATGAATAGTAAAAGTCAATAGTAAATTTTCCGGGAATAGTAATTAACCTGAAATTGCGAATTGTTACAATAGGTGTGAAGTAGATTGAAGTGAAGAAGATAGGTGTGAAGAAGAAAGGTGTGAAGAAGATAGGTGTGAAGTAAATAGGTGTGAAGAAGTTGTGTAGAAGTTGTGATCAAGTTGTGACGTAGTTGTGTTGTGTAAATTGGTGTGTAAGGTTTTCTCCGCTATAAGGGAGTTTGTTGACATAGTGAAGAAAACTTTCGAGTAAGTGACTCGGGGAGTGGAGTAGGAACAAGGAAGGTGACCTTGTAGCCGAACCACTATAAATCTTTGTGTTGTGGTTTGATCTCTCCAACTCTTTCCATTACTTACTTATTTACCTATACTATATTAGCTTATTTAGTTAGTTATTATATAATTGTCCATATAGTGAAAGTATTGAGATCACATAAACTAGAATCGAAGTTTTTAAAACAAACTTGTTTTTATAAATTTTAAAAGGACGTAAAACTATTCAACCCCCCTTCTAGTTTTCCACATGTTGGTTATTGGTTTGTGAACGTTTGCCAGCACATGAGTTTCAAGATTTTGAACAAGAAAAGAAAAGTTTGTGTACAACACTCAATAACATATATCATATGCATTGGTGTACTCATTTCCTAAAAAAATAGCAAAAAAATTACTTTCAAAAAACCCGCGAGGCCGCAACGCGGCCGACCGTCGCCCGACTCGTTAGTGAATAATTAGGATTACTGAAGTTTTAATATTTCATTAAACGTGTCGAGAACTTGTTTCGTCATTTGGTAATTTTGCAATATCGTAATCATGACCATTTAATATAATAATAAAAATTTCAAATTTTTCTGTAAAAATGGTGATTAAAATAATGAGAGATATTTATATAATTAACCGATTGTTAACTATATGGATTTTTGCAAGGTTTTACAGGTGTCGTGGCGAGACGTAGCGAGGGATCCACGGTGGACTGGCGAGGGATGAGCAACCCCACCCCTTGTGCTCCAAGGTTTGGTGAGTGTGTGGAAGGTTTTTACCCATTGAGAAAAAAGAAATAACAAAATCATTTTTTTAAGAAAAAATTCCTCTACCTCTCATTATAAATGCTTTATTAGAGAGTCCAGTGTAACCATAAGATGGCGTGTTATTGAGATTTTTTAACCATGACATCACAATGGCATATCAAATTGCACCGTCCTTTTGACGTTACTCGTCCATCGCCAATCAATTCACTTTTTGCCATCTAATTTTTTATATTTTTTGTGAGTGAGCGGGGTATTTCTTATGATGTGTTATGGGACTTACATTCGCCTATAACATTTGTAGCCGGGGAATCTGTGTTAGTTACTGTAGTGTTATTGGATGTGTGCTAAGATAGCAACCCATAACATTTATAAGGTGAAAATTGCATCTAGCTCTCTTAGGCTGGTTTTTATGATGTATAACCTCTCACCATCGCGCGCCACGCCACCACCTCCATAAGCCCCCCCCCCCCCCCCCCCCCTTCAAGCGAGCAAAGAAAAAAAAAAGAGAGAGACAGAGGTGATCACCACCACCTCTTGAGTAAGGAGAAAAAATAAAAAATCTATCTTTTTCATCGAGCCTCCCTACTCCAAACAGTCATATTTATAGAAAAAAAAATGGCATTTTATTTACGTATAAACACCTCCATATTCAATCATTTTATACACAACTTCAAACATCATTTTTCTCAATATATATACAAAACTCAAAAAAAAAATAATACCATTCCTCATTATCCAAATGAATTCAGAAACGTTCGTGTTACAGACTCATAGAATGATAGATTTTTAAGGTACTTTTAGCAGAAGAATTTATTGTGTTACAATTTTTTATTATCTTAGTAATTTGCCCTTATGACAAAAAAATAGCTTGTAGTTTTTTAAAAACATCAAAGTGCCCTTGCTTCTGTAAAAAGTTTCTAACTTTGTTTCTATTAAACTCATTAAGAAATCAAATGTACATATTTGCGAGGTTATGAATAGCACGAGACGTGGCGTGACGGCATGACCAAGTCTCACGTCTGAGCGGCCAAGGAGAGGCTTTTGCGTTTTTAAAGCGTGGTATAAATCGGCACAAAATATGAAAATATTCATATATTTATCTCAAATTTCATATATATCGAGTTTACAAAAAACGTTGTACATAATGAATAAGGTTAAGAAACGATCTTTACATGTAATATTTTTTATTTTTTTAAATTAATTTTATATGATACATGTGGAGTACACCATGTATCTACACAAGCAGGGGTTGTTGTGTTCATGTTAGCATAGAAGGAATATCCTCTGAGTGCAGGTATTCTCACAGTTATGTTGTCTGTCAAGCTAAGAGTAGAAGAAGACTCTGAGATGGCCAGAGAACTCATTCAGCAGATTCATAATCAATGTGAAAGAGAGATGAAGGCTGAAATACAAAGGAGATAAAGTGTTTGGAAGAATCCCCCCACCCTCACAAACATCAACATCAAGGTTGAAGTTTAATTGAAGAAACTTGATGATTTGCAGAGAAATCACAAGTTTAGGGGATGATTGTTGGGAATTAAACACTAACAGTTTGTACTGCCAGGCTTACAATTACAACTGCTGAAGATTACACTAACAGTACTAACTGTGTTAGTACTGATAGTACAAGAAGTTTGTACTGCTTATGAGCTGAAGACAGAGATTGAAGATAAGTTTGAAGATAATTATAGAATAGATCGCATGTATATCTTATTAGTATAGAAAGATACGTATATTATGTTTTAATTGTGTAGGACTCCTTGTGCTATAAAAGGAGGTCCTATGTTAGATGTTAATATATCTTTTGTTAAAGCTTCAAGGTTTTAATCCTAGTGATAAGTTGAGATCACTCGTATTATTATCAATAATATTGAAGCATTTTGTTTAACATCTTTATTTATACATTCATACACTGTTCCATTCTTTACTGTTACATCAAACACATAAATCTTCTAAGTATCAAGTAGTAAATTTCGCGTGATATTTGATATTAACTCAAAGTATCCTTAACATGTTATCCGTGTGTTTAGATCCTCACACTGGGCGAGGGTTAGGCGAGGGCTAGGCGAGGCTGGGCAAGAATAGGCGAGTGCTACGTCAGATATACGTTTATAAGCAAAACAACAAGGTGGGCGAGGTAGGGAGTGATGGGCGAGTGGGTTAAGGTCTAGGCGAATGAGGTGGGGAGTTCTGGGCGAGTGAGTTAAAACATGACTGTTGAAGTTTAGTAAAGTTGTATGTGAAGAAATGAGCTAATAATTGACGCATTATTTCTATTGCAGGTTTTGGTAAATGTTAAAAATGGTGCATGTATCGTCAAAGAGATAAAACTGAAGCATAATAAACATATGTGATTTTTAAATATAAAAAAGAGGTATAGTATTGCTCGTATCTTTTTTGGACTTGGTAATCTTTTATATAATAAAACAAAACCTCAAGTGGGGAATTTTTCATTTTAAAAAAATCAAATTATACTTTATTTAGCAATAATTTTATTTAAAAAAATTATTTTCTTATTAGGTAATATTTTATATTTATCCATAACACAAGTAGAAGAGAAATACAAAAAGAATATATAGATAAGATGCAATTAACAATATGATTAAAATTTTTAAATAATTATCTTTAATAATAAAAAAACTATAATTAAACATCATAAATCAAACAAAACAAAGATTAAATTATTTATTTTTTTAATAAATAAAAATATATGATTAGAAAAAACTCGCACGTGCACGGGTATTATAACTAGTTTTTAAATAACAAACATTTGTGAATCATGTGAGAGAGTGATAATGTTTTTGTCAAAGAGATAAAATTGAAGCATCAAAAAGCATATAACATTAGATTGGATAACATTTTTTGGGTGAATAACTTTTTTCGGCGAGAGTAATGCTAGGCGAGTAAAAAATGAAAAGTATGATAGTGTCGTATTTTGATCATTTGTGTAAAGTATCTGAAAAAAGTTCACTTCGGTAAAACCACTTGATATAAGGATTATTTAGTTAATTAGCTTTTTAAAAAACCAATTTTCATCATTTTTTTTCAAATATTAATATTATTCAAATCGTTAATCGTTAAGCTAAAAAAAGTATACAATTACGACAAACGTTTAATTATCTTTCTATAGATAGGAACTTTGGTATACTTTTGACAAAAAAATCATGTTCTTTTACATTTTTTTCATTTTTCTCGTTACTGAAATTTGCTTAAAAAAATCACGTGTGATATGTCACATATGATAACACTAATATCACATGTGATATTATTAGAATATTCAAATTAGTATTTAATCACATGTGATTTCTCATGTTATTTTCAAATACGAAGAAAAAAGAAAAGAAAAATACGAAAAAATGTAAAAAACGTGAAAAAAAATGAAAAACAAAAAATTTGCTGAAAGTATATCAAAGTGGTCGTCTATAAATAGATAATTAAATGCTGATCGTGATGGTATAATTTGTTTTGTCTAACAATTAACGGTTGTTGAGATATTTAAATTATAAAAATTAATATGTGAAATATTAAAATACTTTTTATCTCAACTATTGATTTAATTTTAAATAGATAATAAGAATAAGTCTTTTGATATTTAAAATTTTCCTATTTAAAATAACTCTCCAAAAAAAAGAGAAAAAAAAAAACATGAAAATTATCTTTTACTGTCAATGAAATGGGTTGTGTAAAGAAGATAAACTTTACTTTATACGCATAGATTTTAGTTGTATGATTCTAGCGGTTCCGCTAAATTATGTGTAAATTTATGTGTATGAAGGAAAAGTGTATTTGTACTTATCACTACCCAAGATAAAAGGGATTATCAATAGTAACATCCTTTTTACATTGGAGATGATTTGCATACTAGACCAAATGGTTGGGACTTTCCAATTAATTATATTTGAACATTTATATTTTCATATAAGAGAAAGTGTAAGGGTATCTGTAAAAGTATAAATATTCAAACACAATAAAGTGAAATGTTTAAATTATTGTATTTTATAGAATGTGCAAATCATCAACTTTTACATTCTTAAAATAAAATGTCACATGAAGATGTGTTAACCGGACCCTCCCTACTATAGGGGGTCCACCTACTTCAGTTAAAATGTACAATTTTAATGCAAACAGTACAGACGGCGGCAGCATTATCTTTCACAAACCCTCCCTAGAAGGGTCCGGTTAACTCATGCATAAAGATATTTTGGTGGCATGTGACTTGATATTGATGTGAGCTCTACAGTAAAATGTAAATAATTAGGCTGATGAATATTATTAAGGGATACCCTATAAGGACGGGGTCTATCATGAGGGTCCCACCTATTTTTTGTCAAATATACAAGTATTAAAGCAGACAGTACAGGCGACGGCAACACAAAACTTCCACAAACCCTCCCTTCCCTATGGGGTACTTATAACTCATGCCATTATTAAAGTCAAATGTGAGATACTGACATAAAGATAAAGATGTAAGTAAAGCATTAACTAGCTCTACAGTAAAATGTAAATAATTTTACTGATGAACGTGTCGTGTTGTGCCACCTGGTTACGAGTTAAATCTTCGACAGTTCCAGAATTCTCTAGAGGATTCCACCACAAGCCAAAAATTATCAAATCAGTTGTCCTTTAGTTCAAAAAGATAGTAGCAGTAAATTTTAGATAATATTCCTGCTTTCTCTTGACATTCACATTATTCGGTATTTCTGGCACAAAGTTTTTTAATAGATATAAAATGTGAGGAAAATTCAAATACATACTTTTATTTTGATGTATACAAATAGACAAATTCTCATATTTATTTAGTTTGATCTAATAGTGAGGATTAACTTAAGATTTAAATAGGGAAACATAAGTCCATGTTTTTTTCCCACTTTTTCTTTGTCTTCCTGTCTTTTTTATTATTTTTTTTCTTTCTTTATTTCCATTTTTTTTTCTCTTTTATTTGCCTTTTTTTTCACGCTACATAGTTTTTTTTTTTTTTTTTTTTTTTTTTTTTTTTTTTTTTTTTTTTTTTTTCCTTTACATGCCTCTTTTTTTCTTTTTTTTTTTACATGCTTTTTTTTTCTTTCTTTTTCTTCGTTCTAATTCACGTTTTTTCTCTAATAAACGTTTTTTTTTTGCTTTCATACATTTTCGTCTGTTTTCATACATTTTTGTTTGCTTTCGTACGTTTTCGCCCGTTTTCATATATTTTCGTCCGTTTTCTTACGTTTTCGTCCGATGTCTTACGTTTTCGCCCGTTAACGTCTATTTTCATTCGTTTTCATATGTTTTCTTACATTTTTCTTCGTTTTCATACGTTTTCATCAGTTTTCATACGTTTTCGTTCGTCTTAATACATTTTCGTCTGTTTTCTTTCGTTTTCGTCCATTTTTCATACGTCTTTGTCCGTTTTCAGACGTGTTTTTACGCTTTCATACGTTTTTGTTCGTTTTCATACAGATTAGTCCATTTTCTTACGTTTTTGTTCGTTTTCATACGTTTTCGTTCGTTTTCATCCGTTTTATTTCGTTTTCGTTCATTTTTCAAACGTTTTTATCCTTTTCATACTTGTTTTTACTCTTTCATAAGTTTTCTTCCGTTTTTATACATTTTTGTTCGTTTCTTATGTTTTTGTCTGTTTTTTCATTCGTTTTCATTCGCTTTTAAATTTTTTTGTCAATTTTCAGACATTTATGTGTTTCTAAATATCACAAGTGATATTTTGAATATGACAAATTATATTCTGAATATCACAAGTGATATTTTGCGATATTCTAAATATCACAATTTATATTCTGAATATCACAAATGATATTCTGTGATAATCAGAATATCACAAGTGATATTCTATATTCTGAATATCACAAGTGATTTTATATGATATGGAGAATGTCACAAGTGATACTATAAGTACAACAAATGATATTCTGGATATTATAAGTAATATTATGTGATATTCAAAGTATCACAAGTGATATTCTGAATATCATAAATGATTTTCTGAATTTGACAAGTGATTTTTCACAAATGTTTTTTAACATGAAAATCACAAGTGATATTCAGAAAACCACTAGTGATAGATATTCAGAAAATCACAAGTGATATTTAGAATATCACCATTGATATAAACACAAGTGATATTCTGAATATCATTTGTGATATTCGAAAACGTATAAAAACGGACGAAAACATAAGAAAATACAGAAAATCACTTGTGAATATCACAAGTGATATTCTGTAATATTCTAAATATCACAAGTTATATTCTGAATATCACAAGTGATATTCTGAATATCACAAGTGATATTCTGAATATCACAAGTGATATTCTGAATATTACAAGTGATTTTCTGTGATATGGAGAATATCACAACTGATACTATGAGTACCACAAATGATATTCTGGATATTATAAGTAATATTATGTGATATACAAAGTATCACAAGTGATATTCTGAATATCATAATTAATTTTCTAAATTTGGTAAGTGATTTTCAACAAATGTTTTGTAACATGAAAATCACAAGTGATATTTAGAATATCACCATTGATATTCATGAAAATACAAGTGATATTCTGAATATCATTTGTGATATTCGGAAATGTATAGAAACGGACGAAAACATAAAAAAAATGGACTAATACGTATGAAAATGTACGAAGAATGAAAACAGACGAAAACATACGAAAATCACAAGTGCTATTCATAATATCACAAGTGATATTCAGAAAACCACAAGTGATATTCAGAAAATCACAAGTGAGATTATAGAACCACTGAATATCACTTGTGATATTCAGAAACGTAAGAAAATGGACGAAAATGTAAGAAAACAGACGAATACCTATGAAAACAGACAAAAACGTATAAAAGCGTAAAAACACGTATGAAAACGGACAAAAACGTATGAAAATGGATGAAAACGAAAGATTACGGATGGAAACGGATGAAAATGTTTCTGAATATCACAATTGATATTCAGAATTTCACCTGTGTTTTTCTGAATATCAATGGTGATATTCTCAATATCAATTGTAATTTTCTGAATATCTATCATTTGTGGTTTTCTGAATATCACATGTGATTTTCATTTTACAAAACATTTGTTAAATATCACTTGTCAAATTCAGAAAATCAATTATGATATTCAGAATATCACTTGTGATACTCTGAATATCACAAAATATTACTTATGATATCCAGAATATCATTGTGGTACTCATAGTATCACTTGTGATATTCTGCATATCACAAAAAATCGCTTGTGATATTCAGAATATCACTTGTGATATTCAGAATATCACTTGTGATATTCTCAATATCACAGAATATCACTTGTGATATTCAGAATATAATTTGTGATATTCAAAATATAATTTGTGATATTCAGAATATCACTTGTGATATTTAGAAACATATGAAAACGTATGAAAAATGCCAAAAACATTTAAAGACGGACAAAAACGAATGAAAAAATGAACGAAAACTTTAGAAAACGAACGAAACGGTATGAAAATGGAAGAAAACGTATGAAAGTGTAAAAACATGTATGAAAAGGACAAAAACGTTTGAAAAATGGACGAAAACGAAAGAAAATGGACGAAAACGGACGAAAACGTATGCAAACAAATGAAAACATAAGAAAATGGGCGAATATGTATGAAAACGGACGAAAACGTATGAAAGCGTAAAAACACGTCCGAAAACGTATTAGAAATGGACGAAAACGAAAGAAAATAGTCGAAAATGTATTAAAACGAATGAAAACGTATGAAAACGAACGAAAATGTAAGAAAACATATGAAAACAGACGTTAACGGGCTAAAACGTAAAAAAGCGGATGAAAACGTATGAAAACGGACAAAAACATATGAAAACGGACGAAAACGTAAGAAAACGGGCGAAAACAGACAAAAACGTAAGAAAACGGATGAAAACAGATGAAATGTATGAAAGCGAAAAAAAACGTTTATTAAGAAAAAAAAACGTGAATTATAAAAAAAGAAAAAAGAAGCGTGTAAAAGAAAAAAGAAACAAAAAAAAAAGAAAGAAACAAAAAAAAAAGAAAAAAGAAAGAATAAAAACTATAAAAGCGTGAAAAAAAAGACGCAAAAAAAAAGAAAGGAAAAAAGGAAAGAACGAAAGGAAAAAAATGAATAATAAAAAAGACAAAAAAAAAAAAAAAAAAAAAAAAAAAAAAAAAAAAAAACAAAAACCATGGACTTATGTTTCCTATTTAATCTTATTTTAAACTCCACCATTAGATTAAAGTAGATGGATGGTGTGAATTTTTCCATTGGTATGCACCAAAATTAGAGTATGCAAAATAAAGTGCCTCTATAAAATGTATATCTTATAATAAAGAGTAAACTACAAAAAATGTCCTTAACGTTTGGCAAAAATGCAAATATTGCTCTCTTACGAAGAAAATATGCAAATAAAAATGTACTTGAGGGGTTTCCAATATGCATATAATGTCTTTGAGAGGGTACTTATCATGCAAAAATGATTTTTTATTTGTAAATTATAAGATATATACATTTAGCGTGGGATGTGGTTACACTTGCCATCTATAGGAATTTTGTGAGGGGTTCTACAGTAAGCGAAATAAAAAATAGTAAAATACATAATAGACACACGTAAATTCTAACATCTTCCTGAAGCTTCCCCACTCTCATACATCACACACAAACACATACAGACACTCATTCGATTTTAGGGGTTTCCTTTGCCGGAAGATTATTTTTCCTTATGCTTGATCCATCTTCAATTGCACTTAAGTGGGAGAATCAAAAAGGTATGTACTGGATTGCTTTTTTTTTTTTTTTTTTTTTTTTAGTTATGATTTTGCGGTTAAAAAAATTGCTAAAGTATTTTCATGTGGTTGGTTGTTGCTTTTGATCTAGGATTCTTTTCAACTGAAATGAGGATCTATTAAAGCTTTGTAGTTTTTTGACGATAAAAAAAGGTATGATTTTTGTTGATGATTCATATGCTTGGTTGCAAATCGTTAATTGTGTGTTGATGTTTGTCAATTTCGTGCTTAATATTGATTGGTGTACCAAACTGAAGTTGGGATAATGTTCAGAAGAGTGAGTTGGGGTTTTAATCAAGGGGGTGTTTGGATAAGGTTAGTTGAATAAATAATTTTTTGGCCTATTGCATTCTGATAACAGAATAAGTTGGGACATACGGCATTCAGTATTTTCCATAAGTTTATAATTGTTGATTCGAAGGAATAAGATTGAAATTACTTAGATACCATTTATTTGTATGTAAAGATGCCATTCAGAGGGCTTTTGTTTAGATTGCTAAGCATCAATTATCTATTTTTATTAAACATAGACACAAGCAATGTACCTTTTTTATATAAAGAAATATGACTTCGAATATAATATATGTTTTTCCAGTTAATGTTGGAATAGATAGCTTCACGAATTCGGCTTCGTCCGTAAGAAAAAGTGGGAGGATTTGTTTTGAGAAATTGATGAAGAAAGTGATTGAGAAGCAAGAGGAATTGCAATTAAGCTTTCCTGATATGATTGAGAGACGGGAAAAGGATCGACGTGCAACAGAAGAGGCGTTGAGAGCATCATCAGGTAATTTAGGATGCCGGTTATCACTACTCGGTATGAACATTTAGGATGTCGGTTACCAAAATATATACTTTTTGTGCGTACTTGACATAGTTGCTGATTGTGTCATTCCTTTCACTATTCTTTGAAACACATGTTAAGTTTAATGTTTTTAGCATTATGACAAGACAAATGGGTATCGATTTCTGTAAGCATAATGCCGTATTTTATGTATTGCAGTCAACTCTACGCATGCCGTCTTTTAAGAACATGAGGAAGGCTTTGCATCTACAATTTACTGTAGGCTTGGCAATTTATTATGGTGTGAGCATTTCCGGATATTGGTCCTATGGTTCAACAGTCTCTAAATATCTACCCGAGTAATTAGGTGGACCAAGATGGGCTAAAGTCCTCATAAACTCAGTATTATTCACACAATCCATAATTTCTCAACATGTAAGATCATCTTACTATTTCTTATGAGTACTAAACTTTTAATACTTAAATGTTGGGTTATTGCATAAGAATGAACAAACTTTGGTCTAATTTATAATTTTGTAATTAACGATTTGGTAATTGATGAATTCCAAAAATAAACAGTCAAAACGATTTGGTATCCTATTTTTGTATGACTATACAAATGAATTCCCAAAAAAAAAAAAGATTCATTAAAAAACAGAACTATATAAAACAGTTTGTGAATTGTGTATACTACATTAAGATTACTTACATTATTATATCTACTGTTATTGTGCAAGATCAGCCTACCAGAAGACTAAAAGTGTGAAAGAAGGTTCAGAGACTGCACGTGGCAGCCGGTTGGCGAAAGTACAAAGTGAAGGGACAATGAAGTGTGCTAAAGAGAAGGTGGAAATGTGTACAAAGCAATGAAAGCAGGAGAGGGTTTAGAGGCCGAGATAAAGGCAGTGGGCAAGAAGTACCATGAGGCTGCTGCCCCAGAAATGGTTAATTTCAGTAATGGTCTACCTTACGAGAGAAAGGTATTTGACTTTCTTTCCGAACATTGGAGCATTCTTATTTTTTACGCGTGCAATATAATCATAGTATTTGTGATTCGTGTATTTACCTCGCTACTCAACTAAATATGTATGTTCAGAAATATATGCAACTACCCAACGACAGCTAGAAATGACGTAAGGACGCCTTAAAACTGCATTTTTTGCAGCAGACCCAAACGCCACTTAAAACAATATGAAAAGGTTGTTTTATTATATCGTATGTTTTTTTTAAGCTTTTGCATTTGTGATAATGTGATTGATTTAGATTTGGGATAATGGGATTATAAGGTTTTGTATATAACGGTAATTAGCTTATATTTCTAGCTTATGTGATCCTTTGAACATGGAAAAGGTTATAAGCCGAATATTGCTCGAAGTCAAGTAAGCCCAAAAAAAGTGCCTTATGATCTTTTTCAAATTCAAGAAAGCCCGTAAGCCCGAAAAAAAAAGCTAATCCAAAACCCCCCTTATTGAGATATCTATTAACTAATAACGAGTAGATGATTATAGGTTGTTAGGACAGTTACTATTTTAGGCGTTTCGCATTTGTGAAATTTTTTGCTTAGGAGATATCATTGTGATTGCATTGACTGAATTTGTTATCTAAATATTAGTTTTTTGGCTTATGGTTGAAACTTTCAATTCATGTGTAGTTTAATTCAGTTTTGTGCAGTTACGAATATATCTTCATGCAGATGGCGAATGTTACCCTTTATGTTCCTGCTGGCCATAACAATGTTGAAGTAGTTAAGTATCTGCTGAACTTAGCTGGGAGTGAGACCATTGAGTTGGAAGCAAAAAACATGGTGAGTAGCAATAACTATTTAAGTAAAAACTATTTACAACCGTACTTATAAAGCAAAAACTATTTAAAGCCATATGTATGCTTCAATAACTATGTAAGTAGCAATAACTATGTAAACCAGTGATGTGAGTTGACTCGGTGTGTTTGCGTGTGTTGTTTTTTTTTAACATTGTTTGTGTTTGTTGTTAGAACGTGGATTTTCGTATATTTTAGTTATTGAAGGACAGCCACCCTGGAATTGGGCTGAGTCGCAACCGTGCACCCTTTTGATCTGGCAAATGTTTTCCTCTCTTTTTTGTGCTAGCTTGCGTATACAAAAACCCCGCGGCAACGTGCGGGTTAAAAACCTCGTGAATCACAAGCGGGGTGTTTATATCTTTTTTTTTGTTTAAAGTGATTTAAATTTTTTGTTTTTTTGTGTGTTCAATTTTTTTATTTTTTATTTATTTATTTTTATATATTTTTTTATTTTTTTGTCTTTGTATAAAAGTTTTTGGTTTGTGAGCACTAACCGAGCTGCTTCCGTCCAGAGCTTATTTGAAATTAGAAAGGTCGATAATCTCATAAGCCTTAAAAATTGAACTTATTGTGGTACGGTGTCCTCCCCCTCCTCTAAACCCATTACAAGTCAAAGAACAAATATAATACTTTAGTGATCATTTCATATGCTAAAAAAAATTAATTTCTTTCAGTTCATATAGTTTTGGTTGTATAACATTTTCACGGTCGTTGATGATGGTTACTGTATGTTTTCAGTTAGAAACCTAAGCGAACAAAGATGCAATTAAAGGCCCAAGTGTCATTATGTTATAATCAGCAACTTCCCGTCATTATATCAAATACCCTTTTGTAAGCTTGCTTGAGAGGAGTTATGTGTCAGTCCGTGTCACTAACTATGTGCTTTTGCTTCTTATTGCGTAGGTGGGTGTCCTGTAATTAAGGGAACAAATGGTCCTTTACAAAATGGATCTGTGTCACTGAGTCTGACCATTAAATTATCTCAAAAGGTATATCTAAACGTTCAACAAATTATTTTGACGGCCATAAATTGCATAGTAAAATAGCACAAGAATACCGCCAATAATATCTCTTAATGAGTGGTTATTAATTTGATATCTAGGATGCATGGTAGTGTCATATTTGTGAATCAAAATCGGGAAGAGGCTTTGGTATGTTATTCATAATTTCTATGCTAATATGCTATAAAGATTGTTAAGTTGTGGTTATGTTCATATATGTGTGTGTGTATGTATATATATATATATATAGGGGCAATTGCATATATACCCACTAAAACTTGCATATTTGCATATATACCCAACACATGCTTAATTTGCATTGTACATCATGCATTGAAAACTTGTATTTTGGGGAAATATGCAAGTTTTTGAGTTTTATTGGGTATATTTGCAATTCTCCCATATATATATTACATTTTAGTACTTTAGTAGTCATATCTTCGGATATTACCATCTGAGTTCTATTTATATTCCAATAGAGGCAACTTTTGAAGTTCTCCCAAGACTTAACGAAATCAAATTCGGGAATGGTGTTATTGATGAGCTTTTGTTTCTGGAATTGCATCGGGAGTACATATTTCCTTCTGGCTTATGGACAAGCTGTTCAAGAAAGTATATACGATCAACTTCGTGTGGTTCGGGAGGGTCAGCTGAAAGTCATTTTCACCTATGATTTAAAGGTCAGTTTGGTATTTCTTTGGTTTATAATATATCTTGGTCTGTAATAAATTTGCACATCATTACTCATATGAATGTGTTTTCAGATATTATCCTTGGAGTTTGTGCACGATGCCACGAGGAGCTTCTTCCGCGTAGATTAGTTGCACCACATGTACATTTATTTTATTTTATATACAATAATGGTTGAATTCGTAAATTTATTAATTGTTTTCTGAATCTGATTTGTTGTTTTGCAGGTGAATCTGCTGTTACAAGTAGCACAGAAATGTCAATCTACAATAGCCGAAAGTGGTTTGATGGAAAGGGCAAGGTCGGCGGTGTGCTGAAAAAAGATGATATGAAGGTTTGATGTCATTTGGCCGATATTGCAAGAGGCTTAATAGTTGTTTGGGAAGACATATTGATCGTAAGTGGAAAGACATAATTTTCAAGACATTGTGATAAGGATTCAAAACAAGTAGTAAAGTTAATGAACATAAACATTTCATAATTATGAATGTTATGTAAATTGGCTGAAGATTATGGGTTTAGAACTTGGGGCACATGTACAAGTATGTTTTGCAATGTAACTAGCAAATTTATGAGGGAGAATGTATATAGAAAAGTATGTAAGCTTTTTTAAGTAACAGTTTTTTTATTTGATCTATTTGAAATGCTTGAATCAGTTCCTCTATAAAGAATAGAGACGACCCAAATTTGTTTGTTTCTTTAGACAAATTAAAGGATTATAATGTCAGTAGTAACTAAACAACGATCACACATACGTTTCATTATAGGGTCTGTTATTTTACTAATGCTAATAGGTTCCATTATTTTACTAATGCTTAAGATATGTCGTTTCCAGTCATTCCTTTATATCTCAAAGCCTAAACATCCTTTTACTAAGCATAAGCCTACCGAAACACCACTTTACTATATCTCAATATTTTATGTTTTAAATGTTTGTTTCCTTATTTTACCTCGTGTAGTGAAAGAAATATATATCTGCACAAATTTCTTTAAGCTATTTGGTGCCAAAACAAGTACTCTAATAACGTACAAATAAATCTAATTTGAGAACGCCTCCATCTTCTTTCATGTTATTCTCAAAACAAGCTTGGATTGGGTCGATCAATATACTAATGCAGCAGTAAAAGTGGCAAAATGGGCAGCCTATTTTTTTTTCTAACTGTTTTTAGGTGTTAACGGAATGATCATGGACTACTCAAGTGTTTGACGTCGACTGCATAGTTATACTCTCCAAGACTATTTACCCCTTGTAGAAGACAATGCATGCACGTTTATTTTCTTAATACATAGTTACAAACCAGATTAATGTTCTACTGATATTCTTGATAACTACAGTTAAACCAGATTAATGTTCTACTAATATTCTTAATAACTACAACTAAACTTGATTAATAAGTACAAAACGTATTAATATTTTCTTAATAGTTACAAACCGGATTAATTTTCTTAATAGCTACAATTAAACATCGTTTACGTTCTTTGTTCTTTCATATTTTATTCACGTAATTACGTTTTCTTAATAAAAAAACCCTTTAAAATCCCGTGGATGCCACGGGTCTATAAGCTAGTATTATAATAATCCAATACATTCTCTCTCCTCCTTTTCATTCATACCTATCAAATCCAAATATGAATCTTAAACACATCAATAAACCAAACGGGTCTTATTTTTTATTCAAATTTTAAAATAAACTAAATTAATTTCATTAAAAATAAAAATACAATACATCATATTAAAAAACATACGAAACATAAAATAAAGATACGAAAAACAAAAAATGATACAAAAAAATACACGATACAAAATTTAAAATACAATACATCATACAACACCGTTAAGCTTTCCATTCGTCCCATTTGAGGTGGTTTCTCAAAATCTCTTACACGTGAACATATTGGAAGCTTCTCCCACCAAAGCGTTGTTCAAAAATGTTCTTTGCATTCTTGAAATTATCACTGTCATTTTCCCCGCTTGTACGATGCAAATGTTTGTAAATAGCATTGAATTTTTGACATTCATTGTTGAGTCTTTTCTATTTACCCGTGACAATATTTTTGTTAAGATTGTCACCGTCAGACTGATTATTGAACATGTCTACAACCTGATTCCAAAAAGGAGTATTCATTGTAGTTGTCTACATCTTGGGAAACTGCAACCCAAACTTCAGTTAGTAAGTTTTCTTCTTCTTTTGACCAACGAGTATTCATTTCCGATGTTTTGCCTTTGAAACATTTTTGTAAAATGGTTAGATATAGAAGAGTGTGAAAAATAGCATGTTATGGTATGTTATTTATAACGAATAATAGACGTTTGAAACAATACGAGCATGATTTATTCAAATTCAAAATTTAAAACCAGGATTCAAATTCAAAATGCTACAGTTCGAGCGGGATCCCACCAAATTCAAATTTAAAATTCAAAATTTAAATACAAGCGGGATTTATTCAAATTCAAATTATAATTCAAAATTCAAAAATCAAATACGAGTGGGATCCCACCTATATATACACACCGCATGGAGTTGCTTATCACACACACAACTCTTACACACACCTCACACACAAATTCTCAACAATGTCTTGCAAAGACTTCTCCCAACAATTCCCCAGTCAGCACGACTTCTCACAACAATTCCCCAGTGAACACGACTTCTTACAATATTCCCAACGAAAAATGAACCGGTAAACACTCCACCGAAAGATATCTTTATGGTACACCCAACGAAAAATGAACCGGTTAACACTCCACCGGTGAAACACCAACCCAATCCACTTAATTTTACTGAGGAACAACCCCAACAACTTGAGCAGGATGAGGAAATACTAATGAGATACAAGAAACCAAAGCACGTGAGGCAACTACTTGAGTTAAGAGGGTTATAACTCAGACTTTTCATAGTAATTTGTTGTTTCATTTTCATTACCGTATCGTAGTTTGTATTCGTATGTAATTTGTATTTTCGATTCAATTTTTAATGTATTTTTAATTCGATGTTTAATGTATTTTCAATTCCTAGTTTAAAATACATTACAAGTTTTATAAATCATTATAATTTTTAAAAAAACATTACAAGTTTTATATAAATTTACAAGTTTTTTCAAGTTACTCAATACCTAAATATACAAACATTACAAATTTTGAAAAGAATGGAAAAAAACAGAGGAAAAATTGGCACTGACAAAACAGTAAAAAAAGACGGAAATTACCTTCGTCGTGCAGTTGACGAGGCTTGGACTGGCGAGGGATGAGGAATGAGGGCGGTGTCGTGGCGTGACGTAGCGAGGGATCCACAGTGGACTGGCGAGGGATGAGCGACCCCACACCTTGTGCTCTAAGGTTTGGTGAGTGTGTGGAAGGTTTTTACCCATTGAGAAAAAAGAAATAACAAAATCATTTTTTTAAGAAAAAATTTATCTACCTCTGATTATAAATGCTTTATTAGAGAGTCCAGTGTAACCATAAGATGGCGTGTTATTGAGATTTTTTAACCATGACATCACAATGGCATATCAAATTGCACCGTCCTTTTGACGTTACCCGTCCATCGCCAATCAATTCACTTTTTGCCATCTGATTTTTTATATTTTTTGTGAGTGAGCGGGGTATTTCTTATGATGTGTTATGGGACTTACATTCACCTATAACATTTATAGCTGGGGAATGTGTGTTAGTTACTGTAGTGTTATTGGATGTGTGCTGAAATAGCAACCCATAACATTTATAAGGTGAAAATTGCATCTAGCTCTCTTAGGCTGGTTTTTATGATGTATAACCTCTCACCATCGCGCGCCACCTCCATAACCCCGCCCCCCCCCCCCCCCCCCCTTCAAGCGAGCAAAGAAAAAAAAGATAGACAGAGGTGATCACCACCACCGCTTGAGTAAGGAGAAAAAAATAAAAAATCTATCTTTTTCATCGAGCCTCCCTACTCCAAACAGTCATATTTATAGAAAAAAAATGGCATTTTATTTACGTATAAACACCTCCATATTCAATCATTTTTATACACAACTTCAAACATCATTTTTCTCAATATATAGAAAACTCAAAAATAATAAAATAAAAATAAAAATAATACCATTCCTCATTATCCAAATGAATTCAGAAACGTTCGTGTTACAGACTCATAGAATGATAGATTTTTAAGGTACTTTTAGCAGAAGAATTTATTGTGTTACAATCTTTTATTATCTTAGTAATTTGCCCTTATGAAAAAAAAATAGCTTGTAGTTTTTTAAAAACATCAAAGTGTCCTTGCTTCTGTAAAAAGTTTCTAACTTTGTTTCTATTAAACTCATTAAAAAATCAAATGTACATATTGGCGAGGTTATGAATAGCACGAGACGTGGCGTGACGGCATGACCAAGTCTCATGTCTGAGCGGCCAAGGCGAGGCTTTTGCGTTTTTAAAGCGTGGTATAAATCGGCATAAAATATGAAAATATTTATATATTTATATCATATTTCATATATATCGAGTTTATAAAAAATGTTGTACATAATGAATAAGGTTAAGAAACGATCTTTACATGTAATATTTTTCATTTTTTTAAAATTTATTTTATATGATACATGTGGAGTACACCATGTATCTACACAAGCAGGGGTTGATGTGTTCATGTTAGCATAGAAGGAATATCCTCTGAGTGCAGGTATTGTCACAGTTATGTTGTCTGTCAAGCTAAGAGTAGAAGAAGACTCTGAGATGGCCAGAGAACTCATTCAACAAATTCATAATCAATGTGAAAGAGAGATGAAGGCTGAAATACAAAGGAGATAAAGTGTTTGGAAGAATCCCCCCCCCCCCCCCCCCCCCCCCCAACATCAACATCAAGGTTGAAGTTTAATAGAAGAAACTTGATGATTTGCAGAGAAATCACAAGTTTAGGGGATGATGGTTGGGAATTAAACACTAACAGTTTTTATTGCCAAGCTTACAATTACAACTGCTAAAGATTACACTAATAGTACTAACTGTGTTAGTACTGATAGTACAAGAAGTTTGTACTGCTTATGAGCTGAAGACAGAGATTGAAGATAAGTTTGAAGATAATTATAGAATAGATCGCATGTATATCTTATTAGTATAGAAAGATACGTATATTATGTTAATATATTTTAATTGGCAGGACTCCTTGTGCTATAAATGGAGGTCCTATGTTAAATGTTAATATATCTTTTGTTAAAGCTTCAAGGTTTTAACCCTAGTGATAAGTTGAGATCACTCGTATTATTATCAATAATATTGAAGCAATTTGTTTAACATCTTTATTTATACATTCATACACTGTTCCATTCTTCACTGTTACATCAAACACATAAATCTTCTAAGTATCAAGTAGTAAATTTCGCGTGATATTTGATATTAACTCAAAGTATCCTCAACATGTTATCCGTGTGTTTAGATCCTCACACTGGGCGAGGGTTAGGCGAGGGCTAGGCGAGGCTGGGCAAGAATAGGCGAGTGCTACGCGAGATATACGTTTATAAGCAAAACAACAAGGTGGGCGAGGTGGGGAGTGATGGGCGAGTGGGTTAAAGTCTAGGCGAATGAGGTGGGGAATTCTGGGCGAGTGAGTTAAAACATGACTGTTGAAGTTTAGTAAAGCTGTATGTGAAGAAATGAGCTAATAATTGCCGCATTATTTCTATTGCAGGTTTTGGTAAATGTTAAAAATGGTGCATGTATCGTCAAAGAGATAAAACTGAAGCATAATAAACATATGGGATTTTTAAATATAAAAAAGAGGTATAGTATTGCTCGTATCTTTTTTGTCCTTGGTAATCTTTTATATAATAAAACAAAACCTCAAATGGGGAATTTTTCATTTAAAAAAGAATATATGGATAAGATGCAATTAACAATATGATTAAAATTTTTAAATAATTATATTTAATATTAAAAAACTATAATTAAACATTATAAATCAAACATAACAAAGATTAAATTATTGTTTTTTAATAAATAAAAATATATGATTAAAAAAAACCCGCGCGTGCACGGGCATTATAACTAGTTTTTAAATAATAAACATTTGTGAATCATGTGAGATAGTGATAATGTTTTTGTCAAAAGAGACTGAAGCATCAAAAAGCATATAACACTAGATTGGATAACATTTTTTGGGTGAATAACTTTTTTCGGCGAGAGTAATGCTAGGCAAGTGAAAAATGAAAAGTATGATAGTGGCGTATTTTGATCATTTGTGTAAAGTATCTGAAAAAAGTTCACTTCGGTAAAACCACTTGATATAAGGATTATTTAGTTAATTAGCTTTTTAAAAAAACCAATTTTCATTATTTTTTTTCTAAATATTAATATTATTCAAATCGTTAATCGTTAAGCTAAAAAAAGTATATAATTACGACAAACATTTAATTATTTTTCTATAGATAGACACTTTGGTATACTTTTGACAAAAAAAAATCATGTTCTTTTACATTTTTTTCATTTTTCTCGTTACTGAGATTTGCTTAAAAAAATCACATGTGATATGTCACATATGATAACACTAATAGCACATGTGATATTATTAGAGTATTCAAATTAGTATTTAATCACATGTGATTTCTCATGTTACTTTCAAATACGAAGAAAAAAGAAAAGAAAAATACGAAAAAAATGTTAAAAACGTGAAAAAAATGAAAAACAAAAAATTTGTTGAAAGTATATCAAAGTGGTCGTCTAAAGATAGATAATTAAATGCTGGTCGTGACGGTATAATTTGTTTTGTCTAACAATTAACGGTTTTTGAGATATTTAAATTATAGAAAAATATGTGAAATATTAAAATACTTTTATTCTTAACTATTGATTTAACTCTTGATATTTAAAAATTTTCCTATTTAAAATAATTCTCTCAAAAAAAAAAAACAAAAAAACAAAAAAAAAAATCAAAATTATCTTATACTGTCAATGAAATGGGTTGTGCTAGAGAAAGTATTACGGAGTAGTTGTAAAGAAGATAAACTTTACTTTATACGCATAGATTTTAGTTGTATGATTCTAGCGGTTTCACTGAATTATGTGTATGAAGAAAAAGTGTATGTGTACTTATCACTACCCAAGATAAAAGGGATTATCAATAGTAACATCCTTTTTACATGGGAGATGATTTGCATACTAAAGTAAATAATTGGGACACTTTAATTAATTAAGTTTGAATATCTATATTTTCATATAAGAGAAAGTGTAAGAGAAACTGTAAGAGTATAAATATTCAAATACAATAAATTGAAGTGTTTAAATTATTTTAATTTTTTTACATTCTTAAAGTCAAATGTGACATGAAGATATTTTGGTAGCATGTGACTTGATAGTGATGTGAGCTCTGCAGTAAAATGTAAATAATTAGGCTTGATGAACATTATTAAAGTCAAATGTGAGATACTGACATAAAGATAGAGATGTAATGTAAATAATTTGGCTGATGAACGTGTCGTGTTGTGCCACCTGGTTACGAGTTAAATCCAATATTTTAAAAATCGGGTTCGAAATCGACCCGATCGAGTCACCGGGTCAACCGGTTCGACCGATTGGACCGCCGGATCAACCCGGTTTTCAATTTATTATTTTTTTATTTTTTTGACCGGGTCAACCGGTTCGACCGCCGGGTCTAGGGCTGCAATCGAGTCGAGCCGAGCTCAAACTCAACAAGGCTTGAGCTTGGCTTGAAAGAAAAACACTAGGCTTGAGTTTGGCTTGATAGCTTGTCAAACTTTCATCATCCAAGCTTGAGCTTGGCTTGAGTAGGTTTTTGAGCAAAGCTTGAGCTTGACTTGAAAAGCTTGAATGAATACAAAAATATTTTATTCAATAACTAAACTCAACAATAAGTATATGTATTTTAAGTAAGCAATAATAGCAACACAATATTAAGTAATACTTGCGTAAATATTTACATATGGAGTACTTGCGTAAATAGATTGATGATGTTAACACTTAACAATGGCAAGATAAAAAAACACAGATACATGTATATATTATAGATTGATGATGCAACACTTAAGATTAATAAATTAAAAATCTTGATAATGATAAATTGATAACTGAACTTACGATTACTTCTGGAAAAAAAAAGAGAAACTTTGGACTTGGTGGTTGAATGAATGGAGGAGATTGAGGAGACGCTTAGATTAGATCATTAGAATACAAATCGTTTAGACGTTTGGTATGGTTAAAGGTTTCTATAATACATTATCCAATAATTACGAACTAAGCCCTTATAAATTATAATTAGCTTAATAACCAAATTTGCACCTAATTACTTACATGAAATTTATATGAAAATATCTATATTAAAACTTGATAAAAGCTTGATACGAGCTCGAGCCAAGCTATTCAAAGCTTGAGCTTGGCTTGTTAAATATTTCGAGCTAATTTTAGGGCTTGAGCTTGATAAAAGCTTGACTCGATCGAGCCAAGCTCGAGCTCGAGTTGCTTGATAAAAGCTTGACTTGATTGCAGCCCTAGCCGGGTCGACCACTGGGTCAACCCGGGTTTTTATTAAAATATTTTGAAAAAATGAAACCCGGGTTGTTTTGACCCGTTTTTTTCGGCCGGAACCGGTCGAACCGGTTAACCCGGCCGGGTCGACCCGGGTTTCAAAACCTTGGTTAAATCTTCGACAGTTACAGAATTCTCTAGAGGATTCCTTCTTTTAACTTTGTAACTAATAAGTCAACTGTGAACTAAACGTCTTTATACGATATTAATATTAGGTTGCTTTAGTTATGGTCGAATAACAGTTTTTCAATAGGGTCGATACAATTAAAACACAAAGGGGCAAACATATATAGACAATCACTTGGTCGATTACATTTTATGAAGATACCACACTCCGATATCACACAGTCTCGGCAACAACATTAGCAACACTCCGATTGTCATGGTCTGCTAAGCGACAAGTTACTTTATCTCGTTCTAGTGCAGAGGCTGAATATCGGAGTGTTGCTAATGTTGTTGCCGAGACTGTGTAGATATGAAATCTCTTACGTGAACTTCATGCTCCACTTTTCACTGCTACATTGGTTTATTGTGATAATGTGAGCGCTGTTTATCTTTCTACCAATCCAGTACAGCACCAACGTGCTAAGCATATTGAGATAGATATACATTTTGTTCGTGATTATGTGGCTTTTGGGCAAGTTCGGGTTTTGCATGTTCCGTCTCGTTTTCAGTATGCCGATATCTTCACCATGGGTCTTCCAAGTGCTTTAATTCTTGAGTTTCGCTCCAGTTTGAACGTTCGAAGACCTCTCATTCCGACTGCGGGTGAGTATTAGCCGGATTATTATAAGGGCTTAGAAGCCCACACATTACTTGTTATTTACTTTCGGGCTTAGCCCATATTCTTATCTTATTTTGCAAGACTTGTAATGTATTTATTCTTGGTCATGAATAATAATTCATTATGAAGTTTTATCAAATCTAATATCCACAACCTATAATTAAACCATATACAGACCTAATTATGACTGATAGAAAAAACATATGCAACCATTTTGTATTAAATTTGAGCAAAACAACATAAGGAACTCATGCAATAACTCTCACTTGATAGGCGAGTTTGATCCGGGCCAAATCTAGGGGATATGTGCATAAAACGACAGTTCCTCCAGCTACTGAACCGGCTAAAAGATCAACAACATGCCTTGTACCTAATACAGTGTAGTTTTCCAATATCCAACATCTGTATTGCTCATATGTCATGAAGTGCAATGCTGCATACGGAACTATTCGAAGAACACTAGCACCATTTCCTCTGAAACATTAAAGAGTATAAGGTGTTTAATTCAATTTTCATCATCATCGGCAAAATAGATTAGACAGCATCTCAAAGTCATACTTGTAAAATCCAGGAAGCCCTTCATGCACTACAACAAATGGGTTAATTTTACACATTTATTGGGACAAATATACACAATTTAAAGTGTGTACAAATATTGAGTACACACTTAATTGTTGCGTGTCAAATATGGGCGTCACAAAAAAAAGAACACAAATTAGCGTGAACAAAAAAGGAAAGTATACACTAAAAAGCGTGTAAAAAATTGTACAAGCATTCACACTAAAAAGCGTGTAGAAAATTTCCCCACACTAAAAAGCGTGCTTTTTTGTGAATAAAGGTACACTTCTACAAGCGTGGACAAATCAACACAGAAAAAACACATATAAACTACTACTCAATATTGATATGGACCTTTTAATTTCTAAAACAAATATATACATAAATCAACACAGACAAAATATATATAAACTACTCATAATATAAGCTGAAGACAAGTAAACATGAGAGTACAAAGGAAAATGCAAAACAAATTCAAGTTCACTTTAGAAGAAAAGAAGCTAAAATGAGATACTACAGTTTTTGCTATGGATCTTGCTAGGAATCATCCTAATTATTTTCACTTAAAACGCACTTATGATAGATCTGCAAATACATCACGTGCTTGATGGGGTAATAGCATCCATGTCTTTCCGGGTTTCAATTTCAATCCTGTAACCATAAAAATAAAAATTAGAAAGAAGAAAGCGTAGATGCACCTTTATGCAATGAAATTTATCGTTGGTTATAGCATTGATCGGTCTTTGAGAAACAAGATTAACCTTCAAGAGTTAACCATCTATCGCATCAAAGTATTTATTTGCAAAAACAATCAAGAATCGTGTGAGATAGAGATTGGGTTTGGCATGACAACATCACTAGATAACAATTATAACAAACAAAATTGAGACATGTATAAGAATGTAACACCCCCATTTTTAAAGTTTGTCACAGCGGAAAAGTAATTTGGGTGTTACGGTGAGGATCGAAGTTTTAACCACATAAAACGGTTTAAAAGAAATGTTTTAAAAATTATTTGTCATTTAGATAATAATTTTGATAAAAGATGAACCATTTGATTTGAAATCTTATGAAAAGATATAAAGACTTGTAAAAATGACAAATTTGATTTTTACACCATTTTAATTTATCAGAGTAATAAATGCCCACTCCGTGTCTTGTCCTGCTCTGTTAAATTACATGAGATACACATGCTTAAAAGTGTCAACACAAAGGTTGGTGAGTTTATAGAGTTTTAGGAAAAACCCTTTATTTTGTTAGATTTCAGGAATATTTGGTATTGTTAAAAATACTAACAGAAATAAAACAATTATTGAATATATTCACAAATGAATCATATAAATATTCAATCACATTCAATAAAGAATCAATAATCTTAACATGAGTTGGAAACTCATGATACTAAATCGATCAGATAAACAATTCACATATGGGCGAACCTATACAGCTGTATCTAAATATATATGTTGAATACATATATATACTATTCCTTTATAGATATTGCACCAAGCCTCATGACACGCAAGACGTTAACAGAAGGGGTGTTCTATCAAATCAATGACAGATTTTGCCCTCGATTCGTAGGTGATTTGCCAATTCCTACTGAATCTCAAATATAGTGTATCACGACTAATACGACTAACCACATGCATAATGGCATTCCGTCAAGTATTAGTGGGATCGGAGGTCAATCCAAACAGGTTTTGAATCTGTTCACTATATTCGCGCTCACGTTACGGTGATTAATGGCTCATGATTGAGGGACTATATGGCGATAAGCTAACTTAGGCAATATCAAGGACTTAGGGGCACATTTAGCATAACATCATGAAATCAAGTATCGTATCACAGAGATCAATTTGAAAACAGTATCATTTGAGTATCAGAAATTCAGTTTGAAAATATTATCATTTGAGTATCAGAAATTCAGTTTGAAAATATTATCATTTGAGTATCAGAAATTCAATTTGAAAATAGTATCGCTTGAGTATCAGAAATTCAGTTTGAAAATAGTATCGCTTGAGTATCAGAAATTCAATTCGAAAATATCATCTTTTGAGTATCAGAAGTTCAGTTTGAATATATATATCGCCAGTAACACATTTATATCACATATCACAATAATCGAATTGGGAACAATTTTCACATGAATATCAATATTTCAGTCAAATAATTCATCAATATAGATTTTTCACATACCACAATAATCACATTGGGAATATCAATATATTATAAATCACAAATTATATTATTTTTAATATCAATTAGGAAATTGATTTGAATCATGTATTTTATTTTATTTCATATACTTATCAAATTATCAAAGTATATGTAAGCATGTATCTCCCCCAATGAGTTAAAAACAATTATTTGAAATGGGGCTATGACTCACCTGGATTGATTTGGAAATGATGAAAAGTAAGATAGGATGAGATTTAAGGAAATGATTATGGAAACGTCGTTGATACGGAACCTGATAAATAAATTTATCAGAGAATATAACCAAATACTATTTGGTAATTACGAACGAATAACGAATAAGATTTATTCGTTATGACGAATAGATGATGTGCAGTGAAATTATTATGTCATGCATGATTTGTTAAAATACTTTATTTAAAATATCCATTGAAGTTTTACCTTTTTAATCGTAAGTAAAAATGTTAACTTTTTAGATATCGTTATATATATTAGTAACGTAAAAATAAATAATATATATATAAAACGTAATAAAATGCATATGACGTGAGGGTTGCCGTAAAATAGAAAATAAAATAGGAATGTCAAATAGATTATGTGTAGTCCTTGTCCTTTTCCAATTTTACACTTTTTATACTAACGGAGTTAGCGTCACACCGTTAGTCCTTTTTATATATATTTTACAATCATAGTCCACTACATGTTCAATATTACAATCTAAGCTTGGAAATTAATAATAAATCATTTTCTACCTTAAAAATTCTGTTTTTATAGTTTTAGTCCTTAGTTTTCACAGTTTTCAATATTAGTCCTTCTAGGTGTCGTCGCGTTACATTTTTAGTCCAAACGTTAAAAAATTATGGGAAAAATTATCTTAAAATTTCTGGAGCTTATTGAAGCTTATTAAAACTTATTTCAACTGCTTATTTACAAAAATAGCTTATTTTTCAATAAATGGGCTTTAACGAGCTAAATTAAAGGCCCGTTAACGTTTTTAAATCCGTGAGCGTTGAGACAAGTTGGGCTTATCCCTAGACTCATTTTTAATGTTATAAAATCATATCAAAATAGCTTTTTGGTCCAGCTTATACGGAGAGCTTATTTTAAGCTTATTGGGCTTTTCAGTCCATTAAGCTTTATAAATAGTTTTTTGAAAAATGAGTTTTTGTGGTTTACTTTGGCCAATTTAAAGGGTCTAAACGAGCTTATTATTAAAAAGTTTAAACACGAAACTTGTAGCTTGTAGCAAGGAGAAATAGGTTGTGTAAAAATATTGGGTGGTTATTAAGTCGGATTGAGTTTTAAAGGGTCATTTTGGTAGCGATCTGAACCAGTTTTCTGGGTAAAAAGACTTATAATTTTCTAAGTGTTTTTGGTATATACGAGTTTTGCAATTTACTTTGGTCGATTTAGAGTGTCAAAATGTGGTTATTTTTACATGTTGTTTATACGAAAGTTGTAGCTAGTCATGGTGTCTATTAGATGGGGTAAAAATATGACATGCTTGTTACGCTAAATTGTGAGATAAAAGACGGTTTTATAGGTGACTTGGACAGATTTTTACTTGGTAAAAGACTTGGTTTATTTTCTAAGTTTTACAACATTTTTATATATTTGGTATATGGTCAAAATAAGTTTGTATGATGCATGTAACGTAAAAATAAACGTGAAACAAGTGTGCTACGTGACTCCTAGGCCTTCCAAGATGGAGGCTAGTCACGTTAAGTGTAGTATATAACAATATTTACGTGAAATATATATATGAAATAATATACGTTCAAAATAAAATAAATATAGTGCATGACATAATTTTAACGTATGATTTTGAATGAAAATGATTTGAAATAACTTACAACACCTTAGAGGTGGTAGAGAATCGAGTAGGAATGAATGAAACACAAGAAAATCTCGTCTAATCGTATAACCCAAACGTTATACGTATATATTAAACCCGATATCACTTTTCTTGCTTCCAAATAATCTTGTTCGGTTCTCTTGATGTTTCTTAAGTATCTTAGAATGATGAAAGAGTAGAAAAATGATTTGTGATGAAGGAGAAAAAGGAACGATCGGGTGTAATATATATATATATATATATATATATATATATATATATATATATATATATATATATGGAGATTGGAGTTTCGTATGGTTCAAATAATTGGAGGGGACAAGAGTACTAGGCATGGTCAGAGGATAAGAGTTCTAGATTGATAGTTTTGAATAAACAATGAGTTCTATAGGCATTAGAAATATTATAGAATCGTCCTTGTGAGTTTTATATGTCGACACACTTTTAAACATACAAACGAGACTATCATTTGTGATTCAAAAGGTTTTAGTCGGTCATAATTATTATTTATACATGAAAACATGTTACAAATAATATTAGAAACTCATAGGAACAAACGGGAACAAAAACGGATAAGAAATGAATAAGTTGAGAATTTGTTGAATCGATTTATTGTTAAACACTTTACCTCGTAAAAACGTATCAAAACTCAACGTATGAACGTGAGATTCGACACACTAATAGTTGGCTAGGAGCTTAACGAGGATGGGAAAAAAGATACATGGGTCGTGTGTAGAATTTAGAAATGAACGAGACGTTTTGGAGCTTACTTGATCGATTGTTATGAAATATTTATTAGTGTAAATGGGTTTTGGTGTTTGGGCTGGTTGGGCTTATGAAAATTTAAGGGTCCGTTTGATCTTGTAATTATTTTTATTAATTAGGATTAGTGAGTTATTAATACTTTGTTAATTGTGTCGAGAACTTGTTTTGTCGTTTGGTGAATTTTGCAATATCGTAATCGTGACCATTTTAATATACAAAGAAAATTTTAAATTTCCCCGTAAAAATGGTAATTACAATAATGACGAAGATTATTTATATAATTAACCGAAGTTAATTATACGAATTTTTGCGAGGTTTTACAAAGAAAGATGTAGTTACCGGTAGTAGTAATAATCGGGTATGCTAGATGGTAGATTGTGATGTAACAGCTAGCCATCAGAGCACCGATGATCCTCTATACACTGGAAAGAGAAAAAAGATTATCAAAGAGATAGTTTTACACGTCTTAACATGAACGATATACAATGCAACTTCATTTGCTTAGAACACTCACTATCGTCACCATACAGCTTCAAGTTATATTTTGTAGTTCACAGGGGAGCAAAAGGCAGAAACTTTACTTCCTAGGCTGTAGAAACTTCTATAAATGGCTTCTAATCCTAAGTCCTAGCATGACTATAATCCTAGTGTTTAGAGGCCTTACACTGTATCGCTCTGCAACTGATTCTATAAGGGACCTCACAAGGCTTCCATAACGTAAGCATGAACCATTAACCATCTATAAGATTCGGGAAAGGAATGAGATTCAGTCTCCATTATTGAGATTACATACAGATGGTTATATAAGAGCTAACCTTATCAGCCGATTTAGGTGAATTAGCAATTTAAAACTACGCTGTGCAGGCCTGAAAATAGCATGTGGAGGAGTGGTGATCCTGTTAATCCCTGGCCAATCTGATATGACAAATCCCTGAAATAAATAAAAGACTAATTTCGTCTTAATTTCTTTATGTCACTGGTATGGAACAAAGGTCCTAATTTAACTTTACTGACCATTGATATAAGGAGAACCCTATTCTGAACCAGCAGTGGTTTCCCCTTGTAAACCTGGTATGATCTCAGTCATTAATCTAAAGATTTTGGTATCTTCACTTTAGCTTTCTTAACAACGACCCCATCTAGGATCTGTACAAACCTGTTCCAAGTGTAAAATAAAATTCATTTAGCCATTAAATTAATATCCTCTAGCAGCAAAAATAGTGATGCGTTAATTATTTGCTTACTGCAATAGAAGGTGCAAAAGCATATTGTATGTCAGTTGCTCTAACTTCAAGTGTTGTGCACTTTATGGTTCTACTCTACATATCGTCACTTGTACTCGTCACTTATACATAGCCAAAACACATAGATGAGCGAACATACACTTACAATGACACCTCAATGACCGGTCGACGTTGTCGGTATGCCCGTTTAGCTCAAGATCGTTAGCCTTTTTTTTTGAACGGCGGCTTTAAGATTGTTAGCCTTTTTTTTGAACGGCGGCTTCAAGATCGTTAGCCTTGGTCTGTAACTACCTACACCATGTAACACACAACATCATATCAGTTAATTCCAACATTATGAGACATGAAGACAGGCCAGTAAGTGCATGACATATTAAGCACGATATATATATTGTAGCTTTATAATATTCTGAATATTACCAGGGTTATAAAAAAGAAAAAAAGAAAAAAAAAGAAAAACAATATTAAAAAAATAATAAAAAAATAAACCTTTACCCAAAAAATGCTGATGTGAAAAACTAATCAAACTAATATGCTGATGTGCACAACTAATCTAACTAATAACAATCATTGTAAAAGCTATTTATGATATTTGAAAAAGGGCAATTTCCCTTGCAAAGTATTTCTCTGAACTGAAACTGACCATGTTTTCATACTTCCTGGGTTCTAATACTGATCACCATGGGTGAAAATTCAACTAAAAAAGAAATGGGTCAATTGGTTGAAATGATCGCAAACCATCCAAAGTCTTTTAATTTATGAAACCTGCTAAATCTCTTTATTTGATAAAAGGTTTGATTATCATGGTAATAAGAAACTTTTTGTTATCATATTCAACATCTTACCTATTTATTAAAGTTAGAAAATGGATAAAGAAAGTGTTTGTGGATCAGCCTAACTTGACCATTACTCTTTTTGAACAAAATGCTACATCAAATCTAGCTTTGACCAAACAAAGGATACAACTTAAGACAAAAAGAGCACAACCCACTGTTGGACAAAAGTTTGCTATGCCCTATCCGCCCATACTTTGCACCCATATGCTAATCATTTAAGAACTCAATCCCACCGAATTTTATGTATCATGAACAGAATTCTTCTACTGACAACTCAGAAGGAATATTTGTATATCATGACCTGCATAACTTACTGCAGCAAATTTCACAACTCTATGCTAAACGCCACAATTGTATCAAATTTCAATACTAACAACGAATTCGCTACTAACTTCTAAACTTACTACAATTAACAGCTATCATCAGAAACAACAACAGGTTACATGAACCAATCTGAAGCGGACATAAAAGAGTGCCTAAACTATTCCAAAAATTGTTCAAACACTCAATACTAGCTATTCAAAACTTAAAATAAGAATTAGCTGCCACAAAATTTCAACAACAGACTTCAAAATTTCACATTCATCAATAACTCGCTTACAACGGTCAAATTTCACATTCATTAATAACTCGTTTATACCTTAGCTGCCGCAAAATTTCAAAATTTTACATTATTCAAATATTTCACATAAACTATTTAACATTATTCATAAATTTCACAATCATCAAAATAAACAGTCATAGTTTATACCGAATCGCTGCAGTACTGCTTTTGGACCGCCTTAACTACTGCAACTGCTTTTGGACCTGATTTAACAACTGAAACCCTAGCTTCTGGACCTGATTTAACTACCGGATTGTAACACCCCCAAAATACCGCAGCGGAAGACTGTGTCACAGGGGTGCTACTTCATAATACAAAGTACAAGTTATAGAAAACGAACTCTAAATGAGATGTTTTGAAAAGTTACCATTCGATTAATGAATTCAAAGTTACAAACATGAGATTCCAAAGTATGATACATAAATGTATACAAAGTTTTGAATGGTAAATGATAAAAGCGTAAGTCTTCAGAATATGCAGCTTGACTCTAAGTTCCACGCACTAGCTATCGCCTTACTAACCTGAGATAAACATGCTAAAGTGTCAACACAATGGTTGGTGAGTTCATAGAGTTTGTCTTAAAATAGTTGAAAAGTCTTAAAAGAATATTCGCACAGCAAAGGCATCATGAATCCACTCAGTTGCAAGTCCCGTCATAAGAGACTTGCAACCTGTGTGTTCACAACCCACTGCTAAATATATAGTATGAATAAGACATGTATAAGTTCATCAAAACAATTAAGCAATTAGTCGTGAGTCTACACTTCATCTCTGAAGACCTCACGTTTATGATGTATCCAACATTCGCAAATGTTAGGATGTATCAAAGTCTCAATGGTCATCCAACAACTTAATTTGGAGCCACCGGAAGTCTCAATGGTCATCCAGCAACTTAATCTGGAGCCACTGGCAGTCTCAATGGCCATCCAACAACTTAATCTGGAGCCACTGGAAGTCTCACAATCAAGTATAACGCAGTTAAGTATAACACAATCATGTATGTATGAAATCAAGTATAATGCAATCAAGTATAAGACAATCAAGTATTAAACAATCAAGTATAAATGTTTTGAGTATTTGTACAAGTAAGCAAGTAGTTGAGCATGTATCTCCCCCAAAGAGTTAAAACAAGTATAAAAAGAGTAGGGGCTATGACTCACCTTAAGCTTATGTAATGAGAAATGATAGTGGTAGTCGAATCGCGAAAGTCTCTAAGAGCAACCTATAATAGAACGTTGCGACTTAGGTTTGGAGTAACGTCTAAGAATACGAAGAATTGCCTATATATGTCTTGCATATAGTTCATGATGTAGTACTTAGTATATAGTGTAAGTCTTTGAATATAAATGGTTTATGAAACATGTATAGTTTGTATATCTCTTACTACCGTTCGGGCCGACATAATTCAGAAGTCATGGAGTAAACGTTCGAGGAGCCAGGACACTTTAATTCGTAAATCCACAACTCATCTCGACGGCTTACTTAATGAACTCCTCACATGAGGCTCCCTACTATTGTAGTATTTGATAACATATATATAAGCTTTGATCTTTAAAAGTTACATGGTCTTTAGCCGTGGCTTTGCCGTGACCTTGGTCATTGTTACCATGGTCTTGAGACTCAACCTTGGCTTTAGCCATAGTTGTGGTCTTGGCTTTAGGTCATTAGACCTCTTGGTCTCATCTAATTATAACCATTATATAGTTACTTTGGTCTAAAAATGGGCTGTTAAGAATTTGAAGAAAATTATCACTCAGAAAGCGTTTTCAGGGCTCGAGCTTCATTTGCACCTGAACGAAAACGTCGTTCCGGACAACTTTCGTGTTTTAACTTTTTGATGAATCGGACCAGAAGGGTGACTTTCAAAATGGCAGAATGCAAACAGTAGGGTATTGGCAGTTTCGGCGTTTTGGTTTCGCTAACTTCTTATGGCCGTATCTTTTGACTCGTGTACTCGTTTTGGGTGATTCAAATTGCTATGTTTTCCTTTTGAAGTCCTTTATAACATTAAGTAAGTGTCAAATATCATAGTTATACTATTTTCGTCGTGGTTCTCCATAAAAGTCACTAGTTTACTTGTTTAAATAACATAAGTTAACATATATATACCATAACTTGTTTTACTAGTTTTTATACATCATGAGCATAATACAAAGACCATATATAGCATGAAAGAAACATAATAAGTATGAAAATGATATGGAGCAAGAAAGTGTATAAGGGTTTCTTACAACTTTTGGCTTTCTCTTAAGAAAGGAAGTCAAGTATGAACTAGGACACTAAACCTATGCTTGCAAACCCTTTACCACAACTCTTGTAACCCTTGCTAGCCTTGATCTAACCCTTGTGAAAATCATTTAACTTCAGCCCTAGTAACCTTATGTAGCTCCTAAATCAACCATGGAATCACCAAACAAACTTGAGAACTAGGTAGAGAATACTAAGACCTTGAACTCTTATGTGTAACTTATAGTTTGAAGATCAAAGGATCATGGTGCTAGGGATTTGTTGTGTGTCATTTTTATTGATGAAGAAAGAAAGGAGAATGAGTTTTCTAAGTCATGTGTGATCATTTATATAGGCTAGGATGAGGAGGTTAGGAAAGTGTTAGGAAAGTGCCTAAACTTGGTGACCAAGTTGTAAATAAGTATGATCTAATGGCTAAAGTCATGAGATGAAGCCAAAAGTGTGAATACCCCCCTAAATGTGCGGTTCATAAGGGATAAGGGTGACTAGATGATGACTCTTGGTGCTATCTTGCTTAGTTTGTGCATTTTGACTCCGTAAAATGCTAACCGTAAGTTATTAAGTCACGAAACGTAAAATCGGGTATCCTAAAAATATGAAACTTGAAAGTATGGTTAAACATGTCAATATACTCCATATTAAAATATAAAATGAGCGGTAGATTCTATTGGGTGCTAAAACCCTGCTAAAACTGGAAACACGGGTCTAAAACGCGTAATACGTAAAACGTACGAAAGTTGCGTAAAATTGAGAAAAGTAAAATGTAACTTTTCTAATAGGATACTAATGACTTAAAATGACTTATAATGTCTAGGATGGGCTCAGTATAGTGTCGGTTGGTATTTAATGTCTTTTAGACATAAAACCTTAAGCCTAAAAATCAAGGAATGACTTGTAAAAATCAAGGAATGATTTTTGGTCAAAGGAGGAGGGTAAAATATGTTGACTTTTTCTAATAAGTTGAAAATTCAAATTGTCTTAGAAACGCGGTTCAGGTATAGGCTAGGGTTACGGCTGAGTAAAAACGCTTAAAAACTGAAAATTCCAGTTTTTCACGGCCGAGGCTTATTTTGGTCATGTTTTTCACAGTCATGATTAATTCTCAAATAAATCATGAGTGTACTAAACATTTTTCTGATGCGGGGTCACTTAACGTGGTCGAGTTTCGTTGTGCGTAGAATTTTTGAATGACGTTTTACCCTAAAACGTGTAATTCCGTGTAATTCCTTAATAACTTTCACGAAAATGATCTGATGAGTGTCAAACTTTTAATTTGCTATGGGAGTGATTTATTACTCGAGGCCAAGAAACAAAAATCAAATTTCGAGAAAAATGAATAGTAAAAATGAATAGTAAAAGTGAATAGTAAAATTTTCGGAAATAGAAGTTAACCTGAAAATGTGAATTGTTACACGGATCGCTCTGCAACTGACAATTTGAAACTGAACCTAGCTTCTGCTGCAACTACCGAATCGTTGCAACAACTCGATTAATAGAATCGCTGCAAATGATATTCACTGATTTGAATGATTAGGGTTTTTATTTGGGGATACATTTATACATAAATCGAATTAGGGTTTATCGACAGTAATCGAATTAGTGATTTGGGGAAATTGTGGTGAAAGTGGTAACATGGTGAGACGAGGGATATAAATCGGTGAAATTGTGGTGAAAATTTGAGAGTGGTCACAGTAATCGAATTTGAGAGGGATATAAAAGTATAAAACGATAGGTCTTTCTTTGGAGGAGGATATAAATTGGTGATTGGTGAATGACACGTATTCAAAAAAGTAAAAACTACACGCTTTTTATGGTCGATTTTTTTTCTTTTATTATTATTTAAAATTTTTTGTCCACGCTCTTTTTGGTGACCAAGGTATTACATATCCATGCATATTGTAGTGTAAAATTTCTTTTAGCATGTACACGCTTTTAAGCGTCAACTATAGTAATGTGCACACCCATAATGGTGGTTATATTTATACACACTCATTTGCGTGTAGAATGACAAATTAAAAGTCCACTCTTTTCAAACCGTGAAAAAAAAACCGTGCACAAACTCACTTTTTGTAGTAGTGATGCTACAGAAGTCTTTTAAGCGATTGATAGACTCCAATAGTATGAAAACCTTGAGTACGAGTCTGGGTATCGAAAAACAAAAAAAAATTGTTATTTCCTATATACCATTTGGGGCTTTTAAGACTAATGAAATTATTAGAAGATATATACCAATTCTATAACAACTTAAATTGATTATTTTCCAACTAATCTTGTTCTTCCTGTTCATACACGTATCAATCATGATAGACTCCAAAGGTGTAGTGATTATTTTCCATTTAACCTTGTTCTTCGTGTCCATATATATGTATTTTTAAATTAGAATTCCATTAATAATTAAAAACCAAATAAAATAAAAAAACATTACAATAAAAATTAAAAACTTAAACTAATATTTTAAATTATATTTTGCCCTTATTTTTTGCTTCATCTCCAACATCGTCTCTTGTTGTTTTCCGGTTAAATGGTCATCGGGGGTATGATAAACCATGAAGCCTTTATCCATCTTTTTTTCTTGCTTAAATTGAAATATTTGACGTTGCAGCTCAAGTTCTTCTCTCTGGTGTGCAAGACTCCATTGTTCTAATTTTATTTCTCATGTGGAAGCTTTTGTCTCTCAAATTCCACTTGCTCCCGACATGCCTGCTCTTCCAAATTGCCGCTCCTTTATTCTCGAATACCCAACCAAGGCTTCCTTCCTTTGGAAAAATAAACCAGATGCGGCGTCTTTTTGATTGGTTCTTCGACTTCTTAGATTGTTGATGTTTTTTGTAGTCTTCCTTTTAACGAGCGCCACCTCTTCGACGGGAGAGTCGTTTTGAACGGGTACAGATGGACCACCTGAACCTTGACCCGGAGCATAATCGTGACTACCAAATAATGGATCAAATTCGTCTTCAAGATCAAAACGGTTAACTGAAGAAAAATGTCGAGAAAATTGAGATGGGACCAGATGACATTTGTGGACGACACATTTGATATTGTTGTTGTTGGTACATTTGATTTTGTTGTTGTTGGTTATATGAAGGAGAAAACGGTTTATTTATATAAATATATTGTTGCTGTTGTGATTGGTATGCAAAACTAGTGGGTTGAAAATTAACAGGTGGTGAGTGTCCGGTTAAAAGAAAATTGGGGTCGTTGTTGTTGGGACGTTTTATTGTCGTCCGATTTTTGGTGTTTTGATTTTGGGTGTTTTGTGAGACACTTTTTAAGTTGAAAATAGTTAAAGAAGTTAGAGACGAGAAAGTGTGTTAAAATTTGAGAAGAGAAAGTGATATTTGTAGAAGAAGAAAGTGTATTATTATAAAATAAAATTATACAAACACCCCCAACGGCTAGTTCTTTTACATTTGCTTCGATCGCACAATTTTGGGGCGTGTTCCATGGTTAGCTCCTAATGAGAATGAGGGAGAGGGATGAGGGGTGATGCGTCCTACCACTCAACTGACCGAACAGGGACCCAACAATTAAAACCAGTCTTAAGATATCAAATGTTCATATTGGTCAAATGTAACACCCCCAAAATCATCACGTCAGCGGAAGACTTAAAATGTCAGCGGAAGACTTTTTGGGTGTTACTTCGAGGATCTTTATCACAATCATAGAAAACGACACAAAAGTGACGTTTTAAAGTTTAATTCATTCAAAATACCAAATATTCGAGACATCAAGATGTTTCATAGTTTAAACAACAAATTTATTTGAAATATGTCAAAACGTTTATTTAAGCCCATGTCGGATTACAAGCCCACTCCGTGCCTTCAAGTTCCTTCTTGTTTAATTACCTGAGATAAACACATGCTAAAAGTGTCAACACAAAGGTTGGTGAGTTCATAGAGTTTATAGTTTCGAATATCGATTTCCAAAATCAAAGATTTTATGATTCCATAGAAGTTATAATAACCGTTGATTATCAAATTAAAGTGTGAGTAAATCCATAATATTCATAGTTTAAATCGTTGATCTATCAAAATCAGGAAATGAGTGATTTCCTTATCAATTCAAAAATAGTCCGTTAGTTTGCCCTTCACCGGGTCAACACCAAAATAGTAGTTTGTTTGACGTAATCGGGTCAACACCAAAATAGTTTGTTCGTTTGCCAATTATTAATAGTTTTCTTGCTATATAGTGAGCACAATCTCATTGTTTAATAAAACAGTGGGGTACAGCATTGTACGCCCCAAACATCAGTCGTTGTAATACTGTATCATGACTACAGTACTACCGTTCTATTGCTCTAAGCTCATGACACTCAACGATTAACAAGCATCAAAATTATCCATAATAATGATGTAAAACAGTGGCCCTCAGGATAGGTATTTACCAGTAACCTATGAAATCAAATAGCGTGCATTTGGTGGCTTTCCTCTAGCGACCAAATGGGGATTGTCAATCCCTAATAGATCTATTCACAACTACTTACGCTCACCCTTTGGGTGATTAAGGTGCATGAACGAGGGACTTTTGGTAATCGGTACTTAGGCAATAGAAATCAAGTATAGCATATCGTCGAACCGTCACTTGTAATCATGTCTATAGCAGGTATTTATGAGATATAAAAATGTGTAAACCAGTAAAGTTTATATGAAATACAGTCATGTATTTAGTTAATGAATACTTGTAAAAGTAAAAACAATAGTTAAGCATGTATCTCCCCCAAAAACGTTTATAAATCTTTGTAAAACAAGTAAGAGTAGGGGCTATGACTCACCTTAGTAGTACAGTAGTAGTGGTAGTAACATAATCTCAATGATGCAAGGCAACGGCTTCACACACAACCTAAAAGATACGGTATGTTTTAGTTGATAGTCTAAATCTCGTTTTATCGCGAATATTAGTTATTCAGTTATGATTAAAACTCGTGTTCGTTTAAATGCTTGAAGTTCAAGAACAAAGTTATATATACATATAACTTGTGAGTGTAATGATCGATGTGCGATGAAAAATCATCAAGAATAAGTCGAAGTATGTAGACGATGTTTTATGATGTTAGTCTTAAAAGAAAAGAATTAAACGTATCGTTATATATATATATCGTTAAAATTAATTATAGTTATGCGAAAATTTATATCGTATATATATAAGTTAAATTTATAAGAGTTTTATACTAAATATGTGTATTTATATATAAAATATTAATATTATTTTTATAAAATAATATTACAGAAAATCCCTTCAAGTTTTACAATTGTTACCTTTTTAACCCTAACGACATAAATTTTACACCGTTAGTCCAAAGTTATATTTATTTACATTTTAGGTCCAAAACATCAAATATTTATATTTATTATCCCTAAGTTTCAATATTTACAGTTTATACCCTTAGAAAAACAGTTTTATACTTTTCACCCTAAGTTTACAAACTTGACACATTTAGTCCCTAACTTTCGAATATTTGCAAATTTAGTCCGAACCTTACCAAATTTAAAACTTAGTATTTTTATTATTTCAATAAGCTCATAATGTTTCAAACAGCTTATATCAACAGCTTATTAGCTTATAATTTGCTTATTTCATTCATTGGGCTTAACGATCCAATATTAAGGGCCCGTTAAGGTTTTATGATCCAAGGGGTTTGGGGGTACACTTGTTTTATCAAAAACCATATTTTTAAGTTATAATTTCATTTCAAAAGAGCTTATATGCTCAGCTTATCGAATAAGCTCAAAATAAGCTTAACGGGCTAACTAGCCCAAAAGTTAACTCATTAAGTTTTATAGAAAACAGTTTTCGTCCAATCAAAATGGGTCAAGCAAATAGCTTATACGAGCTTATGAGATCAAATAAAATATGTTTCCCAATTGTTTACCAAGTGGTTAATGAGGTCAAGTAATAAAATCAGTAGGTTATGTTTCTAGATTTTGAAATAACGAGGCCAAGTATACGGCCAAAACTCTAACGTAAAAACAATATAACTCAAAATTATTCTAAGTCTTTTAGTAGAAATCGTATGGGTTTATTACTACTTAGAAACGTGTGATGTTTAGTGTGTATACGTTATTATAAGTTCAATATTATTATAGGTACTCGTTAAGGACTTAGTAAACGTGTAGAATCAAGAATAATACATATGTGTTACGTTTTAGTTTCACGTTTTAATTAGACGAAGTGTTTGTGCATAGTGACGATACGTGTATATATATATATATATATAAGAAATAAGAATTCGAGGTCTCACCTCACCTCAAAGGTGGAGTAAAAACGTATGTATGGATCGAGCTGGGGTAATTGGGCAGCGTGGCTTGATACACGACTTTCCAAAGGTTCAAGAAAAGCAAACGAGGTACTCTTGGATCACTTCGACACTTCGTACGATGGGCAAAAGGTTCGTCCCATTTCTTGTGTATCTCAACTCGAAAATATCTATATTGCTTGTTTGAGTGTGTGTGTCTAACTGAGGGTACTAGGGTCGTTTATATAATCTATTTGAAGCTTTGTGATGATAAGAGATGGTGTGTGAGCTTGTGTGCGTTGCATGTTGCCTCCATAAACAACCAATCGAAACATTACAAGGCAAGGAATGTGTAAGAATCATTCCTGACACCTCTGGCAGCTGACATGATGTACATAGTTGGTTTGTGGTGATTGGGAGGCATGGGTGGTGCCAAGGAAAGCTTGTGCCACGTTTTTATAATTTTGGTAAGAATGTGTTTTGCTGTTTACTTGAGGCTGTTTTAAGGGAGTGAACGTGCAAGGTATTAAACGAAATTGATCATTCTTAGATCCTTGCTACCAGGTCGATTGAGTGGTGTTAAAAATATGTATGCGTTATGTGTCAAAATCGAGAGAGAATAGGGGTGTTTTGGTGGCTGCTCGCGACTGGAACAAGAAAACATAAGGGTGCGTTTGGGCCACAAGCTTGGTGGGCTCGTCTGGTGGATCAGGCCCATCAGCGAAAAAGAAAATAAAAGAGATAATTAAAAGGGTCCATTTGGCTATCTGTTGGGTTTAATTCAGGCCCAAAAGAAAGAAAATAATTGAGGGTCCGTTTGGTGGTAATTGAGGGTTAAGTGAAAGGTTTGATGAGTTTCGTTTATAGTTTGGGAAATATGAGAGTGATTGTGTTCGTATTAGTGTATGTAAATATGAGCTTGCATGTGAAGACTTATATAGTGAACTTTTGAAGGTATATACAAGGTAGGTTCTTATGAGTTGTTAGATCGAATGGTTTGCATGTGAGGTTATATATAAGAATGGAATTCAATGATGAAATGTGCAAGGATCTACTATGACATTGAGTGTGTAAGTATTTCAAATATGTGGCTATTCTTGGATTGGGGAGAGTTAGAGGTGGGAGGTAGAGTGTGTAAGTAAACTTGTAAGAATGTAACATGGTTTCTATAGGCTTCATTTGAGGGAGTAGCAATGTGAGGAGGGTGGTGTAAGAGTTTTGCACATGTAGTAGTACCCAAGTTTGAGTCCAGGTCGTATTTTAAAGATAACAGCTTGGAATTTCGTTTTTGGTTTAAAAATCTCGCGTGTCTAGACGTAAAACATTATTTCGGACAACTTTCGTGTTTTACACTTTTCCTGGTTCGGACCAGAAGAGCCTTAAAATTTGGATTTAAATTCATTACAGAAAGTTGGTGGTTTATTAGAATTTATACGAAGTGTTATTACTACTTGTGTTAATTTGAGATTGTGTAAGGTGCCTTAACTTGATCAATATTCTAGTATAACAATTATATTTAATAGTTGATAACAATTATCTTTCATGGTTCTTAGAAGCATGGAAACTAGAGTTGTGAAATAAAAGGGATACGTCGTGTGTAAAAGTTAAAATAAACTGAGCTAAAGCAAACATGTACTTGTGATTTATAAATATAATAGTTAGAGGTGTGCTTGTTCAAAGTATCGTGTCGAGGTCCAAAATATTAGTGAGCAATCTCGAGAATTTTCGTAGGCTCCGGAAATATGTAAATATTGTACGGTAAATATACGAAACGTATATTTATAAAATATAAACGTTTTAAATGTATTATATTATTTGCGATATTTATAGATTATTGAGGTTGTGTGTAAGCATCGTTCCTAGGTAAATGGTCAATCATAAATGTTGTAGTGGTTCACATATATGTCGTGCATAATAAATAAATAAAAAAATTTGTTCCCCGTAAAAAATGGTATTTAAATAACGTAACATTCTTTTATTCAATTATTGATATTTACTAATCGTATGGGAAAATTACGGGAGGTTACATTACCTACCTCTTACAGGGAATTCCGTCCCGGAATTCTAGTCTAAGATAGTTGCCAAGGGTGTCTAGGGAAAAAGATGTGGTTACTTGGTGCGAATCTGGTCTTCGTGTTCCTTAGAAATCCTATATCTCAAGTATAACTTACTTACATCTCAGAAACAATTGTTCCCTTCATTGCATGATTCTTCCTAAATTAGACATGGGTGATCAGGCTATGTATAATTTACGAGTAATAATGCAATGCTTGGACCAATCGACCTGTATGACGTCCGGTCTAGTTGTTGGTTCGTAGAGTTTATAAGTCAAACGGTTGATTTCCTAAATCAAAGTATGAGTGATTGCTCTAACTTAGTCAATACTAAAATAGTTCGTCGGTTTGGTGTTGAAATGGATTTTTGGCCATGCCACAAATGAAATGATAGCTAGAGTAGAAGGAGTGGATAAAATGGATTTCAGGGAGAACTAGATAGCACAATAGATGAGGAAATATCACAGCGAGTCGCTTACTGAACAGAAGGTAGACCTAAGTCGTGAGAAATGCGAACACTTAAAGGTGACATCACTTAGTACCACAAAGTGCTTAAGGAAATTCGGACGGTTAAATTCTATACTTCATCAGTCTGTTGTAGTGTTGAGAATTGTTGTTGTTGTTGTTGTTGCGGCGATTGCTGGTGTTGCCATGACGATTGTTGTCGTGGTGATGGGTGATTCTTTTATTATCGAGTTTTCTCTTGAGCTCATTGCATTTGACCTTTGGTCCAATAGCCTCTGAGCAAGTTTCATTGCTGCTTCCAGGGTTGGCGGGTTTGATGAGGTGACATCTCCTTCAATGCTCCTAGGGAGTCCTTCGACGTACTTCTCCAAGGTTTTCTCAAGGTCAGGCACCATCGATGGGTATAGTATCTTAAGTTCCTGAAACCTTCGGTTGTAAGTTCTCAGATTGATTCCCTTTACTACCAACACATAGAACTCATCCTCAAGCTCCCTCAATTCCGAATGACGACAATACTTCTTTAATATCTTGGTCTTGAATTCAGTCCATGAGAGTTGATATGCTGTCGTTGCTCCTAGAGTCTAAACAATAGTATTCCACTAAGATAGGGCATCTTGCACTAGAGTTCCCGTTGCGAAGCTAACTTTGTTGTTTTCTGAGCATCCACCTTTTTGGAAGATCGTTTCACATCGCTCAAACCATTGGGTTAATTCGGATATTCCTTTGGTACCTTTGAAGTATGTGGGTTGGCATGATATAAAGTCCTTATAGGTGTAGTATCGAGGTGCGGGTGTCGCGTTTTTAGCCATTTGTGTGCCAGTATCTCTTTGGCGGGCTTGTTCGGTTAAGACACCATCAGCAATTGCTTGCTGGGGTTATAACTTCGGGGTTTGTTGGCGTAGTGGTTGTGGTTGTTCTTCTAGTTCTATCTATGTTGCTATTATCAATGGAAGAAAGACGTATGTTTTAGAATTTCATAATGACCAAGTTAAGTTAGAATACTTCTTATACAACCAAGAATAGGTTATAATCATAACAACTTAGTCACTGAGAAATTTAAGTTAAGGTGTGTCACATCAAATCGATGTCATTACAACATTTATTAATACTTGTTTGAATGTTTACAAAACATTATAGGACAAGATTCCTTATTAATAGAACATTGGTTTGTTAAGCTGACAAGTCTCAGATTCATGGTTTTCCTAAGGTTTTGTCCATACGGTTTTGGAGTTCTTGAATGGCAGTGTTTATAGTTTCGATGGTTTGATCTCTTGTTCTTTCCCTAGCTAGGGATTCTTGTAAGGCTTGCCTAAGATACACATTCTTCATGTCAATTTTCTCAATTTCACGGTTCAGGGCTCCCATCATTTTTTTTTTTTTTTTTTTTTTTTTTTTTTTTTTTTTGTTGTTGAAGTGTTGGCTCCACACAATGCTCCTATATTGATTCCGAAAACTGAGTATTTATCTGTTCAAATACAACCTTCATAGCTAACTGGCCAATTTACGAAGTTCTCAGTCTCATCTATAGGAGTCTCTATGTGTTCATGAAGAAAGTTGTTGAGGGTGTCGGTAATAGTTTCGATTCGATTCTCATGTCGGCAAGTCTATTTGCCAACAAGGGTATAGTGGGATGAAGGGGTGAATAAATAGTTATTCCTAATCCTGAGTGGTTTTTAATCGTTCTTTCAAGCTTAACGTATCTACTACTACATTAGCTTTTCTTGGGTGATAACGTATCTCACAGCCATAATTGTTGAGTAGCTCTATAGCGGCGCTGTCTTGACTTGAGAAAACAATTCCATTCTGAATGAAGATTTCTATCGTGTTTGGAAAATAATTATTGTTCACATTCTATTGTTCCGAGGAAATCTGTGGGGTAACTTACCCATTTAGACAAAAAGTTTGTCTGTAACAGATATTTAACAATGAGGGTTTCGGATAAAAGTGATAGATGTAGAGAAGGTTGCTGAACTTCAACTTTTGTTCTGGTGGAAGGTCTAAAGTCTTTTAGTTTATTTATGTTTCTTGACAGGTTAAAAGAAGGCTTTGATACTAAAAGGACTATTTGGGGTTTTTCTACGCAAATAACTCCTATGTGGATGTAAGGTTGAACCGCTGAAGGAATCTCTTTCCGTTCTTAAAGCAAGTATGCTTTTCAAGCTTTTCCTTTACTCTTACTATAGCAGGCACACGCAAAACTCCCTATTTGGCTTTTTATTGGAATCAATATGTCTAAACCTAAGGTAGTGTTTTCATGACTCATTAAACGGGGGATCAAAATCTTTGCGCAGTAGCGGAGGGCGAAGCGAATGTAGGGGACACAGCCTATTCAGGGAAGGAAGATGGATTGGACTCGCTCTAGTTCATGGTATGGGTAAAAACAGTCCTAATGACTTTGAGTGAAGATATGCTTATATGGCACGAAATGCCGATCAAATTCGTCGAACAAGGGATGTGCATTCAAAAATGCCTATAGTACTGCTCTAGTAATAAGTTCAGGGATCTATTGGTAGAATATAGTAGGTGGTGATGGTGATAGCACAGGTGGTGTAAGTAGTGGTGGCACAACTGATTCCGGTGGTGGTATGACAAGAGCTGGTAGTGATATAAGAAGAATTTGCTTCATACGGATGAAGTTGTCGAATTTTTTTTCCTATTTTGGTGAATTGGATTAGGTGATGTTGAAGGGGAAGCCTATAAATCTGATGATATGACAATAGGGAGGGAATATGAAGACATGGTATTTGTAATAATCCCGATTAGTAAATATAAGTCATTAGCATAATTATAACATGTTAACATGTATACGAAATCATGTAAAAGTAATGTCTCTACCAGATATTGGAAACACGTAGGCACGGAGGGCATAAGGTGGTATTTTGTAAAAGTGGTCCGTTTTAAAAGTGTAGTTATAGTCCAATGTTCAAAACACTTGGTTCTCTATAACTGTAGCTCTGATGCCAATCTGTAACACCCCCAAAATCATCACGTCAGCGGAAGACTTAAAATGTCAGCGGAAGACTTTTTGGGTGTTACTTCGAGGATCTTTATCACAATCATAGAAAACGACACAAAAGTGACGTTTTAAAGTTTAATTCATTCAAAATACCAAATATTCGAGACATCAAGATGTTTCATAGTTTAAACAACAAATTTATCTGAAATATGTCAAAACGTTTATTTAAGCCCATGTCGGATTACAAGCCCACTCCGTGCCTTCAAGTTCCTTCTTGTTTAATTACCTGAGATAAACACATGCTAAAAGTGTCAACACAAAGGTTGGTGAGTTCATAGAGTTTATAGTTTCGAATATCGATTTCCAAAATCAAAGATTTTATGATTCCATAGAAGTTATAATAACCGTTGATTATCAAATTAAAGTGTGAGTAAATCCATAATATTCATAGTTTAAATCGTTGATCTATCAAAATCAGGAAATGAGTGATTTCCTTATCAATTCAAAAATAGTCCGTTAGTTTGCCCTTCACCGGGTCAACACCAAAATAGTAGTTTGTTTGACGTAATCGGGTCAACACCAAAATAGTTTGTTCGTTTGCCAATTATTAATAGTTTTCTTGCTATATAGTGAGCACAATCTCATTGTTTAATAAAACAGTGGGGTACAGCATTGTACGCCCCAAACATCAGTCGTTGTAATACTGTATCATGACTACAGTACTACCGTTCTATTGCTCTAAGCTCATGACACTCAACGATTAACAAGCATCAAAATTATCCATAATAATGATGTAAAACAGTGGCCCTCAGGATAGGTATTTACCAGTAACCTATGAAATCAAATAGCGTGCATTTGGTGGCTTTCCTCTAGCGACCAAATGGGGATTGTCAATCCCTAATAGATCTATTCACAACTACTTACGCTCACCCTTTGGGTGATTAAGGTGCATGAACGAGGGACTTTTGGTAATCGGTACTTAGGCAATAGAAATCAAGTATAGCATATCGTCGAACCGTCACTTGTAATCATGTCTATAGCAGGTATTTATGAGATATAAAAATGTGTAAACCAGTAAAGTTTATATGAAATACAGTCATGTATTTAGTTAATGAATACTTGTAAAAGTAAAAACAATAGTTAAGCATGTATCTCCCCCAAAAACGTTTATAAATCTTTGTAAAACAAGTAAGAGTAGGGGCTATGACTCACCTTAGTAGTACAGTAGTAGTGGTAGTAACATAATCTCAATGATGCAAGGCAACGGCTTCACACACAACCTAAAAGATACGGTATGTTTTAGTTGATAGTCTAAATCTCGTTTTATCGCGAATATTAGTTATTCAGTTGTGATTAAAACTCGTGTTCGTTTAAATGCTTGAAGTTCAAGAACAAAGTTATATATACATATAACTTGTGAGTGTAATGATCGATGTGCGATGGAAAATCATCAAGAATAAGTCAAAGTATGTAGACGATGTTTTATGATGTTAGTCTTAAAAGAAAAGAATTAAACGTATCGTTATATATATATATCGTTAAAATTAATTATAGTTATGCGAAAATTTATATCGTATATATATAAGTTAAATTTATAAGAGTTTTATACTAAATATGTGTATTTATATATAAAATATTAATATTATTTTTATAAAATAATATTACAGAAAATCCCTTCAAGTTTTACAATTGTTACCTTTTTAACCCTAACGACATAAATTTTACACCGTTAGTCCAAAGTTATATTTATTTACATTTTAGGTCCAAAACATCAAATATTTATATTTATTATCCCTAAGTTTCAATATTTACAGTTTATACCCTTAGAAAAACAGTTTTATACTTTTCACCCTAAGTTTACAAACTTGACACATTTAGTCCCTAACTTTCGAATATTTGCAAATTTAGTCCGAACCTTACCAAATTTAAAACTTAGTATTTTTATTATTTCAATAAGCTCATAATGTTTCAAACAGCTTATATCAACAGCTTATTAGCTTATAATTTGCTTATTTCATTCATTGGGCTTAACGATCCAATATTAAGGGCCCGTTAAGGTTTTATGATCCAAGGGGTTTGGGGGTACACTTGTTTTATCAAAAACCATATTTTTAAGTTATAATTTCATTTCAAAAGAGCTTATATGCTCAGCTTATCGAATAAGCTCAAAATAAGCTTAACGGGCTAACTAGCCCAAAAGTTAACTCATTAAGTTTTATAGAAAACAGTTTTCGTCCAATCAAAATGGGTCAAGCAAATAGCTTATACGAGCTTATGAGATCAAATAAAATATGTTTCCCAATTGTTTACCAAGTGGTTAATGAGGTCAAGTAATAAAATCAGTAGGTTATGTTTCTAGATTTTGAAATAACGAGGCCAAGTATACGGCCAAAACTCTAACGTAAAAACAATATAACTCAAAATTATTCTAAGTCTTTTAGTAGAAATCGTATGGGTTTATTACTACTTAGAAACGTGTGATGTTTAGTGTGTATACGTTATTATAAGTTCAATATTATTATAGGTACTCGTTAAGGACTTAGTAAACGTGTAGAATCAAGAATAATACATATGTGTTACGTTTTAGTTTCACGTTTTAATTAGACGAAGTGTTTGTGCATAGTGACGATACGTGTATATATATATATATAAGAAATAAGAATTCGAGGTCTCACCTCACCTCAAAGGTGGAGTAAAAACGTATGTATGGATCGAGCTGGGGTAATTGGGCAGCGTGGCTTGATACACGACTTTCCAAAGGTTCAAGAAAAGCAAACGAGGTACTCTTGGATCACTTCGACACTTCGTACGATGGACAAAAGGTTCGTCCCATTTCTTGTGTATCTCAACTCGAAAATATCTATATTGCTTGTTTGAGTGTGTGTGTCTAACTGAGGGTAGTAGGGTCGTTTATATAATCTATTTGAAGCTTTGTGATGATAAGAGATGGTGTGTGAGCTTGTGTGCGTTGCATGTTGCCTCCATAAACAACCAATCGAAATATTACAAGGCAAGGAATGTGTAAGAATCATTCCTGACACCTCTGGCAGCTGACATGATGTACATAGTTGGTTTGTGGTGATTGGGAGGCATGGGTGGTGCCAAGGAAAGCTTGTGCCACGTTTTTATAATTTTGGTAAGAATGTGTTTTGCTGTTTACTTGAGGCTGTTTTAAGGGAGTGAACGTGCAAGGTATTAAACGAAATTGATCATTCTTAGATCCTTGCTACCAGGTCGATTGAGTGGTGTTAAAAATATGTATGCGTTATGTGTCAAAATCGAGAGAGAATAGGGGTGTTTTGGTTGCTGCTCGCGACTGGAACAAGAAAACATAAGGGTGCGTTTGGGCCACAAGCTTGGTGGGCTCGTCTGGTGGATCAGGCCCATCAGCGAAAAAGAAAATAAAAGAGATAATTACAAGGGTCCATTTGGCTATCTGTTGGGTTTAATTCAGGCCCAAAAGAAAGAAAATAATTGAGGGTCTGTTTGGTGGTAATTGAGGGTCCGTTTGGTGGTAATTGAGGGTTAAGTGAAAGGTTTGATGAGTTTCGTTTATAGTTTGGGAAATATGAGAGTGATTGTGTTCGTATTAGTGTATGTAAATATGAGCTTGCATGTGAAGACTTATATAGTGAACTTTTGAAGGTATATACAAGGTAGGTTCTTATGAGTTGTTAGATCGAATGGTTTGCATGTGAGGTTATATATAAGAATGGAATTCAATGATGAAATGTGCAAGGATCTACTATGACATTGAGTGTGTAAGTATTTCAAATATGTGGCTATTCTTGGATTGGGGAGAGTTAGAGGTGGGAGGTAGAGTGTGTAAGTAAACTTGTAAGAATGTAACATGGTTTCTATAGGCTTCATTTGAGGGAGTAGCAATGTGAGGAGGGTGGTGTAAGAGTTTTGCACATGTAGTAGTACCCAAGTTTGAGTCCAGGTCGTATTTTAAAGATAACAGCTTAGAATTTCGTTTTTGGTTTAAAAATCTCGCGTGTCTAGACGTAAAACATTATTTCGGACAACTTTCGTGTTTTACACTTTTCCTGGTTCGGACCAGAAGAGCCTTAAAATTTGGATTTAAATTCGTTACAGAAAGTTGGTGGTTTATTAGAATTTATACGAAGTGTTATTACTACTTGTGTTAATTTGAGATTGTGTAAGGTGCCTTAACTTGATCAACATTCTAGTATAACAATTATATTTAATAGTTGATAACAATTATCTTTCATGGTTCTTAGAATCATGGAAACTAGAGTTGTGAAATAAAAGGGATACGTCGTGTGTAAAAGTTAAAATAAACTGAGCTAAAGCAAACATGTACTTGTGATTTATAAATATAATAGTTAGAGGTGTGCTTGTTCAAAGTATCGTGTCGAGGTCCAAAATATTAGTGAGCAATCTCGGGAATTTTCGTAGGCTCCGGAAATATGTAAATATTGTACGGTAAATATACGAAACGTATATTTATAAAATATAAACGTTTTAAATGTATTATATTATTTGCGATATTTATAGATTATTGAGGTTGTGTGTAAGCATCGTTCCTAGGTAAATGGTCAATCATAAATGTTGTAGTGGTTCACATATATGTCGTGCATAATAAATAAAAAAAAAAAAAAATTTGTTCCCCGTAAAAAATGGTATTTAAATAACGTAACATTTTTTTATTCAATTATTGATATTTACTAATCATATGGGAAAATTACGGGAGGTTACATCAAAACTTGTTGTAAATGCAATTCCCCTTCTTTCAAAAGCTATTTTTTAGATTATTAAATGCAAATGTGACATGAAGGTATTTTGGTGGCATGTGACGTGATAGTTGTGGTATTTAAAGAAACCAACAAATTATCTTTTAAGAAATAATTCATCTACCTTTCATTATGATTTATTAGGCTAGTTTTTTTTTTTTTTTTTTTTTTTTGTTTGTGAGCGACTCTTACCCTTACCATTGCCATCATCATCACGCGCCACCTTAATAACTCACCTCCCCCTCCCATCACCCCCTCAAGAATAACGCAAGGAAAAAAAGGGATCGAGGTGATCACCATCACCTCTTGAATAACGTATCTTTTTCGTCGGGTCTCCCACTCAAAATGGTCATATTTTTTTTTGAAACGGCGATTTTATTTGAAACAAAAACTAGCAATGAGCTAGATTACAAAACAATAATATAGGGTTTTTTTTAGCCAAATGGTCATATTAATATAAATAAAAATTACCATTTTATTTACCTATAAATACCTATATATCACATCATTTTTTTACACAACTTCAAATATATCATCTTTCTCAATATATACACAACTTAAACAAAATATTTATCATTCATCATTAGGATAAGTTCACAAACGTGATGTTCACCGACTCATAGGAAGGAATATGATGTATAAATGAATCATATTACATAATATGATTCGAAAATACAAAGGGAATGCGATATTCCCAATTGGTATTGAGATGAAGCACATCAACTGAGCGACCTCGTACGAACCCATAAATAAACGCTACAAGTTATCAGAAAAATCAAATTTTCATAAGCGCATCAAATCATTCGTGCTGATTTGGTCGAATACTTTTCTTGTGAAATTTAATATAAGTTTTTAACATGTATGATGTTTTTAATTTTTAATGTAATGTTTTTAATTATAAAATTTTAGTTTAGTTTTTAATTAAATTCTTAGAAAAATGGGTTTTGGTGGTGATAAAGGTAATGACCATAAAAGTTGAAAGGTGATGATAGTGGTGATATGTTGAATAGTGATGTAGCACTGACGTGGAAATAATAAAAGTGACCATAAAAACTAGTTTTAAGGCACTTTTAGCAAAAGGATTTATTTTGTTAAAGGTTTTGATTATCTTAGTAATTTGGTCTTATGACAAAAAATTTTTGACTTTATAGTTTTTTAAAAACATCAGAGTGTGCTTGCCTCCTTAATGATAAGTTTCTAAGGGTTTGTTTGATTACCACTTAATGAAATGATAAAGTGCTGATTGTCAAAAACTTAATCGGACGGATGTTTGATTAAAAAAAAAAATGAGCGCTGAATGATAAGTAAATGCGCTGATCGATTTTGACAATGAAGCATGCAAAATGATTAAGTGAGCACGTGATCTTCTACAAATTCCCCAAATACCCACCACCCACGTCACCTTGGCCTTTAAAAAAATTCACGTCACCTTATTAGCACATGGTCTTCTATAGTTCTATCCCATTTATTCATTTTAAAAAACAATAAATAATCATTAGTTATAATTAGCATATTGTATACTTTTTATATGTTGAACATTGAATTAGTACAAGTATTCGATCATATATATTCGTTGGTTAGAGTTTACAAAGTTAATTGTGTATAATGGTCTCTCGTTTATCTAATTAATTCATGAATTTCGAGTATGTTAGTATATAAATATAAATCGATTATATTGTTTTATATATTCGTAATTTATATTGTTTTATGATCTTTCGATAAGACTATTTACATTTTTTTTGTTTATTCCAACATTACTTTGTTTATATTATATTTTTATAAGAGTTAATAACTTTTTTTTATCAAACGGTATATTTTGTTCAATGCAAAATTAGACAGAATGTTAAATTGGTAATTTCAGGCAACTCGAATTGCTCATTCAGAACAAATATCAAACAACCATTTTCACTCAGAATCATTTAGCAGCTTTGATTCATTCAGCGCTAAATTATATTTTTTATCAAATAGCCTCTAACTTTGTTTCTGATATACTCATTAAGATATCAAATGTTCATATTGGTCAAAACTTGTTTTATATATTAAAAGCTCTTTTCTAGATGCGTTTTGTTATTGGTACTTTCTTAAATTACAAATAATACTGTATTTTTTTTTTTTTTTTAGGTTTTTCTAACTTGTACCTTAGAGGCATAAGTTAAGCACACAAAAAGTACATCAAAAGTACACAAGGACCCACATAAAAATACATACAGATGTACTTTTATGTGAATCCATGTATACTTTTTCGTGGGCCCTTTTGTAATTTTAATGTGCTTAACTTGTGCCACTAGGGCACAAGTTAGAAAAAACTCACCCAAAAAAGTAGTAAAACACAAAAAATAACAATGCAAAAAACAATAAAAAAAAACTGTCTTGTCATTTAAATAAAATTGGTAATATTGATGAAAAAAGTGCAGAGCAAAAGCAAAAAAGTTTAACAAAACAAAAGATACGAAAAATAAATAAATAAATAAATGAATAAAATTATCTTTTTTATCAATAAAACGAGTGCAAGACAGAGAATTAATTGTAAAAGTAGAAGGATAACAATAGTACCGCTCTTTCTAGATTATTAAATGTAAGGGGCTGTTTGATAAAACTGTATTATTTAGCGCTGAGTGAATCAAAGATACTGAATTATTCAAAGATGCTGAGTGAAAATGTTTCTGAATGAAAATACTTGTTTGATAAACATTTAGTGTGCGTTTTGAATAAAAGAAAATGACCATTTAAACCTACTATTTGATTACATACTAATCAAAATATGTTGATTTATAGATAATATTCCTTTATAAAACTCATACTCCGTAGTATACAAAATGGATATGAACGAAAGAAGTTAACATAAATGAAAATAAGCTTATCATACATATACCTTAACAACTAATAGCTTTATAATATTTTTTGAAATAAGCTTCATAATATTTGACCACTGCATAATACATAGGCGAATCAAAGGATAGCAATATAATTCTTTAATAGTCACATGGGAGAGATACATGAGATAAAGGCCCACTGAATCGGTTAGCATGCCTTACCATGCAAAACCACTCAGCGCTTTATTTGTCATTCAGTGGCAAATATTATAACTATCAAACGTGCTGTACGATTAATATTTTACCAATCAGTGCTGAATGATGTAATTAAGCAGCAATCAAACACACCCTAAATGTGACATGAAGATATTTTGATGGGGTGTGCCATGTGACAAGATAGTGATGCAAGTAATGCATCAACCAGTTGTACAGCACAAGTAAAATAGTTAGACTGATGAATCATGAACGTGTGGTGTTATGCCACGTGGTTACGAGTTAAACATTTGACAAGTTCCAGAATTCTCTAGAGGATTCCACTACAAACCACAAATCATTATCAAATCACTTTTAGACAAATATTTTAGACTAATAGTTGTACTTTTTCTTGACATTGAAATTATTCAAATATTTCTTGCACATAAATTTTCTCGCTCATCAAAAATCAATTCTGAGGGGTTTAAGCAAAATACTTGTAAATGCCATCGCTAAGATGTGAGGTGTCTGAGTTTAATTTTTCATAGGTACAAATAACTTTTTTTTTTTTTTTGAAAATTGACTTTCATTGGAGAAATTCAAGTCCAATTTGAAACCCGATGGGGGGAAAACCTTCAACTTAAGCCGCCCGAAGGCACGACACTTAAATTGAAGTAAACCCTGCCTTCTCCAGATTCGAACCCTTGTGGGTTGAAACCTTCATTGAAGGACTTTGAAATCGTACCGACAGGGCAGTGGTCACCCAAACCGGTACTACTCTCCACTAGGCACGCTTAACTGAATAAGACATGCCCAGTGGACCACAAGCCCATTGGTAGGTACAAATAACTATAAATGATTACTTTAATATTTTGAAAATAGAATTTTATCCGGTTTAAACAAGTGTAGTAGTGGCTTAAAAAATGCGTCTAAAAAAAGAAAAAAAAAATCTTATGAATGTCAAAGATTTTCAGTTACATTTCTTATGCATGTCACAGTACTATATAGCTGTGACTAAACACTCACCAACAAGAGAATAAAACAGCCACAAGTGACTAATGAGCCTCTGGTCTAGCGGTACGGAGGTTTTACCTTCCTAGGCAAGGTCTCAATTTCAAGTCTTGTCTAGAGCGATAGGAGTTTCTTCCAGCATGCATAAAGAGAAGAGTGTCATTGCCTTCTGGGCTGAACCGAATCTGATTGTGTAAGCTTGCTACGCTTTCTGGGCTAAGGGCCCGCAATTGCCGTAAAAAAGAAAAGAAAAGAAAAAAAAAAAAAAAAAAAAAAAAAAAAAAAACTTAAGTCGGTTTGGTTGGGATATATAATCGTTCGATCATCCTTTTAACCCAATCAAAATCCCTCAAGCCGCAAGAAACTCACAGGTAAATTGTTTGTATCTTTATTATATATCTATATTAATTATCAAATGATACGACGTCGTGTACCATAGCAGATCACATTTCTTTTTTTCTGGTCTGTGGCTAAGGCCCATGTCCGTTTACACAAATTGCAGCCCATTTACGCCAAATCTAACCAAGCATATTAACCAAATGTAACTTACGCAATGATTATATTTTATTAAGTACGAACATGAACATGTGTCGATCATCCGAATATACCTTGAAGTATTTGCGGTTGTAATTTTGTTGTACATACCAAACCATGTACGACATTCAATATTTCCAAGGTACAAGTTTCTTGAACAGGTTTTCATTGTAGTACATTCATCAAAAACTATTGGAAAAATACATAGGCAAGAAGGAAGAAGTCTGGAAAAAAAACAAACAAAAAACTAGACACAATACGAGCAACCATAATCGTCATCTCTGCTTTACCAGGTAATAAATACGTTGCTTATGCTCTTATACCTGTTTCTTGCTTTGAAGCTATTACCAGTTAACTTTTGCATGGTACTTTACATAATACAGTTGGTTTATATGCAATACAACATTACTCATGGACATGTAGACTTTGGTTAAGTTTCTTTCAAGAAAATTACTGTTAGTTCATATATAGTTGTTTCTTTACATTAGTTTTACATATACACGTGCACATTTGTCTGCTTCAAAGCCTCTTATATGGTTATACACAACTTGCAAGCTAAAATATGAAAACTAAACAAAAAGCAGTACGTCGCATACCTTCTCTTAGTTTTATACAAAACACAACTGTCAACAAACATGCCCAGCCGCAACGCGGCCGGTCGTTGCCAATCTCGTTCTATATATATAACATGGGACGGTGCGTCCTACTGCGTTCTACTGTAAAATAATATTATCTGGGATAAGCCCAATTGTGGGGTCCATACTTTTAACGAAATACGGCCTTTTAAGTCCATGGAAGGCCCAATTTATGGTTGAACTTATTAGTTGGTATAATGAAACGTTTCTTCATATATCGTACGTTCACCTTCTTCCAGAAGCAACCCAGGGTTTGTTGTGTTCACCAACTTCGAGGTAGGTAACACCTGCAGATCTCTTATTATAGTTGTTGTTTCATGTCGTTGGTTAAGTGGTATATCCCAACAAAAGAATAAGATTTCATTACATACTTCCTATGTTATGTTGCTGCACGTTTATGTGATTGTTGTATGTATCTACATAAGTTGTTAGTTATTTTATAGGTTGAATGTCACTGTGTTTAATGTTTATTGTCTTTCTTACTATAAAATTTTGCTAACTACTTTTGGTGATACGTGAAAGCCTTTCAACTACTTTGCCATAACTTTTATATCCCTTCGTGTTACTTTTGTGTCTCCTTTTTATTTTGGCCTGTACATTTGTGTATGTTTTTTCAAATATGAAAACAAAAAACAAAAATTTAAGTAATCGTGCACGTAGTCCGATTTGTACGTCGTTCCCTTCTTTGTTGTACATTACTGTGCCTGCGGGTATCGTTAATGGTTCGACCGCAGAAGACAGAGTGAGTAGCGGTCGACAACAGCCATCCGTTGTTACAGAAATTGGTTCAGGCAGTATAACCGCACCCCGGCCAGTCAACAACAGTCCGCAGGGAGCTTTTTTAAGAAGCCGAAGAAAAATCACCAACACGGGCTCCCAAGAAACCCAAGGTTGACTGATACACATCTTTCACGTTAGAAGCAGCGTCGAAAAAAACATAGTTTATGTAACTAATATAATGTACATAGTAAGAACGAGGATCTGCACAATGTACAGTAAGTAGATGTAGTTTGTACTAAGGTAAAGTGCCATACGCACCTAACCTGTTGCAGATGCAGCCTACATACCAATGTAGAAGCATGCATACTTTTGTATTGCACAGATTTTGACTGCTGTCACAAATGCAGATATGTCTGCATGATTTTGTACCAACCCGTTTAACCAATTGAGAATCACTGCAAACTCAAATTTAGCTACACTATCATACCATAACCTGCACAAGCTGGTTGTGGCTGATTTAGATTTTTTAATGCTATTATAACACTCTGTACGCGATATTACTTTAGAGGAGAAAGGAAAAGAAATTTTGGAGTATAACTAGCCAACTAGGTACTAGAAACTCAAGACGGTTATTGTTTTTGAGTCGGATTAGGAATGGGTATAATATACTAGCATCCAGTGATATATAAATGAGTTTAGATACCATTGTTACAACTAGCATGATTACTAGTTGACTCAAATGGTACTTAATTAAGCTGCCGTATAACCTCCAAAACATGATAGTACTGATTACGGTGGTTATGTCTTTATTGAGTGTGTATGATGAATATGGGTATGTAGGGGAACGTGACCCGAAATGAAGGTAAAATGAATGGTTTAATGTGGCAAAATAGAATTGACACCAAGAATTAGTGCATTTGTGTATTCTGGTGGAACTAGAATAGTTACTAGGTACTAGGTAGTAGGTACTAATCGCATATGGCACTTTCAAATCATGCTTAGATGTTGGATAACGAATAATTATCATCAAAAGCAACAATAGTTGGGCGTTGGAACTTCTTTCCATGATCGACTTCCATGTGTTTTTATTAACGTTTTGTCAATCTCTGCTGTAACATTAATGATTATTCAGATAAACGTATTTTCAGCTCATTCTCACTATCCTTGTCTTAGAATTACCAATAGAGTTGCATGCTTGTATAGTTGTATGTCTTGTACAACGTTTTAGCTCAGTTCCTCCAATATGTTTTATTCATAAATACTAAATAGTCTGCTGTTCCGTGGCTGCAATTGCATGTTGTTATAATAGTTAAATAAATTCAAAATGCTGGTTTGTATGTTGTTATAATAGTGAATATTGGCTGCAATTGCAATTACATGTCCAATTAGTTTTTGAAATGCTTAATTGTTCGTTTTAATAAAAAATTTAAGCAATTGTGGGTCTGATGTTTAATCTGTAATACTCCATATGTCATTTTTTAAATGTTAACTCTGTTTCGGTGAATATAAATGCAGTTTCTGTCATGGTATACAGGTTCTGTCCAAAAAATACTTGTGAGGTTACTTTTGCTAGTTTTCTTATATATCTTGGTCGAGTAAGTTATTATTTATTGATTGATTGTCTAGGCCAGTTATTAATTTGACTATCTAGCTTGGAATTGCTGTTTTTATTATTTTCAATGTTATGATTATAACCTGCGAATTTTATTCCTTATAATATGCTTATTCGCTCCAATTTTGTTTTATTTTTTATTTTTTATTTTGTGTGTTTTAGTTTAAGATTTCATAGGGTTTTTGATCGGCAATGCATATAGAACACTGATTGTTGACAAGTCATTTTGTCTAGTTTGGTCACTTGTCAACTTTACTCATTTGTCTAATTAGATATTTTATCGAGATTAGTACTCTTATTGAGATTGCCTTTTGGGAAAAAAAATAAAAAAATAATAAAAATAAATAAAAATAAAATAAAAAATCCAACTGCACGGGGAATTCGAAACCCGAACTAATTGAGGCAGTACAGGGCATGTTAATAATTAATCGGACTACGGAGCGGGTTTGGAGCTTAAAAGGGGATTTTAATCAGGTTTGAGGCGGGGAGTGGGGAATCCTTGCCCCGCCCGCCCCGCCCGAATAATCTATACACTTATACAAATATATTTATACCTATATAGTATTTGTTGGTATTTAGGTAATAAAAGACTATTACTATAATATTGTTAGTTTTTATATATTTGTAAGATTGTAAAATTGTAATTATAAAATTTCGTTTAGTGTCATATTTTAAAATTTTAATTTTTCGAGAATCACTCCTAATGATGACACCTCGATAAGATCCCCGATTAATACAGAGCAGGTTTGGGGGAGCATTGCGGCGATCGGGGCGGGTTTGGGCAAACTTTGATAATCGGGTTTGGGAATGGGAATGACCGCCCTGCCCCAAACCCGCCCCGTTGCCATCCCTACTTACCAGGTGGCCAGTCAAAGTTGAGACCTTTGACCAAGTTTGACTTTTTAAAAAATCAATCAAAATTGTTTAAGACCAATTTTCTTATCTTGGTTGATTACGTTATTATTTATTCATTGATTATCTAGTAGGTATATGTTATTAATTTGATTATCTTAAGGGTTTTTTTTTTTTTTTTTTTTTTTTTTTTTTTTTTTTTTTCCTTTCTTTCTTTCTTTCTGGTAAAGGGTTACCCAGTAAAATGTTGTACAATGAAATGTCGTTGAAATACCATATTAACCTCAATCAAAAGCTTGAACAACCACTAAATTGTTTGAGACATGCCACAACCAACACGCCAATCCGTAGCATACCAAGCAACAATACAAAAAGCCTCCAAGCCAACTCACCAGCAACATATAGGGAGTATAAGACGCACCGTCGCCTTAAAAAACCTCCCCAAGAAAAACCCCGTGGAAAAACCTTGAACCATACACACACAAGGTCTTTGAAAGTATGTAAAAGCCATAAAAACTGATGAAGGACCATCCATCAAAAATTTACACTGCATTATGAACAAGAGGAGGGAGATTCCATTCGACTTCTTAAAGCTTTAAGAGAGTAACTAAAGCCGAACCGTAGCAATAATAGTATCCACGACTTGATCTTTCGACCTCTTCTTTTCTAAAATACGCAAGTTACGTTCTTGCCAAATAAAATAGGACGATTTTCTAGGGTTTGTTGCTTAGGAATATTGAATGATTGAAGATATATATGTTAATCGTACAAGATGTTTTATATGAAAAATTGTAATTGCTGTTTTTTGGTTGTTTTCTTTTATACACAATAAGCTGTTTTCTTAGTTTGAGCATCATAAACAATTTAGGTTTCGCTTATCGCTGTTTGTTTCAGCTTATATAGTCGGCTTATGGCTTATTTGATTTTCGGCTTATATAAGCTTATTATGACATGATAAGCTTGTATAAGGTGGAAAGTTTCATAAGCTAAAAAACGAATAAACCTGCTATATAAGCTTTAAACAAACAACCCCTTAAACATACCCTGCTATTATTTAATGTTTTGGTCAAAGTTGTTACATTTTTGTTTGCTACTGGACAGGTATTCTCAAAGTGTGCATAACAATGGCAAAGGTTTCATTGCGTCAACATAAATCATCAAATACTGTAAGTCTATTATTATTAAGCGTACACATTGTCATTTTCTATAAATTTACTCGCATTGTTTTTTGTAATACAGAACTATAAGAGAGAGATACCAGAAGACAAAATACTTAAGTTATTTGATGACTCGATCAAACATTGTTTCCCTGAGTTAATTGATGAATTTCCCGTGATTTCTCCTATGAGTCTGGTCGGTCAAGAATCGAAAAATGAGTATGGTGATTACATATGGTATGGAATTACTTCCTTTGTTATGTAATTTTTTGAGTTTTTTTCTTCAAATGAGAATGATGATGAAAGTCTACATTTGGTAATTATTGTAGCATAAATATCTTCACCATATGCGAAGGATTAAGAAGATTAGATCGAGAACTTTTTCGTAAAAAAACATCACGAGATATTGCACACAGACTTTTTGAGGTATTATCATGTAAAATATCATAGCTTGCTGAGTTTTTATCTTTTATGTATAGCCTTTGGTTCCATTGAGAAGGTTTTTAGAGTGAGAAGATTGAGAAATATTCGTTTGAGCTATTGATTCATATTTTTTGATTTGATTCACAAATATACATCAATTACTAATGAATCGAATCTATAAATCACAAATTTGATTCACAAATCTTTGTAAAAATCGACTTACGGTATTGATTCATTAAATCTGTACATATGATTGAAATTTTTAACATCGATTCAATTTCTTTTCACATTTTGGATTAGAATCACATTGTTAAAAGTCTATAGTTTTTAAAAATCAATTTCTTTTTACAACAATAGTAAAGTCGCTGAAAAGGGAAAAAAATCCTTTTCATGGTCAATTGGTACCGTGATATGTTCGTGTGTATGTGATTAGATCCGGATCAGATCTGAATGAATGGTCCATATCTACGTGCACGTCCGCACGAAAAAAAGAAATCCGCACCAGATCCTCAACCTATATATATAAGAAGTAATCTTAAAATAAGAAGTAATATATGGGTCGGTGTGACGTTTTATTATTATTGTAGGCTATCAAGAAAGAAAATAAGAAGGAATCCATGATGCAACTTGCCCTACGGGATGTGGGTTATATTACCTACAAATATTCCATGAAATGGATGAACAAGGTTTTTTTTTTTTTTTTTTTTTTTCCTCTTAAACCATTTAAACACATTTTACAGTTCTGACTTAGATAACTCATTTCTACACCCTTTTCTCTGCAGAGGATCCATACCATGCTTGAAGATGGTATCGACACATGGGCACCCGAAAATATGGAACGGGTAGTAGTAGCCATGCCAATAGCGGCTCAAAATGTGGATTTCCGATCCTCTTGCATCGAAAACATGCTAATCCGTATATTTGACTATAGTGGAGCGGCTGTGGGCAGAAGCCTTAATAGGGTATATATGCCGTTGACGTAGCTATTTGAATGTGTTATATTTAATATTTTTATATGTATGAAATTACATGTCTAAATTAGGCATATTTTTTTGCAGCACATAGAGCCGCTAAAAAAAAACTTTGTTGAAATTCGAGATCCAGGAAAAAGTGTGTTGGTGTCAAGAGTAACCGGAGCTCAACTTTTTGCTGTGAACAGTGATCCATCACCATCATTGTTTGAAAATGTTTATCGCGATCTCACAACTATGCGGTACTTAACTTGCTGAGTTTATCTTCTATATGTATATGTATTTGTTTTTCATGCTCTATATGCGCAGCGGCAGTAAACCCACTTTCTGAGCCTTTTTTATATATGGCCCGTTTTGAAATTTTGTGTACTATTTTATTAATATTTCGTCTAAACTAGTTTTAGTTCTAAGGTACTCCGTATCTTTTTTAATGTCAACACTGATACATTTCACTAATGGTATATGTAGGAGTGCAATTTACGAGCAAGAAGCACAATTGATTGTGTTTGTCACTCCGGTAGAGCAACAAGATTATGTAAACAAATGTATCGAGGTAAGTAACTTTTACACAACACGGTAACTAATAACATGTTAAAAACGAAGATTGGAGGAGAAATTGAATTATGGTTCCTTTTCCAGGTTGCTAAACATGACTGGCTCGAACGTGGTGCCAAGTACCCTGTACTACGTTGTTGTGGATACCGAGCTTCTAGTGATCGAGGAATGGTTGATTCTTTGTGGAACCAATTTGTATCGCGTTTTCATTTATTTGAGGTTCTAGGTATAAATATAATTCATTTATTCTCTATTTTTATTTTGTTAAAAACAATGTGATTTGCCAAAAACATTTCATTGCATGTCATTCAACTTCATCTAGTTTTCTACGTTTTTACAAAAAATTATATCTTTTTCTTAGCCCACTAAAGATAAACATGCCCCAAATCCATTACTGTTATAACGGGATTGATTTAATATAGCTAAATTTCACAATTTTTCTTTTTATCAGGCCATGATGCTGGGTATGATGTTGGAGAGTTGTTTGAATATGCTGTTGTGTAAGATTTTCACGCTTTTATCCTAATTTTTACCCTTATTATTGTATTTTGTTGTGATCATACTCTTGAGGAGAGTGGTATATAATTGTTATTTTCTCATCAATTTTTTTATTTACAATTTTTTTTATAATGAATTCAACAACGTAACACCATCTATATTCTTTGATCCGTAAAACGAGACACCCTACTTTTAGGTTATATTTATATTTTTACGTTTTTTGTTCTTAACAGGTACGCATATTTGAAACACCACAGATTAGCCATGTGTACGTTGAACTTTGATGAGATATTTGCTTCCGAGGGAAATACTTTGGTGTATCTATTAGAGACTCTAGCTATCTTTCGTCAACTTAGGGAGAATTTAGGTAGTAGAGGCACTGTTAATTATACGAAGGAGTTTTATCGCAAAGAATGTGCGTTGGCAGTACATTTGGTCCAATTTACTGAGGTAAGACAAACATACATCGGTATGAATATTTGATACTGATGATACACATGCACTGAGTTGCATGCCTAAATGAAGACATTTCACAAATGTAGATAGAAAACAGAAGTGAAGAAGTTTGGTTTTTATAGATTTCCCTAATGTTATTAATATGATTATTTAAAGTATATTATTGTATTAATAATCTGACTTTCTTTTCCAGGTCATTGATTATGTTTGTTTAACGTTCAACCTACATCTAGTTTGTGAATACATTTGGAGTCTGTGTAAGAAATTTAGGAGTTACTACTACGAGGTACATTTACTTGCATACTCTTTTTCTAAAATAGAGTATTGAATGTAATTTCCTGTTTTCATACAATATTGAAGGTTACTTTTCAAAAAGTTTATTTGATTTTGAAAGTTTTTTAGTGGGTCTGCTTTTGAGAAAGCAAGATCATTGATACATTTAACATTTTGTTATTATTATTATTATTTTTTTCACACAATACCAAATTGATTTTTTTTGGTTCTCTTAAGTTAATTTTGTAAAAATCAATTTGATTTTTTTTATATAAAACACGATTATTTTCGTAGGTTCTGCAGCTTCTGGATTCAAAGGTTTATAACTCCAAATTATTTTTGTGTGATGCAACTTATGTGGTAATGAAAAAATGCTTCCATCTTTTGGGGATCAGTCCGGTAGGCTTTCATCTATTAGATTTTCTTGTTAATTTTTTTTTTTTGGGATCCTCTTTTGTGGGACTTATTTTTTGTGTATAAAGTTTACTCTGTTTGTGAAAGGGAGTTCTTAAGATCAATTTAAGTTTTTGGGTTTGTGTTCCTTAATTTAAATTGGTTTGGGTTTATGTTCCTTAATTTAAATTGGTTTGGTTGTGTATTAAGTTTTTGGTTTCATGTTTAAATGATTTACTATGAGGAAGCAAAGTATTAAAAGGGTTTTTTCTTCTTTAAAAAAAAAATAAAAAAATAAAAACTGAGTTAAGTTTAAATAACAAGTAAAAGTACAACATTAGTATAAAAAACAAAGTTAGTCGCAGTTCCACATTATATAACCAATTTTGAACTCCTTTTTTTGGCGTAGGAATCCCCGAAAGTGTTAATTATAAATATTGTAAGAAAGACGGGTTTCGAGGTTATAACTCTGCCTGTTCGTGATGCAAGGTAACTTCCTTCCATTTATTATTTATTATGTGTCTTTGATTTTTGTTTTTAATCTGTGATGGTTGTTTTGATTTTTGTCAGGCCTAAAGAATTAAACCCTAGGTTTGAACTCTTTAGCATGAATGTCTACGTTTCACACCCCTCTTTTGAGATGTTTGATTTGTTTGGTTGCGTCTCTTTAATAGACACAGATGGAGTACTATCCGATAAGAGATTGCCATTAGATAAAAATGAAAATGGGTATGTTTCTTATTTTTTCCGTGATTGGTATGAGGCCGTCGGCACAATCAACAATGGCTATATTTTCTTTGGCAATCCTAGCCCTATGTGTTCTGCTCCATTCACGTCGGTTCTTGAGATCTATGTACGACTTTATGCCACAACTGTTGGAAATGACAAGTGTATCCTAATATGCATGAAGAAGTTTCCGATAGACTTATCAGAGTTTTGGGACGGTGGACTAGATTATAAGCGTGCTACGCTTCTCTTTGAAGGTCAGAATGGATCCATAGATTTCGAATATATTGCGTTGAGAGACGCAATCGATACATCGATGGAGTTGAGTTTTGATTCACCTCATGATCCTCTTCGAAAAGCATTTGTAAAAGGCCATATATTTGCCTATTATGACTGTGTACTTGATGGCCTTGAGGGCCTTAAAAACCACAGCTACAAGGCTGTTCTCTTTGAAGCCGTTGATGGTTCGACAGTAAAGGTTGGCCCAGTCCCGCTGGAGAGATCCGTTCTGGCGGTACCCGCAAAGGGCAACCTCGTCATTGAAGCACTTTTTAGAGATGTCGAGACTGGAGAAGTTATTTTGAATAAAAAAAGCAAACTCCATCCGAAGCCAAATGGTTACAGCAAGTGTTTTATGCCATGGAAAGATTGTTGTTTCAATTTGACAGTCGAGTGGAGCCAAGGTATTGCACCTTAACAATGACAAAACTATTATTTATATCTTTACTTATCTTGAAACTGTACACCTTATTGGATTAACTTTCTCAAATGTTATGCAGGTTCCAAGTCTTCGTATACATAGATTGAAAATGTGTTGCAAGTGAGAAGTTGGCGGAAAGTTAATCAGCTTTTGGATTGAAGATGTAGGTGAGATGGTTGAAATGTTTAACAGTACTTACTATTACTAGCTTATCCTACTTTTAAGGTATGTCTTATGATGGAAGGGAACGGTAGAACTCAATGGAAAGTTGTCTTCTTCATGTTTTGTGTGTTATAGGATAAGATTATATAATGGGGATATGTTTGTTAAAATATTTGAAATGCTTGTGTCTTGAATTGCCATATGACAAATTTTGCAACTCGACTTTATGTGTTTAAACTTGTTTTATTGAATTTTGTATGTTGATAAAACGGGTAAATGGCTAAGTAGTTTTATCAAAATAGGCTGCTTAATCGAGATTGACATTATGCTATTTATCCAGATTGCTTTATCTAGATAGTATGCTTATCGAGATTGGTTGCCTTAGGCAGTTTATCGAGATTGCCTTGTGCAGGATCCCAACACTTAAGTACTCAATCATACGAGATTCATTGTTTGGATTAAGATAAGAAAGCAGCTAGATAGAGAGAGGTAGCGAGGTAGAGAATTCAGTTAAGCGTAGTATCATTCAAATGAAAACCAAGCCACGCCCCCTAACCTTAAGGAGGGGGGGGGGGGGGGGGGGGGGGGGGTATTTATATTACAAAAGTATTGAGGTAGTTCACTTTGTTAAGTGGCTAAGTAGCGAGGTAGGCAAACCTTGTTGGGCTTCTTATTGGGCTTCCTATCGGGCTAGCTATTTAACTAATACAATTATTGCCCGTTACTCATTACCACGACCAAGACTAATAATAAACACTTCTAGAACGATTCCTAACAACCTCCTTCTAAAGGTTGATTATTTGGTTCTTGGCTCGTTGTGATCTCTTCTTGGTCCGACACCAACATAGTTTTCCCATCTTCTCATCTATCTGCAAAACCTGAGATGCTTGAAGATCATATCAGCAAAATCTTTCCAGTTCTTCAAGTCATATGGGAATGCTTATAAGTACATTACTATTGACTAAAAATTCACATTACAAATTACTATTAGCACTTTTAACTGCTATGACGGATATCAATTGATTGGATACAAAAAAGAGGATGGATTATCTAAATATGGATCACTTTTAGTATATAAATAAATGCATTATCTAATATATCTAAAACCCAGGATTCCGTTGGGCCAAAAACGCCTTCCTATTGGTTGGAGGGCCGTAAAACCACTGTTATAACCACTGTTCATCCGTTTCAACCACTGTACCCGTTCTGTTTCCCCCTTGATATTTTCCCCCATCTTCACAGCTCTAGAACCTTCATTCCCCAATTTTATCTACTTCTCCTCCATTCTCTCTCGCACTTTCCCCTTTCTTCTTGAAGTTCTTCCTTCTAAATTTCTTCCTCTCCCAAATATTCTCAGCTCATCAAGTCACACTAACAAATACCGACATCCACATGTAACACAAACCATCACACGAGATTCATTGTTTTACAGTGTTACCTTGATTATTTATTATGGGTATAAGAATTGCTATGGTGATTTTTTATGTATGGTTATGAGTAATCACTTGCCTAAATAATCTATGTATTTTGTTTAATTGGTTTTAGGTATTTGATTAAAAGATTTATGGGTTTTGAAAATGCAATATTTGTAGTACTATCTTCTATATCGCCTTCACTTTAGTGCAGCGTTTAAGGAAATTCAGGGACTGTGTGTCAGTATGGAGGTAAGGCAGGTAAGATATAGTACCCAGGTTCTGTTTCAGCGAATTATGGATTTAGTCCTCAAGTGGTAATCACAGGTCAGTATGGTGGATCTAGGTAAAGATTCAACAGTGGCGTCCGTTCAGGAGGTGGAAATAGTGGTGCAAATGGTGAGTCCTTTAATTGTCATCAAATAGGGCATTGGCCGTTGGGTACAAAACCGTTAGATAGTGAAAATCTGTTAAAAGGGTTTTTATGGTACATACAGTATGGAGGTAAAAAGGTGATGATAGTCAAATATTAGCACTTTGAAATAAAAATGTTCTAAACTGCTTATTTTGCCCCAAATTTAGCAAAAAAGTAAACTACTTATAATCTGCAAAAGAAATAAATAGGCAGGAAAACTAAGCAATCGCAAACATTCTCTAAAAGTGCTCATATGGATATTGCATTTTGATTTAATACAACGAAAACTTTGAGCTTTTAGCATTTGGATATCAGCAAACACTTTTTGATTGCCCGTTTGTGCCCAACCACTAGACGGCAAAGGTTTTTCAACATTCGCCAATGATTTTCTCATCAGTCATGTTTTTGCAGCCATATCAAAAACTGAAGCCGGTCCTATTCAACGTGTAAAGATTATGATCAAGAATCAACATAATATTCTGGATGCAAGAGTAAGGATGGCATTGCTGACTTTCAAAGACCACAAAGCTAAAGGTGCGTCATCAAGCTCGGGTTAAGCAGATGCAAAAGCAAGTGAGCTCAATGCCTCACCTTCTTCAGCAACCGACACATCAATCGACAAGAACAGAAACTATGCTGTTTTGCCTGGTGTTGTCACTGTTCTTGGGACTATCTGATGACATCTTAAGTCGAAGAATGATGGTTGTGGCCTTTGACAGGTAAAAAGCTAAATAGACTTTAAAATCCGATTTCACGCACATTTTAGTGTGATATGAAATAAATATACTTGCGGATATGTAACCTACTGTGTCTGTTGTGTGTCATTCATGTTGGTGATAATCTTACCAAGTTACCCAAAGTTTCTCCACATTGACTAAATTTCAGTGAGATCAAGGAAAGGATAAAGAATACCAAAGATGAGAAGAAAGCAAAGAAAGCTGAAGTTGCATCAAAGCAGAAGACTCGAACTAAGGCCTAAGGCCTAAGCTGAAGTTGCATCAAATCGAGAGAAACCTTTTCTAGATGTTAATTACTGTATTCTGGATTACTATTGTAAATACATGTTACAGCCAGAAATATACTTATGCACCAATGCCAGTAAATTTGAGTCATTTCACTAGTCAAGTTCACAAAATCAAAAGTGGGGGATGAATGATGACATCCCCATATACAAATGTTAAGAACTATGATAAAATTCTAATCTAAATATAGGTGTTTAATTTATATCTTCTAATGAAAATCAACATGAAAAGATTTGAAATTCTATTTGCGTTTCACATGCTGTGGTTTTCTTCGTATGATTGATGGCTAGCTTAAGCGGGAATGTGTCTATAAGTTATGCAGCAGAGACTGATTGAGCTTTTTGTCGAGGAGGTATGCGAAGCCATGACTTCATCATGTCATATGCTGTGAAACCAATAGCAACCGAAGGAACAATCTGCCAGAGAAACAGCAAATCACTGTTAGCATTGCCATAATCTAATGACTACAAAATGTACAAAAGGGGTACAGTAATTACAACGGGACAAAAAATCTTATAGACATGTTTTCAAACTAAGCATAAGTAAAGATATACTAAAAACCCGAAAGTAAAATTTTAGTTTCAAAGCCTAACCTTAATGTAATTTATGCTGAGGCCTGCAAATAATTGTCTCCAACCTTGTTCAGAAACAATCGTTGTAAGCCCCTTCCATGTATTCTTGTGTCTAGCACCACCAGAAGCTTGCATATTTTCAACCTAAAAAAAGGACATTGAAATTAACAAAATCATACGGAACACGTTACACATATCAGTAGATGAGAAAGAAGAAAATGACACAAACCTGCATTTGCCTTCTAACAACGTCTAAAGGGTATGTGACGGTTTGACCAAGTAAACCAGCCAAAGCACCACATGACAAACGCATTGTGATCGACCTTTGCTGCTCCTCAGGAACACGTCTTTTGAGTTCTTCATATATGTAGAACTTTAAGCCGGCATATGGCAGGATACCAATAAGAGTTGGACCTAGTTTATATAAATGACCCGAAATTAATTATAAAGATTACGACTTCTGGCAACACTGGAAATTTATCAGAGAGCAAAAGGCTTTGAATATTATAAGCTACATGGATGGTCCCTGTGGTTTACACCCAAGTTAAGGGCTGAAGGACCATCCGTGTACAAGGTTTCCATACTCAGAACTATCGATATAATTAATGAACGTTAAGGGCTAAAACCCAAGTATAAACCACAAAACCATTCGTGTAATTTACTCTTTTTCATTATTAATTAAGCCGCTTACAAATCTGATAAAAGGCATATGAATACATACCTACGCCTCGATACAAGCCACGCATCCCACCTTCCCTATAAACACTCTGTAACACATTCTTAATGCCACTGTATTGAGGCTGTGCAATAATACTTTTAGCACCATTCCCTACACTTGGTTTTGCATCCGCAACCTATAACAAAACCATATACAGACCACCCAATTATGAGTGATAGGAAAAACATATGAAACCATTTTGTAATAAATTTGAGCAAAACAGCATAAGGAACTCATGCAATAACTTACTTGATAGGCGAGTTTGGTCCGGGCCAAATCTAGGGGATATGTGCATAAAACGGCAGTTCCTCCAGCTGCTGAGCCGGCTAAAAGATCGACAACAGGCCCTGTTCCTAATACAGTGTAGTTGTCCAATATCCAACATCGGTATTGCTCATATGTCATGAAATGCAACGCTGCATACGGAACTATTCGAAGAACACTGGCACCATTTCCTCTGAAACGTAAAAGAGCATAAGGTGTTAATTCAATTTTCATTATTGATCATCGGCAAAATAGATTAGACAGCAACTCAAAGTCATACTTGTAAAATCCAGGAAGCCCTTCATGCTTCAGAAGTCTTTTAAGCGATTGATAGACTCCAATAGTATGGAAACCTTGAGTACGAGTCTGGGCATCCAAAAACAAGAAATTTTGTTATTTCCTATATATTTTTTGGGCTTTTAACAATAATGACATTATTAGAAGCTATATACCAATTCACTATACCAGCTTAAATTCATTATTTTCTAACTAATCTTGTTCTTCGTGTTCATACATCTATCAATCATGTTTCGTAGCGTTCCCAATGACATAAAATGAGGGTATTAATCACTATAACACGTTAAATTCATCCAGAAGTGTAACAATAAGCCAATACACACGATCATACTATGTCCTTTTCATTATATGGTAACTCGCATGTATAACCTTTTTGTTATATTGATATGACATAAACAACTAAAGCACATGACTTGTTAGCAAATACTATAAGATTTTAGCAACAATCTTGCAAACTACGAGTAATAATCATATTTTGATATCGCCGTGTATAAACCCTCATTTCAAGTGTCAGGACTCAGGAGCTTAACTCAAATTATAGAGTTACAGTCGTTCAAATGTAATTGTTGGTTTAACTATGTTGAAGAGATACTTTTATATATGTTAAGTTTTCAGCAACCAATAAAAAAGTAATTATCAAATTATAACCTAAAGTTACATTTTTCATTTTAACTTAGTCCATACTATCAAACTCTTCCATATAACCCACTGTCTTTAACGCAATTTAGTTTCCTAAGATCATCTTATAGTGATCCTACAACCCATGTACGCAGTATGCTAAACACTTTCACATTGTAAATTGCTCAGCTTGAAGAATCATAGAACACATAGAAACACAAAAATATATGAACAGAACATCAATCAAAATCCAACCTGCAATAAAATCTTGATCCTTTCCAATGGAGCAACAGCTGTTTTAGCAAATGCACCCGCAGAACCTCCGGCTATTAACTCCTTAACATAAACAGGCAACGAATCAATAGCCGAACCCTCAACCAACCCAGCCACACTCGTTGAAAAAGACGAACCTTGTGAAGAACCCATCTTCACAAAACCACACTCCTAAACCAAATTCCAAATCCCCAACTTATTCTTTTACAAAGTATTAAAAAACAATAATCAATATTCCTATCCGCCTTGCAATTTGAAATACTCCTTATCCCATCTATCTCTAACAATTCCCTCAACTAAATCACACGAAAACCGTCTGAACACGCACGAAAACACGTTTTCCAGACAATCTTTTTCGACAATGACAACAACCATATGCATCAAACACTCAAACTAGAAACCTTAATTATCACAAACAACCTAATACCATATCAAAACCTTAAAAAAACACACTATGACCCAATTCAACTTACTCAACAAAAACCTTAAAAAATAAAAACCCACAAATATTTTATAAAAACAAAAATACCCAAGTTCCAAACTTTATAAAATTTAACCCAAAAAAATTATATTTTATAAACCAAGAAACTCAATTTACTCAATAAAAACCTTCAAAATTAAAAACCCACAAATATTTTATAAAAACAAAAATACCCAAGTTCCAAACTTTATAAAATTTAACCCAAAAAAATTATATTTTATAAACCAAGACCCAATAAAAACCTTCCAAATTAAAAACCCATGTAGATTATATAAAAACAAAAATACCCAATTCAGATCTCTTGATATAATCGCTTAAAAAAATTAATTTTTAATTTTTTTTTTTTTTTAATATAAATAAGGAGGATAGGGTATCTTGATGGATTAAAATTTGGATTTTTTGTATAAAGATACCCGAATCTCCTAATGGAATTAGAATGGGATTAGGTTTTCTGAATTTGGGTTTTTTTTAGATCTGTTTTTTGTTTATTTATTTTACAAGTTTTTTGGAAATTGGAAATTTTTTTAAGGGTTTATATAATTTTTTGAATTGGGGTGATTGGGTCAAAGTAGGTTAGTTTGAAGATGTGACATCATAAAGTTGACTATTATTTTCATGGTCTTCTTATGTGTGATGTAATTATGCAAATAATAAACGTGTAAATTTATGTGGTTTTCATGTTTAGGTTTATCCGACGAAGGCGAGCTTTTTTGACTTGGAAGCGATCTCTTTACTCTCAGTTTTTTGGATAGGAGTAGGATCTGTCTATATTCTACCTCCTTCATACCTTGCTTTTGTGGGATTGGGTGTTGTTGTTGTTGTATTAGTAATTCTGAGCATCGGTCCAGGATTGGATCAGATCGATCAAGATCGAGACCGAATTAACGAAAAGCCAATACCGAAGACAGAATTTAGTCGGTCCGGTCCGGTCTCGGTCCTATCTAACAAGACAAAATAGTCGGTTTTTTGTCCGGTATCGATCGACCAAGACCGAGACCGAATTATCCCAAAAGCCGAGACCGAGGACCGGATCGAAGGTGGTCTGTCCGGTCCGGTCCGATCCGTTTGGGTGATTTGCTCAGCCCTAGGTATACACATGTTCAGTAGGTTAATTTGGGACCGACATTTTGCTTTTTTATAACTTCCTTAAATGTACACATCTAGCAAGATTTGAAAGTTAATGAATTTAACACCGGCCCATTTGATGATGGTTAGCTTTTTAATTATAGAAGGAATGTTTCACTTAATTATAGAAAAAGTAAAATAAACTAACTTATCGAAATTTAAGTTTTAGAAATGAGGAGAGCAAATAACAAGAAAAATATCTGTAAAATCTAAAGAGGTTTGGAAATCTTGAAAACTTTTAAATACTTTTTCTAAAATAGACTATGTTGGTGCATTAAAAGTTACGAACTTTTTTTGTTTTTCAAAAATTTTGACATTTTAGACATTTTTTTTAGGTGCAAGAAAAAAGAAATTATAATGCAAAAAAATTTTAATTTATAATATTTTTATGCAGAATAAATTTTTGAAACACATGCTAAAAAGAAATCAGATGAAAAATAAATTTTTGATGGACAAATGTTGATCTACAAAATTTCAGTTATTAAACTTTTCTTTGTAAAAATTTTTTCATCAAAACTATACACTTTTTTACACAACTTTTTTGTCGACTAACTTTCTTATATTTGGAATTTTTTGAAATTTTTATTAAAAATATATTTTATTTTTAATTCTTACTACGCTATGCTTATGACGAATATTTTTATTTATTTATTTATTTATTTATTTATTAATTTTAACTTTTCCATTAAAAAGGTTGTTAGAATGTTTGTTATTCACAATGTTTAGAAAGCGGAGTTAGTTTGTCATAGTTTTAATCTATAAAACTACAAAAAATGTTTTTCTTCCCAAAAAAAACATATTCAATTCAAAATGTCATTTGAAAAGATATTTATGTAATTTATATAATGAAAAACAAACATGATCTTTTGTTTAAGTCTTTTCCCAAAGACTTGATATTTCTCAAATCATTTTGAAAAAAAAAAAAAAAAAAAAAAAAAAAAAAAAAAAAAAAAACTCATTGTTCAGCCTCAATGAAAACTACAATAATGCTTTAATCAAAATGGAAAATTCTTACAACTTTTTTTTTTTTTTTTTAATTTTATTTTATTTTATTTATTTATTAGGTTTTGGTAAGACTTTTCATGTAATAGTGACAAAAATGTTGTCAGTAGACTAGAACCCATTAATTGAGATTGACTATTCATGATCATGAACATATTTGATAGCCCAAACTCCCAAAGCCATAAAAATAGTTTTGCACTCATATAATAATTATTTTTTTATTGGTTTTTGTTAAGCTCTAGCTAAAAGTTGCAAGCAACAAGGATTCATATGTTACAATGTGAAAGACAAGAATTGACGAATGAGACAATGTTTTGATCGCATCAGTATCTTTCTTACACGGTCTTTTATCAGAGCAAATATCATTCTTATACCGCCATATCACCGAGATGGTAGTTTGAATTACTGCATCGAAGCATGGTTTGAGACTTTGAGCTAAGGTTGAGCACAGTCTAAAAACCGGACCGGACCGACCAAAACCAAACCGTGAAAACTGATTTGGTCCAAAATATAGGACCGAGGATCGGACCGAAAAGTTCAGTTTGGGTCCGGGTCGGTCCGGTCCGGTTCATTGGTTCGGTCCGGTCCAACAAAGCATAACGGCCGGTTTTACTTAACACCGGACCGAAGACCGAATACAAGAAAAAGGATAGACCGAAGACCGGACCAAAATACGTTATGTCCAGTCCATGGTCTATTATGCTGAGCCCTAATGAGACGTGATTGTTTCACATGAATTTAAGTGATAAAACTAATGACCACTTTGATGATTACGAAAATTGCAACAATCTCCATAGCAAATTGGGTCAAAATTCACCCGTTTGTTCATGATAAGTATTCAATATAATGAAGTACAACCAATGTGTAGGTATTCGAAATCCTATATACTAATTCAAAACTGAAAAACTCATTATGGATCACATCTTTGGTTAATATCTGAACTTTGTCTAGAAATCGATGATGAACACGACTGTTTCTGATGAAAGGTGGTGATAGGTTGTCCATTTTCATCAAGAATGATGTCGTCGTCATCCTCATCTGGGATTCTACATCTTTCACCAAGAATGATGGTTTTTTTCCAAACCGAATCCTCACGAGTCAATTTATCATTATCAAGAGTTTCATTGCTATCATGCCTCTTTGACCCTTTCTTGAGCCCCTTAAATCTACCTGATAATCTCATACTCATACTTGATGTCAGTTTCGCGTTGTGGAATGTTTTTGAGCTTGATGGAAAATGGTAAGAAGACGCTCTTATGCTGGCTAATCTTGGTGGTGGTGGAAGTTCCTTTATTTCTTCCTGTATCGTTAATTCGGGTGGTGGAGGACTATCCTTTTCATCTTCAATATCGACATGTATCTCTTCGTTTGTTCTATTGTTTGTTGGTGTTGTTGGCGGAGGACTATCCTTTTTATCTTCAATATCGACATGTGTCGCTTCAATTGTGCTATTGTTTGTTGGTGTTGTTGAAACGACTACTTCAGCATTCTCTTCAGCTTTTGGTGTCGGTTTTTTTGATGAAAGAGATCGTTTTCTTTTCTTTTTTCCACAAAGAAATGAGACTATTGCAATAGTGGCCGCGATAAAAGCAAAGGTGAATATAGCATGTGAGAGTGACGGATCGTGTTGAGGACTCTCACCTTTCGGAAAGTGTCTTACCATTGCTCAAAATCGTCAATTAAAATCAAGAACATAGCGAAAGCCGAATGAAGTCTAACAATCCAAGCACTTTCTGTTGTAGTTTTCTGTGTTAGATTATAAATATAACCTTTTTTTAGAAGACCCGAAAAACCAGAACTGAAAATTGTCTTACAATGTCAAGTTTGTAGAAACAATTTGCTTAAATTGTGGGATGAAAAGAAGGGGAAGGAGTGGTCAAGAAATAAAGCATCTAACATTGCCACTAAGTGATGATTAACTTTTCAGATTGTAAATTACTTTAAGAAGTATCTATTTACCATATTATACAAGAGAAAAATACACCATAACTCCTTTTTTTGAAATAAATACATCAATCCTCTCAAAGTCTTTTCCATATCTTAACCCCAATAGTCCTTTCCACAAACGTCCGTTAGTGAGGTGGGTTAACTGTTGTCACGTGCTACTCACACAAGGGCAGTTTTGTCATTTTATATAGAGTAAAATACACCATTCGTCCTTAAGGTTGTACCAAAACAACACGTTGAGTCCTTTTGTAACATGATACAAAACATGAAATCCAAACTATACACATTTTATCCAAACCATTGTCCTCGACCAATGGTCGAAAACACAAAACATTGCAGATGTATTTTTGGGATATACCAAAATATAATGATCAAAAACTTTTGATCACTATGAAACTGAAGGGATGACAAACAAGCTAGCCACATCCTACAGCAGATGTCAATTCTAATGCTTTACTTATGAATAGGCGGACCAATGTTGTGTTTTTTCACTTTTTGTATGTAACAGGAGAAATGGTAAAAACAAAACTGGAATAGGTCAAATGGGTCAACCAAAATTTTTATAATATATTATTTGGGCAAGTTTTCGTGTCAACCCGTTATCCAATCCGCCACAATGACAGCCAGTTTAGTAGATAAGAAGGCACTTTGCGTTCAACAACACAGGGACAAGGTGAAATGGGGCGTATCACAAGCAAGTGCTACTTGATATGTCAAAAAGCTGAAGTGTAAATAACAGAGGGGTAAATATTTCGACCAAATTACACTACGGAAACTTCAAAACATTAGAATATTTAACCCTACACTAGATCTAGATATTCAAGTAACAAAGATAAAAGTAGATGAGAGTTCAGACCTTTTGTTCAATATGCTCATCAGTTTTGCCAGCATACATTACGCCTACCCTCTTGCAGTATTTCAAACGCCAGTTTGTATCTTTCTAAAGACGCTGAACCTGCATCTATATAGCTATGTGATTCTTCTCTTAAACTCCAAACCATCAACGCTTTTAAATCTTGGGACCCGCCTGCAGAATCAACATCACGCAGATTTCCATATTTTGCATTTTTCGTCCACCGATGCAAAATGTAACGAGATGGGATCTCTGTTATGTTCATTATTTGGAACACTTTTAATGCATGCCTGCATAGAATACCTTCAAACTCAAACATTCGGCAACTGCAACTGACATTAAGATTTGAAGCATTAAAAGCGACTGTATTCCTTTCATCTCCATTGCCACATCTTTGCACTAAATATCTACTAATGGCACCCTCGATGTTGATTTTAATCCCGACATAACTATAGCTTTCAAGAAGCTCCTTTTGAAAGATTTTAAACATTGCTATTGTGTAAAGTTTTCTACATTGTTCCTCTAACGGGTCTTTTGTATGGAGAACGGGTTGTAAGTTGCATGAATTGAAATCTTCTTTTCTTTCTTCCTCACGGTGATGCTCAATAGCTTTCTCATAACGTGTAATGAATTCATGAAGTGGTACTTGTGGCGTTATAAATGTTCCAAAATAGGATTTGATGTTTCCTTCAACTGGGATGCCAGCAAAGAACGTTCCCTGTAAATAAAACGGGACCCAGCTTTTTCTCATTTTGTACATTTCTTTCAACCAAGTATTTTCCTGTAAATTATAATTGTTAACGAGGACACTCCATGCAGAATCGAATTCACTAGCTGTTTGGCTCTGTGAAATGCAAGTTTCGTATTCAAATTTGAACTCGTCCATGGACCGTAACGCCCCCAAAATTTCATTTTCTTTAGCAAGAATCTGCGATGGAGAAAACCGATGATGGGTTCCCGGGAAAACTCGCGCAATTGAGTTTTGAATAGGTTTATCTTGATCAGCAATTATGGATACGGGGCGTCTTCCCGACATTGCCCTAACCCATGCTTGGAAAACCCATGTAAACGAATCTTCTGACTCATCCGAGATTAAAGCACATCCTAGAAGCACGGGTTGCCTATGGTGATTAATACCAAAAAAAGAAGCAAACGGAATTGTGTAACTTCCTCTTCTGTAAGACGTATCAAAAACTATGGCATCTCCAAACTGAGTGCACGCAAATCTTGACCTACCATCAGCCCAGAATACACTCATGCATCTCCCATTATCAACTTCTAAAGCATAAAAGAAACCCGTGTCTTCAGCTTGACGGATTTGAAAGTATTTAAGAAGTATGTCATATAGTTGACTTTCAATACCACTTCGTCTCTCTCTTACGACTAAGCTAAGACCACCGTTTGTTTCAACTAAATCCAAACTTTCAAGCCCGCTACTTATTTCCTCCTTAAGACTCTTTGCAGCAGATGCGATTTTCTGACTTGGATCTTCTGGTGAATCAAGTTCATGATTGTGGTCATTTGAAAAGCGATCAACTACCCATTTACCCGATTCGTGTCTTTGAATCCTCATAAATGCTCCACAACCTAGCCTTGACGGGTGCTGATAACCTTCTTTTGAGCACACAAATCTTCTAGACGTTATTGACCCGTCGTTTTTTGAACGAAACAACTGACCAATACGCACTTTGAAACCCGTGTTGGCTGCATATGTTAGGTAAAATTTGTATGCATCGGTAGCACATGTAAAGTAAAGATCCTTGTATGGTTCACCTACGGGTTCTGTTTCAAGTTCTTCTCTTTTCAAACGCTTAACATCAATAGCACTCGAGGGATCATCATCATCTTCAAAAGATCTGATTCCTGTTCTTGATGACACAACTGGTGCCGATTTTGGAGTGAGAGTAGCTTTTCTTTGTGTGATCGGACTACAAACTTCACCTGAGACGTCGAGATCATGATTATGCTCTGTTTTTATGGTCACTAGTTCCCACCTCCCAGATTCAAGCCTATTTACTTTTATGAAAGCTGGACAGCCGGTTCTCATGTTGGTCTGGAAACCCTCTTTCGAACAAACATACCTTCTTGAAGTAACCGACCCGTCAGTTCTGGATCTATATAGCTGACCAATTCTAACAGTGAATCCATTTTGAACTCCATACAAAGTATACAACGACAGGGCGGCTTCTGCTGACTCGAATTCTAACCCTACATATAGCTTTACACTAGAATCTCCATCATCCTCCCTCTGCCCATTTGGTTTCAACATTGCTAGAGGTTTTGCTCTTACCGTCATCGTGCTGCCCAGATCTTGCCTATTCATATCAGTTCCTGACAAAAAAAAAATGCAGACAAATACGTATCAAACTAGAATTTTCATATCATTTCACAAAACGAAACCAAAATTTGTATAAACACATCCAGAAAAATCGTAGATTATAGTGCTCCTTTATCATTTGTATTACCCAAAGCCGGTAAAGTTCATATGATTTAACCTCCCCCTATCTGTAATATGCATGAACATCGTACCCACAGTAGCACATACAAATGAATTACATACCTACAGTAACAAATGTTAAATATAATCTAAGTAGAGCAATGCACAAACTACTCCACCATATAGAAGGGACATGAACAGATTTTTCCAACTTTCGACAATTTTGATACATGTCAGATTGAGGAAAAATGCTCACATAAAGCATTAGGGGCCCAAATCAGGGTCAATGAAATTTTAAGCATTTCCGTTCAGCCATCTAGTCACACAATGAGTAACAAGTGCACACACCTAAATTGCCCCCAAGACTCATCATTGCACACGATATGTCTAATTGTCTATCAAGAACCCTATTCCGATTGAAAAATCCCTCAAATGCAGGACCCTAATGGCATACTTACTTCCCATGGTTCAGACATTACGATTATAAGTTTGTATAATACATAATTAGCAACAAAGTAATGACCAAAACGAACTTTGATAACAAATGTCTACATAAGTCATCCTATATTTCTCTCATTAGTTATAAACATGAAGAGTAATACACACTATGCATCACGATTTACACTGAAAACCTACTTGCCTACCAAAGAAGAAGATGAACGCTAAAGAAACATAAAGGGTAGTCATATTCTGTTATTGTAAATACAAAATGAAAATATTTAAGGCTTGAGTACTTCATTGCTGCACAAACACAAAGGGAAAGTAGGTGCGAAAACTAGATTTCTGATTCTATGCAGCCATGTTCCAGAACTAGATAGATTAACAAAGAACATAGACCCCCCAGTCATGCCATAAAAGTTTCCCATCTATATCACAACTTAAACATAACTAAATCATCATTTCCTAGTATATCCTTGACCCACTATGTCACTACTACCTAAACACAGAATTCCGCTAGCAAGACCAAGGGGTCCAACAACGTTTCTTCTGTGTTATGCCCCAACCACCGAACCGATGTTACCACACCGGCTTCGGTGTAGTTGTAAAAGTTATTGGCCAAAAAATTTCAGATAGGATTGTGTTATGGCTGTGTTTTAGGGAGCCCTAGCTAGCGTTACCACTGCCGGTAGAAACAGGTTCACTGATATGCTGATGTGGTAACAACTTTTGACGACTTTAGTGTTACCGCACTGTTCAAACCCATAGAGGGTGAGTCTCTGACTCATATGTATGTGGCCTAACCATGATAACCCTGTGACCACCACCTCCAAGATATGTAGCCAGTGAGGTTTGAACCTGAGAGTCTAAGACCTTGTGCCTAACCACCACTAGGACACCTTAGTGGCGTTATATTATAGGGGTGTTTGTTTAAGCTTATATATGGGCTTATTAGCTTATTTGATTTCGGCTTATATTTCATAAGCCTCAGTTTTCGAGCTTATTTTGAGACTTATGAGCTTATATAAGTTTATCATATCATAATAAACATTATATAAGCCCACAAATCTCAAAATAAGCCGGAAAATTGAGGCTTATGAAATATAAGCCGAAAGCTCGAAACACAAATAAGGTCATAAGCCACATATAAGCTTAAACAAAGACCCCTTATATACACAAAGGGGGTGTTTGTTTCAGCTTATATGTGGGCTTTTGAGCTTATTTGATTTCGGCTTATATTTCATATAAGCCCCGATTTTCCGGCTTATTTTGAGACTTATGGGCTTGTCCGCTTGTATAAGTTTATAACAATAATGTTATAAACTTATACAAGCCCACAAGCCTCAAAAAAGCCAGAAAATTGAAGCTTATGAAACATAAGCCCAAAACCAAATAAACCATAAGCCAGCTATATAAGCTTAAACAAAGAAGCCCTATATACACAAAAAGAGTGACCTAACTAACTAAATAAGCAACTAAAATAGTAGTAACATAATCAACAATAAGCCAATGTAGCAACCAAATACTAAGATATAACAACACGCACATTTACGCAACATTCCTATTCTTAGGGGATGTTTGTTTCGGCTTATATAGCGGGCTTATGGCTTATGTAGTTTTCGGCTTATGTTTCATAAGCTCACTTTATGTGGCTTATTTTAGAACTCTTCATCTTATATAACCTTATTATGACATAATAAGCTCATATAACCTCAAAAGATTCAAAATAAGCCACATAAAATGAGCTTATGAAACATAAGCCAGAAACCAAATAATCCATAAGCCAGCTATATAAGCTTAAACAAACACCCCCTATATACACAAAAAGAGTGACCTAAGTAACTAAAATAATACTAACATCATCAACAATAAGCCAATGCACCAACCAAACACTAAGATACAACAACACGCACATTTACGCAACATTCCTATTGTTAGGGGGTGTTTGTTTCAGCTTATATAGCGGGCTTATGGCTTATGTAGTTTTCGGCTTATGTTTCATAACCTCACTTTTTGTGGCTTATTTTGAAACTTATATAACCTTATTATGACATAATAAGCTCATATAACCTCAAAAGTTTCAAAATAAGCCAAAAAAAAGTGAGGTTATGAAACATAAGCCGAAAACTACATAAGCCATAAGCTCGCTATATAAGCCGAAACAAACACCCCCTAAATAAGCACAACTAAAATAATACTAACATCATCAACAACAATAAGCCAATGTAGCAACCAAATAAGATATAACAACATTCCTATTATTATCACATTCAGTTTAAATTCCTAATTTCATCACCAGATCATCAAACCAACCAATATAAAAAATATAAAAAAAACTAGGGTTTGGTATACCTTTGCATTATCAAACAAAAACAAACAAACAGTAAGTTAATCAATTCATCACTATAACTGCCTTCAATTGAACATGCTTAATTTGTAGCAATTGATTATTGAATTTGACTTTTTTTAGGTTTTAGTGTGTGTGTGTGTTTAGTGTGTGTGTGTGGGAGTTGACGGTGGGGCCGTTTAGTCAAACTGATATCCTTCAGTTATCCGAATTTTTAGTATGCAGTTTTATTTATTTATTTTATTTATTTTTAATGCTTTTTAAAAGCTTTGAATATTTAGAAGTTAGTTTTACATATTATGTAGGGCTGAGCATCAGTCTTGGACCGGACATGACCGACTAAGACAGAGACTGAATTAGCCCGAAAGGTGAGATCGATGACTGGACTGAATGTGGTCGGTCTGTTCCAGTCCAACAAGGCAAAATAATCGGTTTGTGGTTTGGACCGGACCGACCAAGACTGAGACCGAATTAACCCAAAAGCCGAGACCGAGGACCGGAGTGAATATGGTCAGTCCGGTATAATATTGATCGGTCCGTCAGTCGGTCCGGTCCGTTCGGATGGTTTGCTCAACCCTAATATCATGATTACATCTCTAATTATATTACCAAAAATTTTTATAGAAAAAAACAGTATTGCGTTGCTACCACTATTCAGTACTAACTTTCTCAAATATACTCTAAGTCCCAAAATTATTGTTTACAAATATACTAAATTAATTATTCACTACTAAAAATAGACAGGAAATTTGATCTACATTAACACATTACCATTACTTGAAATTATGTTTACCAACTTTAAAAAAAAACCAATAATTAGTTAGTTATGAATAAAACTGTCATTTTGCAATAAAAAAATAACATAAAAAAAAAAGCAATAATAATTTTGTTTTTCTTAAACTGCATTTTTTTTTTTTTTTTTTTTGGATGGCAATAAGCTTGAAACAGATGTATTAGCAAATAATGTGGAGTGTTTAGGATTTGTTTTAGAATGTAATAATTTCATGGTTCTTAAAGTGCGTGTAATTTGAAAATGGATATTTAGTTTTAGACAAAATAAATACATGTTACAAAGACTTTTCATGCTCTAAAAAGCTTGATTCGCACCAAACAAAAATGATAAAGTTAGTTAAGAACGCGAACGGATAATACATGGACCGTTATGTTTGTTGTAGTTGTGAAATGGTTGTTGATTACGGCTCTTATACAAAAATTGAGTTAGTTAGCCTCGGCGTGTTTTCAAAAACTAGTTGGCCATGGTTTGGGTTTGAGTTCATTAACTTTGATAGTTGCAAGCTGCAATATGTGTTCTATAATGTACGTGTAACAATTTTCATCTGGAGTACAACTTTTTCACTATATAGAGTAGATAATAGCATGATTTATGTATTTGATAATAGCCTTTCAACAACAAAAAATAAATAAATAAATACACACAGTCGCACTCCTTTTTGCAAAACAAGTGTTAATAAACTCTCACTAAATACCCTCATGTGAGGGTATTCACGTCATTGTACTTATCATCTTCTTCAACCTTTTATTTTTTTTCATCATCTTTAACTGTTCTCAAATTTATCTATAAAAAAATAAAATAAATAAATAAATACACGCTTAACAAGAACATACAAGAAAATAATTAATTACCGAAATATGAATTATAATAAACCTTAACATAAAAGAAAATAATTAACTGCCTGAACAAGAATTATAATAAACATTGCAATAATGAATTAAAAAACAGACGAAAATATTAGAACATCCCAAACACAATTATTTTCTTAAATTTTCCTCTTATTAATATCCTTTTAGATCATCATCTTCTTGCCAACTAAAATTACAAATATTCAAATGACAACTAAACAACTATTGCAAAAATAAAAATCATCATCACCATCACGACGCCAAACATCGATACAGTCACTCATCAAACGATTATGTTGTAGATTTAATATATTTGGTATGAGTGGTTGTTTTTGATGATGTAAATTTATGATTTTAAATTTGTGTTTTTCACATATTATGAGTTGGATTTGAAAGAAAAAATCGAAGAACTAAAGGAAGGTTGAAGATGAAGATATGTAAAAAAACCAAAATGCCCTCATGTGTCGTGCACATGAGGTGAGTTAATGAAAAAGACAACTAACACCGTCGTTCAAAAGGACTAAACATGCAAAAACTGACAAATTCAGGGACGCCTATAATAACTTTGCGAAAAACAATTACAAGAACTAACTCATGATTCAATGTGTGTAGTTTGTAGACAAGTAGACATGGTAAATTTTGAACAAATCTATATGTGCCAAATAAGGTAATCAATATGTTTTGATGTGTGCAAAAATTGAAGAGTTCTATTCTCATGGAAATTGAACAAAAAGAACAGGGCATACATCTGGAATTTTGTCTATATCAATGTAATACAAGTTATTTGACACGTTTTCGTACTCTAGAGAAACAATTACTTTGTAACTATAACTTAACAAAGTTCCATACATAACAAGTGTTTTGTGACAACACGGACAAATCCGAAAAAACAAAACAAAGCAAAAAGAAAAACACACGTCGCCTTATTAGTTATTACAACAACACAGAACACCAAAATACAAATCTTTCTTTTGGTTTCTAACAAAAGGTAAAAACACAAAATCGAAAAACAAACAGACACAAAAGAAGGTATAAGTCAAACCAGTCAAACCTGGTCAACCTAAAGGTCAACACAAAGGTAGGAGATGACGGATCCTGCTCGCCTTTGGGTCCTTTCACTGACCTTGGCTTTTTCTATCAAAACCTTCTTCATATTGGTGCAGCTGGAAACTACCGTGGCGACCCCAGCTGAGGTGATACCGGGGCAATATACCATGTGGCAGGATTCAAGCACTGTGCATCTAGTAACAAGATGGGCTAGACCAACATCCGTTATTTGACGACAATGTGACAGTACTATATCTTTTAGCAGAGGGCATCCTTCACCTACCTCTGCTAATGCCATGTCCCGCAAATTCTGTTCAAGTATAATTGGTCATCAGTTTAAGGTAATATCACACGCATATTTATGTGTGTGTGAGAGGGGGAGAGTTGTCACCTGAAGAACGCTCACGTCCAAATAACTTAGTTGAGGGCACCCTTTTGCAATTGCTATTATTCCGTTATCTCCAATTTGGTGGCAACCACTTACATTTAAATGACGTAAATAGGGACAACCCTCACCGATAGCAACCAGTGCTTCATCTCCTACCCTGGCAGTATATAGTAAATTATGAGAAGGGTAGTGATTGTTTTATGGGTATGTAAGTGAGGGAATGAGTCTAGATTCTTATAAACGTGTTTCAAAAGTAAGTGAGACGGGAGAGATTTACCTGTCGCAAAACCGAATGCTAAGATCTGTTAGGTATTTACAGTTGTTACCAACGGCTACAATTCCCCTGGTCCCAACCTACAAATATAGTGAGATACACATTACTTAAAACGATACAAGGATGAAGGATACGCAAGAAACAATTAGATTGGCTAAAACAATTTCCATGAACGCTTCCTTTAAAAATAACCCTGGAAAGACTTCCACGTGAAGTTTCTTTGAAATTTCAGAATACGGCATTTTAGAACAGTTCATACTAGAAGAGTTTTATTGACAACAAAAAAACTAAGTTCATCAAAAAGTTTGTAAAAACGAAGATTGAGTTGACTAGATTGAGTGATTGCATAAAGAAAGGTGAAATAATGAGAAAAACGAGTATGCAAGTGTAAACATGATAGTATAGTACCTCGTAACATCTTCGTATATGAAGCCTTTTTAAATTCCTACAACCTGTAGCTATACTGTATATGGCTTCATCCCCAATAATAGAGCAATCCACCAAGTGAAGAGCTTCCAAGTACTTGCAACCTTTACCAACCTCAGATAGAGCCTGGTCACCTACTTTTTGACAGTATAGTAAAGCCAACTCCGTAAGGCGCCTGCAGATGTGCTTATATCAACTTTTTAACCAAATGGTTGTGCTTTCAAATTTATCAATGGATACAGTGCTATAAGAAGTAAAGCAACAGACATGAAACATAGGAACAGCAGTTTTAGAAACTGATTGAAAAGAGAACTTACATGCAAGATCTTCCGATACTTTCAAGCCCGTATGTGCCAATATTGTGGCAGCCATTAACTTCAAGATGTGCAAGTTCAGAGCAACCATCAGCAACTGCTTCTAATCCCTTGTCACTCAGAAAATAGCAATCGCTAAGCATTAGACTCTTCAGTTTTTTACATCCCTTACCAATAGCGCAAAGACTCCTGGCATGCCAAAAGGTACACATAGTTAGAACACTAGGATACTCAACTTCTTTCTCTCACATATTATTGCATTTATCCACTTCAATCTTAGTATAAACTTATAAAGGGATAGAAAGATGGAGAAACTAACATATCGGTAAATCTCTGGAAACTATATAGTGCTAGCGACTCTAACGCCAAACAAAAGACACCAACAGCAGCCAAAGCCTCGTCCGTGACATTAATGCACTGGAGACTCAGATTTTTCAGATGAGAACACCCTTTTGCAACTGCAAGCACCCCTTTGTTTTGGACAAACTCGGAGTCTAGTGACAAGGTCTCAAGAGAGGTGCAATGAGACCCTACAGCTTCTAGTGACACGTCAGTTATTTTAGCACACGCAGCAACACCTAACCATTTCAAAGTCTTCCCACATCCAAGGGTTAACTCAACCAAACCAGTGTCGGTCAAACCTTCACAAAATCGTAGATTTAGTATTTCAAGCTGCCTGCAACACTTGCCAATAGCCACTAGACCTTGATCTCCGACATAGCAACCCTTTGGAAAAGAATAGAAAACTAAAGTTACATTAGTTCTAAACTTCACCTGTTTTGTACGTATCAGCTTCTTATAATGCACTAAGTCAATAAATGACAAGTATTCTCACACGATTCAGTATTTATAATTAGTAGATAGCTAGTAGATTCATATATTACTAGTTCACGAGCATCTTATGATGCAATAAGTCAATAAAATATCACATATTCTCACACACTCAGTGTTTAAGGTTAGTAGACGGCTAAAAGATATACATTACTGGTTCATGAGCATCCACTATGCTAGCTTCAAGAAAATTGCGTTGACCTGCTTTAAGTGGCATAAAAAGGCTCATAATCTTGAAGCTCTTCATAGTTTTATTTTTCACGCTCCTTTTCTTAACCTCAAAAACTGAGCAATTAAACTATGTGAACTTATTTATAAAGTTTTGAAAGATTTAGGAGCACTGACGTTAGCCTTACACATAAAAAAGGTTTATGAGTTGTTGATGTGGCGAGGCATAGCGAACTTATAAACCTTTTGATGCTCTAAAGACGTGCAATATATGAATGAAAGCCAATTTTCATACAAAGATTAACGTCACAAAAAATTAGAGAGCCTGTGACATTTTGATTGGAAACTGGCATGCATGCGCATTGCAATTCATAGGAATTGCAATGCGCATGCATGCCAGTTTCCAATCAAAGGTTTACAATGGCTCTATAAGGGGTTCATCTCACACAAAAGTAGGTGAGGTCCATCTATCCAGTAATAGTAAAGTGCTTAACCAAAGTGATGCATACTTCACACCGAAGAAACTGAGATGATATCTTACCTGTAAGTCCAAAGATTTCAAAAATCTACACTTCTCAGCTACAGATCGGAGGCCTGCACTTGTTGCATTGGAGCACCATATTAGGCTCAGTTTCTCAAGTTTGCCAAATCCATCAGCAACGGCAGTCAAACCAGCATCTGATATGCAATACGAATCTGATTCACTAGCTCCGGGCTCGCTTCTCTCAGACACGAAGTGAAGCCTGAGCCATGAAAGAGCAGAGTGACTAGCATTGCGCCTTCTTCCCTGCAACAATTGATGATAAATTACTATTATTAATCAGACTCGATTTAACATTGGAAACTTATTAAATATTACAATCCCATTATAATAACCTCCCCTTATCCCATGACGGGGCGGAATACATGTAAAGGGAGCTCAAACTCAAAAAATTTAATATTACGAATTACCACCTACAGATTACATTCCTGCGTCCTAAAAAGAAGGAGTTGGCTTCAATCACAGATATCAGCTTAAGTTTCAATTCTAGTATATGACTTTATACACCATCAGCTAACCTCACATACACTAACTAAAACAAAATCACACGTGAATGTCTATTCCTCACCATGTCGATACCTACCAAGGTAAATAACCTCTTATCTCACCTAAGAACTCACAAGTAGTAAGGCGAATTACTTCCAAATGCAAGTAACATTTTTCTCAGTTCGTAAACCCAATCACAGCTAACTCTCGCTTAAGCATTACATTACAATTTCAATCAAGTCAAACAAAATGCTCTACACATGGACCTGGTAGAGGGATATGTACGTAAAGTCAAATAGTAGCAGTTTAAAAAAGTTGAGAAAGATGGTGCAACGTGGGTTTCCTAATTTCATATACAAGTATACAACCTGTATATGCAGCACTATCAATGCCACAAAATCCATAAATTAACCTAATTTAACCACAAGTCCACAACGTATAACATCTTCAACATATCACCTATCAATTTATTCATTTCACATCAGTGTATCAGAATTCACCAACAATCAAACCTCAATTTGATAAAAAAGAAACATTACAAAAATCAAACATTTCCACAACAGGCAGGGATGGAACTAAGGGGAGGTCCCGTGAGGCCGTGACCCGATAGAATTTTTCTTCGTAGTGCTAATTATCGTGAAAAATACTGAATTCTTCGAAATGCACCTGGTCCTAATGCATTGTGTTTCTAGCTATTGCTTAGTTAGTCCATCGATAAGTGAAGGAACGTTGTTTTTTACTAAACTCAATCGTTTTTATTGAATGTTGTACCTTTGTGTTAACTATTTCCTTTGTACTGCAGCGGAAAAAAAATTGTGACCCCAGTCACCGGTTCCGTCAGCATACTCATACATTTAATAATTCACCTATCAATTAGAATCATTGCGCATCACTATAGCCCATATTCAATCACAAATAACACACTGTTAGAATTTTGGGTGTGTGTGTGAGTGGTAATAATCAAATAATCAATATATTCCCTGAATTGTGTAGAAATTACTTTCACATTGAAGTATTTCGACCCTATATGCCTTGGGTATCACAAAATCCTCAATTGGATAATTCATAGAATCGCAAATTATTTCTAAGGCACGAGAGAACAAAGCAATACACAGAAAGTTGTCGTGTGTGTTATGTTTGGAAGAGATCAATTCTGTCATATAAAACATAACCTAAATTCGGTTAAAAACGGTTGGCGGGAAGAGTCAATTGTTGGGAAAAGTTGTGTCTTTTGGTGGAAAAACTGGTTGGAGGGAAAAAGGGTAATACCCGAATCCCAAAAATCGTTTTGGAGGGAAAAACAAGGGGCTCTGCCCCTTACCCCCGCACATAGTAGTGGCGGCATCAAGCTAGCTAGAACGAGTGTGCACTGTGCACCTCCGGATTCAACTATAAGCTAAACTTGACTAAGCCCTTGATCTCAAGTAAATCACAATTACACAAAATATAAGCGATGACGCTAAAATCACCAACACAAATTAGGTCACACATAAAAATTTCCAACAATTCAACTCGTTTCACTTTGAGTGTGTGTTTGTTTCGGCTTATATAGTCGGCTCGTGGCTTATTTGGTTTTGGGCTTATGTTTGATAAGCTCACTTTTTTTGGCTTATCTTGACACTTTCCTTCCTGCTTATAAATTCATTATTACATAATGAACATATATAAGCCGGAAAGTGTCAAAATAAGCCACAAAAAGTGAGCGTATTAAACATAAGTCCAAAACCAAATAAGCCAGAAGCTGGCTATATAAGCCAAAACAAACACCCCTCAGCAACATTTGAACCCTAATTCAATCACATATCTAAATAAGCTCACAAAATTAGGGCAACGACCAAAATTCACCAATTCACCAATCAATTAACCTCATTTCACTTAAATTACCAAACTTTAATATCAACCAAACCCTAATAAGCTTAAACAAACACAATAATTTAACAATTCACCTCATTTCACATCAATTAGGCCAAAATGAATAAGATCTCCAACAATTCAACAAAAACAAACAAAACCCATTACTCAAAACACAATCTTAAACAAAACCCATGTCCCAAAAAACTCACAAAATCAACAGGAAGCGAAACAGACAATCTCTCATCAATATAAACATTCTTAACATTCGGAAACCGTCTCTCGAGGAGATCGACAAGCGCGTCGGGGCTCCCGGAAGCCCCGATGCGAATTGTGTCACGGCTGAACCGTTCTAAACTCAGCCAACGACGGCACACGAGGGACGTGGCGTCCCGTGTGGATTTGGAGTCTAGGTTGCGGAAGATTTCGAGGAGGAGCTCGTCTGGTAAGGTGGTGTTGATCCAATCGTGGCCCCGAGCCATGTGTGTGTTTTTTTTCACCTTTAGTGTGTGTTTTGTGTGTTTTGTTTGACTTTTTGGAGGTGATGATAACTATGGGTAAAAATGGAAAGTGTTTAGATCATGTTGTTTATGTTTAGATTTTTTTTTTTTTTTTTTTTTTTTTTTTTTTTTTAAGTAGGAGGGGGCATAATAGACCGTGAATCGGATCGGATCGAGAAATCAGACCGAATTGAATCAACTGTACCGGATTTAACGTATTTTAGTTTGGTCTTCGGTCTATACTTTTTCTCATATTCGGTTCTCAGTTAGGTTTTGTTTTACGCAAAACTAACCATTATGTTTTGTTAGACCGACGAATCAGATCAAACTAGACCAGAACCGTATATATCGATATGGTCCTCAGTCCTTTTTTTTTTTTTTTGCTAAATTGGTTTTTGGTCTTGTCTAGTTGTTAAGACTCACCCAAGATAAATGGTCATTCATAAATGTTTATTGGCATTATAACTATATACACCAATTTGTAAGACTCATTTGGAAAATGAAAAATCTGAAAAACTCTTTAGAAACTCACACCTTTGAAAGATGTAGAATGAGTATAGAAAATAACTCAAAAAGTATCCATAGGATTAATCTATAAATTTCTTTTTGTAAATAAAGTTGGAGTACAATATAAATAAGAGTGCCTAGTTTGACACAAGACATTTTAATTCATGAGAGAGATACTAAGTGCGGAATTGATGCATTACAATTCCCAGCATCAATCCCTAACCGAGCCTCATAATCAACTCCCAGCATATGATTAGAGGTGGCAAAATGAGCCGTTCGAGTAATGGATGACGTAGATCAAATTGGGCAAATAAAAAATTGAGGCCAAATAGCAGATGTCCAATGTCTCGGATCAAACTATGTTGAGTCAAATACGCCGTTTCGAGTAAAAACCAAAACAATCATAAAACTTTGTTTGTGAAAAAAAAAAAAAAAAAAAAAAAAAAAAAAAAAAAAAAAACAACAACAACAACAACAACCACTATCACAGTTAACATACAGTTAAAAACTTAATATAATATATCTATTATTGAAATGAATCATTTATTTAAAAAAAAAAAAAAAAAAAAAAAAAACTATCACAGTTAAAAACTTAATATAATATATCTATTATTGAAACGAATCGTTTATGAACGTAACTAAAAAGACTACATTGTTTAATTATACTTTTCTAAGCGAAACGAACAAAAAATTCCCCTCTTGAAATTTGTAAACTAAAAAATGCATTATGTATTTTGTATAATTCATACCTTGAAACAAGAGTTACTCCAAAACTTCGCATATGGGATTTACACATAAAAACACATTTCAATCTTTTTACAAGATTAGTACGCTTGCAGTCCTTATGGTTGACAAATCTTGCATCTTTTGATATTTTGACAATAAAAAATGTATAATAAAGAGTTCCTCAAAAAAGAACAAAAAATTCAAGATTTGTCAACCACAAATACTACGTCCATAAATATTTTATTAAGAAAAATGAAATATGCGAGGTAAGAAGCATTCATAATCGTAATCAAGATTAGTTTCTAAACCCCAACAAGGTATTAGATTGAATCTTCAAGCGTTATTGTTCGTTATCACTTTAATTACCGTTAACTTGTATTAAATATGTGGTTTTCGAAGCGTAATTGTTTCTTAATTGTTCATTTTTTTTTGTGAATTTTGCATTAGTCTTTGGTTTAAATAGTTATTTTGTGTAACTTGATACTTAATCGCTCGTTAAGTGTGTAATCACGTTGAAACTGTTTTATTGATTTGTGTGATCTTTCGTTCGCGGCATTAGTTTGACCGGCTGTAGATTGTAGCTTTTTTGTGCTTAGGGTTAATCGTGTATATTTATGTACGTTTGCCACTGCTAATTCTAGCAAACTGGTATTTTGCTCAAGAAAAATAGATCCTACCACTCAAAAGCTGGTTGTCGGCGCAGTCGGACTTGTTGGAGGCGTGGCTGCTGTTGCTACGAGTTCAAGCTCTGAAATGGTCATGTTTGCTAATGAGTTGAGGAGAGTAGCCGAGATGGGAGAAACAATCAAAAAGTTGATGGCTAAGAGTAAGTTTAAAACTATTGTTTGTATATGATGTGGTGTAATTAGCATTAGTTTTTAGATTGATACCACAAAAGTTAATTTTACACTTTTCATGCAGAGACTCTCTTGGGGTACATGTCAGCCTTGGCATTATCTGGCTTCGTCATTAGGTCAGTGCTTAAGGGATTGAAGGACTCGTGGGGATTGTAACACAAGTTTTTGGAGTACGTGACGATGATTGGATCTCTAGTGAATTACAAAACTCAATTAGTCCTAGGACTCATGAGGATCAGATCTCTAGTGAATTAGAAAACTCAATCAATTAACCTCATTTCACTTAAATTACCAAACTTTGTTGATGCACACAATGTCTAAAAACGTTATTTATATCTTTCGATATCTCTAAGTGTTAGGTGCCCATATTGATATCACACAAGTAAGAATGAGATAGATATAAGGATTGGTTGATTATATGATATGAGAGAATTAGAAATGCAAGAGTTTCATTAGAATACCAAAATAACCAACAGGTAAAATGTTTACATAAGCTTAGTATATATAGGGGAGGAGTAGGGCAACACTCCCTTCCTCCCTTTCCTTCTAGATCGTGGGCTTTAAAGCCCATTGGACATGATAACTAAAGCCTAGTAACATAAAACATAATGATATAAATAACTAAGCAACCTATTACAAAATGTAATGACCGAGACTTGAATAAATATAAAAGTATGTTCCCAACAATCTCCCCCTAAGGGTCGGTCATCATGGTTGTTGGACGTCTTCATCTTTGTCTTTGACTTTTGACTTGTATAACTTCTGACGCTTCACAAAAAATGTTGTTTGATGAATGTTCTTTGCTCATAGTCTTTGTTCTTTGGTGATAACGTTGTGATTGTGTAGTCATCTGCCTTTCGTCACTTCATCGTCTTTGGTGGTTGTCTGTCATTCCAACATGCTCATACATCTTTTGACTTTGACTTTCAAGTGCACGAAGTTCCATTGATCTTTGGTCTTTATACTTTGTAGATTCTTCTTTTTGGCGTATAATCTTTCTTTGAACTTTGTGGTGCTTAGATCTTTGGGGGAGCTTTCATTGACTTCAAGATGTATGCATGAGCATGCTGGAATCTACCATCATGGAGGTGATATGTACCTGCAAGTAAACAGTTAGCAATAATCAACCGGTACTTACAGATAAGGAATTAGAGATCGTCAACAGCATATTGTTAAGACTCCTTCTAATCCTTATCAAGGCCGTTCCCATGTCAGATACTCCCGAGGGAGCTTACAAGACCTACTTAGTAGCTCAATGACTGGGTGAGTCGCTGGGGATCACTCAACGACTGTAGACCGCTATGGAACCACCGCGAACACTAAGCGTAACCCGTGAGGGGTTACCGAAGTGACCTGCTGTCAGGGCTGTTTGATGTTGACCCTGGCAGGAATTTCCGTTCAATCATTGAGAAATACCTTTGTAAATTCTCTCACAAACGTTCTCGGCAGATTGCTAAGATCTGCGAAGGACTCGATAATTTACAGCTGGTGTCCATTGATGTAGAACACCAGTTGTAGAAATACTAAGTGTTCCTAAGAGATCTTTGATGTATCTCATGGCTCTAGACTCGATAAGTGCACACTTAGGTTTCCTATGTGGAGACTAGGGAGGGGTCTCCTGCTTCAATATCAACCATCTCTAAGAGATAAGTCGATAGATTACACCGGTTCCCCTTGAGAATGAAACAAGCTCTTTTAAGAGAACTTGGGTGGTTAAGAAGGTTTAGTGCATTGCGTCACTGTGTCCATGACGACTTTATCTTCAATATCGGTGTTGTCTTTGCAACAACCAGTAGCATACGAGTTGAACCCGGTGTCTGCCCTAAGGTTGAATGATGTGTGTCAAATTATAGTATATAATTATATTCCGAAGAAATACTTGTGAAAGTATTTCCCGGGTCGTTCTCCCAACGAAGGTTCGAATGGAATTTCGAATAATCTAATTGGGAATCGTGTAGTGAAAAGTGAAAAGTGATTGTGAAATCAAAATGTGAAAAGAAATAGTGAATTATGCACAAGGTACAAGTTAAATATGCACAAAAGTCTAAAACGTGAAAACGGAAATGCAAACGTAATTATAAAATGTAACGTACAAAATAAAACGCGACTTTTATACTAAAAATGATCCTACAAATGTAAAACAATTTTCTAAAAATCTTAAACTAATAAAAAGAATTTTAAGAAAAAGAAAAATATTTTTTTGAGTTTTTATTTATTTTCTATTTTTGGAATTAAATAGTAATTAAAAATTAAGGAAAATGTGAAAAATAATGGGAAAATTATAAAATCTATTCTAAAAAATCTAAAATATTATAAAAGAAATTTCTAAACTATTTTTTGTATTTTTAAAAGCTTTTTCTGATTTTTTATGGGTTTTTGATTATTAAAATGGATTTAAAAATGAAGAAAAATATCTAAACAACTCAGAAAAATATGAAAAATTTACAGAAAATCTAAAATATTATGGAGAACTTGCAGAAAAATTTTGAAACTAAAAAGCTAAGCAGAAGTGCTTATTTTGAGCTAAACAGCTTATGGCAAGTGCTTTAATTATAAGCACTTGCCACAAATCTATTAGAAACTTTAAACACAGACTCAATACACTCAAATAAGCTCAAAGATGTTGAAATCAGATCAGATTTAGCTCAGAAACACAAACAGTTAACAATAAGCAGTACATGCTAAGCACTATGAATAAGCAATATGATCCAAATTAAGTAGCATTCTCAAGAATCATGTAACACATCTAAGCTACTTCAAATAAGCTCAAAAATCTCAAACAAGTTCACACACTAAAACAAACAAAAGCTAAAAGCTGAGCAAACAAGAAATCAATCAGTCTTTAAGGCAACTATCTTACTCTAATAAGCTGAGAAAAAGTTAAAAAGCTGAAACATATGGCAACAAGCTTGAAAAGAACATGTATGCTAAAATTCAGACAAAAATAAGCTATAATGAAGCTAAAACACAAGCTGATACAAGTACTGTAGGGATAGATAACTGGTGTGCAAGGGAAAAAAAACAGGTCTCACAGGGCTTTTTTGAGCTAAAAAATAAGCAAGCAAAACTAAACTAATCTATGAAAAAGCTTTTGTAAAATGAAGATAAGCAACCAATGTTTACTTAAAAACACTTTTTAAAGATTTTTGAAAAGATTTGCACACTAAAATTTTGATCCAAAATTTTATTTAAGCTGCTGATGCAATTAAGAGAAATGGGTAGAAATGGACTTTTTGACTAAAAAGGTTTTCATTCCAGATAATCAACATGCAATACATCTAAAGTTTTTGGCGCCGCTGCCGGGGAAGGTCGAAGTGAATTTTTAAATATCGTTTTGAAAAATCGTGTTTTGTTAAGCCTTCCTCTACTTTGTATATATATCTCTATAAAAATTGAAAAATTCAAAACACTTTTCCTAAAGTGTTTACAAAATACCAAAATAATAATAATAATAATAATAATAATAATAATAATAATAAAATTTACTGCCTCGACTCGACCGAAAGGAAGGGCGTTGTAAACCAAAAAAGTCTCACAATATAACGAAAACGTAAAATTAGTTGTTTATCGGATTATTTCAATTACTACGACCGATTAAGCGGGAAATACGGAAGCTAAGACATTAAATTGCTAGCTGAAGAGAGATCCATTCTTCTCTCCCGTCCCGTCGCGAGTGGTTTTTGAAAGAAACGGTTTTCAATTAATATTACGTTTTAATAAAAAGAAAAACAAAAGAAATAAAAAGTTTTTATGATAAAAATATAAAAAACAAAAAGATTTTCTTTTCTCTTTTCTTTTTCATTTTCTTTTTAATTTTGCTCGTGGTGTATGCACACCCGTTCTTCTTTTGAGAGTCTTACGTCTCCGTTCTCTAACCCCGAGCGGGTTTTACGACATACGAGTCGGGTTCATTTCCTTGACGACGAGGAGATGAACCAAAACGAACACAACGGACCCCCGCCGATGGGTGGTCCGCAGCATATTGTTATCCCGCCGATGGGACAACAACCGACATTTGATCTACGTCCAATGGAAGAACAACTCCAATCACCATTCAATGGTGTGAGGAGAGCTATTGTGATTCCGGACATCAATGCCAACTTTGAGATCAATCACGGATTACTCAATTTAATCACGGGTATATCCTTTCACGGGTTCGATCACGAAGACCCCTATGCTCACATCAGAAATTTCACCGACATCGCTGAGACTATTAGAATGAACCAAGTTCCTCACGATGTGGTGCAATTGAAGTTATTTCATTTCTCCTTAAAAGGAGCAGCCCGGACTTGGCTGGAAAAGGAACCGCCTAATTCGATTCACACTTGGAATGATCTCGCTTCCAAGTTTGTGAATTACTTCTATCCTCCCTCTAAAACTTCTAACCTACGTTCTCAAATCTTTCGGTTCTAACAAGCTTTTGATGAGTCGTTTAGTGAAGCTTGTGACCGATTCAAAGATTTGAAGGAAAAATGTCCGAACCATGGTTTCACCGACCTTCAGCAGATTGATACTTTTTATAATGGGTTATGTCATGCTGACCAAGACTCACTCAACTCTGCTGCGGGTGGGAACTTGTTGGCTAGGAACACAAATGATGCTTTCATAATAATTGAAAATAAGGCTCGTGTTAGAATGTCAAGAAATAAATCTCAAGTGTCGAATAATGGTAAAAATAATGATGAATTGGTAAATATGATTGTGGCTTTAACAAAGAAAGTTGATGCAATGTCTATTGAAAAACCGAACCATCAAGTCAATGTGGTTAGTCACGGTTGTGAGACTTGTGGTGGTCCACATTTGTATTATGAATGTCCGGCCACCGGTGCCTTTTCTCATGAGAACGCGTATGCTGCAAACGCGGGTAACAACGGTTACCCACAACCTCAAGGAGACTGTAATCTCCTCAACTACCGTTCACCTCATTATCTTGGACCACTCGTTCTCGAACAACCAAACCAAGTCAATCAAGTCAACCAGAATCATAATATGCAGAATCGTAATAATCAAGGAAATCAAAATCAGAGTCGAGCTAATAACGGTTTTCAAAATCATAATCAAGGGTTTAATCAAAACCGGGGTTTTCAAGGTAATTACAATCAAGGCCCGCCTCAAGGGAATTTTCAAAACCAACAAAACTATGGAAACCCTGGGAATTTTCAGAACGCTAATCATGGAAATCAGAATAATTGTAATTACCAAAACCGTGGGCAGAATTTCAATAATAATCAAATCAGGGTGTTATCCAAAATCCGTTGCCCACGGAAGATTTGATTAAGCAATTGATTCAAAACCAACAATCTTTTATGGCAAAATATGAAGAGTCAACACGGTTGTTTGCAAATCAAATCAATGATATTAACAAACGTTTAAATGATCGACCCTCGGGTTCGGGTATTACTTCTTTGCCAAGCAACACGATCGAAAACCCGAGGGGCGAAGTTAAGGCGATCACGACTCGCAGTGGTGCTAAATATGATGGACCCACAGTGCCTACTACCTCTTCTTCCTCATCTCCGCCTAAGGTAGTGGACTGTTGATGCGTGGGAATCGCAACAGGCTTTACCTCTCGAGGGATCTCGAGAAGCTTACAACCCCCACCAGGCAGTGTACCTGATCGTTGTAGTATAGTATAGTGACAAGTACCGGGGGATTGATCGTTCAGCTTAGGAATAGTGTCGCTAGGATTAGAAAACCTAATTACTAGTTCTAGAGGTGAGGGATGATTATTTTTGTGTTTTTGTATTTTTATAAAAGCAAGTAAAATCTCGGGTTTTGGAGGAATGGGCGGAATTAGTTGCTATTCAACTAACCCAAAACTAATATATAATCAAAATAAAATACTGAAAATGAAATTAACTAAATTATACTAAGGTTGTGAGCAGTAATTGGAGAAATTGTGTTTACTTAGACTTCACTACTCCCTAGATATCTTTTACACGTTAATTACTTGTTATACTTGTATGGATGACGGATTGTATTCCTTAATACCATTCGTGGGGTGGCATACATAACTCCCCAACTCTATGAGCTCTTATCTCCTCCTACACCATGACCCAGCACAACTATAGGGATTGTAAACAGTGGCTCATGCATTAAATACAACCAATAAAGACCTAGTACGCCTCGGTTCATGTTTCTTAAGACGTTTAAGCATGTTACCATTTGGAGATCTACCAGTTTTCTTAAGCCTAACATATAAAATCATTCATCCAAGACAAGAATAGACAAGTAATCAACACATAATCAACATCTAGGTTTCATTAGATCTAAGCAAACACAAAAGAGATCTAGCCTAGCATAATGGAATTGAGACAAGAACAAGATATAAACAACCAACACATAGACATATTGATTGAATTAGAAGAACACTTATCTCAATTATAATGCAAGGTATCAAGGGTTTGGAACCCTTGAAAAACCTGTAAAAGATACACCAAATTCGTCTTTAGGGTTTCACCAAAACTTCTCTTTTTTTTTTAATGAAAAAATTAGAAAACTATATATAGGAAAACTAGGCTGACGGCGTCAAGACAACCATGTGACGCCGTCACCTCGCCGCCAAATACTTCCTCGGACGGCCTTGATCTACTTATGACGGCCTATGTGACGCCGTCACCAACCACGGTATTTTATTCTTTGTACTTTGACGCCGTCAGGATGACTTTTGACGCCGTCATCAACTACGGTGTTTTATTCTTGATGTCTGACGCCGTCAGGGTGTAACTCTTGACGCCGTCACCTAGTGTCTTCAGCATGGAAAATTGATACTTTGCCGTTTTCTTCACTTTTATGCTCCAAAAACGTCCAAAATGGCTTCTTTTCCAGAATTCACTCTCCAAACACCTAAAATCATAAAAGGAACGATTTAGGGCAATATTTGATCAAATAAAGTCGGATTCGGGCTTAAATGACCCCCTAAAAACGGATCATTTTTCGTCTCATCATATACCCTTACACTTGAGATTTGCTTGTCCTCAAGCAAATGAGCTTTTATTCTACTCAAAAGACAAGTTAGGGGTCATTTAACACTAATATAAAAGTAATTACAACAAATAATCGTTCCACTAAAGACCAATAGACAAGCACGGAGGTCATACACAAGCACCTCACAAATAGTGTTTAGATACTCACATCTCTCGGGTGTAATAAAGTAATATAACATTATGGAAATGGAAAATATCTCTCACTACCTGTCATAGCAAAATAGATTACCATAGGCTTGGGAAAGGATCAAACCTCCACCACATGGCGTAAGCACCTAGGATAAACTATCAAAGAGGTCTTTTAAAGGGTTGTAATGTTAGGTATAGGGATATGAATTACACGGTTTTGTTGGATAAAGGAAGTTTTACTGGTGGCGAGTTAACAATCTTGGTTAATTACATGTACAAGATGGCGTTGCTAAGCCAAGACTAGACTCGACTTAAGCTAACAAATGAAAAATAACAAAAACATAAAATGAACATAGAATAAAAACGGGATGGTAGTCCGTATGTTTTTTCTCTTTTTTTTTTTTTTTTTAATTTTAATTTTTTCAATTTTTTTTTTTTTTTTTTTTTTTTGCATACACTCTTACCCTACCATCCAAAATAATACATCATAGGGGTATGAGCATTCCCCTTACACTTGAATCTTTACATACTTTACAATTAACTAATCTAATGACTCGAATTAAGAAAATCAAAACACTTGGAGCACTTTTAAGATTAACGTGCATATGGGGGTAATAATATGATGTTCTTCCCCATTACTCCATAAAATAAGTACTTACCCCTGAGTCCCAATCGTCCCAAAACAATATGTACAAGGATATGACTCGACTTAGCAACCATGTAATCAATTAGAAAGTTAACTTAGGGTTTAACAAATAACAATAATGCACTAAAAATGAGCGCATACACGGAAGGCTAAGGCGATTTGGGTGTACATTTAAGTGGGGTGTAACAAATTCTTCCTTTAAGTAAGATGCTTAAAGTTAGAAACGAAAAGATAGGCTCGGAGGGGTGTACTAGGGGTTTCGTGTACTAAAAATGAGTACAACGCAAAGGGTGTGGGAAAAATTAGTTGACTTAACTAGCCAAGTAATATGACTTAAATGGTCAAGTAATTATGATACGGGTTTAACACAAGGGTGATCCTAATGCCTCTTATCATGTAGTAAATCCTACCACACGAATGTAGTCTCACTAGCGGTCTCGGAATGCATCACTAACGCAAGTTCTAGAATCTAAATGCTACCGGTACACTCATAAGCACTAATAGTAAATTCTTTTCCTATCAAATCTAAGGGCGAACCTCACATTTTTTGGTGGAAAATTTTTCTGAATATACGGTTATGTGCTAGTCATACAACCTCCTATCCATGAGACGCTTGCTATGGCTAAAGTTTCACTCATAAATGTTGTAAAAAATTTTAAATTTGGCGCTAAAATTACACTAACAAGTATTTCTCATAGTTTTATTACACATCTACTATCAAACAAAACAAACTCAAGCGAAAGTGCATATGTAAGGTATCATCTTTTTACCCTCCCCTTACACTTAAGATGAACATTGTCCCCAATGTTCAAGTAAAGAATGTAAAAGTGAAAAAGTAAAGAGAATGAAATCAAATACTCCCCTGATTCGCTCGGTATGGATATTAGGATGGCCAGGTTAAATATTCCTTCAAGAAAATGAACAATCAAAGCTTCCCTTCCAGAATATAAATCATCTCCTTGTCATACATAACCTGTAAAACCTGACAAAATAGACAAGACAACCTCGCGTAAAATCGGCGGCATCCTATATAAGTTTCTAAATCCTAGAAAACAAGATAAGATATAATGCTTGTGGAATGAAGTTTGCAGATCTCCTGGAGATTATAAAACTTAATAATTCACAAAAACCATAAGACTCCGTTAGAAAAACAAAACCGGTAAAATTTCCAGATTTTAACTCCTTACGCCGTCAAGAGTAAAACTCTGACGCCGTCAGAATGGACCTGCAGAAATTCTTATGTTAAGTTTCCGTAAAATTTCTGGAAAAACTTGGTCTTACTTCCTGGAAAATCCTGCAAAACTTCATTATGACTCAATACAAGCATTTGACTCTAACAAATACGAATATACATGTTCATTTAATATTGCGGAGAATCATGATCGGTTTGTTTCTTAAAAACATATTTGGGGTTTCCCCTTACACTTATCTTTTGCAAAAATACCTTTAGGTTGAAGTTAAGACTAGGCCAAACAACATAATAAAGTATTTCCACATTTTAATTGAGAAACATGATCATCCAACAATAAAAATAAGACATGCATACGGAAGCAAATAACAATCAAACAAATAAAATCACACAAAACATGGGTTGCCTCCCAAGAAGCGCTTGTTTTTGTTCGAGTCACGAGCCTGACTCTACCCTTATTTAATGGAAATAGGGGAGGTTTTCCCTACACTTAGGATTAAGTGTGGGTGAAAGTAGCGATACACACCCTTAGGGTGTGAATATGCCACGTGAGGAAAGAGTGGTGGATGAATTATATGCTCAAAGGGCTGTGCTCCTATCATCATAACCTTACCTAATTCAATCGGGTTAATGGGTGGATTAAGATTTTCTCCTAGAAAGGGATCATTTTCAATCAACTTCAAGAGATTACTAGTTGGGGATCCGTCTTGACCTAATAAACCCGGTTTAAACCCATAATATTTCTTGTGATCAAACATAAATGGGTGATGTAAGCATGTAAGGTCATTTTCCACTCCTATATTGGTTTCCTCTCTACAAGGCTTAGATTTCACTACCTTTATCCTAAGACTACCCGGACTATATGGTTTGATGGGTGGATCGGGACCTAATTCAATTTCTAAATTTTCATCCATGGATGGAAGATTAGGTAACGGTTTTGGTTGAGGCTCCGGTTCATCAAAACTAGGAACTTCCCTATAACTAAGAGTAAGGTTATCACTAGAAGTGTTCAAACCTATATCCTCAAGTGGTGCCTGGTCCAAGGGTTCTACCTCCATAGGAATTCCTAAAGTTTCTTCTACTTCTTCCGGGTAAGTCACGGGCGGTGTGTATGCCTCAAATGATGGTAGGACTTGTGGGGTACTTAGTGGGCTTGGGTTTTCTACTATCTCTTCCATCACATCAATATCACCTATGTGTTCATCTTGTATTATGGTAGTGCCTAACCATGACATGCAACTAGGTGGCTCAACTCTAACCTCATGTGTGTCGTATGTTTTGGTGAAAATCTATCCCGCTCATGCAACTAGGTAGTTCAACACTAACCATCTCATAATCTTGGTTTGATTCTAAGTTCATGTTCTTAGAAACTAGGTCATCTCGCTCATACGAATCCACCAATTCGTTGAACTTATGGGTAATGGTTAGGAAGCTTTTCTCAAAATTCATCCAAAGGGTCTCACTAAAAGGAATTGATCCTAAAAATGATCGTCTAATGGAAAACACACATGCATAAAATTCATCAAACCCATCTAACTTTACACCCATCTCCTCTTGTATATATGTAAGATCACTTAAAAATTCATTGGAACAACAGGAGGCAAATCGATCTGAGTAAACTAATTATTCCTCTATAGTTAATGATCTAAATGGAATTTCATCCGCCATGGAGACAAATGAAAATGGTTTCACAAACAAAGGGCACAAAGAAAAAGATAGACTAAAGAAAACCTAAAAATAAAAAATAAAATCTTACTAGAAAGGAAGCTAGCAAGTAGACCTAATAAAAAGAAATTCTAACCTAGACAATAACTATTCCCCGGGCTGCGGCGCCAAAAACTTGATGCGTGGGAATCGCAACAGGCTTTACCTCTCGAGGGATCTCGAGAAGCTTACAACCCCCACCAGGCAGTGTACCTAATCGTTGTAGTATAGTATAGTGACAAGTACCGGGGGATTGATCGTTCAGCTTAGGAATAGTGTCGCTAGGATTAGAAAACCTAATTACTAGTTCTAGAGGTGAGGGATGATTATTTTTGTGTTTTTGTATTTTTATAAAAGCAAGTAAAATCTCGGGTTTTGGAGGAATGGGCGGAATTAGTTGCTATTCAACTAACCCAAAACTAATATATAATCAAAATAAAATACTGAAAATGAAATTAACTAAATTATACTAAGGTTGTGAGCAGTAATTGGAGAAATTGTGTTTACTTAGACTTCACTACTCCCTAGATATCTTTTACACGTTAATTACTTGTTATACTTGTATGGATGACGGATTGTATTCCTTAATACCATTCGTGGGGTGGCATACATAACTCCCCAACTCTATGAGCTCTTATCTCCTCCTACACCATGACCCAGCACAACTATAGGGATTGTAAACAGTGGCTCATGCATTAAATACAACCAATAAAGACCTAGTACGCCTCGGTTCATGTTTCTTAAGACGTTCAAGCATGTTACCATTTGGAGATCTGCCAGTTTTCTTAAGCCTAACATATAAAATCATTCATCCAAGACAAGAATAGACAAGTAATCAACACATAATCAACATCTAGGTTTCATTAGATCTAAGCAAACACAAAAGAGATCTAGCCTAGCATAATGGAATTGAGACAAGAACAAGATATAAACAACCAACACATAGACATATTGATTGAATTAGAAGAACACTTATCTCAATTACAATGCAAGGTATCAAGGGTTTGGAACCCTTGAAAAACCTGTAAAAGATACACCAAATTCGTCTTTAGGGTTTAGCAAAACTTCTTTTTTTTTTAATGAAAAAACTAGAAAACTATATATAGGAAAACTGGGCTGACGGCGTCAAGACAACCATGTGACGCCGTCACCTCGCCGCCAAATACTTCCTCGGACGGCCTTGATCTACTTATGACAGCCTATGTGACGCCGTCACCAACCACGGTATTTTATTCTTTGTACTTTGACGCCGTCAGGATGACTTTTGACGCCGTCATCAACTACGGTGTTTTATTCTTGATGTCTGACGCCGTCAGGGTGTAACTCTTGACGCCGTCACCTAGTGTCTTCAGCATGGAAAATTGATACTTTGCCGTTTTCTTCACTTTTATGCTCCAAAAACGTCCAAAATGGCTTCTTTTCCAGAATTCACTCTCCAAACACCTAAAATCACAAAAGGAACGATTTAGGGCAATATTTGATCAAATAAAGTCGGATTCGGGCTTAAATGACCCCCTAAAAACGGATCATTTTTCGCCTCATCAACTGTGAGACCGAGGTGACAAGGGACCCGGTTCCTCCTATTGTAACACCCCCAAATTTAAGTTTGTCGTAGCGAAAAAGTAATTTGGGTGTTACGGTGAGGATCGAAGTTTTAATCTCATAAAATGGCTTAAAAGAAGCGTTTTGAAAGTTATTTGTCATTCAAATAATATATTTGATAAAAAGATAAACCATTTGATTTAAAATCTTATTAAAAGATATAAAGGCTTGTAGAAATGACAAATTTGATTTTTACACCGTTTTAATTTATCAGAGTTATAAATGCCCACTCCGTGTCTTGTCCTGCTCCGTTAAATTACCTGAGATACACATGCTTAAAAGTGTCAACACAAAGGTTGGTGAGTTCATAGAGTTTTATGGAAAACCCTTTATTTTGTTAGATTTCAGGAATATTTGGTATTGATAAAATACAAACAGTAATAAAATAAGTATTGAGTATATTGACTATAATCACAAATAAATCATATAAGTATTCAATTAAAATCAAATAAGAAATCAATAATCCTAACATGAGCTGGAAACTCATGATGCTAATTTAATAACATATATAATTCACGTATGGTCAAATTCCTATACAGCTGTATCTAAATATATGTTGAAAACATACATTTTCTTATAGATATTGCCCCAAGCCTCATGACATACAAGCTTAACCAAAAGAGGTGTTTTATCAAATCAATGATAAATTCCGCCCCCTAATAATAGGTGATTTGCCAATTCCTATTTGTCTACAAATATAGTGTATCACGACTAATACGACTAACCAATTGCAATTGGCATTCCGTCAAGTATTAGTGGGACAGAAGGTCAATCCTTAACAGGTTTCGAAGCTGTTCACTATATTCGCGCCCACTTTACATGTGATTAATGGCTCATGATTGAGGGACTTTATGTCGATAAGGTAACTTAGGCAATATCAAGGTAATAATGGGATCATTCAGAATAACATCATGTAATCAAGTATCATACCACAGAAATCAGTTTGAAAATATTATCGTTTGAGTATCAGAAATTCAGTTTAAGTATTTCGCCAGTAACATATATATATCACATACCACAATAATCGAATTGAAAACATTATCATTAGAGAATCAGTATTTCAGTCAAGTAATTCATCAGTAAAATATATATATCACATACCACAATAATCAAATTGGAAGCATTATCATATGAGTATCAGTATTTCAATTAAGTATTTTGTCAAGTATTGTATATATCACATTTTAAATTACAAACCATTTAATTTAATATCAATTAGGAAATTGATTTGAATCATGTATTTTATTCATATACTTATCAATTTATCAAAGTATATGTAAGCGTGTATCTCCCCCAATGAGTTAAAAACAATTATTGAAAATGGGGCTATGACTCACCTGGATTGATTTGGAAATGATGAAAAGTAAAGTAGGATGAGATTTATGGGAACGATTATGGAAACGTCTTTGATACGGAACCTGATAAATAAATTTATCTGAGAATATAACCAAATACTATTTGGTAAATACGAACGAATAACGAATAATTATTATTCGTTATGACGAATAGATGATGTGCAGTGTGATTATTATGCTATGCATGATATGATAAAATACTTTATTTAAAATATCCATCGTAGTTTTATCTTTTTAATCGTAAGCAAAAATATTAACTTTTGAAATATCGTTATATATATTATTAACGTAAAAATAAATAATATATAAATATAACGTAATAAAATGCATATAACGTGATGGTTCCCGTAAAATAGAAAATAAAATAAGAATGCCAAATAGATTATGTTTAGTCCTTGTCTTTTTCCAATTTTTACACTTTTTATACTAACGGCGTTAGCGTTACACCGTTAGTCCTTTTCGTATCTATTTTATAATTATAGTCCACTACTTGTCCAAAATTACAATCTAAGCTTGAAACATCATATAATATCAATTTTTATCCTAAACTTTCTGTTTTGACAGTTTTAGTCCAAGTTTTTAAGGTTTGGCAGTTTTAGTCCTTTTAGGTGTCGTCGCGTTACATTTTTAGTCCAAATGTACAAAAATTATAAGAAAAATTTTATAAAAATTTCCGAAGCTTATTAAATTAATAAAAAGCTTATTTTAACTGCTTATTTTATAAAAGAGCTTATTTTTATATAAATGGGCCTTAACGAATCAAAACAAAGGCCCGTTAAGAATATTAGAGGCGAGGACATGGAAATTGTTTTGGGCCTGAACTTGGGCTATTTTTATGATTCTAAAAATGTTTCATATGGGCCCAGTGGGCTTATGGATCTTTATTTCTTGTTGGGCCTTAAATAAGCCCACACGAAAAATATTAAGTTTTTATATAAGTTTTGGAGTTGAAAACTTGGTTCTTGTCGATTCAAAATGGCTCGATTTAGGTGTCAAAACGTGAGTATTTTTACAAGTTATATAAACGAAAATTATAGTTTTCTAGGTGGTCTATTGAGTCGTGTAATAATATGATACTCTCGTTAAGTGAAATTTAATGATATACGAGTGGTTTGTAACATGTTTGTATCGTTTATATATTTGAAAATCTTAAAAATATTACTAAGTGTTTAAGTGATTTTTGTACGTGTGAAACATGGTTCAAAATAGGTTTGTGTGATGCATGTAACGATGAAACTAACGTGAAATATGTGTGCTACGTGACTCCTAGGCCTTCCACAAGGGAGGCTAGCCACGTTTGTGTTGCTACAATTTATTCGTACGTAAATATATATACATGAAACTTATATATAATCGAATAAAAATAAACTTGATGCATGGAACATATTTTAACGTGTGAATTGAATTGAAAAGAGTTTGAAACGACTTACAACACCTCTAGGGTGGTGGAGAAACGAGTAGGAACGGAGAAAACACAAGATATACTCAAATTCGACTACTACCTAAAATATTATACGTGTAACTTAAACCCGAATAATCCTTTCTTGCGTCCAAATGATATGGGAATCACTTCTGGCCTTCAAGGATTGGTTTTTAGAAGGAAATAAATATTTAGAGAGGTACAAGAATTGTGAGAAATGGAAGCATGCATGAGACGTACATATATATCATTTGGATGATTCGTATGGTGTGAATTCATCCAAATAAACCATAGTAACTAAGCATGTCAGGAAAGCCTAGACTCTAAGGTGAAATATAAGCTTATTATATTTGGTTGTGAGTACATGAAACAAGGAATATGTCTTGATGATTCATGAGTATGTCGACATCAATATTAATCCATACACGATTTGTGAAATCGTGTGTAACTTGGATATAATTGATCATCATTAATATTTAAACATGAAAACATGTTAGAAATATTATTAGGATCATTTAGAAACAAACCGGGATTAAAATGGTTGAGTTTGGAATATTTTATGAATCGATTGACATGAATATTCGTCAAACACTTTGCCATTTAAAAACGTATCAAACGTCGTCCAATGAACTTGGGATTTGACACACCAATATTTGGCTAGGTGTTGAACGAGATGGTGTAAAAATATATATGTGTCGTGTGTAAAAATTTGGAATACGCGAGGTGATTTGGAGCTAGATTAGTCGATTTTATGAAATATTTAGAAATAAAAATGGGTTACAAATTTGGGCCGGTTGGGCTTATGAAAGATCAAGGGCCCGTTTGGTTTTGTAAATTAATTTGTTAATTAGGATTAGTGAATTGTTAATATTTTGTTAATTGTGTCGAGAACTTGTTTCGTCGTTTGGTGAATTATGGGATGACATGATTTCGTAAATATAGTATAATAAGAAAAATTTTAAATTTCCCCGTAAAAATGGTGATAAAAAAAATGACGAAGATTAATATATAATTAAACGTTTTTAATTATATGGATTTTTGCGAGGTTTTACAGTACCCACATGTCATTCTAAATTTCGTCCCGAAATTCAAATTTAACGTGACTACTTGAGTAAAAGAATTTTGAACAGAGGGTTGTCGAGAGATTTTTATTCCTAAAATTAAGGAAACGTGATTCAGTTAGATTTACTTGTACCAAACAAGACAAGGTAACTGACGTATTTAAGGGTTGTGAATATTGAAAAACAATGGTCAGGAATAGTGGAAAAATAACGGCTAGTGAATAGTGAATACTAACGGTCGTGAATAGTAACATAACGGCTACATTTTTAGCCTATAAATACCTCATTTACTTTCCTATTCTTTCATCAACCATTTTCCTATCATTTCACATTTCCTATTCTTAATCCTTTTCACTCATTAAATACTTCCGAAAATGCCGAGCCTAATTACTATTATCGCAATGGTATATATCGTTGTTGCCATCACCTATTTGACTTTTGTTCCGGATGAAGATTATGTAGTTTTGGTCGGGATTTTGGGGTTCCTAATACCACTCACGGTTCTATCATATGGTGTTGATAAGATATGGAGGCACTAGTCTCAAGCTAGGTTTATTTAAAATGTATCCTTGTTATGTTTCTATGTAATCCTCAATAAATGTGAAATAAAACTTATTTGTCTTTATGTTTAAGAACTAAGCTTGCTATTGTTTCTAATGGTGTACTTATACTTATCTTTTAGAATAATCAGAGTAATTCATCCTATGGTGGTTCTTGCTATGGTACTGTTGATGGGAATTCTTATTATTATGCCGGGTCAACCTATTGGAGATTCTATGCTTTTTATTGTAATCCTTGAAATAATAGCACTCCCTATGCTAATTATATGCCTATGTACTAATTTCCGTGGTCTCTAATAAAATTTTTGCTATTGATGTTTTCCATAAGCCTTTGTGAACTCTTAGGTTTCTAATGTTTTTACTTTTCTCAACTTTCTATAATAAAATGATGGATATTAAGTGTAAATATCTATTGGAGTTTGTCAAAAATAAGGTTTAAGAATAGTTTATTTAATCTCAAGATTTTGTTTTTACATGAAGATTGTTATTTAGAAAATCTGAAAAGATAACTGTTTCATTTATGACATAATTCTTCCTAAATTATACATAGGTAGCTAGGCTATGTATAATTGAGGACCAAATGATGTAATGCTTGGCTCAGTAACAATGGTATTTATTTTTCTTTAAATTGTTTTAGATGGTTCAGTCTCAATGATTGAATGACATCTAATCATTTTCAGAAGAATTTAGTAAATTTTTGTTCATAATATGGTGATGAGTCAGGAATTTCTAAGGTGATACTAGGATATCCTTGGTATAAACTTAAAGTTCATGAGATAATTCTTACAGGGTGGTAATAATCTATCGTTCAGTCACTCTTATTGTTCTCTTAAGGTGAGTTGGTCTAAAATCCGTAAATCTTTCATGGTTATGCTTACAAGGTATGGCCGTCTTATTTTATTTTCTTACTATATCGTTGCTAATCGGAGGAACTATGGTTACTTCAAGTATTACTGCAATGATACTGATTTCTAACCTCTGGATATTCTTAGTACTTTGTTAGGTCCTTTAGAAATATGGAGCTAATTATTTCATGCCATTATCGATCTATGAACAACTTGGAATGGGGGCTCTTAAACCGACGAGAATGACTTTAGAGCTTGCTAATCAATCGATAACTCATCCAGTTGGAATTGCTGAAGACGTTTTTGTTCGTGTGAATTCGTGTACTTTTCCGGCAGATTTTGTTGTTGTCAATTTTGAAGCTGATCCGAGAATTCCTCTAATACTAGGGCGACCGTTTTTACGAACCACTAAAGCCCTAGTAGATCATTTTGAGGACACTCTAACTTTACGACATGATGACGATATTATGATTTTTAAAGCCGATGCTTCGAAATTGAAGAAGTACTCCGTCAAAAGCGTTGATGTTTGCGATTATTCCTTTGATGATTTTGTCAAAACTTTCGTCTCCGACTCTTCCCCATCATTTCCTCCGACTAAGGAATATGATTCCCTTTGGGAAGAGGTCGATGAATTTCTTGCAATTGAAACGATTCCGATTTCTGAGACTGACGAATCTTACTTTGATTCGGAGGGGGATATTATTTTTCTTGACAATTTGTTGAATAATGAACCGTCAATCCCTCCGGATAAAGTTAATACGAAGATTCAGCTTACAATTGACGATTCTCTTGAGCCCGAGCTCGAGGAATTTTTACCAGACTTTGAGAGTTTTACCTTTGATACGACTGAAGAAATAAGTGGCAATCCCGCTTATCATCATGATTTTTTTGATACGACTTATGAAGCTTTTCATTTTGATATCGATCACTCGGAAGAGACGAGTCGTGGCAGTACCACTTCTCATGCTTTTATCTCTCTTCCGGAGTATGATTCATTTCATTTTGATGAATTTGAATGTGAAATTGAAAAGTTTTCTGAACCTGAATATGAAAGTTTCAGTTTTGATCTTGAAGTTGATCATGATCCGGGTGGTGTGTTTGAAAATGAGAGTTTTAATGAAGATTTTATCCCATCCCTTCCACCCGGAAAAGATTTTAAAATGGGCTTGAATGATAAAATTCATAATTCCACAATTATGAAGTTTTCTTTTTATGATTATGAGTTTTTCAAGATTGTTATCATGACCTTCTTGCCATTTGTAACATTTGGTGTGATTTCTCTTATCCTTCACTCCGTAAGGAGTGAGGATGTTGTTTTTGACCCTGGTATCGTTTCTAAAAGTTTTCAACATTAAAATACCATCGGTTATCTCTTCGGGATGGAACTTTCAACTAAATCAATGTTTTTCAAAATATTTTGAATGAAAGCCCGAGTGAGATTATTTTTCCACGGATTTTTCCCCAAGGACGAATTAATTCGGGGATCGAGTCAAGCTACGTGACTCGAAAATAAAAAACAAAGCGCTTTGTGGGTGGCAACCCATGCTTATCCAATTTCATCTTCTTATTTTCTATTTTCTAACGAATAACGTGAGGAGGGGGTGCCTCTTCTACTATTGTGTTCCGTGGTTGTTTGTGATGTTTGTTTAGGATTGTCCGCGATTTATGATGACTCTCGTGCTCGTTATCTTCTCTCCGCTCGAGTTTCATTCATCGGTGCTTATTGGAAATCCTATATCCGTGAATCTTATCGACTAACGTTTTCTTTGGCATAATTAATAAACGGCCTAGAATTTTGTTAGGATTACCTTAATCCGTAAAACATTGAGGACAATGTTTCATTCTAGTCTGGGGGAGGGTGAATCTTCGATTCGATTTTAACCTTGCATTTTTCACAATATCGTGCACTCTTGCAACTCCGTTTTTCCACCAAAAATAAAAATTGAAAAAATTGAAAAATTTCAAAAATTTTGATGAAAAAGCAATGAAAAAGTAAAAAAAAAAAAAAAAAAAAAAAAGTTGAAAAGTTGTGCAAAAATATAATAAAGTTTGAATAAGAGTTTTGACACCTTGTTGACTTTCCAGCTGGCGAGAGTATGAATAAATATTTTGACTTGACCGGGCGTGTTGAGCCCTAGCTTGTTCCCTTAACCAATGATGATCACATAAGCTTGTGCTAGTTTTGTACACAAGGAGCTATAAAATGCGAATTCTTTCTTAAGAATCTGCAAGTTCCCGTACTTGACTTTATACATGCGCAGCTTAAAAGTTTTCGCTAGTCTTTTACATCAGGAGCTAGAAAACGCGGATTCTTCTTCTAGAATTTGCAAGTTTCCGTAACTGACTTTATATATGCGTGGCTGATTATCGGCTAAGTATTCGCTGGTTTCATTATTTGGAATCTTAAATTGCGAAGAGTGAGAAATGATAGAGTTTATTTAGAAGTTAGATGCTAAACGTGGAGTAGTGGTTCTCTTTAGAGCTCATGAGAGGTACTTGTGGCTTTTTACTCCCATCAGATACGTCACCAATATATAATAGATGTTCTAGGTTAATTAGTGGTATTTCAGTTTGAATAATATTTAGTTCTTTGTTTTCTTAAAAAAAATTTTGCTTTAAAAGTTGGGTACATATCAAGGAACATAAAAAATAAGAGCAAAAAGTGAAAAAATCAAAAGTCAAAAGTTGATTATCTATGTGGTTTTGGAGCTACCCGATAAGCTTCCATTGATGTATGAAAAGTCAAGAAAGAAAAAAGTGAAAAGAATGAAAAATATGAGAAAAGTGAAAAAAGTGAAAAATGAAAAAGTGAAAGTTGAAAGTTGTATGAATAAGAGCTTGTATGTAAATAAGTTGTTGGCACGTAAGGTGCATGTGGATGATTCTGAATTGGACACATGAGGTGCACGTGTAGTACTCCGCAACTTATATTTATGATGTTGTATGTACCATAATTCCTTGATGTGGACCGAATTTCTATTGCAGTGGTTTTTAAGAGAAAATGAATAACTACTTATCATTTTAACTTAGGTATCACTATCGGACTAAAAATTATTGAAACGAGAAAATATGAAGAAATTTATTTCTCAACAAAATAAAATATTGAGATACAAAATCTAGGATATGGGAGTAAGGAGTTTCCACAAGTAACTATTATTAGTAGTGTTAGCATCTAATTTGTAGATAAGCTGTGATCTCGTTTGTACGCTTAGTTTGGGGGCTTGTGAAAAATCAAGGATGACGATTTTTATCCGTACGGTCACTTTTCCATGAAAAGTGTTTTTACTCGTTGACCCTAATAATTATTGCATAAATAATGAAAGTTCAACAAACCGTCACAAGTATGAAGAATGAAAAGTACAAAAATAGAAAGTGTGAGTGGAATAAAGGAATAAAAGAAAATTTTTGGAAAACGGAGCGTTTGCGGGAATAAATGATTTTATTACTTCTTTTGAACCTCCTTGCTACTTTACAAAGTTAGTAGGAAGAGTTTTGAAATTATTTATCCCAAAAGCGTGAATTAATCACATTGCGTGAGGACACGACAATACTTTAGTATGGGGGATTTTGGTATGTGTTAATTCAAAAACCATTTTATGGCCAAATACCGACCCAAATTGACTAAATGAGCTAACAAATGCCAAGGAAACATGTGTTTTTATGTTGTGAACATGCAGGTACGGATTTGTCACAAAAAGACGAAAAATCATGCAAAACGGGCACGAGAGTAGGAAAAGGTCAGAAGTCTAAGCTGGAAATCCGGGAGTCAAACCTGAGTTCAAAAAGTCAACAGAGATCCTCAGAGTTTCAAAGATTACATGAATGATCCTTATGAAGAAAGTTTGAAGAAATGACACAATTGGTCCTTATAAGTTTCAAGATATTGCACTTTTGATCCTTATGTGTTATCAAAATTACAATTGCTAATCAAATACTAAGCCTGATCCAAAATTATTAAGGCCAAGTCCATGGTTACTAGTCCAAACTCAAGCCCAACCTCACTTCAGCCCACATCCATACCCAGTCCACCCAAATACCAAACCCGGTCAACCATATTTTTACCCACGGTCAAAATATTAAAACCAAATACCCCGCGTTCCATTTTTCCCCAAAAAACCATTGAACCCAGAACTTCCCCAATTGATATGAACCCTAGCTTGCACCTTAGTTCAATTAACTCATTCCCATTCGAATTAACCATGATTAAACAATAATTGGGTCTTCTAGAAGCACACCCACGTGACAGGGGTGTGTCAGAGAGAATGTGTGAAGCTACAAGGACATTTGGCAGCCTACCATTGGACAAGACACCTCATATTCACTCACTGAATTCGCCTTCCAGAAGCCTCTGACACGGAAAGAGAATAACATACACGAATGGGACATGCGGTGGCTACTCATTGGTTGATACACATCACTTATTGTGATCCAAGGGTTGAGGAATGATCAAAGAAGCACAAATATCATCTGAGGGCTATTAGTAGATGAGAGAAAGCACAAAATTCACCTGGATCGCCAGCATGGCATTGTACCCCCTACACTCTCACCTCATCTATAAATAGTATTCATTTTAGCTTAATTATGTGTAGTTAGTTTAGTGTAGCGAAGCTCTGGTAGATTTTAGTCTCAATTGTACTTAGTTTAGAGGTTGTAATGAATTATATTTTAGCTTAATAAAATTTCATTTTCATTATACTCCTTATTAGCTTATTATTCTGTTTTGTCAATTAGCATTTCAAAGTAATCAAATATTCAGTTAGTTTCAAATTTACTTTCAGTGTTATTTCATTAGTTTAATCAATTCAACTTTCAATTCAGTTTTATTTTCTATTTCAAAATCAATATAAAAATAATAAAAATAAAAAATAAAAAAAATAGTTTCAATTTGTTTGATAAGCCTTTAAATAAGCTGTTTTAGTTTCAATACAATCTATTCAAGTTTATTAGCCTGTTGTTGATCTGATTTCATTACAAAACATACAAGAGACTTATCAGTCAATCATAGTCAAAGAAGGTGAATCAGTGGTTGCTGTGGTATATTTGGATAAGTTGGACAGACCTGGAAGGTCCTGCCTATCCTAGAGATAGGCTTGCATAGTGAATCAATCTTGTTTGGCTGGATTGAAAGGATCTGTGAGTATCAATTTCTAAATTGAAGAAGATTTGTTGTTTCCTTGATTTTTAGTTACTATAGTTAGATATTTCATTTGAGCTTGAGTTTGATTGTTATTTTAGATTGTTATTTGAGATTTATATTGATTTCTGTTGTAACTGAGTAGTTGTTGATTGTAGTTTTGTTATCACTAGCTTAGTTGATTAATCTGTTTTCAAAATTTTGAATAATGGGGATAATCTGTTAAATCCAGTTGTTTTTTTATTGTAAATCTATGATTCATACAGTAATTTGAAGTTGCATTGATTTTGAGGTATAAGATTTGTGGTGTTAATAATAGAATTGTAGCATTTCAGCAACATAAAGGGTGTTTGGCACATTATAAATCTGTGAGTTAGGGACCTTTGAGACCATTGGATCTTTTTGTAACAGCTCTCATTTGTTATTTGCAGTATATTTTAAGCTAGTTTTAGCATTATCTAGTAGTTATAAACAATTTGCATTGAATTTCTATAAGTAACTTCATAAACTGTTTTACTTTGGTAGGTTAGATTAGATTCATTTGTAGGCTTTTTAATTTGTTTTCAATACTTGAAATTAGTTCTTAATTAGATGTATTGCATGTTGATTATCTGGAATGAAAACCTTTTTAGTCAAAAAGTCCATTTCTACCCATTTCTCTTAACTGCATCAGCAGCTTAAATAAGATTTTGGATCAAATTTTTAGTGTGCAAATCTTTTCAAAAATCTTTAAAAAGTGTTTTTAAGTAAACATTGGTTGCTTATCTTCATTTTACAAAAGCTTTTTCATAGATTAGTTCAATTTTGCTCGCTTATTTTTTAGCTCAAAAAAGCCCTGTGAGACCTGTTTTTTTTCCCTTGCACACCAGTTATCTATCCCTACAGTACTTGTATCAGCTTGTGTTTTAGCTTCATTATAGCTTATTTTGGTCTGAATTTTAGCATACATGTTCTTTTCAAGCTTGTTGCCATATGTTTCAGCTTTTTAACTTTCTCTCAGCTTATTAGAGTAGGATAGTGGCCTTAAAGACTGATTGATTTCTTGTTTGCTCAGCTTTTAGCTTTTGTTTGTTTTAGTGTGTGAACTTGTTTGAGATGTTTGAGCTTATTTGAAGTAGCTTAGATGTGTTACATGATTCTTGAGAATGCTGCTTAATTTGGATCATATTGCTTATTCATAGTGCTTAGCACGTACTGCTTATTGTTAACTATTTGTGTTTCTGAGCTTAATTTGATCTGATTTCAACATCTTTGAGCTTATTTGAGTGTATTGAGTCTGTGTTTAAAGTTTCTAATAGATTTGTGGCAAGTGCTTATAATTAAGCACTTGCCATAAGCTGTTTAGCTCAAAATAAGCACTTCTGCTTAGATTTTTAGTTTCAATTTTTTTTTGCAAGTTCTCCATAATATTTTAGATTTTCTGTAAATTTTTCATATTTTTCTGAGTTGTTTAGATATTTTTCTTCATTTTTCTTCATTTTTAAATCCATTTTAATAATCAAAAACCCATAAAAAATCAGAAAAAGCTTTTAAAAATACAAAAAATAGTTTAGAAATTTCTTTTATAATATTCTAGATTTTTAGAATAGATTTTATAATTTTCCCATTATTTTACACATTTTCCTTAATTTTTAATTACTATTTAATTCCAAAAATAGAAAATAAAACATAGAAAATAAATAAAAACTCAAAAAAATATTTTTCTGTTTCTTAAAATTCTTTTTATTAGTTTAAGATTTTTAGAAAATTGTTTTACATTTGTAGGATCATTTTTAGTATAAAAGTCGCGTTTTATTTTGTACGTTACATTTTATAATTACGTTTGCATTTCCGTTTTCACGTTTTAGACTTTTGTGCATATTTAGCTTGTACCTTGTGCATAATTCAGTATTTCTTTTCACATTTTGATTTCACAATCACTTTTCACTTTACACTTTTCACTACACGATTCTCAATTCGATTATTCGAAATTCCATTCGAACCTTCGTTGGGAGAACGACCCGGGAAATACTTTCACAAGTATTTCTTCGGAATATAATTATATACTATAATTTGACACACATCAAATTATATTCACAAGTATTTCTTTACTTTTCTTTTTAATTCTTCAACTACTTCTTTCTCCTTTCATTCTTTTCTCCTTTTTTTCGTATCACACCTTGGGTAGATCCCTCCGGCTCTAGCGGATCACAGGACGGTTTTCCCTAACCTTAGTCACCTTATAACTCCATGACTATCCTATAATTGCCATTGAAACCTTTGATTGAAAATCTCTCAAAGTGTTTGTGAGTATCAAACATTTTGTTTAACACTTTGAGAGTTTTGTATTTACTTAAGAAGGGCTCCCCCTTCACATGTGCTCATGAATAGTTAATAAATTTGCACATGCAGGAGGAGCAAGCACTTTTGAATTGATCCACTTTCAGTGAACTAGACCGATTCGAGACACGCTTACATCACTAGTTAGACTAGCTTGAAGTTATTACCCGGCCAGGTCGAGTCCACAGAAAGTTTCTCGGATCGGTACATTTCTACTTAGACAAATCCTTTTCGAGACACGCTTACGTGGCTAGTTAGAGAGTTCCATTGTTAGATTTTAGGTGACATCTAGCTCTAATAACTAACTTGATGTTATTACCCGTCGAAGACAAGTTTTTTCGAGATTACTAACTTTCATGTTCGTCAATTCCTGGGTCAATTCTAAGTCTAGCTCGCACAAGATACAACTTTAGCATTTTGACCACTCATATTTTAATCACTTTTACATTTTCTCCCCCTCAAAAATAGCATAGTAAATGATGTTTTTGATGAACTTTTTAGATTAAAATATGCCTTGTTGAGTCTTATGGGGAGATTCACCAAGAACTTTTTACTTTTAAGATCAAATAATTTTTTTTGTTTGACAAGTGCTCCCCCTCAACAAGTGATTAGGCTTATTGAGGTGAAACACTTATCCTTTTGAGCAGAATTATGAAAATCAGAAATATTTGATTAATTCTACTCAAAAGTAAGAAGCCTTCGCTCCTTGATGAATCAAAGTATATATAGTATAGTATTACTCAAAGAAATCCGCAAGAAATTCAAATAACCCGAGGTCGTAGTCCGTGTGAAGGTGTGAATGGAATTTCGAATTCCCGGTTCGTGAAACGTGTCGTGAAAGTGGGAAAAAGTGATTTTGATGAGATTACACTAAGGAATATGAAAATGAAGCACAATTAATCAATTAAGCACGTAATTCAAGTAATCAAACCTAAAACGCAACTTAGAATTAAAAACGTAACCTAAAACGTAAAATAAACGTAAACAAGCGAAATAGAACGTGAAATTTAAGCTATATCAATCCTACGGACTTGAAAATAATTTTCCTAAGTTAAAAATGATAAAAGAAAATTTTGAGAAAAAGAATTTTTTTTTTTTGACTTTTTATTTATTTTTTATGAATTAAAAACTAATTTATCTAATTAAAAATTAAAAGAAAATGGAAATTAAGTGAGCAAAATGCAAAATAAATTTTGAAAATTCTAAAATAACTAAAAACTATTTTTAAAACTGAAAATCTATTTTTTTTTGGCTTTTTGTGTGATTTTTGTGAAATAAAAACTATTAAAACTAATTAAAAAGTGAGAAAAATGCAAAGAAAATTGAAAATAAATGGAAAAATGCAAAATTAATTTCTAAAAATCTGAAATAAATAAAAACTAATTTCTAAAATATTTTTGGATTTTATTAGGCTTTTTTTGATTTTTTGGGATTTTTGGTAATTAAAAAGTATTAAAAATTGATTTCATCAAACCAGGAGTACTCAACAGTATTGTCTTTGTCCAGCCATTTAAGAATACGTTTGGGTTTCTTTGGATCTTGGCCTTTTGAAGAGGTGTCGGGTTTGTGCTGAAGATGTTTTCCTTTCTTCTCTTTCCTTTTAGTTGATGGTGGTTCAGGTATTTCATCGGGCTGAGAGAAGTCGTCTCTGCCGGTGTACTCGAAGTGGTCATGGGCTTTTGGACTAGAACCTGAAGCTTTTGGTTGTTGAGTGGAAGTTGTTGTAGTGGTTGGAGGGATGACGGGTTCTGTTTGTTGAGATGATGATCCTCCGACATGCTTCTGTTTCTTTGCTTGAGTGTTGGGATCTTGATCATCTTCATCTCTTTGTCGTTTCAGTTTATCAGCTTCTGTACTGCAGGTTTCTTTGGACATTGTGGCTTGGAATGCTTCCCAGAGTCTGATTTCTTCGGGAGTCATCGTAGTCTTGGCAGCTAGTGCTCCGGTCATCGTAGTCTTGGCAACATAAACAAACCCACATATAAGCTTAAACACCTCATTTCACATCAATTAGGCCAAAATGAATAAGATCAACAATTCAACAAAAACAAACAAAACCCATTACTCAAAACACACTCTTTAACAAAACCCATGTCCCAAAAAACTCACAAAATCAACAGGGAGCGAAACAGACAATCTCTCATCAATATAAACATTCTTAACATTCGGAAAGCGTCTCGCGAGGAGATTGACAAGCGTGTCGGGGCTCTCGGAAGCCCCGATGCGAATCGTGTCACGGATGAACCGTTCTAAACTCAGCCAACGATGGCACACGAGTGACGTGGCGTCCCGTGTGTATTTGGAGTCTAAGTTGTGGAAGATTTCGAGGAGGAGCTCGTCTGGTAAGGTGGTGTTAATCCAATCGTGGCCCCTAGCCATGTGTGTGTTTTTTTCACCTTTTAGTGTGTGTGTTTTGTTTGACTTTTTGGAGGTGATGATAACTATTGGTAAAAATGGAAAGTGTTTAGATCATGTTGATGTTTAGATGTTGTTGATACAAAAGTTGGGCGTTCCTAATTATGGGCTCTTGCTCTCGTACCAATTCGCTTCTTAATGCTTGAAACCTGCGCACTAAGAAAATAAACAACACCGTTAGGCTTATCATGGGATTGTCTCCCACGATTAGACTCCGGCGTAAGAGTAAGTAATCGATTTAGGGTTCTCGTAAAGAGTTTAGGGGTTTGTGAATCGTACCTTGAATGAGAATCATGTCATTCCTTATATAGGCGCAGAATCCTTGTAGGGTTCGTGCTCCTTACGTTTCGCACACATGGTGCTTATCCAGGTTAAGGATATCTATTCAATAGATAGAAGATCCTTATCTAAACCGTATATGTAGTTTAGTTGGGCTTGGGCTTATGTGAGCCCATTCCCTTTATTGGTGTGGCCCAAGTTATAATAGCCCACGCATGGTGGCTTTGGGCCTTAGTAATGTTTAATATTTGGACTCGTGGCCCATATATAGACTATACGTCATCATGTCCCCCCAGTCTAGTGTGCGCGGCTCGTAGCCGCGGATGCTAGACTAGTCACAACAGCGGTAAGCGTGGCGAGAGAACTTTGAAATATTGCCGCCCAATATTGAGTACAATGTACCTAGTCATAGATATTTCAAGGAAATGCCTCTAAAATCGGGGGTTGTGTCCACGTGTCCCTCGAAAATGGGAAAAAGTGCATGTACCGTTTCGGTTTCTAGCCACACGTTTTGTGAGTGGGATCCACGTGGGCGTCATCTAGGGTTTTTGGTCTCCTTATATAAAAGTCACCGCCCCCATTTTACCCAAAACACACAGTAAAAACACATACTCACCCTTGCACACTTCTTTAAAGCGTTTTTTTGCAAAGAAAGTAACTGTTTTATTAGGTAAATTTGTGTGCGTATTTTAGTAAATTTATGAAAATGGTTGCCCAATTAGAGGATTTTGGCTCTGCGATGAGTGAGAATGATGTGCGTCAGTTTTCGTCTGACTACTTCATTTCTCTGGATGTGCATCCAGAGGCTCCAGACGTGGATGCGTGTATAGCCGATTTCCCCGAAGGGAAAATAGGACTATACACGCGTTTTTTCGAGTACGCGAATTACCGCGTACCGATATCCATTTTTCTGAGCGATTTGCTCAATCACTATCGTCTTCACATCTCACAACTGCACTGTATAGGTGCTGCTAAGGTGTCGAATTTTGAGGTAAACTGCCATTTACTTGCGATAGAGCCGACCATTGCCTTGTTCCGCGCTTTCTACCACACAACGTGGTCGCATGGATGGGTGTCTTTTGTATATGTAAATGACAAAGTGTATCTTTTGCTTGTAATTTTGTGTAAAAATGTTGAATAAGATACTCTTTTATGCATAAATTAAGTGCGTGACTTAAAAATATACTTGCATTAATGTTTGCTAAGTTTTATTATTTGACCAAGTGTCTTGGCTCGTTATTTGCTAAGCTTTGTATGGTGTACTTAATATTTGCGCACCCTTCGTGGGATGCGCACAGAAAACTTACCTCAACGTCTCAAAAGTAAGGTGCTTAGCAAGGATGCGTGATCCGATGTTGATGGGTTTGCAACCATCTTACTCAACGAGTGAATTAGTAGGTTTACTCATCCTTTATGCCTTCGTGGGTCTTAATTAGTGCATGCACGCCATGTAGGCAAAAATATAAGATAACAATATTGACATATATAAGTATGTACGCAATAAAGTGAAATACGTTATGGAGTTAGCTAGAAACCATAACATTTTATTGATACTTGCAAGTTTTTTGAAAAAGTAAAAATACAATTCCTAAGAAAGAAAAGAAAAAACAAAAACACTTATTGGGCACATCCTAAAGTGCAAAGGTGTCTGTGTAATAGCCGTAGCCTCGCCTAAAAATAACATCTTTTAAGATTGCAGATGTTCCAAGTGCGCGCAAGGTCGTGACCTTCCATATCGCGCAGCCTGTATGCACCGTTGCCGAGCGCATCAGTGACCTCGTAGGGTCCTTCCCATTTAGGTCCGAGCTTGCCTGTGTCTTCTGCGTGGCTCGCATCATTGGCGCGGTATACAAAGTCTCCTGGCCTGAAGGAGGTGTGTTTGACCTTTGCATCATAATACTTCTTCATTTTTGCCTTAGCCTTTGCTTCGCGTATAGCTGCGCGTTCACGTCTTTCTTCTAGTAAGTCCAAGTCTATGCGCCGCTCCTCGTCATTTGTTGTGACGTTGACCTCTGCTGTTCGTATAGTTGGCATTCCTATCTCAGCTGGTATGACGGCCTCTGTTCCGTAGACAAGGGAGAATGGCGTGTCGCCAGTACTGGTTTTGATTGTGGTGCGATGTGCCCATAAGACATGTGAGAGCTCGTCCACCCACCTTCCTTTGTGTCTGTCAAGGCGCGCTTTTATTCCTTCACCTAGACTGCGATTTGCGCGCTCAACTAAACCATCTGTTTGTGGGTGTTTTACTGAAGCGAAGTGTTGCGTGATGTTCAATTGTGCGCACCAATCTTTGAATGGGTTGTCGTAGAACTGTTTCCCATTATCTGATATAATCTCTCCAGGTACTCTGAAGCGACAGACAATGTTGTCCCAGACAAAGCGTTTGACTTGGTTTCCTGTGAAGCTCACAACCGCCTTTGCTTCAATCCACTTCGTGAAGTAATCTATGGCTACGATGAGGAACTTTAGCCCTCCTGCTGCAACTGGAAAAGGGTCCTGCGATGTCAATGCCCCACTTATAAAATGGCCATGGTGAGGTTATGGGTTTTAGCTCTTGCTGTGGTCGGCGCGGGATTGGCCTGTGTACTTGACAATTGCTGCATTTCTTTATCAGATCGCGTGCGTCGCGATGCATAGTTGACCAATAATATCCCGACCGTAGAGCGCTTGCTACCACAGATCGCGGCCCTGAGTGCATGCTACATGATCTAGCGTGGATTTCTCGGAGTACATAGTCTGCTTGAAGAGGTCCAACACATCTGAGCCATGGTTGCAAGAAAGAGCGTCGATAGAGTATATTGTCTCGTAGTTCAAATCGCTGCACTGTGCGCCGCACTCTTCGAGCGTCCTTATGGTCTTGTGGCAAGACTCCTTTGTTAAGGAATTCAATGATAGGTGTCATCCATGTAGGATCTTGTTCTTCTATCACTGTGGATACTTCCATTTCCAAGATTGACTTGTTTTGTAAGGTTTCTACCAAGACCTGTTTTGATAGGTGCGCAAAGCTTGTAGATGCGATCTTGCTAAGCTCATCAGCCTTCCTGTTGTCCCCTCGAGGCACTTGTTTTATTGTGAACCTGTCAAAGATTTTAATTAAGGACTTGGTCTTATCCAGGTATTGGATCGTGTGTTCATCCTTGGCTTCATATTCACCCAGCACATGGTTGGCGACTAGCCGAGAATCTACGTTTGCCTCCAAGTTGCGTACACCCGATTGGATTGCGATGCGCAGTCCAGCTAGTAGGGCTTCGTATTCTGCCTCATTGTTTGTGGCTGTGAATTCGAAGCGCAGCGCATAGGTGAATTCCATACCTTCTGGATTTGTGAGAATAAGGCCTGCGCCTGAACCATCTACACATGAAGACCCATCTGTGAACAGAATCCAGGGTTCCTGCAGATCTGTTTTGGTTGTAGAGGTTGGACTATCGCTATCTGGCTTCTCAACAATGAAATCAGCTAATATATGTCCTTTGATTGCAGTGCGCGGTCTATATGAGATGTTATATTCACTTAACAGTACACTCCACTTTTGTAGCCGTCCTGATGCGTCAGGTTTAGAGATAACTTGTTTGATTGGCTGATCTATGATTACAGCTATTGGGTGCGCTTGAAAGTATCTGCGCAGTCTTTTAGCTGCGAATACTAGTGCTAAGACCAGCTTTTCCATGATGCTGTAGTTAGTCTCTGTCTTCTTCAGTGCTTTGCTTACAAAGTATATGGGTGTCTGGACGGAATTCCTATCTGTCAATAGTACTGCGCTAACTGCTCCATGAGTTGCCGATAAGTACCTGATTAGCTCTTCTCCTGGTCGCGGTGCGACAAGTTTGGGGAGTGATGCTAGGTGCTGTTTTAGCTATTGGAAAGCTTCTTCTGCTTCCTCAGTCCAGCGAAAATCTCCCTTTTTAGTACACTTCGTGAGTGTTTTGAAGAGAGGGAGTGATTTGTCTGCTGACTTAGATAGGAAATGGTTTAGCCCTGCTAGTTTTCCGTTTAATGACTGGACTTCCTTGAGTGTGCGCGGTGAGGGAAGATCAATAACAGCTTTTGTTTTTTCTGGGCAAGGCTTGATTCCGTCAGGTTCTATTAAGTATCCGAGGAACATACCTTCAGTTGCGCCAAAGGTGCACTTCTTGGGATTTAACTTCATGTTTATTTGTCCCAATGTTTTGAACGTTTCCTCGATGTCGCGCACCAATTCATCCTCTGTGTGGCTTTTGATGACAAGGTCGTCAACGTAGACCTCCAAGTTTCGACCTACTTGTTTCTCAAAAGCTGTGTCCACCAATCGTTGGTATGTTGCACCTGCGTTTTTCAAGCCAAAAGGCATTTTCGTGTAGCAGTAAACTCCTTGACTGGTGTGGAAAGCTGTTTTTTCTTCATCCTCGACTGCCATCTGTATTTGATGATACCCTTTGTATGCGTCTAGAAAGCATTTAAAAGGATATTCGCACAGGGATTCTACCTTCCAGTCTATCTCTGGCAGTGGGTAGCAGTCCTGTGGACATGCTTTGTTAAGGTCGGTGAAGTCCACACACATTCTCCAACTGCCATCGCTCTTCATTACCATTACTGGGTTAGAGAGCCAATCATGATAATACACTTCGCGCATGATGCCTGCGTCTACGAGTTTGTGTACTTCTTCCAGAATAGCTTTTGCACGATCTGGGGCCTGGCCGCGCTTCTTCTGTCGTATTGGGGGATATCCTTGTCGGATTTGTAGCTTGTGCTCTGTGATGGAGCGTGGCACTCCTGTCATGTGTTTTGGTTCCCATGCAAAGATATCTAGATTCTTTTGCAGGAGTGCGCACACGGCTGTTTTACCTTTGTCAGATAAAGATCCTCTAATCGAAACTTGTTGGTCCGGGTAATCGGGGTGAATAGCGACTTTTAGGTTTGGTGCTTTTTCTGTGCGCTGTTCTGGAATATTCTCCACCTCAGTGGTTACTGCGTTGCATTCCTTTGGTGGTATTGTTGTGTTATAGAGGGTACCAACTCCTCCTTCAACTGGAAATTTGAGCATCCCATGCGCTGTGGATGGCACAGCGCGCATGGATGATATTCCAGGTCTCCCAATGATGCCGTTATATGGTGAGGGAGATTTTATCACCATGAAATTTATCCATGTCGCTGTTGAGTGTTGTTCATCTCCTACGACCACCAGCAAGCGTAATTGCCCCATGGGTCAAATCTTTTCTCCTGTGAATCCCGTCAGCGACGTTGTTGCTGGTATCAATTGACTTTGGATTTCAGGTCGCAGTCTTTTGAAACAATGATCGTATAGGATATCAGCGGATGCTCCTACATCAATGTACATGCGGTGGATATCATGTCCCCCCGTATGTATTTCAATAGTTAAAGGTTCTACCACTGCGTTGTCTGCAGGTAGAGTAGGGAAGGATATTTCTTTTTCTGGAGAGAATTTTTGGCTGACTTTTTGTTTTATCTTACGTTGCCATGACTGTATCATGTATATGGTATCAGCTTTTTCTTTAGGAGGTTCTTTCTTGCCCCCGTTCCTTTGTTTGTCCTTTCCCTCTTTGATGTTTTTTACAAGGTGGTCCATTCTGCCTTCCCTTACTAACTTTTCAATTAGTTGTCTTAGTTGGGCGCACTCGTTAGTTGTATGGCCTTTTTGACCATGGTATTCGCAGTATCCATTCCCTACGCGCTTTTCCTCTGCGGTACGCATTGGTGGAGGTTTGGGAAATTTGCACCTTCTGTTACAAATATTTCCCTCGGCGTTTTTGTGAGAGGGGTATATTTGTCATTGTCTCTTCCACTGCGGTAATTCCTGCTGCGGTTGTTATTCTGATCATTGGATTGTCTCCTAGGCTGTTCTTGTTTCCTATAATTCGAGTAACCCTTTTTGCTGTCCGCAACGGCTGCTTATCCTTGTATGAAGGATCTTGTGCGCTTTGTTAGCTCATCGAAAGTTTGGGAACTTTGTCATTTAGCTTCCGGATAAGTTCTGGGTTGTTAATCCCATTCATGAACCCTGAAATTTTTAGAATTTCGGGACACGCTTTGACCTGTATGCACTCATCCTTGAAGCGTTCCATAAAAGCACTGGTTGATTCCCCTTGGCGCTGTTTTACTCTGGCTAGTTCAATAGGGTTTTAGCGCACTTCTTTCTTTGGGTAAAGTTGAGACGGAATGCTTTCCGTAACTCTTCAAACCCCCAATGCTCCGTCGTGGGAGTTTGCTAAACCATGTACGCGCATTCCTTACCAATGTAGAATTAAACATATGGCACCACACAGGTTGCGGCCAGTTTTCGATAGTAGCTGCTGATTCGAAAACTTTTAGATGATCATCCGGATCACCTGTTTCATCATATGTTTTCACGTTAGTGGGCATGCGCCTCCTTTTGTGGTCAGAGTAATCGCTGATGTGTCGTGTAAACGCATCAATTTTCTGGCGTCGCCATGGAAGAGATATGTCTTCATTCTCTTCTTCGCGACGTCTCCCTCTTGATTTCCAGTGTCCTGTTTCCCTATCCTCGTTGTCCGAGGGGTCACTGGAGGAAGAGTAGTTTCTTTTTCGGCGCTTGCGCCGGCTTCCTTCAGAGGAAGAGCTTGAGGGGCTTTCACTTGGGGACATTCTTTTCCCCAATCTGTCGTGAATTCTCTTGCTCCCAGATTTGGAGAACCCTTGGCTTGGTGATTGCTGAAGTCCTAATCGGTCTTGTATCCCTCGACTGCCAAGTCTGGAATGAACATTAGTGCGCCTCTCGCTGCCTTCATATTCCTCTGAGTATTGTGAATCAGATGTCGTACCCAACCTATCGTGGATAGTAGTACGTTTTTCGTTATCTGCGCGTCTTCCTCGTGGGTGGCGCGGTGGTTGATGCGTGGGAATCGCAACAGGCTTTACCTCTCGAGGAGCTTACAACCCCCACCAGGCAGTGTACCTGATCGTTGTAGTATAGTATAGTGACAAGTACCGGGGGATTGATCGTTCAGCTTAGGAATAGTGTCGCTAGGATTAGAAAGCCTAAATACTAGTTCTAAAGGTGAGGGATGATTATTTTTGTGTTTTTTTATTTTTTAGAAAGCAAGTAAAAATCTCGGGTTTTGGAAGAGTGGGCGGAATTAGTTGCTATTCAACTAACCCAAAACTAAGATGCAATCAAAATAAAATACTAAAAATGAAAATAAACTAATTATACTAAGGTTGTGAGCAGTAATTGGAGAAAATGTGTTTACTTAGATTTTACTACTCCCTAGATATCTTTTACACGTTAATTACTTGTTATAATTGCATGGATGACGGATCGTATTCCTTAATACCATTCATGGGGTGGCATACATAACTCCCCAATTCTATGAGCTCTTATCTCCTCCTACACCATGCCCAGCACAACTATAGGGATTGTAAACAGTGGCTCATGCATTAAATACAACCAATAAAGACCTAGTACGCCTCGGTTCATGTTTCTTAAGACGTTCAAGCATGTTACCATTTGGAGATCTGCCAGTTTTCTTAAGCCTAACATATAAATCATTCATCCAAGACAAGAATAAACAAGTAATCAACACATAATCAATATCTAGGTTTCATTAGATCTAAGCAAACACAAAAGAGATCTAGCCTAGCATAATGGAATTGAGACAAGAACAAGATATAGACAACCAACACATAGACATATTGATTGAATTAGAAGAACACTTATCTCAATTACAATGCAAGGTATCAAGGGTTTGGAACCCTTGAAAAACCTGTAAAAGTTGCCCCAAAATCGTCTTTAGGGTTTCTCCAAAACTTCTCCTCAAATGTGAAAAACTAGAAAACTATATATAGGAAAATAGGGATGACGGCGTCAAGAACAAAGGTGTGACGCCGTCATCTCGCCGCCAAATACTTCCTCGGATGGCCTTGATCTACTTCTGACGCCGTCAAGGCCTAGGCCGTCACACAAATTACTCTTGACGCCCTGTGTGTGACGCCGTCATCAACTACGGATTTTAATTCTTGAGGTTTGACGCCGTCAAGAACAACTCTTGACGCCTTCATGTACTGTTCCCAGCATGGAAAATTGAGACTTTGCCGTTTTCTTCACTTTTATGCTCCAAAAACGTCCAAAATGGCTTCTTTTCCAGAATTCACTCTCCAAGTACCTAAAATCACAAAAGGAACGATTAGGGCAATATTTGATCAAATAAATTCGGATTCGGGCTTAAATGACCCCCTAAAAACGGATCATTTTTCGCCTCATCATATACCCTTACACTTGAGATTTGCTTGTCCTCAAGCAAATGCGCTTTTATTCTACTCAAAATACAAGTTAGGGGTCATTTAACACTAATATAAAAGTAATTACAACAAATAATCGTTCCACTAAAGACCAATAGACAAGCTCGGAGGTCATACACTAGCACCTCACAAATAGTGTTTAGATACTCACATCTCTCGGGTGTAATAAAGTAATATAACATTATGGAAATGGAAGGTATCTCTCACTACCTGTCATAGCAAAATAGATTACCATAGGCTTGGGAAAGGATCAAACCTCCACCACATGGCGTAAGCACCTAGTATAAACTATCAAAGAGGTCTTTTAAAGGGTTGTAACGTTAGGTATAGGGATATGAATTACACGGTTTTGTTGGATAAAGGAAGTTTTACTGGTGGCGAGCTAACAATCTTGGTTAATTACATGTACAAGATGGCGTTGCTAAGCCAAGACTAGACTCGACTTAAGCTAATAAATGAGAAATAACAAAAACATAAAATGAACATAGAATGAAACGGGATGGTAGTCCGTATGTATTTTTTTTTTTTTTTTTGCATACACTCTTACCCTACCATCCAAAATAATACATCATAGGGAATTGAGCATTCCCCTTGCACTTGAGTCTTTACATACTTTACAATTAACTATTCTAATAACTCGAATTAAGAAAATCAAAACACTTGGAGCACTTTTAAGATTAACGCACATATGGGGGTAATAAATGATGTTCTTCCCCATTACTCCATAAAATAAGTACTTACCCATGAGTCCCAATCATCCCAAAACAATATGTACAAGGATATGACTCGACTTAGCAACCATGTAATCAATTAGAAAGTTAACTTAGGGTTTAACAAATAACAATAATGCACTAAAGATGAGCGCATACACGGAAGGCTAAGGCGATTTGGTTGTACATTTAAGTGGGGTGTAACAAATTCTTCCTTTAAGTAAAATGCTTAAAGTTAGAAACGAAAAGATAGGCTCGGAGGGGTGTACTAGGGGTATCGTGTACTAAAAATGAGTACAACGCTAAGGGTGTGGGAAAAATTAGTTGACTTAACTAGCCAAGTAATATGACTTAAATGGTCAAGTAATTATGATACGGGTTTAACACAAGGGTAATCCTAATGCCTCTTATCATGTAGTAAATCCTACTACACGAATGTAGTCTCACTAGCGGTCTCGGGATGCATCACTAACGCAAGTTCTAGAATCTAAATGCTACCGGTACACTCATAAGCACTAATAATGAATGCTTTTCCTATCAAATCTAAAGGCGAACCTCACATTTTTGGGTGGAAAATTTTTCTGAATATACGGTTATGTGCTAGTCATACAATCTCCTATCCATGAGACGCTTGCTATGGCTAAAGTTTCACTCCTAAATGTTGTAAAAAATTTTAAATTTGGCGCTAAAATTACACTAACAAGTATTTCTCATAGTTTTATTACACATCTACTATCAAACAAAACAAACTCAAGCGAAAGTGCATATGTAAGGTATCATCTTTTTACCCTCCCCTTACACTTAAGATGAACATTGTCCCCAATGTTCAAGCAAAGAATGTAAAAGTGAAAAAGTAAAGAGAATGAAATCAAATACTCCCCTGATTCGCTCGGTATGGATTATAGGTTGGCCAGGTTAAATCTTCCTCCAAGAAAACGAACAATCAAAGCTTCCCTTCCAGAATATAAATCATCTCCTTGTCGAACATAACCTGTAAATCCTGACAAAAATAGACAAGACAACCTCGCGTAAAATCGGCAGCATCCTATATAAGTTACTAAATCCTAGAAAACAAGATAAGATATAATGCTTGTGGAATGAAGTTTGCAGATCTCCTGGAGATTATAAAACTTAATAATTCACAAAAACCATAAGACTCCGTTAGAAAAACAAAACCGGTAAAATTTTCAGATTTTTGACTCCTGACGCCGTCAAGAGTAAAACTCTGACGCCGTCAGAATGGACCTGCAGAAATTCTTATGTTAAGTTTCCGGAAAATTTCTGGAAAAACTTGGTCTTACTTCCTGGAAAATCCTGCAAAACTTCATTATGACTCAATACAAGCATTTGACTCTAACGAATACGAATATACATGTTCATTTAATATTGTGGAGAATCATGATCGGTTTGTTTCTTAAAAACATATTTGGGGTTTCCCCTTACACTTATCTTTTGCAAAAATACTTTTAGGTTGGAGTTAAGACTAGGCCAAACAACATAGTAAAGTATTTCCACATTTTAATTTAGAGACTTGATCAACCAACAATAAAAATAAAGCATGCATACGGAAGCAAATAACAATCAAACAAATAAAATCACACAAAACATGGGTTGCCTCCCAAGAAGCGCTTTTCTTTATTTACGAGTCTTGTAGCTAGACTCAAGGTCATGGGTTACTACGTGATCTCATCATTTGAAATGATATACCCCATATAGTTGCGATCATTACTGTTATGGTGGTAGTGCCTCAATCTATCGATACTCGCAATCACCTTCCCACCTAATTTGCTTCTCAATTTAGCTACCCCATCTTGGCTCAATCCTTCGATTGTGAATGGCCCATACCACCAAGGACTTGGTTTGTCGGGTGGTATTGTTGTTTCCAAGTGTCTCAAGAGCACCAAGTTCCCTTCCTCAAATGGTGTATGATTTTTTTCATGTCGAGTATGTTCGAGTTCAATCGGAACCTTATTGCTTTTTCTTCTTTCATCCTTAGCTTTCTTATAGCTTTTGATCCTTGCCTCCCATGCAAGAATCTTATTCTGAACACGAATGGGTGTCGTGCCAATGTTGTTTTTGATCATTCTCCAACTCAAATTCTCATGCCCACTTCGCGGGGTCATGGGGAAGCTAATCTTTCTTTTTCCAGATTTAAGCTCAATCTTCCTACCTTCATACTTAATGACAGCCCTAGCGCTGGTGAGGAATGGTGCCCCAAGGATTATTGGCATGCATCCATCCCCTTTATCATCAATGATCATAAAATCAACGGGGTACATGAATCCTGCAACATTAACTAATACATCTTCTGCGATTCCTAGGGGGTATACGTACGAGTGTCCAACAAGAGATAACCTAACACGAGTAGGTGCTGGTATTTTTGACGTTAGTTGGATGTAAATAGTTAGGGGCATAAGATTTACTTCCGATCCTTGGTCGGCGAAAGCACTAAGATGTTTCAAGTCCCCGATGCTCGTTGGTATTTCAAAGTTCCCACATGCTACCTGCTTAGTAGCCACTTTCTGTACCAATAACCTCTCGACCACTGATCCTCCAGGAAGCGTATCATGCTCATCTTCCTCTTCTTCCTCTTTCTCAGGAACCTGTCCGGAGGATTAGTTACGCCCATCACCCTTAATCCAATTTGTTATGGTGTTTTTGTTTATATCATGTTTCAGGTAGTAACTCAAAGGTTGGGACTCTGGTGGTTTTTCTAAGGTCTGTTTAGCAGGAGTTTCTACCTTCTCGTTATCTTTATGGACAATGGTGATGGAGTTAACAAATTAGGTGGTGGGAGTGGCGCTTTCTTTCCTTAGCAGTATTCGTTCGGGGGTTCTCTGATTGGCATACTCCTCCAATAGACTCAACATCTCATTCATTTTCTCCTGCATCTCCTCTTTTTGCTTATAAACTGCTTCTTCGAATCTAGCAAGCCGATCAGAGTGAGTTGCCATATATTCTCTCATCCTAGCCTCAAACTCCGAGCTAAGTTCCTTGGGAGGGGAACAAGGTGGGGTGCACCTCTGAAAAGTCTCGACATGTTCTCTAGAAGGTGACTCAGATAATGGTGTCGAAGTTGGTTTTGAGACAGAATTGACAGTGGCTTGTCTAGGACTTAAAGGTCTCCTTTGCCTTTCCTCAAAATAGTCAACTTTTGCCTCAAGTTTGCATAGGAGTTCATCGGGGATTTCGGTGGTTCCTCCAGATGTCGAGACTGCATTGATGGCCGCTTCTATCGTATGTTTAAATTCCCAAATCTCATGATTATCAACAGCGAGCTCTTCGATAATTGCCCAAGACTCCTCGGCGTTCTTATCACGCAATTTACCTCCCGCGGCCCTGTCGATGGTGCGCTTAGTGTGATAGTCAACATGGTCGTAGAAAATATGGACTAATAACCAAAGGTTTATGCCATGATGAGGGATCTTGTGGAGGAGATCCTTAAAATGGGCCCAAGCCTCGTAGAAAGTTTCACCCCGCTGTTGCTTAAACATCAAAATGTCCCTTCTAAGCATTGCAGTCTTTTCCGGCGGAAAGAATTGGGTAAGGAAGCGATTGGCGAGATTGTCCCATGTGGTGATGGATCCTGTGGGTAAACGCTCAAGCCATTGACTAGCTTGATCCTGTAGAGAGAATTGGAATAGGCGTAAACGGGTAGTCTCTCTAGTTTCAACACCTAGGTCTATAGAATCAACGATTTTGAGAAAGTCCTTAAGATGTTGGTTTGGATCTTCGGAACGAAGTCCATGGAATGCACATCCGCTTTGCACCAACCGGATGGTGTCGGATCGCAAGGGGGTCACATTGTCTCCGGTGAGCTCAATGGTGTTTCGGTAGCCTTGGTGGCTAGGTCGGGAATACTCTCCTAAGGTTCGGGGCCTAAGGGGTTCTAGTGGTGGGTTTTGTTGTGGTGGGATGACGGGTTCAAAGATGTTACCACCTTCCATGATGTCGAATGGTAAAGAGTTACGAACAAAGGCACGAAGAAATAAGATAGACTAAAGAAGACCTAGAAATAAAAATAAAATCTTACTATAAAGGAATCTAGCAAGTAGACCTAATAAAAAGAAATTCTAACCTAGACAATAACTATTCCCCGGCAACGGCTCCAAAAACTTGATGCGTGGGAATCGCAACAGGCTTTACCTCTCGAGGGATCTCGAGAAGCTTACAACCCCCACCAGGCAGTGTACCTGATCGTTGTAGTATAGTATAGTGACAAGTACCGGGGGATTGATCGTTCAGCTTAGGAATAGTGTCGCTAGGATTAGAAAGCCTAAATACTAGTTCTAAAGGTGATGGATGATTATTTTTGTGTTTTTATATTTTTTAGAAAGCAAGTAAAAATCTCGGGTTTTGGAAGAGTGGGCGGAATTAGTTGCTATTCAACTAACCCAAAACTAAGATGCAATCAAAATAAAATACTAAAAATGAAAATAAACTAATTATACTAAGGTTGTGAGCAGTAATTGGAGAAAATGTGTTTACTTAGATTTCACTACTCCCTAGATATCTTTTACACGTTAATTACTTGTTATAATTGCATGGATGACGGATCGTATTCCTTAATACCATTCATGGGGTGGCATACATAACTCCCCAATTCTATGAGCTCTTATCTCCTCCTACACCATGCCCAGCACAACTATAGGGATTGTAAACAGTGGCTCATGCATTAAATACAACCAATAAAGACCTAGTACGCCTCGGTTCATGTTTCTTAAGACGTTCAAGCATGTTACCATTTGGAGATCTGCCAGTTTTCTTAAGCCTAACATATAAATCATTCATCCAAGACAAGAATAAACAAGTAATCAACACATAATCAATATCTAGGTTTCATTAGATCTAAGCAAACACAAAAGAGATCTAGCCTAGCATAATGGAATTGAGACAAGAACAAGATATAGACAACCAACACATAGACATATTGATTGAATTAGAAGAACACTTATCTCAATTACAATGCAAGGTATCAAGGGTTTGGAACCCTTGAAAAACCTGTAAAAGTTGCACCAAAATCGTCTTTAGGGTTTCTCCAAAACTTCTCCTCAAATGTGAAAAACTAGAAAACTATATATAGGAAAATAGGGATGACGGCGTCAAGAACAAAGGTGTGACGCCGTCATCTCGCCGCCAAATACTTCCTCGGACGGCCTTGATCTACTTCTGACGCCGTCAAGGCCTAGGCCGTCACACAAATTACTCTTGATGCCCTGTGTGTGACGCCGTCATCAACTACGGATTTTAATTCTTGAGGTTTGACGCCGTCAAGAACAACTCTTGACGCCTTCATGTACTGTTCCCAGCATGGAAAATTGAGACTTTGCCGTTTTCTTCACTTTTATGCTCCAAAAACGTCCAAAATGGCTTCTTTTCCAGAATTCACTCTCCAAGTACCTAAAATCACAAAAGGAACGATTTAGGGCAATATTTGATCAAATAAATTCGGATTCGGGCTTAAATGACCCCCTAAAAACGGATCATTTTTCGCCTCATCAGTGGTGATGGTTCGCGTTCAGGACCAAAATTGAGCCGAGCTTGTAGGCTCGTACTTGACCTTCTCCTTGCTTCTTCTTGCATGAGGGCGGTTAGGGTTTCATAATTTTGGGATACAAAATTTCCCAACGTTAGGTTGGGTGTGTCCTCAGTTGCTGCAAGAATGTCTGCCTCAGTATTGGACACCCTATCTCGGTTAGGCGCGCCCGGTGGTACAGTGTTGTTCACTGTAGGTACAATTTGGTGAGGAGTAGTGAAGAGGGTGCGCTGGAGTTCCTCAACGTTTGGGACCACTGTGGTGGTTTGGGTAGTCTTTACAGGTAGTTCTACCACTGGAAGAGGTTGGGTTGTCCCTGCCTCTTGGTGACCAGGTGCGCTGGTTGTCCCAGCAACCTGCCTAGGGGTCGAATCTTGTTGATTCTTCCTCTGGGGGTCACGTGTTTTTTCTAACTGCGGAGTCCGCTGGCTTGAGTTCTTATTTTTTGTCATTCTAGTTCTTTAGTTCTCAGTAGGGGTCCCACGGATGGCGCCACTTGTTGATACAAAAGTTGGGCGTTCCTAATTATGGGCTCTTGCTCTCGTACCAATTCGCTTCTTAATGCTTGAAACCTGCGCACTAAGAAAATAAACAACACCGTTAGGCTTATCGTGGGATTGTCTCCCACGATTAGACTCCGGCGTGAGAGTAAGTAATCGATTTAGGGTTCTCGTAAAGAGTTTAGGGGTTTGTGAATCGTACCTTGAATGAGAATCATGTCATTCCTTATATAGGCGAATAATCCTTGTAGGGTTCGTGCTCCTTACGTTTCGCACACATGGTGCTTATCCGGGTTAAGGATATCTATTCCATAGATAGAAGATCCTTATCTAAACCGTATATGTAGTTTAGTTGGGCTTGGGCTTATGTGAGCCCATTCCCTTTATTGGTGCGGCCAAAGTTATAATAGCCCACGCATGGTGGCTTTGGGCCTTAGTAATGTTTAATATTTGGACTCGTGGCCCATATATAGACTATACGTCATCAGATGTGTTATGTTTATTTACTTTCATATAAGGTAGGGTCGAGCATAATAGACTACGGATCGGATTAAATCGAAAAATCAAACTGAATTGGATTGATTGAACCGGAATTCACATATTTAGGTTCGGTATTCGATCCACATTTTCTTAATATTCGGTCTTTAGTTTGGTTCGATCTTAAGTAACACCAGTAATTATGTTTTATTAAACCGAACCAAACTGACAAATCGGACCGACCCAGACCTGGAACGAACATTCGGTTCGATCCTCGGTCTTTTTTTGGGCTAAATTGGTTTTCGGTCTTGTCCGATTTTGGTTTGGTCCTGGTTTAGTCAGTCCGATGCAGTTTTCAAACCATGCTGAGCCCAACTTCAAAGTGCAAAAGTATAACCATGTTTTTTCTAACTAGTTATAAGTCCCGTGCATGCACGGGGTTCACACATAAATCAAATTTATTTTAAAATTTATTCGTATTTAATTTCAAATCCGTGTACGCAGAGATTAACCATGTTTTTTCTAACTAGTTATAAGTCCCGTGCATGCACGGGGTTCACACATAAATCAAATTTATTTTAAAATTTATTCGTATTTAATTTCAAATCCGTGTACGCAGAGATTAAACTTTTAAATAGGATAACATGCGTCCTTATTTAACGTGCATAGTAAAAAGAATATTTTAGTAGATGAAAGTTTAAAACTAATATTTATTTTAAAAACATTTAACGTATATTGAAACTAATTCGTATATTTATAAAATTTTGTAAGTTTAATAAATGGAAGTCTCAAGCTAATACTAATACTCATGTAATTGTAAACAAAGTTCATATTATAAAGTATAGGGGTATAAAGTGTAAGAGGTTATTTATTTATTATCTAAAGTTATCAAAAACATTGAGATTTAGGATTTTACACTTAACTTCATATAATATATTTAAAATTCAACCACTATTGTTTTATTAATTACCACATCTTTTTATAAGTTTTTATTGTCATAAATTTGACACCTATATTTTTATGTGTTTTTTTTCCTCAATCAAATTTATTAAAGTTTGATCAAAATCAATTCAATTTTGACTTTTTATTGGCCAATCATATTGCTCGATTTTGCCTATATGTCAAAATTGAGCTTTCCTATTGGTCAAATTTTTTTTCCACTAAGATTGTTTTTGCAAAATTATTAAAGTTTGACCAAAATCAATTTAATTTTGACTTTTTATTGGCCAATCATATTGCTCGATTTCGCCTGTATGTCAAAATCGAGCTTTCCTATTAGTCCAATTTTTTTCCAATAAGATTGTTTTTGCAAAATTACTCCGAAATGATGTAATTCTTTTATTATATAATCAGATGATTAAAAAATAGAGTAGTATTAGGCATGTCTAAATCATATGCCTAATTTTATGTATAACTAAAATCTTGAAACACATGTCAAGATCAATGGTATGTAATGTGAGAGAGATGTAGTGCAATTTACGTGTCACTTATTTAATTGGTTAGGCTAATCTTTGAGCTTATAAATTAGGTATATGAATCACTTTTCTAAAAAATATTCAACTATTTTTTTTTTTTTTTTTTTTTTTTTTGGTTTGTTAATAAGGGTGGCGTTATCGAATTTATCCGATAACATGTTGGCACGTCGTGACAACATGTGAACGTATAAAACGTGAAAGATATTTTTATTACACAAAAATGAAAGTTGAATCCTTTTTTAATCATTTTAATAGTATGATAGCTTAATTAAGAATTGACATATAGTTCGATATTTTTCGCAATCAAAATTACTATAAATCGTTAATTACTAGTCGAATGGTAAAATATATTTTTATGATTAGAAAAACAATATAGACGAAGGGAATATACATAAATAAAATGTTGAGTTATTGACCATGTCGTTTTGCTATAAGTTGGTTGTTCAGACCCACCAAGATAAAGGGTCATTAAAAAGGTTTATTTGGATTGCAATTACATACATTAATGTAGGACTGTAAACGAACTGAACGTTCAGTGAACATTTCATGAACCGTTTGATAAAAAGTTCGTTTATGTTTGTTCGTTTATTAAATGAACGAACATGAACAATATTTTACGTTCGTTTAGTTAAATGAACGAACATGAACAAAAGTCTCGTTCGTTCATTTATGTCCGTGAACGTCCGATTAAGCGTTCATTAAAGTTCGTTTATTTTTATTTATCTATTTATGTTCATATATCATATATTTTAATTTTATAATTTAAAAATTGGTTTGTTTAAACAAAGCAACTACTTATAAAACAATATATTGTGAAGAATTCAATAAAGTTTATGTTTGTTTGTCTATTTTCATTTATGTTCGATCGTTTATGCTCGTTTAGCGTTCGTTTAGTGTCTTAATGAACGGACATAACCGAACATGAACAATTCATTTTCTTAATAAACGAATATGAACAAGAAAATTCGTCCGTTTAAGCGTCCGTGTCCATTTATTTCTTCGGTTAAAATTAAATGAACGAACATGAACAGGGCTCCGTTCGTGTTCGTCCGATTCGTTTACAGCCCTACACCAATCTATAAGACTCGTTAAACTTTTGGAAGATGAAAAATATGAACTCTTTAGAAACTCCTACCTTTGAAAGATGTAGAATGAGTATAGAAGACTAAAAAATAATCCATTTAGGATTTATCTATAAATTTATTTTTTTTGTAAATAGAGTTGGAGTACTATATATATAGGGTTCCTAGTTTGACACAAGATGTTTTAATTCATGAAGGAGATATTAAGTGCGAAATTGACACATTAAAAGTTTTTACAGTCTTATTTCTTTAGCCAATATTAATCCTCAACCGAGCCTCATTATCAATTCCCATCATATGATCAGAGGTGGCAATATGAGTAGTTCGGGTAATGGGTGGCACAGATCAAAACGGGCAACTAAAAAATTGAGGCCAAATGGGCATATGTCAAAACAGTCTCGGATCAAACTTGGTCGAGTCAAATACACCGTTTCGAGAAAAATCAAACAATTATAAAACTTTTTTGAAAACAATAAGTAATAATAATAAATAATATCACAATTAACATACGGTTAAAAACTTAATACAATATATCTATTATTGAAACAAATCGTTTATGACCGTAACTAGCATTTTTATAAAGTTGTTTGACGAATAAGTTGGAAGTGAATGTTATAAACGTAAAATCGCATAAAATACATCAAATTAAATTCAGATATATTTCAGGTTTTGCATGATAATTTATTATATTTTAAAGTGTATTTAAATAATTTGACTATCAATAAACGCCCGTAAAGGGCTTGGGCTTATGATGATTTATTGCTTATAAAAACTTAAACAAAGCTTATTTAATAAGCTAGCCTCTTTTAAAAGATTATATCCCAAACAAAGCCTTTATATAAAAGCCCATGAAATTTGATCGGCCATATAAAAGCCATAAGGGATCCGAAACTTTATTTTATTTTATTTTATTTTATTTTTACTTTGGTACATTTTTTAACATATTATCTCTTCGCAGTATTTTTTACCACTTCTTCTCAAGCTTGTTCTGAAAAAATGTTTACCACCATAAGAAGTCGTAATTCTTTTAATGGATACATTAGTAACTAGAGAAAAATAAAAAAAATAAGCTTATTGGGCCAACTTGATTAATCAACTCATTAACTGTAACCGAATATGTTACGTCGATATAAAACACCAGATTGTTTCGATTTCCATTTCCCGATACAATTCACACTTGGGTTATTTGATCGTCTGCTGGTTCTTGTTTGTTATGTACTTTCTGTAGATAGATTACTATGTTGATCTTGGTGTCAAACAATCGGAATCTGAACTTAGCTAGACAAAACGAACATACCTGGAAGTCAAGATGAGTCAGTTATATCATTAGCTGTTACAGAGTCAGTTTGTGCGGTGGTGCTTGAGCCAATTCTTATATTCCTTCATGCTCATTACGAGCTGTTTGTGAAATAGATGATCCCTCCCAAATGTGCCTACACCACATGTTAGTATTAAACATGATTTTTGAGTTTAAATAACAAATTTGGTCAGAGTCTTGGCCTTGTATGTCTAAAGTAGTTGCTTAAATAACGTAATTCATTTACAATTTTCATCTAACTTCTAGTCTTTTTTATATTTTACAGGAATTTGAAACAACATACACTACAGAGACAAATGAGGAACAAAAAAAGGAAAACTTGATGCTTTTAGTTGATGCGTGTATTAATGCGGAACGGATGGAGGATGGCAAAAAATGCATACAAGTGATCCAAGCTGTCGTGATGGACGGTGGGTCAACTAAAGAGCTTATATTTGCTTTAGCATGTGGCCAAGTTAGATGCAGGGAATATGACGATGCCCTTGTGACCGTTAATAATTGCTTATAGGTTTGATTTCTAATTTTTTTTCCTCCTCTCTCCCCCCAACAATAATATATCAGTTTGTAAACTATTGTTTTGAAATTTGGTGTGTTTAATTTTTTTTGCCATTGTCTTACCTTTAGATTGATGGACTATTATCGAAAGCAGTAGCACTGAGAGAGATGATAACAACTGCATTGGCTGTTCGTGCAAGTAGCACGAGTCGAATGAAGCGACTCGCATATGGTGCTCTTACCGCTGTTGGGTTTGGTGCTGCTGCGGCTTGGTGCTGGTCTTCACCAAAACTGAAAATACTAAGGACGGAGGTGAGAATTTGAAATTTCTCTCTTTTATCCGGTTTAGAAGTAGTGGCTTTGAACTAATACTAGACAAAACGAATGAGTGAGTCCTTCTTTTGTTTATCTTAGTGTCAAAATATCGGAATCTGAACTTAGCTAGACAAAACGAACAGACCTGCAAGTTTATTTATATGTTGCATGAATCCCGAGTCACAAAGTCAGTTTGTGCAGTGTTTATTATTGTATTGGCATGAGTCCTGTTGTTGATCTTAGTGTCAAAAATTTAATTGGATAATGCAGGAATTTAGGCTTTCTGATAGTAGTAGTTCATCTAGCAGTAACGATAGATCCAAAAGAAAAAGCCACTCTAAAAGTGTTAAGTCATAGCATTAGTTTTTTAACTAGTTATCATCACATTTTGAACGGTTGTGTATTGTAAGTCTAAAAATTTGTATAACTATTGTGTCTTAAAAATTAACAGATAACTAGTTCTAGTGTTTTGTACATAACTTTTCTAAAGAATATATTATTACGTACTGTAAGAAGCTAGAAGAACATACAGAAGCCAAACCCACACACTTATGACACTGATGACTAATGAGATAGAGTTACATGGGTCGATGATCTAGTCAGTCCGCCTAAAGCTTGCTTATTTATATCAACTAGCAATTAAATTGACATGACATTGATCACTTGATTTTTTTCAATCAAACCAAACAATGATGGTCGAGTGGTATTGTTAAAAGGAATTCACTTTTTGATGTATCAACTGGCTAACATCTTTGGGTTATCAAAGGAGCCGGTCTAAATATTACTATCTTTAGGACAGGTGGATATAATAACAACCGTTCTAGACTTATTTTTCATTTATAGACCCGTGTATATCAAACGAACAGGTCTATATAAGTTCTAGGGGGCAAAAAGAGACATATAGACGTGTGAAGGTCTTTTTGAGGAGGTCTAAAAAGCCTTTTGTGTTGGCCTAAATTGACTTGTTAAAACCCGATAAATCACTTAAACCTGACCCGTTTTGATAACACACTAACCACAATTATTTATTTATTTTGGCTTGATAGACATTTTCTGAATGGAAGGACGCTTCTGAGCTTGTTGACAAGATTGAAAAGAGAATGGTTCAAGGTAAGTAAAATATATATTTGTACGTATTAGAAGTTGGGAGTAATTTTCTTACACAAATTATTTTTTTTACATGTGAAGACCTGTTGATGGGGGCATGTGTTGGAGCGGGGATTGTTGCGATTTTAGTGATTGGTTACTTCGCGCTATTGGGTAGGCGCGTGTATTGATTTTGTGTTCTTGTGAAGAGAAACGGGTATATCCGCGTACAGATAGGGTAAAATTTTTAATAAGAGGAACATCTAGAATGCCTGTAATCAAGGTATGTACACCATGTTATGCTGTGTGGTAACTTTAGTTCAAAGTTTAGTAATTGATGTAGAAGAAAGGGTCTTGAAAGTATGCATTCTTTGGATTGGGATTTAACAGATAAATGGTTGTGATATGCTTCATTTGCCAAATGATGCAATGTTTTAACTAAATAAAAGTTCTATTTTGGTCACATGAAACAAAAGAACATCTACTCTCAAAACAACACTGCTAACATTTACCAGTTGCTCAAGCTCGATTCTAAAAATGTTGGTAAAGTTGTGATTTATGTTTCATACATGACAATGTTGACCACGTCAGAGCTTGCGATGTCTTTTTTTTTTTTTTTTTTTTTTTTTTTTTTTTTTTTTTTTTTTGTGAAAAAGAACTGCAATAACAGTTGTTTTCTTTTCTCCTCTTAACACAAAAAGATTGTTAGTGTTGTCATTGTTGTTTTCTTTTCTCCTCTTAATTTTATGTCTTCATGAAGTAACCCGGTGCTTGAAAATGATTCGTTTGGGTGTTGATCATGTTATAGAAGCCTGAACTTACTTCTGCTAGATGAGAGATGCTTTTGTACATAGAGGAAGTTTTCGATTCGAATACCTTGACTCTACTACTTTCATTAAAAGATGAGCGTGAGTTGAGTTGAACACCATGTAAAAAGGACATGTACTTTTCGATCCGGATGCCTTGACTCTAAAATTCATCAACCCCTTTGTAGCAGCATGTACTCTATGGGTAACGGGGTTTTGGCATAATGAAATTTCCCCAAAGTTGCAATTGCATTTTGTGATATTTGATGCTGTAATTCGGTATAAATTATTGATTTAAGATCATTTGATGATTAAACTTTTTTTTGACTCCCTCTATCTTTATTTGATTTAATAGATGAGATTAATCTCAACAATTTAAAAACCCACTTTCATCATTCTTTTTTAAATATTAATATCTTTCAAACCGTTAATCGTTAAATGAAAAAAAAAAACCCTTTACGAAGAGCATTTAATTATCTTTCTATAGATAGGCACTTTGATATATTTTCGACAAAAATTTTTTTCTTCGTTTTTTTTCACGTTTTTTTCGTTGCCGAAAAAATCACATGTGATATTATATATCACATATGATATTATTACACTAATATCACATATGATTTTTTCAACCAGAACCGATTAATCCCCGCCTAACCGATTAATCGCTAGGCGGTACCCGACCGCTCAGCTACCGCCTAGCAATTTTTGCAACCTTGATATTAACATGTGTAAACGACTATAGTTGATTGTCAAATTATCGAAAACATGTGATAACTCAAAACTCAATTTCACGTCTCAGTGAATTGATCATCAAGATACTACGGCGTAATTCTTAAACCTCTTAACACCTAAACTAATGTATTGATGACCAAATTTATGTTTTGAGTAAATTACACCGTTGGTCCCTAAATTTTCCCCGGATTTCATACGACATCCAAAAACGGGAATCGTTGCCTTTTTTATCCACGATTGAGAATATATTACGCCGCGAGTCCAAAATACTAACGCTCGTTACTTTTGCCAGTTAAGTCGGTCCTCACGTGCAGGTCACACGATGACACTTTCGTCCGAATCTTTTGTTTTGGCTTGTTCTTCTGTCACGGCCACTATGCATGGTATTGTAGCTATGCAACTTATTGTACCTTTTTTTTATTATTATTATTATTATTTTTTTTTTATGTATTTAACATTATGACCGGTCTACTTTTGAAAATTTTCCTAAAAACAATGACAAGACCCCACAAAAGGATCATACAAACTAAAAATTAAAATCTAAAACTATTCTCAGACAATTCTAAACGGTCAAAATATTTTTTCCGAATCATCAAATCCTAAGATCAAAGTTAAGATCTTAACAACCATAACAAAGACTACCTTCTGCATAATGGGTTCAAAAAGTGGTAAAAAAAAAACTACAAAACTTATTTCAAAAATAGTTTGCTAGACCAACAAATTTTGTGACTTTAGTAAAAATAGATATTTTTTTGTTGACGGTTACGTTGTTGTTAGACCGTACTTTTTGTATTTTTGAAAAGAAAAAGAGTAAAAATTTCAAGAAAAGAAAAATGATTTTTCCTTGTAATTTTGCAAAAAGATAAAAAGTTGACCACACATTTTTTCAAATGGGTACCAACTTATTTAGCTAGACTAAGGGTGAGCAAACGGACCGGATGGATCGGACCGACCGACAAAACCGACCGGAACGGACCGGACCGACCACATTCGGTCCGGTCCTCGGTCTTGTCTTTTTGGCTAATTCGGTCCTCGGTCCGGTCCGGTCCGATCCGGACCGACCAAAAAACCGAAAAAAACGTGCCAAAATATGCCTAATTGGACCGGACCGACCGAAGACCGGACCGGACCGAGACCGGACCGACCACATTCGGTCCGGTCTCGGTCTATGGTTTGTCTGGTTCTCGGTCTTCGGTCCGGTCCGGTCCGGTTTTTGGACCATGCTCACCCCTACCGTACTTTTGTTTGATAACTTTTTGGCTTTTTGCAAAGAAGGAAAAAAGAAACAAATTTGATTTTTGTTTTGCAAAAAAGACAAAAGTGATCGCACATACTTTATATAATTTATTAGTTACAACTCTTCCCGTCTCAAAATTATTGTCCAGTTTAAATTTTCAAAGTCAAACTGGTTCAAATTTGACCATAAATATAATTTTTGTATTATATAATATTTGATGAAAAATTATACCGTTAAAAAGTACATTTAAAACTCAATCCATTTATATATTTTGCATCAAATATTATATAACACAAAAAAAATATATTTAAAGTCAAAGTTGAAAAAAAAAAAGACTAAAAAAATCAATAGTGGACAATAAATTTAGGACAGAGGGAGTATAATTTAAGTGGAAATCAAACTAAAAGTTAAAGTATGTGAATCCTTTGGTATAGAAAGTTATAAGTGGTCACACTTTTAAAGAACTTGAAGGACTAAAAGTGCTAAATTCGCAAACTTATACCAAAATCCTCTCAAGCTATAGTCAAAATGATTGATCATGTTAAGGCTATTTTTGGCACACAAAATTGTTGAGAGATTATGCTTATTTTTTCAAAAAATAAGCTACTTAAAAAATAATTTTTGTTTGACAGACATAACTTATAAGAGATTCTAAAAAAAAATAATCTTCCATAATCTCTTAAAACCAAAGGTTACTTCATGTAGCTTATAAAAATAATGGGTATGTTTGGCGAAAGTAACTATTGCTGGAACTGGTGCTGGCGCTGGAGATGGTGCTGGAGATGGTGCTGGTGCTGAAGATTATAAATAGAGATCATTTTTATAAGTTACATGAAGTAACCTTTGGTTTTAAGAGATTATGAAATATTATTTTTTTTAGAATCTCTTATAAGTTATATCTGCCAAACAAAGATTATTTTTTAAGTAGCTTATTTTTTTGAAAAAATAAGCATAATCTCTCAACAATCTTGTGTGCCAAACATAGCCAATATCTTTTTATAATCTTCAGCACCAGCACCATCTTCATCACCAGCATCAGTTCCAGCAACAGTTACTTTCACAAAACATACCTTAATTTTATTGTGAGAAGAAATAAGCAAGTGGGCCATTGATTTTTATTAAAATAAATAATTTTATTCATTTAACTTAGTTGTGATTGATGAACATAATGTATTATGTTTGACTCTGATTCTAATCCAATATCATTTCATTATCATTGCATAACATTCTACAAAAGTGTGTATGTGTGTGCTTGTCGTGAGATAGCAAGAAAGGGAAAAAAGAAGAGACCAAATTATGGTGATCAAATGCTTGTGAAATTATAATTCATTGCAAGAGTTTAGTGACATCATCAAATAGCAATGTGTTTTTGTTATCAAGATCTCACGATTATTGCCCACTTTTATAATGTTTATTTGATATTTGGTACTTAGTTGTTATAAATTTGCATTTTGTTAGTGTAGAGAGCGTAAAGACTTGCCCCATTTAACCCGTCTACCAATTTTTCCTTGACGATAATCCAACTACACTTTCGGATGTCCATCGATAAAAGCCTACGCAACAAAGACATTGACAACAGTAAACAACATATTATAGTGTTAATATATTACTAAGAGCAGTTGCATTACTAATGCAACCTTTGCGTTAAAAGGGTAATAACGCACGTTAAAGATAAGTTATTGTTGCATGGTGCTGCGTTAAGCCGGCGTTAACGTCCGGTGTTAACACCTTAACTCAGCGTTAAGGGTGTATTGTGTAAAAAAAGAAAAAAAAAATTCACTTTCCCCCCTAAATGAAAGAGTTTTTTGTAAATTGTTGTTGAGTTAAGGTTGAGTTATTGTTGTGGGTGTTTTTTTGTGAGTTAAAGTGAATGTGTTAAAGCTGATTTGGCGCTGACGTGGCACCGTGTTAAACTTTAACTCAAGTTATTGATGTAAGTGCTCTAAGAGGGTGGGTTTTATTATTATTATTATTATTATTATTATTACTGTATATATAATATATAATTTTGCGTCGTTAAACGACGACACCACTGTCATTTTGGACTTTCCATTTTTTGGCCTGGCCCATTGATATTGTCCAGCTTCCATCTTCCCTATCCAGGCCTGCTATCTTAGCCCCCTTTTTTTAACCGTTTGATATAAACGATGACACCGCCTCTTGATACTTATCTTCGCTTCCATCTTCCCCACTTTCCAGAACACACACTTGCTGATAATCAAACACCCACCGTCTTAGCTTTTGATCCTGTTTTCTTATCCACTATCAACACGGTATGAGATGCTAGAGGTGGCTGCATAAGGGGTTAGGCGTGGTTTGGGTTTGTGTGATTCTTTGAAAACTATAAATTAGGGTTTCTTTGTTGATTCATTTTTTGTGGCTGTTGGTTATTTGCCATGGATTAAATGTAAACGTAAGTCTTATCATATCTTTTTTTAAAGTTTTTAATGAGTTGGGGATTAATTATTTGATCATTGAAAATGAATTTGGTTTAATAGTTTGGCTTTAAATTAGTTCCCTTTCGCGCTTTTATATCAAAGATTGAGAGTTTTTGATTTGTGGGGTTTTGATTTTTTTCGAGGTTTGGAGCTGTGACGCTGAATAATTTTGATGTGGAGGATAAGCTTCACGCGATTCAAAGTATGCTTTTGGGTAAGTTTTTATTTATTGTAATATAGTTTATGTTTACATTATATGCTATAGGTTAGTTTATTTAAGTCTAATATGGAGTACCTTTAACATGTATTTTAACATGTACAACAACAATGGACCTGCAAGAAATATGCCCATCTTTATTTAGTACATTGGCGACGGTCGGTTTCCGTCGCCGTTGTGTGGTGGTATAAGGCAAACACACGTACATGGTTAATTTTATTAATTGTGCAGGGATAAGGTCGGTTTCAGAAAGGGTTAGAAAGTTTGGATTTCAAGATGGTAACGCAAAAATTAACCATGTAATCCATAAATGCTGAACGAGGTTAATTTTTGGATTACATAGTAATGTGAAACATGAAATACTGATTATAGAATATGATTTCTTAATTTTTATCTGTGTCTACAAGTACAGGATGCTACACAAATGATGCAATGTTAGGAGCAACTCATCTAAAAGGAATGGACCATACCAGGTTTGCGTCTTCGTTAGTGTACTTTTTCTATATGGGCTTCCTGCCAATTTTTTCTTTAAGCGGGCTTCACTTTTTTTCAAATTTTTTATTTACAGATTGTTGTGCTAACGACACGACAACCAAACCAACCCGTTGGACTCTTAAGGTTGGGTTAAGGTCAATATGCTGGTGCGCCATTTATATGCGAAGGTGTGACAATTACTTTATTGTCTGCTTTGAGGTTGCAGCAGTGAACTCTAGAGATTCGAGGTCCGCTTTCAAAACACACAAAACACTGCCAGCTTAACATCAGGTTCGACGACTGTAGCCGTCGGCAGTTTCCGTGACTCTCAATATATTAGGGTGTGCAATTGTGTGATGAGTGTCAATTTTAAATTACAGCCACTCACAAGAATGCGTGCACTGCTCGCAAAAGGAGGTTCGACGAAACGTGTGCAGGTTGGTTTAAATATTAAGACTGCAACTTCACAATTTTTGCTCAACATCAATTACCGGTCTCTTAATCATTTTATTCTTTTATCATTATAGTCTCATAAGGTTCACAAGGATGGAATTCACGACCAGATGAAGGACCGTCGAACGTGCCACCTCCTGCACGACAGCGTTAGTCATGCCCCTTTTTGTTTTTATGAATCCAACATATGTGCTTTAAGATTGTCTAATTTGGCTAGCAAGATTGTTACAATACTTTGATTAGTCCCTGGTCTAAAATGTAACTGATCAGTTTATAATTCATAATGTTGATAGCCTCAAAAAAACTTAATGGTCCCCAAATCAGGTATGCTAAACAATAGCTAAAGGGCAGAGCTGACAATCTTGGTGAACTACTTGAAAGTGTTTGCCAATTTTAATGGAAGTCCTTTATAAAGAAGTAACTCAAGTTTAACCCAGTCATTTTATTTTATTTTATTTTATTTTTGATTCTCAATAATTTGTGATTGTGACTGGTATTAACAACAATACGCAAAATTGTTGCAGTAGCTCACACCCCCAAAGGACATGACTATGTTTCCTGGATCAAGGTAATTTAGAGTGCTGTTACATTTAGCAATTATTTTAAGATGCATTGATCTCTCTCAACTCTTTGCCATCACAGGTGTCCACAAATAAGTAGCGACCACCTGAAAGACCATTGTTGTTGATAGCAGTCTGAATGATCCTATTACTCATGGTAATGGCTATTTAAATTGAACTGACTTACAATGACTTGCTGCTGCATTATGTGTTTCTGAATCCTCATAAAGAAGATATCTATATGTCTGGACAATTGGTGCATAGATGTTACATATGTTATCAGTATGGTGGCTGGAGTACAGGTAATTAATTCTAACTATTTTATTGAATTTAATTCTTTAATAATTTAATAGTTTGAGTTCAGACGTTGTGGAGAATAAATGATTATGTCGAAATATGTCTATGATTTGTATATAATTTTGAGATAAAAAATAGATTCCTTTTTTCCATTTACAGTGCGACTCAAAAAGCATATGTGGTATCTGGCACACTTCCTGGTACAAACCTGGAAGCCATGATTTTCGGAGGCAAGTATATATGACATTATGGTTTTAAAAGTAATTTATGTGTATGTTTCAATATATACTACTCCATCAATGGTTTCCAACAAGGTATGTTAGGAAGAGACTGACAGGAAGTTCCAGGCATGCCCACGAACTACTGGAACACCGGATCCACAAGTGTAAGCTGAAAATAAGAAATCCCGCACGCCCTGGTATGTATAGGTATTACTGTACGTTATTTAATATAGTGTGTAAATACTATATGTGTTACGACTACATAAGTACATATCCATTGCTACTATTAAACATGATATCCATCGTTCTTCATACATATTAGGCACCCTGTAACCTTAGTCTGTTTATATACAGCAACGATTGGAAATATAGCAGTTGCCGTCGTTGCTGGTCTTCTTGGATGGGTTTACATGCGAACTATCGCCTTTCCACGACACCAGTGAGCTGCCCGTAATTTGGCCTCAAGGTATTTCTCAAGGCATTTTTTACCTCCTCTTAAAATATAAAACGATTTGTATTCACAGGTACGAACATTGGTCTCTATATTTATGTAAGCGAAAGAACCAAAACAGAGGGCATACTAGGTTAATGCTTATGTGAGATATTGATATTCTAAAATATTGATGTATTTCGAACGTATATTCTAATCATTGTCTTATCCGGTTTTGTAGGGGATAATGAAAATCAGGAGAACGAACCTATTGATTATTATTTTGTTAAAAAGGTTTTCCAGATTTTGGAACCGTGTCACTAGACATATAAACTTTGTATGCAATGACCCTTTAAATTTGCAACTGATAGTTGTAGAAAAATATGTAGCATGGATCTTCTGTATGAACACATGACAAATGTACTAATCATCAACGATTACATGTTTATATACGAGAAATGTACTGAAAATTACTGTCTATATGAATTACATTGAAAGTTTTATTTCCTATGCATGATTGACAACGTGAAACGACGCCCCGTCGCAACGCGGCGGTCCGTCGCCCACCTTGTTATTATCAAACTAAGTGGGTGGTATAGAATGAGTTTCTAAAAACCGTAAAACAATTACGATATGTTAAATCGGGTAAGGTGGAATCTCAATTTCAATTCCTCTGAAGCCAACAGATGGACTAAACTGATTATAAGATAATAGGTAAGGTATACAAAACTTGCCTTAGCATGCAAAATCATGCACAATTGAAATGAAGAATTTCTCTTTCACAAAGTTAAAATCCAAGAATGTCTCGTTGGAGATTCTAATTTTTATTACTATACATGTGACGTTTTAGATTTTTATATAATAGTCAAACACTCTTATAAATCAACACTATCTTCGTAAGCATTGGGTACAGATGATGTATGGTGTAGTAACAAAAGTGCAAAAAGATTTATACCACATGTAATAGAATCTAACCAATATTTTAAAGGCATTCTCTTTGCCATCTATATTAAGATTTATGAGCATCAAACAAATCACCAAGATAATGGCGAAGAGGCTAACTGAACTTTAATTTATAACGCATGTCATGCTTAAGCCGTCCATAAAATATAAAACAGAGAAGAAAAGTGTTGGAATTATTATATCATGACATTCATATTAATAAACCAAGTACATCAAAGTGAGCATAAGCGGAAGCAATTATAATAGATCGAATAACATGTAATTAATTAATCATTAATTTAAATAGTAAACATACCGTAGTGATTCTAGCTCAAACAAGAATCAATGCAATCTTCCGGAACCAATGAACCCTAATTAGGGTTTATAAGGATTATAAGAATTACCCCTTACCTTTTTGTAATTCAATCCAAGAATCAAACAATAGTGTGTTTGATTCACGTTCTTGTACACACGTACTAATTCAAGAAAAGTATTTGCAAGTAATAAACACAAAACCCTTTTTGATCTTATGAAAAATCGAAACCCTTAGGGGTGTTCGGTTTGTGAATCGACCAAGAAAGAAAAGGAGAAGAGAAAACCCAAGATGTGTGTGTACAAGTTATTAGAAAAACCTGCATCTTGGGTTTGCTTATATACTACACAAGACTTGGAGCTCAAGGCACAAAGGAGGTGGGTTTGCCCCCCTTGCCGATCGGTTTGGAGCCCAAAGAGGGTGTTCCGGAACCTTCTCTTGTTTCCATGTTTTGTCTAGTAATTAGTTTCCTAATCTTCGTTTAATAATTAATTAGTCATTAATCAATAATACTAATTATTATTTATTTGTTTTGTGTTTAATAATTAATTATAACATTTTATAAATAATTATTACATTTTCTCTTCATACGTATTGTGTGCAATCCCGTGATCTCAAGTTCGATCCTAACACACGACTATTATTATTTTGTCTATAAAACCAACAAAAAGATATATAACTTGCATGTCGAGCACATATATAAAACTTGCATTTACCTGTTAGGAGACCCTTCTAACCTTCTCGTCATCATCATTTCTGGACCTGCTACGTTCTCTGCCATAGGAATTCTGCTGCGGTAGCGATCCCTATCCATTGCTCTAGGCTTGTCAAGATCAGACCGATCCCTACTTCAGCTACGGTTTCTCCGCTTGAAATACCTGATCCTATATCGTCTATATGCCTGAAACTTCATTTTGAACATAGTTAAAATACAAAAATCTCCAATTGTACAACATAAGAAGAAAACCTCATAATTTACATATTATATATCATTAACAATTATTTAAAACAAAATTAGTTTACCGCATAAGAATCATCAAATTTTGGGTCAACGATCTAAAAAGGATTCCATGTATGGGTTCTCAAGGTCACATTGTTATGAGTTCTATTCAAGTTATAATAAAATTATAAGAAGCCATTAAACTAAACTAACATAAGATTCTAATATAATGTTGTAATTGCAACAAAGAACATATTAATTTCAATATGATCCATGGTCATGATTTTAAAATTCATGATATGTACCTTGGTACATACAGGAACAATCTCATCTTTTAACATCCTTCATATCTATTATCTTAAACAATACAACCCTGCGCCACAATCACCAGTTGCAAGATGATCACCACTTTTATCAAACTCGATTGCTTTCTTGAAGCTTTCTTGTGTACATCCATAACGTACCAATCTGTTCACTTTTTATGTCCCTAAACCTAATATATAAAAGAGCTGAATAAAGAAATGTCACACAAATTAAATGATTAAAAAGGATGATAAGTGGCCATAGTTGCATGTTAAAAAACGGGAATATTACCCTTTTTAAGACGATAATGTGGGTATCAAGTTATGGAGTTCGATCTTCAAGTCGAAACTGAATGCTTCTCACTACCAACATTTATACATCACAATCCTTTAATCTTATGATCAATTCACCTTGATTGATAGACCCTATGATTGAGCCTAAGGGGTTTTTTACTTTTTTCCTTAGCTAAGAGTTATGTGGGTCCCACGTCTATCTAAGCCTCTTATTGGGGAGAAGATGAGTTTTCATCCGTTGTGGATATAGACCTATTAAAGGATTTTTATGGGCCCATCTCAAAAGTAATACGAGTAATATAAAATGGTTAGTGGGGCCAATCTCTTCACTAAGGGAAAAAAAGAAACATGCCCTAAGTGTAGCTCGGCAGAACAAAGTGACGTGATCTGCAATAAGAAAAAGGTTACTTGTTTTACATTGATTATTGCCCCGATTCACTTAATATATGATGTGATTATATGTCCGGTTAACATCACCTTTACAATATATGGAATGTATAAAGTTCTCTCCCGGCCACAAAACGACTACATATATTTCAAAGATGAATTCGCCTCCTTACATTTTAATGTTATCAAGAAATAATGAATCGCATGTTTGGTGTCACTATTTGTCATATTTATAAAGGTTATATGTATCTTTCTATTATAACACAATATGATGACAACAAGCTAAGTCTTCACCAGGTAGGACTATATGCATACATTATTTCAAGGCCAAATACGTATCAGATGTGTATAAGCATCGATCAGTTGTGTATATGCAAAACTTTAAGATTTTAATATACTACAAACACGTACGGCAAAGTGTCTAATAGTACTTTCAATGTTGTTTATCATGAATAGTGCAAAAGAAAGTTTGATCCGACCTTTGTTTATTAAGAGACTTTACTTATTTCTATCGTCTAATGCAAACTGTTTGTTTCATGTTAATGCATTTTCAGTGAACTTATCATGCAGTGCAAATATTCGCTAACTGTTTGGAAATTAACATTTGGTGCTATGAAAGTTTGAACTGGTTTTCAAAACTAACTTTTCATCGATCGCATTCATACAAAAAGAATAAACGTGACATCTGATTTCTCCCACACAAGAATACTACAGTAGTTCACTGATACTAACAACTAATATTGTGAAAATAGATCGCCCGTCGGAAGGGTCATGCTACTAGTTATATATGTGAAATTTTAAGTGGATATATATGATAAGTTTGGAGTTAAAAAGGATATTATATATATAAAAAAAATTCTCTCTAAGAGGGAAAATTAAGCGCTGAAAACTTATCAAGTGCGATTGTGTTTACTTTTCATAACAATGGAACTACCGTTGTAAAAGTAAAACATGAATTAGTTTGTTATATTAACAAACATGGTCCAACTCGAACAGCTATAATCAATGTTTTTTCAAGTAACATGCTGATTATTAACATTTAAGAGAAGCGACGAAGCAGACTATTTTCTTGGAAATAGAAATTGGGGAGCGTTAACATCGACCAAGGAGGAAGCTAATTAGCAAGGTCTCCTTTGGTTGTGTAACGGGAACACCAAATTTAACCAAAATGAACAAATGTGGTAGTTATATATGCAAACGATATTGTTTGGTTTTACGCACTTTTACCAAGTGAGGACGTAAAGGTCATTCTTGTTTTCTATGCATCAGATTATGCTAGCTTGCTTTCAAAAGCAGATCATTCTGTGCCTATTTTTTCTCAATGTTCTCTCGTATTGATATATATGCAACATGTAAATATTGGATTTTTACAGAAAGTACCCGACTCGGCACACCCAATATATCACGCCCAAGAAATCTAGCCAACATCCTTTTTCGAAAAAACTACTCGCTCCACTAACTTTAGAGGAAGGTAACTGTTTCTGTATTTTTTATTTTTTTAAAGCTATTTGCGGGATATGGAATTTGATGGTATGTTTGTTTATGCTATGCACATATTTCCTTTACGTATGCCTTGTCTCCGTGGTAATGCAGACAATTTGTTTCATGTTAATGGATTTTTATACGTAATGTTATCTTTTCAATGAACTTATCACGCGGTGCAAATATTTGCTGATTGTTTGGATATTAACATTTGTTGCTATATAAGTTTGAACTGCTTTCATATGCAAACAGTAAACACGACATCTGATCCTTATTAATTTTATACAACACAAGAATACTAGTTCACTGATACTTGGGCCCAGCACGAAAAACTAATCAATGTTTTTTCAAGTAAAAAGCTAATTATTAACATTCAAGAGAAGCGGCCAATAAGAACAAAGCGGGATATTTCTTGGAAATAAAAATTCGGGAAGGTTTACATCGACCGATAACTGGCGAGCACCGAATAATCAACCAAGGAGGAAGCTTGGTAAGGTCACCTTTGGTTGCGTCTTAATAGGACTAGATGGACCTTCGATAGCCTCCATCATTTCTTTGTAGTGCACTCGTTTACACCAACAATTCCAGTTGAAATACCCACAATTGGTGCATGTATTTGATGCCAACCATGCTTGCTCTTGCTTCATTGATCGCATAAACTTCTCATCGGTTAGTTTAGCTGATTTCGTAAACCAAAAAAGATTAATATAAATTACATGAGAGAACAACATACTGAAAGAAAACAAAAAGGTAAAGTTCATCATACCATCATCCCAAAGATCAGTTGGTGAAAAGCCTGGCATCGAGAGTAATATGGACCGCGCCTTGCGGGTTTCTTCTTTCCGATGTTCTAAAAAGTCTACAAGCAATTCATCCATTTATACATGTTATTTTTATCTATGAAACAATTTATAAATACATTATTAACGACAACTAGACACACGAATAAAAAAATACGTCAATATGCCAACAACTAAAAATAAAACACATCAGTTGTAGCTAACCAAAAATGAATTGAACTACAGTTTGATTTAATATCATATATATCAATAGTTGGTATTTGAAATTAACAATCAGTACAAGTAAATAAAAATATACATTGAAGAAGAAAGTGTACTGAAAAGAAAGATAAGAAGGTTGATAAAATTACCATCACGACCAAGATTCTTCTTCTGGTGCTCGTCATGATTAGACGATGACAACTTTTGGGGTTGATTTGATTCTGCAAGTAGATTCGAAGAGATTATTTTCCGGAATTTCTACAGTTAGCATACAAATTTGTGACCATATATGAGCACCCGATTGTAATCATTTTTTAACATGACAAGTTGATCGAAGGCCGATTCTATTTGCATAAAAGGTTGTTTTATGACCATACCATATATTAATACAAGTTTATGATGCAATACACTTGATAATGTGATATATTTGGTAAAAATGGTGATCCTGTGGTCAGAAAATAAATTGGGTCATTTTATAACTTAGTAAAAAAAATCAACGGTACTCAATCCTCTCTTTCACGAGGTATGGAAGAGGTGAGATCGATGTACACAAACTTATCCCTACCCGAAGGTAGAGAGGCTACTTCCAGAGGACCTCCAACCCTTTTGCAGGGAGTGAGGATCGAACATTCGAACCCTCGCCTCTGTTTCGAAAGGAGAGGGGTCCTGCTTGTTTATGACTGAGTAAGTGTGTCCATAAAAATGCAAAAAATAGATTAAAACTTAAATACGGTGTCACTAATAATAGGTAACATACCGTTAGAGTCAACAACATCGACGTTCTGCTTCTCCTTCAGGGATTCGGGAATAGAATAAACATCCATTTTTGCAATTGGTTTGATTCTTCCAATAAAAAGAATGATTTAGGAAATACTTATTGTATGAAATTAGTAACAAAATAAATTATTGATAATCTAGATACCAAAATTATTGTACATGCTGGTTAAACTATTCAACACATGTCATTATTATTATCAATTTTTTTTTGGACGGCAATTGTGGCTACATGACCCCTAACCCAGAAGCCGTAGCTCACACAACCAGGTTGGGTCCAGCCCAGAAGGCAATGACACCATTCCCTTTACGCACGTGGGAGGAAACCCTATCGCCCTAGACAAGACTCGAACTTGAGACTTTGCGTAATCATTATTACCGGTTTTTGTAGGCTAAATATGTTTAAGGTTTAGATCAGCGAGAAAACCATGTTTAAGGTTTAGATCGATCAGTGAGAAAACCTTGATTAAGTGCATCTCATTTGGGTGCCGACTTGCTTTCCCCAAGGACCTAATTAACCTTTTGCAAAAGTGATATTGAACCTATCTTCTTTACACGTTCATGGTGGGGAAGTGATGTCAATGTGGAAATGCCCCAATAGTGGCGAATAATCTTGTTGATAAGCTTTGTTCATGTATTTATTCGCTTTAAATGAATAATCAAAAGCACATCCTAAGCCTCCTAGATGAGGAGAACTATTAAATAGATCTAAAAAGAAAACCACACTTGGTTTGTAGCTATGAACTCCTAGATGACGACGAGAAAGAAATCGGTGCTACATACCTTAATATATAGATTATAGATAGAATCGAGATGGATGTTAGACACAGCAAACCGCAATAATCTTCTAAGAAAAAGTTCATCATGAAGTAACTGTTATGTATGAAGAAAGCGATAATGCAATAATCAGCAACTAGAAACACGCAAAGTTGTGCAAACAACAAGGCAATTTGCGACATAAAATCATAGGGTTCAATTAGGGTTTGGTTGCTGATCATATCGTCAAACAAAATTAACATATATAAACATCCATATATATCCAGATCGAATTCAATCAAATACTAACATGTATATAAATATGTCCGAGCTGAGTACAATGGACAATAGGCGTACAAGAACGTGCAGAATTATTTGTCCTAGCTAATTATGTATAGAAAAGCTCTAAACTATAAACCTAGCTCCTAGATGACGAGTAAGAATAAAACCATGGATGCTACATACCTAATGGAATCGTTAAAAAAAAGTTAAAAAAAATAAAAATAAACTAACGCTGTCATAATATATGCATGGGCTTATGGGCTATTTATAGGGCCAAAATTTTGGTTTTATGAGGTGTATTAACTTAAATTCATGGCTTAGCTTTATTTGAATTGGCCGGAAATTAAAGCGCATATCGGTGGCAGTGTATAGTTTTGATGAAATTCGGTTGCGTGAATATTGTGTTTGTGTGTTTATTTAAGTAACGATAGAATCGTGTATAGTTTTGAAAAATCTAATGAGTACTTAAGTTTTGGTTTCAAGTTTTAGATATGTATTGGTAGATGTCCACTGAAGTATTACAACTTGAATTTTAACTCGTTTGCAAACTGTTGGGTAACTTAATACATGATGTACTGTATAAAGTTCTCTCCCCAAAACAACTACATATGTTTTAAAGATGATTTCACCTCTTTTCATTTTAATGTTATCAAGAAATAATAGATCTCATTTTTCGAGTTACTAGCTACATGGACAACCAAATTATCAAATGCGATGATGTTTACTTTTAATAACAATCAAATTACCTTTGTAAAAGTAAAATATGCATTATTTTGTTATATTAACAAACTTGGGTCCAACACGAACAACTATAATCTATGCTTTTCAAGTAACAGGCTTATTAACATTCAAGAGACGTGGCCAATAAGAACAAAGCGGACTATTTTCCAGAGAAGCGGCCAATGAGGAAGCTTAGCAAGGTCTCCTTGGTTGCGTCTTAATAGGATTAGATGGACCTTTGAGAGCCTCCCTCATTTCTTCTATGTGCACTAGTTTAGTTTACACACCGACACTTCCAATTGAAAGACCCACAACTGGTGCATGTATTTGATGCCCGCCATGCTTGCTCTTGCTTCATTGATCGGATAATGTACTCATCGGATAGATGATCTGATTTCATAGACCAAAAAAGATTAGTATAAATAGCATAACAGAACAACATACTGAAAAAAAAAATCATAAATAAATAAAATTAAATTAAATTAAAAAAAAAAAAAAAAAAAAAAAAAAAAAAAAAACTATCATACCATCAATCCAAAATCAGCCGGTGAAAAACCTGGCATCGAGAGTAATATGGATCACGCCTTGCGGGTTTGTTCTCTCCGACGTTCTAAGCCTACAAGGAATTCACCCGATTATACATATTGTTTTTATCTATGAGAAAATTAATAAATATACATTATTAACGCCAATATGCTAACAACAAAAAAGTTATTAAAAAAAAAAAAAAAATCAGTTGTAACTAAAATGAACTACAATTTGATTTAATATCATATATCAATAGTTATTGAAATTAACAATCATGAAAAGGAAAATAAAAATATAGATTGAAGCAGAAAACGCATCAAAAAGAAAGAAAAGAAGGTAGATAAAAATGACTATCCCCACTAAGATACTTCTTGTTCTGGTCGTGATGATTAGACGACAACAACTTTTGGAGTTGATTTGATTCTGCAAATAGATTTGAAGAGATTATTTTCAGGAATTCGATCCTACTGTGACGATATATCTGCACCCGATTGTAATCATTTCTTAAGTCTTAACATGACAAGTTGAAGGCCTATCCTATTGCATAAAAGGTTGTTGTCACCATACCATATATTAATACATGTTTATGATGCATTACACTTGATAATTAGCTAAAGTGATGTATTGTTGTCTGTGTGGTCAGAAAATAAATGGGGTTGTTTTAAGACTGAGTAAAAAAATCAACGGTACCCAATCCTGTCTTTTACGAGGTATGGAGGAGGTGAGATCGATGTATACAGCTTTACCCCTATCCGAAGGTAGAAATACTAATTCTAGAGGACCTCCGACCCATTTGAAGGGAGCGAGGATCGAACCCTCGCCCGTGTCTCCAAAGGAGAGGGCCCTGCTTGTTTATGACCGAGTAAGTACATCCATAAAAATGCAAAAAAATTGATCAAAACTTCATGACAGTGTCACTAATAAGAGGTAACAATACCGTTAGAGTCAACAACATAGACGTTCTGCTTCTCCTTCTGGTATCCGGGAATAGTTGACCATTTTCTCTCATGTATTTCGGTACGGATGCGTATTTGCAAAGACATTGTTTTAATAATCAAGACTACTTATGCTTTTATTTTCCAGTGATGGGTAAGAATGTAATAACAATGTTGTAAACTTTCCATTTAAATTATGTGTTCTTAAACAAGTAACGTATTCTTTTACCACAAGACACTGGCCCAACTAAACAGCCCACGTAGTGCAATAATTGAGAGAGGTAGGGTAATGTTAATGTAGAAAAAATAAAAAAGGTTTTTAGTAAACAAACGCAGCAATCACGAGAAGAATTTGGATTCAAGTATGTATATAATCTTCTTCTTATATAATTTAATCTTTTATATAATACAACAAAACCCTTAGTGGAGACTTTCGTATTTCAAAAAAATGATTATTTCTTTATTAAGTAATATTTTAATTAATTATTATTTTTTAATTTATAAATTTCTAAATTCGTTTTGTTGATATATACTACACAAGTTGAAGATAAATACAAAAAAATATAGATAAGATGCAAAATTTTTAAATGATTATCTTTAATAATAAAAAACTATAATTTTAAAAAATATAATTATTTATTTTAAAAACTATAATCATAAATCAAACAAAACAAAGATTAAATTATTTATTTTTTAATAAATAAAAATATGTTACTCAAAAAACTTTAAAAAAAACCCTAACTAGTTTTGATTACATTGAGAAATTAAAAAGTTGTGTTTTTGTAGATTACATTGATCGGTATGGATGATACTTACGCGATGTTTCGAAATCCTCTTTTTTTTTACATGCAAAAAGAAGCTGTCGAACTCTATTGTATGTTTCTTCTTTCGTTTTTGGTTAATTACTCATTCTTCTTTCTAGTTCTATAATTAATTTATTTATTTATTGGGTTTGCAGTCTAATCCGAAGACTACTTTCGGATTATCGTTAATGCGTCCCGATTGCTTTGATCTTATTTCCAAGCCCAGTAGTGATATTGACGTAGTACGATATTGCCTGCAAGGTACCCAAGTATTATAATAATGAATTGTTTTCTTCTTCTTCTTCCATGAAACTAACTCTATAGTTATATGCTTGCTTCAGGTCAGCGCCCAGGCTGCGGTGTGTATGACTTTTATAATGGGCTCGTGAATACTGTCTTAAGTGGTTTGATAAGACACTTCCACGCAAAAAGGATTCTTTTGTTTGTTGCAGGGTATGTATGTATTTTCAAGCACATATATACTACTCCATAATTACTCTTTATGATCAGCTTATTACTATGTCTGTTTCTTGTCTTTAAGTTCTCCTTGTTCTGACAAGCCTGGTATGGAGTCTCTTGGATCTTGGTTAAAAGACGAGGGTACAGCTGTTGATGTTGTCTGGTTTCCTGACATGGATCCTAGAAGCAACAAAAAGCATCTTTATACCACCCCTCTGAAGAAGGAAAGGCTTGAGGCATTCTTTGCTGCTGCAAACAACAACAACAACAGTCACATTGCTTATCTTGAGCCTGGACTTAATGTTCGTCAAGTCCTAACTAAGTAATTCTCCTCTTCTTTGTATTCCTACTTCTATTCTGATCTAATAATGTTTATATATATCTATTTGTATATCAGGTCTGGAATCCTCACTCCTCGTCGCCTTTCGAACAAAGACAAGAACAAGGCTGCTGTTATAGATGGTCCTGAAAATGTTATACCAATGAAGATGAAGAATCATCATCAGACGAGCTCAAGCGGTTTAGCACAAGAAGACGAAACAGCATCAGATGTTCCCGAGAATGTTATACCGAATACAAACAACAACAGAAAGAATAAGAACAAGAAGAACAAGAACAAGAACAATAATAACAATAATAATACTACGTAATCAGCTTTTAGTTCATTCAGAGCCACAAAAGACCCCCTTTAAGACTCGTCAGAATGATAATATGTCCCATAAGGGGAAGAATAAAGTTTGCTGAGAATGATGATGCAACGCAAGGCATAAAAGTAACCTTTTGAAACAAAAGTTGCGAGACACAACTATTGATCGAGCTGCCTGCTCAGTTGTTAATGCTTATCAAGATGATAATATGTGTTGGTTCTGTAAACTTCCTGTGGCACTTGTAAGCTATGGAAGTGAACAATTAGTCTGAACCTTCTTTTAGTTATTGATATATGAATGAGAGAATCAAAGTCTTTCATGTTTATAATTTCTTCGGTATTGCTCTTTACATCATGACTTTGTTTCCACTTTCTATTCTGATATCTGATTCGTGTTCAATAGTTCTTTGCGGAATTCTTTCGGCTGATTGTACAATCATAAGCCACGAAAGATCCTCAATCTCTCTTCAGGCTCACTTGCTGCGTGCATCTGCCTTGTAGGGTTAAGTGGCAGAATGACAAGTTCACTGTACTGCAGATAAGTTTCTTTTAACTCTCCATGCATGAACGTTCCAATTATGTGCTGGCATATTCATCTGAGTCGATCTAATAATGTTTTTAGGTAGCTGAAAATGAAAAACATGCATTATTATGACAAAAGGAAAGATAATTCGGGGGTAATTTTGCTTCTTTTTAAGACTCATTAAAACTTTTGGTATATGAAAATTTTGAAAAACTCTTTAGAAACTCCTACCTTTGAAAGATGTAGAATGAGTATAGAAAAAACTAGAAAATGATCCATCTAGGATTAATCTATAACGTTGTTTTTGCAAATAAAGTTGGAGTACTTACTATATAATTCCTAGTTTGACACACAAGACATTTTAATTCATAAGGGAGATACTAAGTGCGAAAGTGACACATTACAAGTTTTTGTAATCCTATTTCCTTATCAAATATTAATCCCAAACCGAGCCTCATAATCAATTCCCAGCATATGATTAGAGGTGGCAAAATGAGCCATTCGGGTAATGGGTGGCACGGATCAAAACGGGCTACTAAAAATTTGAGGCCAAACGGGCGGATGTCTGAACAGTCTCGAATCAAACTGAGTCGAGTTAAATACGCCGTTTTGAGAAAAACCAAACAATTATAAAACTTTGATTTTGAAAAAAAGAAACTATCACAATTAACATACATTTTAAAACTTAATGTAATCTAATCTATTATTGAAACAAATCGTTTATGACCGTAACGAGTATTTTTATAAAGCTGTTTGGTAAATGAGTTGGAAGTGAAGGTTATAAATGTAAAATCGCATAAAAATATATCAAATTAAATTCAGATATATTTTCAGGTTTTGTGTGATAGGGTATTTAAGTAATTTGACAATCAATAAGCCCCCATAAGCCATTTTCAATGGGCTTAGGCTTATGAGGGCTTATGGCTTATAAAAGCTTTCATAAACCCCTGTGACGAACAAAACTTATTTAATAAGCTAGCTTCTTTTAAAAGCTTATCTCCCTAACAAAACATTTATATAAAAGCTCATAAAATGAGGTCGGCCTTATAAAAGCCCATAAGGGATCCAAAACTTGTGTTAGGTTTTTTTTACTATTGTACACTTTTTAACATATTCTCTCTTAGTACCACTTTTTCTCAAGCTTGTTCTGAAAAAATGCTTTACCACCACAAGAATTCGTAATTCTTTTAATGGATACACTAGTAATGCGGCACATAGAAAGAAAATAAAAATAAATAAATAAATAAATAAAATAAAAAAGCTTAATGCGATAAACACATATAGTCATGCATGGTAGTAACCTGCATCAGATTCACAACCCATACATTCATGTTAGAGAACCTATCACCTACAGCCTTCAAGGGGAAAAAAAGGTGATGTATTAGATATGTGGTTGTTTAGATAAATAAAAGCAAATTAGTTAATACCTGACGTTGACATTGACGATTTAAGTGTCCTATCACTTTTCTTAAAATATCGTTTTTCCTATAGATCCTTACGTACAAAAGTCGTTCCAACTGCAAAAAGTAAAATAATAAGAAAGAAGAACCAAAAAAAAACTATAGCTTATATTTTGTGGGTCTACTATGCAATAATAGCTTTCTACCTCTAGCATACGAGTATCGTTGCACACTTTATTATGTTCCAGTAAAGTTACAGCAATCCGTTCCGCTGACAAGTCATCATCATGATAGCTTACAGTTTTGATGAGATGTTCAACAAGCAAGCTTCGTCTCTTCATATCATCTCCATCAAGATCCTTCATCCAAGGATCTAGTTTTTGTATCACTAAAACAAGTTCTCTTGTATCTTCAGTCTCACTACTTTGACATACAAAAAATATACACCAGGTAAATATCCAAAACATTAGACAAAAAACTCTTATCAAGTTTCTTAATGTATACTTGAACTATACATTCATCTTCTTTTACACCTAGAAATTTCATACAGGCACGGATTTCGCTCCTTGTAGTACTTATATCATTATGAACTAGACGAGACTGTATATATGTTCCCCAATGGTCGCTTAACACCGACCAACATGATGATTTGCAGCCAACACAAAGAAACCAAGGCTTTAATTTCCTTAAACAAGACAGAAGGAGGCGATACGTTTTTAGTAATTCGTTTTTAGTAACTCACAAGACTCTGAATGGCTAACTTTTCCAATTGCCTTGCGGGTGTTATTTAGTCTAATGACTATAAAAGGATAATACTTCTTGTAGAGTGAATGGGCTTCGTTCTGATCTTTTCATAGGAAAACTTGACTTCGTTAAGGTGCAATATAATTGCATCATATATTTGACTAGGGGTGAAGGCGTGCCAGCTAAGTAATAGTCGGGTAAAGTTATCACCTGCACCCACAAGATTCATTTGTACGTGTGTTTGATAGGAACTAACGTAACCTTGAGAGATATCTATAAAAAACCCTAATATATCGATAGCGGAATTCCCTGAGATTTGAAATTAAAGAATTTTCTTTCTTTCTTGAACTAAACGAATTATTGAAGACCTTTTTATAGTGCCGTTATATTCTCTCTTTCTTGAGAGATATATTTCAAAAACCCTAATACAATGATGGCAGAACTCCCTGAGATTAGAAAGACTTATGTTTTCTTTCTTTTTTGAACAAAACGGAATTATTGAAGACATTTTAATAGGCATAATTAATATAGCCGTAATATTGTAACCTTGAGAGATATATTTCAAAGGGGGAATTGCATATATACCCACTGAAACATGAATATTTGCATATTTTCTCAAAATACAAGTTTTTAATGCATAATATACAATGATGTTTAAGCATGTTTTGAGAATATATGCAAATATGCAAGTTTTAGTGGGTATATATGTAATTGCCCTTATATCAAAACCCTAGTATATCTATAGTGAAATTACGTGAGACTACAAAGACTTAAGTTTTCTTTCTTTCTTTTTTTAACTAAATGGAATTTTTAAGACCTTTTTATACGCATAAATTAATTAATATTGCCGTTATATTGTTTTCTTTAACTAGTTATAATACCCGAGCATGCACGGGATTTTTTCTAAAATTTTTTAATGTATTGTTAATTAAAATATAAACATTTTAACGTGTTCTAAATGGTTTTATTTGTTGGATTAAGAGTAAGAAATCATATATGTTTAACTTTTTATGTATTTAAGCCAAATGTCATGTCGTAATATTTTCTAGTTGTATTATAATTGTTATATAAAAAGAAAAAAAAAAGTCATTTTGGTATTCCAAAGATAATTCTTGAGGTGCATTGGATGTTAGCAATGATCATAATCCAAGTCTGACTGCATTATTGGATGTTAATGGTTAATATATTTTGTCGTTCCTTTGTTAATATTAGTTACAACAACTGCTTGGTTTATGAAACTGAGCAAAATAAACTACGAAGTGAATTAGCATACTTGCTTTGGCATAAACTGAGCAAAATGATTTGTTTAATTTCCCTATATAGGCATACAGCTTAAGCTTGAGTTGGTGAGACTCATGGACGGAATTTGAACGTTGTTGGTGGAGAGGCCAACTTGAAATATATTTATTTAAAGGGGCCGATATGCACTATGCTAAAATTTTTGTATTAAAAATGAATAAAATCATATATCTTTTTCCTAATAAAACAAAACCCCTAGTGGAGACTTTTCATTTCAAAAAAATCAAATCATACCTTATTAAGTAATTTTTTTTATGATTAATTATTAATTATAAGTTTTTATTTTTATTTTTATTTTTTTTTTATTTTTATTTTTTTTAAGCCTAAATATTTCCGTATTTGTCAATATATTTTAAATTTTCGTTTTTATTAAATATATGATAGAAACTTACAAAATACACATGTACTAAAAAGTTATTTTATCATACTTTAAGGCTGCATAGTAATATCCATTGAAAAAAAGGTAAACCATACTCTTTCACATTTACTTACGAGTATTTCTTTTTTCCCTTGAAAAAAAAAAATCCATAACCAAGTATCTTTGAAACAAAACCCTAAATCAACAATCAAAAACCGGAAGAAAAAAAAAAACCAAAATCATTCGCGATTCGGTACAGCTCATGGTCCCGAGTACCTGTTAACGATTTATTATATGGAACCAATTTTTGTAATTGATTTAAAGGTTTTTGAAATTGATTTCAAAGGTATGAATGTTTTTTTCTGCAACATTGTATTATTATTTACTCTTTGTTTTGATCATAGGTTGTTATGTTATAAAACAACAATTAATCTTCCACTAAAAAATAAAGGATACAAAAGTTGCCTTTTTAAGACAGACGGGCTTGATATTGTGTTCCATACAGTTTATTTTTTCCGTATTTATTTGATATAGAAATTAAGAAGATGATATTAAAATATGTTAGTTCCCCTCTTTTTGTCTCCAATATGGTTCTACGAAAGGAGAAAGATCACATATAGAGTCTTGCCCCTGTTGTATATGATTGTGCTTGATTACAATAAAAGTCCTACAGTTAGTTGTAATGAACCTTCATGTTACGGTTTTACGCTTTGTGGTTAGTTGGAATTAAACTCGTGAAATATTATTTTATCATAACTGACATTCATATGAAATTTCACCAACAGGCTTGCACAGTAAAGTTGATGCAGTTGGATGTGATCCATCATTGAATAAATTCGCAGACTTTAAAGATTTGTTTTGAAGATTTTAAAGACACCACACAATTCCTGGGACATCACTAGCATCGGTGTAAGCAATGAACACTAATTAACCTTAAAATGATATTTGTAACTGATATTCATAGAATGCCTTTATTTTAAATTTATGACTCATTTGACACACAATCTATAATCCGTTTAGGCACATGCATCTATGAGAAGCGAAAAGAGCACATAAAATTGTATCCAAAATTGGACAGAATAGGACACAAAGTGGACAGAAGGTAGTGCTAGATGAGCCAAGATGGACGAGTTAGGTAACAATCAAACGACATAACCGGGTTAAAATGGGTCATTATAAGAACTACTGAATATTTCGGATGGAAATTGTTCTACTTTACCATTTAGATTTTACCCAAACTTTTTAACATCATTCTTGTAATGGTCAAGGCATAAGGTTTTTTTTTTTTTTTTTTTTTTTTTTTTTTTTTTTTTTTTTAATATTTTTGGACTTGAATGTAAATTTAATATAAAAAATTACAAACACCTTGATATAATACGAAGTGTTGAGTATGATTCATCAGGATCGCATATAGTGCACATAAGGTTAGTGTAGTGTTGAGTATTATGTCAACCAAAGTATTTATATACTATTGCAGTCCACAATGTAATATATATTGTTTTTGTTAATGTTGGAATCGTATTGGTTAGTTTTCTATCCATTCTTACTCATTTGATACAACTCTAAAACACAATTATAAGCATACCAATCGATATATTTGTGAATGTCTTGGAATTGAACCTAACAATGTATTCAAAGCTCAACTCTAGATTGTGGATCAAATGTATTTTTGCCATTAAAACACGTTAGATTGCTCGACTGTTCAAAACAGTTTATTGACCAAAACATCATATATGAACTTTTACCACGTACGTCAAACATTATTATATTAAGAACCATAATTAAAACAAAAATTAAGCTATTTGTTTTTTAATAAATAAAAATACATTATTGAAAGTTATAGAAAAAACCTCGCGCGTACGCGGGCATTATAACTAGTAAAAAATATAAAATGTACACAGGATCAAAAATTTTGGATTTTGGATGGCCACAACCCCCTTGATCCCTTCTAAGTTACGTCCCTCTGAGACTATATATCGCTTTGCTAATAAGATAATGATATCTATTTGGTCTCATGTTTTATCTTGAGCAAACAACACTGTCTCCTATTTTCATACACGGATTAATAATTTTCATGAACCCATTTTGCATAGTAAATGCTTTGCTAATAGATCGCTTTGTAAATGAACTTTTTGTCGTCGAGGGTTTCTCAATAGAATTTAACTATTCTCCCAATAGTATCGAAATCCAACAAACTTGTGTTTTCCTAATAAACAAATCTTGTCAGTATTTGAAAATGAGATCGGAGGTAGGGAATGTACACCCATGAACCCCTTGACTCAAATAGTGGTGTTTACTGTTTAGGTAGCTATTGAACTCATCGGTCAGTTTTATTTTTTTAGCAAGTAAACTATGAACGAGCTCATTAAGGAGTGATTTTATTTCTAGGTTCAACTCTTCAGTTAGTGAACTTAGACATAAAACTCATCAAATAACTCATTAGAGGGTTCAACCCGAAGTTAGTAACATCATCAATGAGTTATACTCTTTAGCAAGTGAACTCGTCACCAAGTGTGCGTATCAGTAAGCATGCTAATGAGTGATTCAGCTGATAAGTTGGAAACTTTGGTGGAGTAGGTTCTTCAGTTTTATAATGGTTTTGGCCTATTCAGTGAGCGATTTAAACTTGTTTGATGAACCATAATAAATTGTGTCGAATAGTTTCTTATATAAAGTGATTACACGATTCATTATAATCTCCGGCTATTGATTATCTCACCATGTTAAATTAAAATAATTAGCCAATTTTCTAGACATCAAATTCCTATCACAATAGTTGTCAAATATTGAAGTAGCATTCCTTGTTATTTAATCCTAACAATTTTTATCTTTTTATTTTAGAAATTCTTCAGATTTAATCCTCACTCTTCAAAACATATATATTCAACAAAAACTTCAACAAGAACGTGTAATCTCACCACTTCTTGTAAAAGCTGCAAATTTCGGTCCATTTTCTGGGTTACATTCTCAACTTGGGTCCAATGGAAAAATGGTTATTTGAGTAAAAATCACTAGTGTACTACCTATATTATTAAGCTAGAGTTTTGCCATTCACATACTGAACACAATATATATCTCTGTGCTATCCATCAACGCTCCTCAGCCCGATGACGACTTCTTTAAGCCAATGAGAACTGCCGCACCAACAATGCCTATAAGGACACTTGCTTTAGCTAGACCCGCCTTACTACCATCTACACAAGTAGAAATCATTTTAGTTTAGAATGCAATGTCGTCGTGTATATCAGAAAAATATGTATATATACTTATATAGAGTAGCTATATATAAAGGAAAGATTAAGTGAAATCTAAGGAAAAGAAAACATTAGAACTTGATGAATTGATGACTTGATTGTTAGATTAAGATAGTATTTTGCAAGCATTTAAAAAACTTGAAACCTGTGACGAGAACCCATTTTGATTCATACCTGTCTTCATCTTCTCAATACTTTCTCCTAGTTCTCCGGCCTTCTTTATACCCCCAAAAATCTATTCAACATAAAAGCCACGAGATCATTAACAATATTATGAATTTTAGTTTTTGAAAGCCTCCGTTACCTCATTCAATTGCGCCCAAGAAAAAATCTTAGTACATGCAACACCGACTGCAAGTCCACCACAAGCAGCAGCCACATGCTTAAGCGATGTTGATTTGCTTCTTGTAGTTTTAGCCTCATCTCGACCTAGAACTAGCTCCACATTCTCCAAAAGGTTCCTTGCCTCCCATGAAGTTTGATCAATCTATGTGAAATTTAGGAATGAATATCAAATTTTTGCACTAAATTTTGTGTATTTATTTTTAGTGGGTGTTTGGGTTAGCTTATTTATCCGGCTTATGAGCTTATGTGATTTTGGAAAAGCCGATAAGCTCATTCTTTGGAGCTTATCACCTTATTGGTCGAGCTGCCTGCTCAGTTGTTAATGCTTATCAAGATGATAATATGTGTTGGTTCTGTAAACTTCCTGTGGCACTTGTAAGCTATGGAAGTGAACAATTAGTCTGAACCTTCTTTTAGTTATTGATATATGAATGAAAATATAAGTCTTTTCATGTTTACAATTTCTTCGGTATTGCTCTTTACTTATTTATTATTATTGATCATGACTTTATTTCCACTTTCTACTCTGATATCTGATTCGTGTTTACAATAGTTCTTTGCGGAATTCTTTAGGCTGATTGTACAATCATAAGCCACAAAAGCCAACAACCACCACAACCCGCAATCTCTCTTTAGGCTCACGTGCTACGTGCATCTGCCTTGTTGGGTTAAGTGGCAGAATGACAAGTTCACTGTACTGCAGATAAGTTTCTTTTAACTCTCCATGCATGAACGTCCCAATTATGTGCTGGCATATTCATGTGAGTCGATCTAAATAATGTTTTTAGGTAGCTGAAAATGAAAAACATGCATTATTATGACAAAAGGAAAGATAATTCGGGGGTAATTTTGCTTCTTTTTAAGACTCATTAAAACTTTTGGTATATGAAAATTTTGAAAAACTCTTTAGAAACTCCTACCTTTGAAAGATGTAGAATGAGTATAGAAAAAACTAGAAAATGATCCATCTAAGATTAATCTATAACGTTGTTTTTGCAAATAAAGTTGGAGTACTTACTATATAATTCCTAGTTTGACACACAAGACATTTTAATTCATAAGGGAGATACTAAGTGCGAAAGTGACACATTACAAGTTTTTGTAATCCTATTTCCTTATCAAATATTAATCCCAAACCGAGCCTCATAATCAATTCCCAGCATATGATTAGAGGTGGCAAAATGAGCCATTCGGGTAATGGGTGGCACGGATCAAAACGGGCTACTAAAAATTTGAGGCCAAACGGGCGGATGTCTGAACAGTCTCGAATCAAACTGAGTCGAGTTAAATACGCCGTTTTGAGAAAAACCAAACAATTATAAAACTTTGATTTTGAAAAAAAGAAACTATCACAATTAACATACATTTTAAAACTTAATGTAATCTAATCTATTATTGAAACAAATCGTTTATGACCGTAACGAGTATTTTTATAAAGCTGTTTGGTAAATGAGTTGGAAGTGAAGGTTATAAATGTAAAATCGCATAAAAATATATCAAATTAAATTCAGATATATTTTCAGGTTTTGTGTGATAGGGTATTTAAGTAATTTGACAATCAATAAGCCCTCATAAGCCATTTTCAATGGGCTTAGGCTTATGAGGGCTTATGGCTTATAAAAGCTTTCATAAACCCCTGTGACGAACAAAACTTATTTAATAAGCTAGCTTCTTTTAAAAGCTTATCTCCCTAACAAAACATTTATATAAAAGCTCATAAAATGAGGTCGGCCTTATAAAAGCCCATAAGGGATCCAAAACTTGTGTTAGGTTTTTTTTACTATTGTACACTTTTTAACATATTCTCTCTTAGTACCACTTTTTCTCAAGCTTGTTCTGAAAAAATGCTTTACCACCACAAGAATTCGTAATTCTTTTAATGGATACACTAGTAATGCGGCACATAGAAAGAAAATAAAAATAAATAAATAAATAAATAAAATAAAAAAGCTTAATGCGATAAACACATATAGTCATGCATGGTAGTAACCTGCATCAGATTCACAACCCATACATTCATGTTAGAGAACCTATCACCTACAGCCTTCAAGGGGAAAAAAAGGTGATGTATTAGATATGTGGTTGTTTAGATAAATAAAAGCAAATTAGTTAATACCTGACGTTGACATTGACGATTTAAGTGTCCTATCACTTTTCTTAAAATATCGTTTTTTCCTATAGATCCTTACGTACAAAAGTCGTTCCAACTGCAAAAAGTAAAATAATAAGAAAGAAGAACCAAAAAAAAAACTATAGCTTATATTTTGTGGGTCTACTATGCAATAATAGCTTTCTACCTCTAGCATACGAGTATCGTTGCACACTTTATTATGTTCCAGTAAAGTTACAGCAATCCGTTCCGCTGACAAGTCATCATCATGATAGCTTACAGTTTTGATGAGATGTTCAACAAGCAAGCTTCGTCTCTTCATATCATCTCCATCAAGATCCTTCATCCAAGGATCTAGTTTTTGTATCACTAAAACGAGTTCTCTTGTATCTTCAGTCTCACTACTTTGACATACAAAAAATATACACCAGGTAAATATCCAAAACATTAGACAAAAAACTCTTATCAAGTTTCTTAATGTATACTTGAACTATACATTCATCTTCTTTTACACCTAGAAATTTCATACAGGCACGGATTTCGCTCCTTGTAGTACTTATATCATTATGAACTAGACGAGACTGTATATATGTTCCCCAATGGTCGCTTAACACCGACCAACATGATGATTTGCAGCCAACACAAAGAAACCAAGGCTTTAATTTCCTTAAACAAGACAGAAGGAGGCGATACGTTTTTAGTAATTCGTTTTTAGTAACTCACAAGACTCTGAATGGCTAACTTTTCCAATTGCCTTGCGGGTGTTATTTAGTCTAATGACTATAAAAGGATAATACTTCTTGTAGAGTGAATGGGCTTCGTTCTGATCTTTTCATAAGAAAACTTGACTTCGTTAAGGTGCAATATAATTGCATCATATATTTGACTAGGGGTGAAGGCGTGCCTGCTAAGTAATAGTCGGGTAAAGTTATCACCTGCACCCACAAGATTCATTTGTACGTGTGTTTGATAGGAACTAACGTAACCTTGAGAGATATCTATAAAAAACCCTAATATATCGATAGCGGAATTCCCTGAGATTTGAAATTAAAGAATTTTCTTTCTTTCTTGAACTAAACGAATTATTGAAGACCTTTTTATAGTGCCGTTATATTCTCTCTTTCTTGAGAGATATATTTCAAAAACCCTAATACAATGATGGCAGAACTCCCTGAGATTAGAAAGACTTATGTTTTCTTTCTTTTTTGAACAAAACGGAATTATTGAAGACATTTTAATAGGCATAATTAATATAGCCGTAATATTGTAACCTTGAGAGATATATTTCAAAGGGGGAATTGCATATATACCCACTGAAACATGAATATTTGCATATTTTCTCAAAATACAAGTTTTTAATGCATAATATACAATGATGTTTAAGCATGTTTTGAGAATATATGCAAATATGCAAGTTTTAGTGGGTATATATGTAATTGCCCTTATATCAAAACCCTAGTATATCTATAGTGAAATTACGTGAGACTACAAAGACTTAAGTTTTCTTTCTTTCTTTTTTTAACTAAATGGAATTTTTAAGACCTTTTTATACGCATAAATTAATTAATATTGCCGTTATATTGTTTTCTTTAACTAGTTATAATACCCGAGCATGCACGAGATTTTTTCTAAAATTTTTTAATGTATTGTTAATTAAAATATAAACATTTTAACGTGTTCTAAATGGTTTTATTTGTTGGATTAAGAGTAAGAAATCATATATGTTTAACTTTTTATGTATTTAAGCCAAATGTCATGTCGTAATATTTTCTAGTTGTATTATAATTGTTATATAAAAAGAAAAAAAAAAAGTCATTTTGGTATTCCAAAGATAATTCTTGAGGTGCATTGGATGTTAGCAATGATCATAATCCAAGTCTGACTGCATTATTGGATGTTAATGGTTAATATATTTTGTCGATCCTTTGTTAATATTAGTTACAACAACTGCTTGGTTTATGAAACTGAGCAAAATAAACTACGAAGTGAATTAGCATACTTGCTTTGGCATAAACTGAGCAAAATGATTTGTTTAATTTCCCTATATAGGCATACAGCTTAAGCTTGAGTTGGTGAGACTCATGGACGGAATTTGAACGTTGTTGGTGGAGAGGCCAACTTGAAATATATTTATTTAAAGGGGCCGATATGCACTATTTTAAAATTTTTGTATTAAAAATGAATAAAATCATATATCTTTTTCCTAATAAAACAAAATCCCTAGTGGGGACTTTTCATTTAAAAAAAATGAAATCATACTTTATTAAGTAATTTTTTTATGATTAATTATTAATTTTAAGGTGTTTTTTTTTTTTTTTTTTTTTTTTTTTTTTTTTTTTTTTTTTTTTAATTATAAAGCCTAAATATTTCCGTATTTGTCAATATATTTTAAATTTTCGTTTTTATTAAATATATGATAGAAACATACAAAATACACATGTACTAAAAAGTTATTTTATCATACTTTAAGGCTGCATAGTAATATCCATTGAAAAAAAGGTAAACCATACTCTTTCACATTTACTTACGAGTATTTCTTTTTTCCCTTGAAAAAAAAAATCCATAACCAAGTATCTTTGAAACAAAACCCTAAATCAACAATCAAAAACCGGAAAAAAAAAAAAAAAAAAAAAAAAAAAAAAAAAAAAAAAAAAACCAAAATCATTCACGATTCGGTACAGCTCATGGTCTCGAGTACCTGTTAACGATTTATTATATGGAATCAATTTTTGTAATTGATTTAAAGGTTTTTGAAATTGATTTCAAAGGTATGAAAGTTTTTTTCTGCAACATTGTATTATTATTTACTTTTTGTTTTGATCATAGGTTGTTATGTTATATAACAACAATTAATCTTCCACTAAAAAATAAAGGATACAAAAGTTGCCTTTTTAAGACAGGCGGGCTTGATATTGTGTTCCATACAGTTTATTTTTTCCGTATTTATTTGATATAGAAATTAAGAAGATGATATTAAAATATGTTAGTTCCCCTCTTTTTGTCTCCAATATGGTTCTACGAAAGGAGAAAGATCACATATAGAGTCTTGCCCCTGTTGTATATGATTGTGCTTGATAACAATAAAAGTCCTACAGTTAGTTGTAATGAACCTTCATGTTACGGTTTTACGCTTTGTGGTTAGTTAGAATTAAACTCGTGAAATACTATTTTATCATAACTGACATTCATATGAAATTTCACCAACAGGCTTGCACAGTAAAGTTGATGCAGTTGGATGTGATCCATCATTGAATAAATTCGCAGACTTTAAATATTTGTTTTGAAGATTTTAAAGACACCACGCAATTCCTGGGACATCACTAGCATCGGTGTAAGCAATGAACACTAATTAACATTAAAATGATATTTGTAACTGATATTCATAGAATGCCTTTATTTTAAATTTATGACTCATTTGACACACAATCTATAATCTGCTTAGGCATATGCATCTATGAGAAGCGAAAAGAGCACATAAAATTGTATCCAAAATTGGACAGAATAGGACACAAAGTGGACAGAAGGTAGTGCTAGATGAGCCAAGATGGACGAGTTAGGTAACAATCAAACGACATAACCGGATTAAAATGGTCATTATAAGAACTACTGAATATTTCGGATGGAAATTGTTCTACTTTACCATTTAGATTTTAGCCAAACTTTTTAACATCATTCTTGTAATGGTCAAGGCATAAGTTTTTTTTTTTTTTTTTTTTTTTTTTTTTTTTAAATCTTTTTTAATATTTTTGGACTTGAATGTAAATTTAATATAAAAAATTACAAACACCTTGATATAATACGAAGTGTTGAGTATGATTCATGAGGATCGCATATAGTGCACATAAGGTTAGTGTAGTGTTGAGTATTATGTCAACCAAAGTATTTATATACTATAGTATTTATATACTATTGCAGTCCACAATGTAATATATATTGTTTTTGTTAATGTTGTTAACAATGTTGGAATCGTATTGGTTAGTTTTCTATCCATTCTTACTCACTTGATACAACTCTAAAACACAATTATAAGCATACCAATCGATATATTTGTGAATGTCTTGGAATTGAACCTATCAATGTATTCAAAGCTCAACTCTAGATTGTGGATCAAATGTATTTTTGCCATTAAAACACGTTAGATTGCTCGACTGTTCAAAACAGTTTATTGACCAAAACATCATATATGAACTTTTACCACGTACGTCAAACATTATTATATTAAGAACCATAATTAAAACAAAAATTAAGCTATTTGTTTTTTAATAAATAAAAATACATTATTGAAAGTTATAGAAAAAACCTCGCGCATGCGCGTGCATTATAACTAGTAAAAGAATATAAAATGTACATAGGATCAAAAAATTTGGATATTGGATGGCCACAACCCCCTTGATCCCTTCTAAGTTACGTCCCTCTGAGACTATATATCGCTTTGCTAATAAGATAATGATATCTATTTGGTCTCATGTTTTATCTTGAGCAAACAACACTGTCTCCTATTTTCATACACGGATTAATAATTTTCATGAACCCATTTTGCATAGTAAATGCTTTGCTAATAGATCGCTTTGTAAATGAACTTCTTGTCGTCGAGGTTTTCTCAATAGAATTTAACTATTCTCCCAATATATATCGAAATCCAACAAACTTGTGTTTCCTAATAAACAAATCTTTTCAGTATTTGAAAATGAGATCGGAGGTAGGGAATGTACACCCATGAACCCCTTGACTCAAATAGTGGTGTTTACTGTTTAGGTAGCTATTGAACTCATCGGTCAGTTTTATTTTTTTTAGCAAGTAAACTATGAACGAGATCATTAAGGAAACCCATGAACCCCTTGACTCATCTTATTTCTAGGTTTAACTCTTCAGTTAGTGAACTTAGACATAAAACTCATCGAATAACTCATTAGAGGGTTCAACCCGAAGTGAGTAACATCATCAACGAGTTATACTCTTTAGCAAGTGTGCGCATCAGTAAGCATGCTAATGAGTGATTCAGCCGATAAGTTGGAAACTTCGGTGGAGTAGGTTCTTCAGTTTTATAACGGTTTTGGCCTATTCAATGAGCGGCTTAAACTTGTTTGATGACCCATAATAAATTGTGTCGAATAGTTTCTTATATAAAGTGATTACACGATTCATTGTAATATCCGGCTATTGATTATCTCACCATGTTACACAAAGTAAACCACCAACAAATCTCCATCGATAAATTAAAATAATTAACCAATTTTCTGGACATCAAATTCCTAACACAATAGTTGTCAATTATTGAAGTAGCATTCCTTGTTATTTAATCCTAACAATTTTTATCTTTTTATTCTAGAAATTCTTCATATCTAATCCTTGCTCTTCAAAACATATATATTCAACAAAAACTTCAACAAGAACGTGTAATCTCACCAATTGTAAAAGCTGCAAATTTCGATCCATTTTCTGGGTTACATTCTCAACTTGGGTCCCAACTTAGAAATGGAAAAATGGTCATTTGAGTAAAAATCACTAGTGTACTACCTATATTATAAAGCTAGAGTTTTGCCATTCACATACTGAACACAATATATATCTCTCTGCTTTCCATCGACGCTCCTCAGCCAGATGACGACTTCTTTAAGCCAATGAGAACTGCCGCACCAACAATGCCTATAAGGACACTTGCTTTAGCTAGACCCGCCTTACTACCATCTACACAAGTAGAAATCATTTAGTTTAGAATGCAATGTCGTCGTGTATATCAGAAAAATATGTATATATAGAGTAGCTTTATATAGAAGAAAGATAACTGAAATCTAAGGAAAAGAAAACATTACAAGTTGATGAATTGATGACTTGATTGTTAGATTAAGATAGTATTTTGCAAGCATTTAAAAAACTTGAAACCTGTGACGAGAACCCATTTTTATTCATACCTGCAGTCATCTTCTCAATACTTTCTCCTAGTTCTCCAGCCTTCTTTATACCCCGAAAAATCTATTCAACATAAAAGCCACGAGATCATTAACAATATTATGAATTTTAGTTTTTGAAAACCTCCCTTACCTCATTCAATTGTGCCCAAGAAAAAATCCTCGTACATGCAACACCGACTGCAAGTCCACCACAAGCAGCAGCCACATGCTTAAGCGATGTTGATTTGCTTCTTGTAGTTTTAGCCTCATCTCGACCTAGAACTAGCTCCACATTCTCCAAAAGGTTCCTTGCCTCCCATGAAGTTTTATCAATCTATGTGAAATTTAGGAATGAATATCAAATTTTTGCACTAAATTTTGTGTACTTATTTTTAGTGGGTGTTTGGGTTAGCTTATTTATCCGGCTTATGAGCTTATTTGATTTTGGAAAAGCCAATAAGCTCATTCTTTGGAGCTTATCACCTTATTGGCTTGAGCCAATATGCTCAACTAGATATAAGCTCTAAATAACGAGCTTATCAGCTTTTTCCATATTCAAATAAGCCCATAAGATGGATAAATGAGCTAATCTAAACACCCCCTAAACCATCATTATCTTACCTTCAAACAATCCTCAAGTGCCTTTTTGGCACCTTTGGCGTCTCCAATTCTGTAGAGACCAATTCCTAACTGGTAATACAACTCACTATTGTTTCCTTCATAGGAGTTGATATTCGCTGCATCAATAAGACCAACCAGTTTAGAAAAAGATTCCACCACTTAGTCTCAAACACAAAAGGCGCCTCGAAGGGAAAAAAAGTCATAGATTATACGAGTAGTTGTTTTAGATATAAAAAGAGTGCATTGTGCATGCAAGAGATGGTATTAAAAAAGTTATGCAATAGCCAAAAATACATAGAATTATATAAACAATAAAAAAACAATTGAGTTTTGCTAACCTCCAATCATCTCAAGAGCCTGATGAACATGGGAATCACGTTCAGAATGAATTGCTGCGTGTATAAACCTCGCGTAATTCTCCTCAGTTTTGCATTCCTCGAGTTCTTTAAGATATTCCTATAATACAATTTGAAATCAAATAAGTCAAGTTGATGTTTCTTCCTGCAATATAATTATATAAAGCACAATTTAGTAACATATTTGTAATTTTTAACCAATTACAATTATTTTTTATTGCCCATTATATCAGTGCAAACATACTTTCATTTGCTTTGTTTATAATAACGCAACAATTTTTAGCTCATGTTGATATCATCAGTAATAAAATCCAACTATTTCCAGACATACTCTCACAAATCTTGTCATGGTTACCTCTAACTAAACTTCCTAGATTAAGTTCTGTTACAAAAGCATTTTGTACCTTAATTGGTGCTACTTATGGCATTAAGTTACATCTGTATCATGCTATATATTGTTACTTCAACGATTTTACATCATCCTGATATTTAGTAAATTGGTCATTAACTTCTAAATCTGAGAAGATTAGACAAGAAAAGTCAACTGAAAACATGCAAAAAGTGGCAAAAATGTAAAAAACCTCATTATTTGTGTTTCTAATAGTATAGTTTTCCAGAGTTTATTTAAAAGGTTACCTATTCCTAAATCTCAATCAAGAAAAAAAAAATCAAAAAAAGTTTGCTGGTCGGCCCAACCCAACCTGTTTCAACATTTAATAAATAAAAATTGACCCATTTTGATCCGTTACCCAACCCCCTCATATTTCCATCTCTAGTTCTCTACTAATGTCCACAGAGTAGAACTCCAATATCACACAAAAACACCTAAGTTCTACAAAATAATAATATTAGCTCGTGATCATGTGTAATCAGGATCGTATTTCCAAATTCTAATGGATCATTCCTGATTCAGCTCTTCTCAATCTAGGTCACTATACTGTGTAAAATTCTGTCCATTGATTTAAGCCATTAGCCATACGTACTTGTAAGCAACATATTCCTAGAAAATGAAATGCAATGGCCATTTAGAAACCAAATTTGCAAATCACTATTCCCAAATCAGATATTGTTTGCAGGTTGATGTAGCAATATACTAGTCGATAAATTCATTACTTTATGCAATTTTACATGCATGCATCCCTATGATTTTCTTAAAGTTAACGGGTGCATTCGGTATAAACCATTTTCACACAGTAGATGGTTTCCATTTTTATAACATTATAAAACATTACAACAACCGATAAAGTGATTAACAAAACTGATCCATCATCAACTACCTTGAAAAAAGGTGTAAAAAAACCTGCATAATTAAACCAATCCAAACAACACAGCAGCCTAAAAAATTATCACACTATGTCCAATTAATAAACATTTTGATTAAAAAACATTTTCTACCCTAATTAATAGTACTTGTGCCATTACTTACATCTGTATCATTCAGTCCATGCTAACACTTATCTTGATTGTATTGTTGGTGTTAAAAAAGAATGCATACGCTGCTGAAATTCTATCTTAAAATACAACAATAAACCTAACTACCATATGACCAGAGCCATCCCATTCATTTACAGCTTCTTTTTAACTTAATCATTTACAACTTACTACGCCATATTTCAAAACTAGAACGGAAGCTACTGCATATAAATGTGAATAATCACACATTATTTCTGCATTCAGTTTAGCATGTAAATAAGAATACTTTAAAAAGTGGTACACTTACCTCAACTTGAGCAGCCTTGCACACAAGATTCAAACCGTGACTAGTCATTGTCCTGTTTCATATCAAAACACAAATTAAGGCAACTTTAGCAATGATGACGAGTCATTTCCTACTATTAGATAATAAAAACACCGACAAGACGACAATATGGCTTATATGCACATATAATTTCCTCCATAATTAAAACAAATGAAGCTAATGCACACGTAATAGATATTGCTATAACATACATACTAACACAATCATAGAGTTAACCTAATCAATCACTAGAAGAGCAACTCAAATAGGTGACTAACAAATCAACTTCATTCAATCAACATACAACGATAACAAAATCGAAGGAAACACAATAATTTGGGGCAAGTCAATCATACAACATATCTTTCAAAATTACCTTCCTATACAAAAAACATATCAATATAATCTTAAATTTAGTCCTAATCAATCACTACAAAAACTACACAAATAAGTGATTAACATATCACAACATATAGTTAGAGAAAATTGAATGACGGCGTGCGGAAACTAACATACAACATCAATTGAAAAAAAGGCTAACGTTGTTGAATAATTATGAACAATTATTTTTGAGTGACTAATTAAAAAAAGGTAACTAGGCAAACTTTAACTCAGTAAAAACATAATAATCAGCCTAGACGAACATGCAACATCAAATGAAATGAAAAATCGCGAGTTATGAAAAGTTTTTTTGACTAGCTAATTACGTATCTGGGCTAACTATAACACAAAAAGTCCGCAATAATAAACCTAACAAGGGTTTAAAATCACAAATGGGAACCTAACATGTATTCATGGGATGAATTGGCGGCAAATTATGGCATGAAAGTTTTTGTCCGATGGAGAACATATAAGGTTTTAGTTTTTTTGACCGGGGCTCCACTAAGGTAGGGGGTGTTTGCTTCGGCTTATATAGCCAGCTTATGGCTTATCTTGTTTTCGGCTTATGTCTCATAAGCTCACTTTTTGTGACTTTTTTTTGAGATTTTCTGGCTTATACAAGCTTATCATGTCATGATAAGTTTATATACTCATAAATTTCAAAATAAGCCACAAAAAAATGAGCTTATGAAACATAAGCCCAAAACCAAATAAGCCATAAGCCCGCTATATAAGCCGAAACAAACACCCCCAAACTAATTTCCACAATTCCATGGACAAGATCAAACATAAAAGTTTGTCATCCGTATGTTGTTACTGATAGCAAATGACACTCTAACACGATCAAGAAGTTATATCTACAGAATGACTCTCGACTTCCGGAGCAGTCGCGTAACAACTAAAACATGGATAATGTTAATGTTTCTACTGTTTTTCATTTCATCAAAATAGGATTTACACAGAGGTGGAAGGCAAACGAGTAACAAGTTGCGCCGCTAACCCTTTTTGGAATTGCAAAACTAATTCTCTTTTGAAAACAACATTTGTGCATTTCATCAAACACGTGGCGAGCGTCCTCTCCATAAACACAAACAAACCTCTAGAATTCAGATGTTAACATACTAAAACGTTAAAGACATTAATCAAATACGAAGAAGCTCATTACAAACTAAACACGCATAGTGATTCAAGAATAATGAGCAAAATGAAGTTAATAAACAGACAATGAGCTTACTGAATGGAATGTTACCTAAGAATCGACTGCAGTTTGTGAAGCTGTTAGGGGGTGTTTGTTTATGGCTTATTTGGTTTTGGCTCGTCACCTTTTGTTGGTTATTTGGAAAAGAGTTAACTACATAAATGGTCCTTGTGGTTTGTTGAAAATCACGGATTCAATTCATTTTTCATTTTTGTATCAGATCCGGTCTGTGTGGTTTTAAAATGTATCAGATTCAGTCCATTTTGACATGAAATGACCAAAATACGCCTACTTAAAAAATAAATAAAATGGTGAAGGTAGGGGTATTGTGGTCATTCGTACCTTATTAGATAAATTGGACTGAATTTGAGACATTTTAAAACCACAGGGATTGGATCTGATAGAAAAATGAAAAATTGACTGAGTTTGTAGTTTCCAACAATCCACAGGGACCATTTATGTAGTTAACTCTTTGAAAAATTTTCCTATTATACTCTCTCTGTCTTAAAATATAAGTCAATTTTGACTTTTTGAATCGAATTTTGACCTTAAATATTTTTGTTTGTATCCACAGCTAAACATCTCGCGATCATAACCGGATTAGGGTTTGATCTTTTATACTCCATTGTTTTATTTGTTTGCACGATTTTAGAGTTGTGAACACTTTGATGTTGATTTGATCTTAATGCATATCTCATGTTTTCCATCTTTGTGTTATAAAATTAATTTAATACTCCCTCCATCTCAGAATTATTGTCAGAAGACAAGAATTATAAAGTTTAATAAAAGTGGGAACACTATAATTCTCAATCACTCAAATAGAATATTCTCTCACTAAATTCTATTTTTCTTACTAAAATTGGAAAGCGGACAATTAATATTGAGACATCCATAAAATGAAATATGGGCAATAAATATGAGACGGAGGGAGTAGTTAGTTGATGGTATAATATTGTGGTTTTCCTAGTTGTACCGAACCGATCCATGTGACGTATGAGACGATTGATGCCAGTATACATATTCCGTGTCTAGAACTAATTATTTTGTCTATGAAGCTCGAGCAACCGCAATCTCTATTAAAACAAATACATAAGATATATTGTGATCAAACCTGAAACTAGAAGTGATCATGTTCTTAATTCATAAGTTTTACAATCTTAATTTCATTGCTTGTTTTAATTCCATTTTCGTAATTTTAATTATTCTAGTTTTTGTTAGTTTTAAGTAGTAGTTAAAATCAATCTCCCTCAATCAAAAGAATTTACTGTTTTTCGTCTAATCAAATAGGAATTATAGTGTTAATCATAAGCTCCTCGTCGATACGATCCTTTATTTGCCCTATTCTGAAGTAGGTTAATTAAGGTTATTTTTTATAGAGTCAACGGCCTCGATCAAATTTTGGCACTGTTGCCGGAGAGTTGTTGCACTTAACGCTTAGTTGTTGTTTGATTAGTTGTTTTATTGTCTTTTAGTTATTCTTAAAACCCAAAAATATTCTATTCTGTGTTTTTAGTTTTTAGGTTTTTTAAATTGTTTAGCTGATAGTGTTCGGGTGGGAAAAGTTGAAAATCACTTATGAATCCAACAAAACGCCATTTTGAAAAAACAGATGCCTGCATGCTTTTTCAAAACGTAATTCACACCCCATGTGGCTATTTTACAGAACTACCCCGGATACTTTCCTTGATATAATTCAGATAGTGTTAAGTTATTTTTGTATGCTGAATTTTGTAAAAAATTATTGTTATAGGTTACTTTTATAAAATTGAATCATATTTAATGTTGGGTTTTTTGGTCATTTTACATATTAAGACATAGATAATCTAGTTAGCCAAACACTTAAAAAATTAATTATTTGATTATTGCGTTATCATACAGCAGAATCAAATTCAAACACTAAATTTCAAAACCATGTTTTGTAACAGCTGTTGATTATCTAATTTCGCGTTTTCAAAGCGCATAATCTATACTACTTTATAATGTATTCAGGACATCTATATTTAGAAGTCTTAAAATGTTTAAGACCAAAAACATTTCTTTAATAGGAAAGATGCATACATATAAAATTAAAAGCCTAGAAATTTAAGTGTCTTTAAAAAGTCTGTGTTGTTACAAGTATAGCTTTTAATGCTTGTAATCTTTTAAGACTTACAAGAAAAGAAGCATAGTTTACACCACTTTAATGCACATAATTTTCAGACTTACAAGACAAGAAGCATAGTGTACACCACTTTAATGCACATTAAAAAAATAATAATAAAAAAACATTAATGTTGTTTAATGTATTCAATTATTTAACTGTTTAATAAATACAATTAATACAGTTATTAAAACACCTCTTACATAATAAATACAAATTATCAAGCATATTGTACAACCAAATTAAACACAATTCCAACATTAAATGTCACTAATACAAATAATAAAGCACATTTTACAAATATTCAAGCCCGAACGAGCAACGGACCAAATGGGCTTGAGCCCGAACGAGCACAGGCTAAACGAAATTCTTGATATCCGTAAAATTTATTGTCAAAAAGAACATAATAAACTAAAATACATTATTTAACAAAAAAATTAATTTTAGGGTACCCGCCGTTGCAACGCGCGGGTACCCTGCTAGTCTTTTTTAAATAAGCAATAACATCCCCTAAGACTCTCATCCTCCCAGTATCTCTAAACGAACTTTTCTCTTGTGAAAAGATGGTACAAATTAAAGAAAACAAAATACAAATAATTCACGATTTCAAATCAGTTGACCGCAACCACTGGCCTAAACTCGACTCCTTCAACAATGATCCCATTAAGGAGCCTATCCTCGATTATATCTAAATGTACCCCCAGTAGCTTACGATTTTCCAAGTCATGTTTTAACAATGGTCTGGTCAACCTGGCCTCCAACCAACCATCATCCCTTTTTTCCACCCAACTCTTTGTTGAGTAGTCCACGTAATGCTTTAACATCCCAGGTCCTCCGTCAATACTGTTTGATGATCCAGTTTCCTCCTTTGGCTTTAGTGTTAGTATAGTAATATCATCGCCGCCCAAGTTGTACTTTGCTTTAAAAAGAGGCCCATCATTCGACTGGCCGTCTTTGAATTTGAACACAAGATAGCATGCATAGTTATAGTGAGGTGAAAACATGTATGACTCAAGTCTGCATGTGACTCTATGATAATGATAACCTCCAAATTTCATCACCCTTTTGAACCTGTTGACATATAATTAATTAGCTGAAATTCTTAGAGCTAATAATGAAACCGTCTTGCAGTACTATACATGATACGAACCTTGATTCAGGTACAGATAGAGTTTCTAGTTTGTTGAAATTAGTTTTCTCCAATACACGTATAGAGGGTAGCATGGTACAAATCCCATGGGCCGATTTGCGCGTTGAAAACCACTGTTAACCGGATAATAAAATCAAAATATATATATTAACTAGAAACACAATTAAAGTATCAAGAAGAATTTAATTCTGCTTTTGTCATGAAATTTACCAGATGACCACGGTGATAAGCAAGGAAACCGTGACAAAAGAGGAGGTAGAGCTCCTTTTTGGTGGTGTAGTTCAAAGGAATGTCCGACATTTTTATATAACTTTGATACTCATCTGGCAACTTCTTCTCCCAATAATCATCTTCATTCTTGTCGTCATGCTGCATCGTTAAGTTAAAAAGTGAAAAATAGATTATGATTACGATCCACAAATAAGAAAATCACACCGTCAATCTTTTCAAACATGATCAACACTTACATCGCTAGTTCCTAGCAGGTGGGTCGTTTCTATTATATTGCGATTAGCTGATCTTTCAGCCTTTAGATATGATCCATCATGAACCACTGGCCTAAACTCGATGCCTTCCACAATAATCCCCATACTACTATTGGGTTCCAGTAATTCTACCTCCAGTGACTCATGATTTTCCAACTGATGTAAAGGTTTTGTCAACCTGACCTCCATCCAACCATCATTCCTTTGTTCCACAAAAGTATGTGATAAGTCCATGTCCTTATTTGGCATCTGAATACTTTTTGATGAGTAAGACGATCCAATACCCTCTTTTGGCCCTGCTACTGGCATATTGACCGAAGTCAAATGGGCAAAGACACTACCTTGAATCGTATTATTGTCCCCTAAATTGAACTTTGATTTATAAAGAGCATCATTGGACAGAACTTGGTTGTCTTCATATTTAAACACAAGATAACATGCATAGGTATAGTGAGGTGAAAACATGAATGACCCAAGTCCACATGAGAAGCGATGCATATAGCGAGTCTCAAGTCTTACCACCTCTTTGAACCTGTTGACATAGATATAGATTAGTTGAAATTCTTAAAAATGAGGAAATAAATTATCTTACAAGATAAAAGGTTCCTATGTGGTTTAGGTATTGAGAACCTTGATTCAGATAGTGATAGAGTTTTGAGATCCTCGTAATGACTTAAGATGTGTGTAGCTGGTAGCATCAAACATATCCCGCTTGTTGATTTGCACAATGAAAACCACTGTTAACAAAATAATAATATCAAATGTTAATTAGAATAATATTAACAAGTATATATATTAGTCATGAAATCTTTGAAAGGCAAAAAATATCTCGTTATAATGTTTTAGCACAAGAAGAAGAAGAAGACGGAATGAATTACCATTTGGCCACTAAAGAAACCCTGACAAAGGCTAAGATAGAGCTCCTTTTTGGTGGTGCAGTCGAAAGGCTTGTCTGACATCTCTATAAAACGTTGGTACTCATCTGGCAACTTTTTCTCCCAATATTCATCATCAACATCATCTATATCCTCTTCTTTCTTTTCATGCTGTGCCATTTAGGTAGAATGCAAAGTAGATTATGATTATGATTAAGATCAAGATATACAGACTTAAGCACACACCCATTTTAGACTTGCAAATAATGTTACTATCAAATCAACTAAACTATATATCAGTAATTAATCTGCTCAAAAAACTTGCCATTTCTACGGGCTCAAATTCAATTCCTTGAATCAAGAGGTCAGACTTGTCAGTCTTTTGAAAAAATGAAAGTTCCTCTAGCACAACGTCGAAAGTTGCAATCAGCCCGTGATTCATGAAATGCCACATTCTAATCTTATACCAATTTTCTGATATCAGTTCTGCATAATGTGTGGAGTATACACTTAGCTCTTCCATTTTCCATTTTATCGTTATAAGTTTTTTGGGAATGAGATCCTCCTCATTCCTTTTCCAGATATATTTGAACACCAAGCTAGCTGCATACATGGTACCGACTGATAACATGCTAACTTTCATACGACATTTAGTGCCTTGGAAGTCTCGGTAATTAGGATACCCAGCTACCAATGAAAACCTGAATATTTATGAATGTTAGTAAACATTCAGGTAACTAGATCGGTAAGAATGCTCTGCTACCTTTGAATTTTTTGAAAGAGTTTCACAAATCACAGATCTTAGACGAATAAATAAAGAATTGAAGATACCTGCTACGTTGGAACAACCATTTCTTACAATCTAGAAATTTTCTTGCTGAGAGCATTACACACTTCTTTCCGTCATCATTTATAGAAAAGAACTGTAATTGATTACAATTTATACTAGCGTTAGATTAAAAACACAAACTTTACATGCCCAGACTATTAGAAGACCATTTCATAAGATACCATTGTAGACAATAAAGCAAAATATGATTTTGTTAGGGTTAATCACCTAAAAATATAACTAACTAGCCATTTTTTGGGGTTGTATGCAGCCAACTAATTTTTTTGCTATTATATACCTAAACTTTTGAATTTCGACCTTTGTATGTATTATGTGACCATTTTACCCCTACGTTTTTTAACCACTATTAATATTGAGGGGTAAAATGGTCATTGTACATAAACAAAATCAAGGGCGGAGCCATAAAATAATTTCTGGGGGCAATTTATGAAAATACCCCTAAAATTTTTTGAGGGGTCAATTTACAAAAATACCCCTAAAATTAAAAAATTACACACAATTTTTTTGGGAGAGGGGCACCTGCCCAGTGCCCTCTCCCAACCTCCTCCCATGAACAAAATACACGAAAGGTCGAAATTCAAAATTTTGGGTATATAATAGCTATAAAAAAAAAGTTGGCTGCACAACACTTGAAAAAATGGCAAGTTTTATTATAAAGGTGATATGATTTCCAGAAGCTTGTTTAAAAAAAAAAAAAAAAAAAAAAAAAAAAAAAAAAAAGTATGCCTTTTCCATTGATAGAATAAAGTAAAGCTGAAAAGAACTCTATACTTCGATGATGATAGAAAAACGCAGTATACATACAAGAGTTTTACCTGGTTGTTTTGGTCAAATAGAAGTCCTTTTCGAAGATGAGTGACGAGTTTCTTTTTACTAGAACAGGTATCACTAGGAATATTGAACATGTTGATTAATACTTCCCAGTCTGTTGGTAGCTTTGTCTCCCAATACTCATCGGAGTCGGAATCTTTTACCACCTGATGCTTCCTTTTCTCTTCCAACTCATGTGCCACCTAAGAAAAATACAAGTTTAAATGCAGGTTAATGTATGTACTCCACTTGCATTAATAAATTAAATCATGTATAAATCTTAGTACCTGGACATTTAGCGTTTCTTCAAGCTCTTTCGCGACAATATCCATGGCAGGTCGTTGTTCTCGATCATCATGCAAGCATCTGTATGCAATTTCTGAGAATTTGGTCACGGAGTATGAGCCCACATAATCCCTTAAACTAGGATCAATAATCTGGACCAAATTGCCCTTGTTATAGTATTCTTTGACTGATTTTCCAGAGAGGATGAAGCCATTATCAGATTCAATGATGCACAACCTTCCACACAGAACTTCGAATAGCACAATGCCAAAAGAATAGACGTCCGATTTTTTGGTCACCACTCCTGAAGTGTAGTATTCTGGTTCACAATACCCGTGTGTCCCACATCCATTTGAAACAATGAGACTCATACCAAAACCCGTTACACTTAACTTGGACAATCCAAGGTCGGATATTTTAGCAACCCAGTTTTCATCTATCAAAATGTTTGAACTTTTTATATCCCTGTGGATAATCGTTCGATGGCCTCCAATATGATTATGAAGGTGATCCAAACCACGAGCTGCATCCGCACAAATTTTGAGTCTTTCTAACCACGTGAGAGTAGTGGAACTACTCTCATCACGATTACGCCACCTTATATATCTATCCAAACTTCCACGCGCTGCATATTCATAGACAATAATTTTCTCCTTTCCCTCGTCACAATAACCGAGAAGAGAGATGAGGTTTGGATGTTGTTGACCAGAGAGCAACTGAATCTCTGTCAAAAACTCCTTTAAGCCTTGTCCGAACTGCTCGTTCAACCTCTTTACAGCAACCGTGGTATCTTTTCCATCGATTGAGAGTACTCCTTTGTATACCCAACCATATCCACCTCTTCCGATACAATTTTTGAACTTTTCGGTGGCTACGTCTATCTTTTCAAATGGTATTTTGAGATGTTCCCAATCTTTCGTTGACATTAAATGTATCTGTTGGTTTACAAGAAATGGCTTATGAATGTAAAGAGAGAAATGGCTTATGATTGTTGGTTAAGTCCATAGATAGACAACGAACTTTTCAGTTTTTCCACATCTAGGTAATGGACTCAGGAATATCCTCTTACCATCATTAGAACTTTTGGATTTGTTTCAAAGTTACCAATTTCCACCTATTTTTTGATGGGTTAGCTGTCTTCTTCCCCTAAAAGACATGATGCCCTCTAATTGTGTGCTTTACACACAATCTCAAATTCAAAACACAAACATCAAAATGAAAGTACGTTTCACATTGGTGCAATTATTTTGCATATGAATGTATAGAAACCCCATATACATCGAAACCCAATTATATTAAATGACCCCTTTATGCTACTACTTTACAAAACTGAACGTCGCCTATTTGATTTTCTCAAAAATCAAAATGAACTTTTAACATATTATCCATTAGATTCATTTCAGGACACCTTTTCAACCGTTCACGTGTCTCTACGCGACCTTGTATGTAGGCGACGAAATTTATTAAAAATGACACTAAAGTACACATGCCTTTAGGCGACTGCTAGGCGACAATGGTCCTAGGCGACATTGACCTCTAGGCAACTCACTCACGCGATACTTTAAGGTTTCGGTAATTATTTCCTTGGATAAATTGTGTTATACGTACGTGTGTTTGTGTGTGTTTTGGGAAAGTGTGGAAGTCAACCATTACACACTAATTGTTTTGTAATGGGTTTTAGTTGTTTATTTTGATAGTTTGGGATAAAGATGTTGGAAAACCGACACAATCGAGGCAAAGCCGGGTCAATATTATACAGGTGGAAATAAAATAATAAGCACATGTGGAAATTATTTAACGAGGTGGAAACATAATCGGTCATATTGCTTATATTTACCGGTTTTAACACATTATAATGATGGTAATGGGATATTCTAAAGTCCGTTACCTAGATGCGGGAAAATTGGAAAGTTCGTTCTCTATATATAGACTTAACCCTATGGCCTATACATTAACCAACCAAAATTTACTGTGCATTACAATTAAGGGTGCGTTTGGTATCCCACTATGGGAATGAATCTATGACTTTGAAAGTCATAGATGTTGTTTGGTTGGTTATGGCCCCACCACAATGGAATGAGGATACCCATTATATGTGGGTTTCCTCATACGAGTATGATGTTGTGGGTATGTGGATACTCATGAAAAGTGATATCTACATACCCATTTTCATTTCACTCTATTCTCAAACCTATACCTATAGTGATTCCATCAAGCGTACCAAACGCACCCTAAGAATATTTTGGTAATCAAAAATGATAAATGGGCCTAATAAATAGGCCTAACCGTGGACGTACTGCATTAATAACTTGTACATTTTATCAAATGTACAAGTTATTAATGTGATAGGTTCACGGTTAGGCCTATTTATTAGGTCCACGTATCTGTTAACCAATAAAGACCATCCGTTAAAAAAACATTAGCCGGTAAAAAAAACATTATTAATTGCATATCTCAAAGTAGATTATTAGAAAACAGAGATCTTTACCAAAATTGACTAGCAAATATTCACCATCATGCAAAAATGAGATAAAATAAGTACGTGTTAATCAAATCTACTAAGATAAATAAATAGGATACATAATAGTAATAAATAATAATAATTAACCACCGAAAGAACCATTTTTACCTGGTAAAAGAAGACGAAACTGAAGCAAAAGTTTTCTAACGTGATAGCAGCAGCAGCAGCATTGGCAAGGATTGGGTTGGAGGGAGGTTTTTTAAGTGAGAGAAACAAGTGGGTTATTGAAATAATGTTAAACCGGATATATTAGACTATGGTATTCATCAAGAGACAAACATGCATGGCGGCTACATAATATAATTCAAACATGGCGGCTACATGCATGTGCCTTCTCTCTTCCGAATCACTTTATGATCCACTTGATGTATATATTAAGTTTTCTTTTAAACAATAAAACTAAAGTTTTATCAATAACTAAAAATAGTAGTACATAACAATACAAATAAAATTAAAAACATTAAAAAACTAATTAAAAACTTAAACTAATAATCTAAATTACATTTCTCTTTTATACTTTGCTTTATCCTCAACATCTTTTGTTGTTGCATTTCGGGTGAAGTGAATGAAGTTGGGATGAGCGCGCTACCATTTTGGTACCGTTTTCGGTGTACCGGATTTTTTTCCGACTTAAATTCGAAATCCTGTTCCCGGAAACTTATCTTAAACCGGTACTAGTATCGGTTCCGGTACAACTGTACTAAAACGGGAGAGAGCCGTCTAACTAGCTTCCAATGGTATTGAAGTGGATCTTTTAAGTTTTAACCCCACTAAAGCTGAAATACAACTTAATGTGTTTGGGTCCTAAATACAAACAAATTTTAGACCATATTAACCTTCGAGTGTTTCATTTTTCTAATACTATTACGGGCTTGTGACATTCTTCAATTTTTGGTTGGTTAAATTATTAACTGAACTTGACTAATTAATGTTTCTTTCGTATGCTTTAGTTTTATCCGAGTTCATGGCTAAAGTCTTACACAATCATAAAGCACATATATTCCCATGAACTTAACAACCATCATGTACCTGGAGTGTACATGTGATATGATGTATTTAAACTACGTGATGTATTTAAGCTACATATACAGTTTGTTAATGTTACAACAAACTAAAAGTCATGAGTTTAAATTTATTTTGATATGTTTGATGAAATATATAAAATAGACAATTTGTTGAACCTCGATATTCTTACTTGAATGCTTGTGAATGTAATGACTTGTTAACCCACTATAACAGCAACAATATTGCAGGTAAAACGAACATTTTTCAACGTATTGAAAAATGCAACCGATAACTAATAAACATAGTCCTATAATATGCCGGTACCGAATTCGGGAATTCTCGATCCCGCACCGAGTTTCTGTGGTACCGTTGTTTTTCTCACCATTTTCGTAGTATCGGTACCTGTAGAGTTATACTTACTTGACAATTTGACAAGTTGTAAATAGTAGAAGGGGTGGATTTGTAACTTTTAAAACTTTCTGTTTGTTAGTTAGTTAGCAGCTTACTTTCTTCTTTAAATACTTTGTAATCACTCATTTCTCAATAATGAAATCAAGTTTCTCTTCCATAATTCATTTTTCTATATGGTATCAGAGCTAATAAACCCCCTAGCTTTGATCATTAATGGTGGAATACAGTTAGTTATCATCTTGATCTAACTTCAATTGTACTGTTTCTTTTCATAGTTCATTGATTCATCACCATTTCTTGTTCGTTAAAGTTAGGGTGATCTTTTCTGTTACAAAACCGTTTCTTGTTCTTGATTTTCTGTTATTCCTCTCTAACAATGGTGGAAACACCTGATCCAAACACTAACAATGCTGTCAATTCAATCAATGATCCTCTACACTTAGCCAGTTCTGATCATCCTGCTATGGTTTTGACTAATATACCATTCAATGGAAGTAATTTCCTTGGTTGGAGTCGTAATGTAAAGATGGCTTTAGGTGCAAAGTTGAAATTGGGATTCATTGATGGTTCTTGTCCAAAACCCCCTGTTACTGATGTGAATGTTCAAAGATGGATTCGATGTGATTATATGGTCACTTGTTGGATCTTGAATTCTATGGTAAATGAGTTGTCTGAAGCCTTTTTGTATGCTCAATCTGCTTGTGAATTGTGGAAGGAAATTGCTGAAAGATATGGACAGAGTAATGGTCCATTAATCTATCAGTTAGAAAGGGAATTGAGCAAGATCACACAAGGTAATCTCACTATTGCTGCTTTCTTTAATAAGTTGAAAAGATGCTGGGATGAGTTACATAATTTGAATGGATTGCCTATGTGTAATTGTGGTAAAATGGCTGAATGTACTTGTGCTGTGTTTGATAAGTTTCTTGAGAGGGATAATCATTTGAAGTTGATTCAGTTCTTGATGAAGTTGAATGATGATTATGAAAATGTTAGAAGTCAGATTTTGTCTATGGATCCACTCCCCAATGTGAATAAGGCCTATTATATTGTGCAACAAATTGAGAAGCAAAAGCAAGTGACTAGTCATGTGTTTGATCCCACTGCTTTCTTTGCAAATACTGGTAACAATAGGCAGAATAGCAATATGAGAAGGGATGTTAGACAATCTAGACCAGATAATAGAAGTGATCAGAGGAAGTTGTGTACTCATTGTGGTCAAGAGGGGCATGTTTTTGATCAGTGCTTTGAAAGAATTGGGTATCCTGATTGGTACAAAGGAAAGAAGACTAAGAAAAATGCTAGAATAGCTGCTCATGTTAATACAGGGTTGGAGGATATGGTTACTGGTGAGACACCATTTGATTTGAGGAGTGAAAATGAAATTGGAATGAGTCAGGGCAATGTGGATCAAAGGCTTGTGGCAGCTGTGTGCAGTGAAATGATGAAGATGTTCAAAGGAAAGACACATATGGAAGATAATGGTTCTGTGAGGAATTATGCTAGTACTTCTGCTCATGCAGGTATTATGTCATGCTTCACAGTTTCTTTTGCCTTATTTTGTCATCCACAAATGAATGTTACTCTAGATTGGATCACTGACACAGGAGCTTCAGATCACATGACTCCTAATTTTAGTCTTTTCATAACAGTCAAGTACTTGACTACTCCAATTCTGGTTCATTTACCTGATGGTAGATCACTTAAGGTGACAATTGTTGGAGAAGTAGCTTTAACACCCTCCTTAATTCTTTCTGATGTCTTCTATGTTCCTGAGTTTCAATTAAACTTACTCTCAGTTGGCAAGTTAATTCAAACCAAAAATTTGTCAGCTCAATTTTTCCCAACTGCATTCATGTTTCAGGACCTTACAACTAAAGAAATTGTTGCAGTAGGAAAGGGTTCAAGATGCTTGTACATTTGCAAGCCAATCACTGATCCAACTGCTTTCTCTGCTAGTATCTCTGAATTCTATGAATCTCACAAACATTTAGTTCCTTTAGTCACTTTGAATAAGACTGCTTACAGTAATGTAGCTAATGCAAAGTCAAATGTTGATATCCACACATTTCATGCTAGACTTGGACACACTTCTGTATCTAAGCTAGTTCATATTCCTGAATGTAAATCTTTTGATGTTTCTGAATTCCATTGTGATAGCTGTATGTTGTCTAAACATCATAGATTACCTTTTCCAAACAGTCATTCTATTGAATCTACCCTGTTTGCTTTATTACATGTGGATTTGTGGGGTCCATATAGACATCCAGCTTTAAATGGGGCTACTTATTTCTTTACCATTGTGGATGATAAAAGTAGAGCTACATGGACTTATCTAGTTCATAGTAAAGATCAGATTCCTGAGTTGTTGGCTACTTACTTCACTTATGTTGAAACTCACTTTAAAGGAAGGCCTAAATTCATCAGATCAGACAATGGTACAGAAATAGTCAACAAAACTTGTTCAACTCTTTTTCAATCTAAGGGCATTATTCATCAAAGATCTATAGCTTATACACCTCAGCAAAATGGTGTGGTAGAAAGGAAGCACAGGCATTTACTTGAAACTGCAAGGGCTATTAGATCACATGCTAGTCTACCAATCAAGTTCTGGGGTGAGTGTATTCTGGCTGCAACCTATTTGATTAATAAGATGCCTATGAAAAAGTTAAGTTGGAAGTCACCTTTTGAAGTTCTGTTTGATAAAGCTCCTAATTTTGAACACTTAAGAGTTATTGGATGTTTATGTTATGCTGCTGTGACTAAACCACACAAGGATAAGTTTGAAAACAGGGGAATTAAATGCATTCTCATAGGATATCCTTCTAACCAAAAAGGGTACAAGTTGTATAATTTGGATACAAAAGAGATCTTTTTAAGCAGAGATGTTCATTTTGAAGAGAAGATTTTTCCTTTTAAAGAACCAAGTATTTATGCATCAGTACCTTATGAGGCTTCTTTTCCTATATATGGTGATTCTACATTTGAAGATGAACCTCTGGTTGTACCTACAACTAATTTGCAACCTAATCCTGAAAACACACCAAGTAATGCTAATATACCTGAGTCTGAGCCAGAACCTCATGTGGAGCCTACACCTATTCCAGTTCCTCCTCAACACAACAATCCTTTGCCATCAAGAAAGTCTTCCAGGACTTCTTCAAGGCCTGCTTGGTTGAAAGATTTTGTGATTTCTAATTCTGTACTGTAATACCCCATAATTTACCCAGTCATTAATTAACGTTAAACACAAATTAAATCCATTTGAACGTTAATAAACCACTTTTAAGAGTTATTTTTATTTTTTTATTTTTTTTTTCTTTTATAACACAACTACGAAATATGTTCGCCTACTTCGAACGAGCTCACACGCGTACCGACGCCGCATTAGTAATGGCTTAAATTTATTAATTATTTTCGGAGTCAATAATAATTTTGTTTTATTTTATTTTTATAAGAACATTCACAAAGATGTATTTCTCGCATTTTTGTCAAACTGGAGTACCGCGATTTCATCCTAGCTCAACGGGACACGGAATATACGAGTCATAAAATAAATAAAACCTATCTACTCATTTAATACCACCCACTGTCGCCTGCTACTCTCTTTTCTTATCTCCCACATTCAAAGTCAAACCAAAAGAAATAAAAGAATGACAAGTCGTTTTCTTTTTCTGCTTTCTTCCTTCCCAACGCATTATCACAAGATAACATTGGAAATGGAGTGATAATGATCTTTGCCAAATCCATCCATCCACAAGATTGCCACCAAGAAAGCTAGTTTAATTTTGTTCCATTCTACTTCCTTTTATACGACTGCTCGATCCACAGGAGACCACACCTCAAATTTGTTTTCAAAAATCAAAAGGATAAGCTGTGGTGGTTTCTTGCTTGGATCGGTGTGGGATCACTTGTATGCAATCTCTTTTGGTTCTCCTTGTCGATTAATCCATATATTGTAAGGATCTTGATATCTTTTCACTCTATGAATTTTATTTTGTTATTGTCATTAAACTTTTGATTCGATCTAGATATATATATTGTTGTTGTTGTTGATTAATCTTGTGTGGCAAATAAAATAAATCACAACTAAATAAAAATCTGATAAAGAACATTAAGTTTGGCTCAAATTCACAACAGTGTTATTTTTACTTAATAGCTAATTATTTTCGGCATAGTAGCTATTTATTGCTTATTGTACAAATCGATTGGATGGCGTTTGCTTTGAGTTTGCGCTTGGGTCGAGAACCCCTCAAGCCAACAGTACTAGCGTTGGGATTACTCATTTTGTACAACCAAAAATTTAGTTCACCACACTAATAACAGATTTCTTGACTACTAGTTTGATTTGCAATTGGGTTGATATTGAGCTGGTATGATTTTGTCGTGTTGTCGAGCCCAACAGTGAGGGTGTGGGGCATTTGCTTGTTTGTCCTTAAAATGTTTACTACAAACTTTAAAAACTCATTTTATAAATTCAAATTTAATGAATTTAGTTTGTAAGGAAACTGAGTAGAAACTAGAAATGGTTTTGAACATAAAGTTGTGTTTGGTTTCTGTTGTGTTCGCAAGGTCGAGATAGGCAAAGAGTCGATGACCAGTAGGGTGCATTTGTTTTTATGTCATCAAATTTACAATACTAACAAAATAGTTTGATCACTTCTAATAAAATGGGTTTGAGTAAAATCGGTGCTTACACTCTTTTTATGAACCCACTGTAGGGTGCGTAAGGTTTTGCTTATTTTAAAAGGGAAAAATGGCTTGTTTTCGTCGGCTTATCTCGCGCCTCATTCACGACTCCCTCGTCTACTCGTTCTCGACATACTTTAAATCTATTAGACATATTTTATACACATATTACAAACTTACTTTATTAACAACGGTTTATTAATTATTGAGACGCTTAGTCACCATGTACAATTAAAACGTGTATACATGGGTCATGCCTAATTTTCTAAAAGCCCTACAGTTATAACTCATTACAAGCTTATTGTTAAATACAAACTCTTTAAACGAAACTATTATATAAAATAGAATTTTTACACACTTTTATTATTAGCTCATATTTAGCTATATGCATAAACAAATATAGACTTCTAAACGACATTCTTATAATCCGACTTCGTTTATAATTTACTTGTGGTTACTCTCCGTACATAGTCTTTAGGTTACTATCAAACCTGAGACCTATTCGTTTTTGCTACTTTTGTTATATTATATACTTATATACTTATACACTTCCAAGAGCCAATACTTGCAAAACCGTTTAAACTTAAATGCTGCCACACAAGCAACAATAACACCACTTTAAAACTTTTAAACTTATCGAGGCTTAAACCGGAAACTGTAAGCTAAACTTGCCATACTAATCTAGGTCGCGTGTCGGTGCCGCTCACTATCACTATTTGACTTTACTCTATTCAGACTGCTATTGCTAAGGTGAGTCATAGCCCCTCTTTTATCTATTTTGAACTCTTTGGGGGAGATACATGCTCGTTTTACTTAAATCTTTTACTCTTTTATCTTAAACACTTTACTCGATTGATGATACACTCTATTTGTTTATTGAAACATATTACCTGCTACAACCCTGAACACAAGTATTTTTCTGTATGCTATCCTGATTCATATTGCCTAAGTTACCGTTTCTGCCAAAAGTCCCTCATATCATGACCCATTAATCACTTGCGAGTGAACGCGAATATAGTGAATAGATCTATTGGAGGTTGACAGCCCATTCGTGCTAGCCGGATAGATAGCTTTCGTGCTAGCCGGATTGATAGTCGAATGCACTTTATTTGAGAACTACTAGGAAACTGGCAAACTCCTATTACCCGAGGGCCCTATTACCTGCATCATAATATTATGTGTAGGCTTCTATCCCATAAGATTTTTATATATTTCTTATGGCAGCATAACGACGTTAAGGTTTGCGTTCATGAGACTTAGAGCAATAATACGGTATTGTAATGATACGATACTGCCACTATTGAAATTATGGGTGCAACAACGTGGCCCACTGTCTATTAAACTTGAAACTTGTGTTCAACCGATTTTTATACAATCACTATTGATTCACTCAACTATTGACCCGGTTAGGGCAAACAACAAACAAACTATGGGTGTATAGCAACATTATCAAACAAATTCGAAACTCTTTCAATCGACTGTTTTACTTATAAACTCTATGAACTCACCAACCTTTGTGTTGACACTTTTTAGCATGTATTTCAGGTTTCCTGAGGTGATAACTTATTCTTGGAGGCGCTTGGTAAATGGCATGGCATGGTCATGGATGACTCTGATAATCATTTGGGACCGCTTAAATACTCTTATGGGCCTATATTTCCGCACTATTTTTGACAGATGTAAACAAAGTACTTTTTGACCATGAAATTCTTCTAATCGATTTGAGGTAAAAAAAACCATTCTTTATACTTTGTGTTATGATATCAATCGTGTAGCACCCCAGTAACATATGCTTCTGCTGGACCTGAATTTTGGGGGTGTTACATGTACATAGTTCAGCAGCTTTTTGTTCTACACAACCAAAGTATCCTTTGTTTGGAAAACAAGATTTCAAACATATACCACCTGAGTTCATAGCTTTTCTGGGTAATGTTTTTGCTCATACAGCACCCACTACTTACAAAGAAGCTGCAAGTAAAAAAGGTTGGGTGGATGCTATGGATTTAGAAATTGAAGCCTTGGAGAAAAATGAAACTTGGGAGGTCACAACTTTACCAAAAGGTCACACAGCTATCACTTCTAAATGGGTGTTTAAGATCAAATATCATCCAGATGGAACTGTGGATAAGTTCAAAGCTAGATTGGTGATTAGAGGCTTTAATCAAAAAGAGGGCCAAGATTATAAGCACACTTTTTCCCCAGTAGCAAAATTGGCAACTGTAAGAGTATTAATAGCATTAGCTACTGCCAAGGAGTGGGATTTGCATCAATTAGATGTTAATAATGCTTTCTTACATGGCTACATTGATGAGGAGATATATATGGTTCCACCTGAAGGGTACAAAAAGGCTGGTCCCAATCAAGTTTGCAAACTAAAAAAGTCACTATATGGTTTAAAGCAAGCTTCTAGACAATGGAATTTAGAGTTGACTAAGTTTTTACTTAGTTTGGGATATATACAGTCAAAACATGACTATTCTTTGTTTGTCAAAAATCACAATGGTCAATTTACTGCTGCACTGGTTTATGTGGATGATATATTGATCACTGGAAATTGTTTTGATGAGATCAAGTTCTTAAAGAATGCTCTTGATCAAAAGTTTACCATCAAGGATCTTGGCTTGGCAAAGTATTTCTTAGGCATTGAATTGTGCAGAACCAATGCAGGAACATATTTAAATCAAAGGAAGTACATACTAGATCTCTTAACTGATGTTGGATTGACAGCTGCAAAACCAAAGGAATTTCCACTTCCAACACAGTTGAAGTTATCTTTGAATAAAGGTACTCCATTGAAGGATCCAGGCTCATATAGAAGGTTGGTTGGTAGGCTCTTGTACTTAACCATGACAAGACCTGATATTTCATATTCAGTTCAACACTTGAGTCAATTTGTATCTGCACCAAAGGATGTTCATATGCAAGCAGCTTTGCATTTACTTAAATATCTTAAAGGAACTGTTTCAAAGGGATTATTTTATCATGTGCAACCACACCTTAAGCTCACTGGTTTTTCAGATGCTGATTGGGCATCTTGCTTAATGACTAGAAGATCTCTCACTGGTTATTGCATTTTCATGGGTCATTCATTGGTATCCTGGAAAACCAAGAAACAAGCAACTGTTTCCAGGTCTTCCACTGAAGCAGAATACAGGAGTATGGCAACAACAACATGTGAACTACTATGGTTGAGCTATCTATTGAAAGATTTGCATATTCCAGTTTCATGTCCTGTTACTCTTTTCTGTGACAATAAGTCAGCTCAGCAGATCGCTGCAAATCCTTGTTATCATGATAGAACAAAGCACTTGGATATAGACTGTCACTTTACAAGAGACAAAGTACAAGATGGTTTCCTTCAAACAGCCTATATTCCAACTCAATCTCAACTAGCAGATGTGATGACCAAGGCTTTAGGCAAAGTTCAACATTCTTTCCTTGTCAACAAGTTGGGACTTGCAGAGCCTCCAACTTGAGGGGGGATGTAGAGTTATACTTACTTGACAATTTGACAAGTTGTAAATAGTAGAAGGGGTGGATTTGTAACTTTTAAAACTTTCTGTTTATTAGTTAGTTAGCAGCTTACTTTCTTCTTTAAATACTTTGTAATCACTCATTTCTCAATAATGAAATCAAGTTTCTCTTCCATAATTCATTTTTCTATAGTACCGTACCGGGTATAAACAATCGGTACTGTTCTGGTACCGTACCGTTTTTTCGGTGCAGCTGCTCATCCCTATAAGGCTATAATGGAGTATTTATAGTGTTAAAGTGGTACCGTTTTTTAATAATAATAAATTTAATAAAACACCCCAAACGGTCATATATGTAATCGTTGGGGTTGGTTTTGTATGCATTTGGATCAGTCACTTTTGAGACCTTTTTCTCCATTTTGTCCCCCAAGGACACGTCCCATGTCGGGTGTTGTAGTGCGACGACGCATCGGTGGTGGACGGCCGACTGACCGTTACACTTACGCTATGTTCTTCAGTTTTTTTAGTAAAGAAAAATAAAGTAAATGGAAGTAAACATTTTCAGTCCAATTTTAGGAGATAACACTTTACTTTACAAATCAACCAAATCACACCATTTTTCACTCTTTTTCTTTTTCTTTCCTCCTTAAATGTTACTCAAGAACATAACTTTTTTTGTTTCTTTTCATTTTATTTCTTAAGTGATACTTGAGAACACAGTGTTAGCCTAAAATATTATTCATCGTAGAATATCAATTTAAAAAATTGAGTCAAACACCACCTAAATAAACAACCCGTAAACCTGCCAAAAGATACACCCAACCGACAACTTACCTTACCTCAAAATCTCATCCCATCACACACACATACACACACACATTTCATCAAACCCCAAAACATCAAAATGTTTGAACTCACCTGCATAAGTACAAAATCACACCAAGACATCAACCTAGAACAAGGAACAACAACATTATCCCCAGGAATCAACCATGGAGAAAACGTGCTTTATTGGGGTTTCATTCATAAAGTTTACGGGATTCTTGCTGCTCAGATGCTTTTGACTATTCTTGTTTCCTTCGCCACTATTTTATATGCTCTGGTTAATGAGATGTTGAGAGGGAATTCTAGGTTGTTGTTTATGGTCTTCTAGCCTTTTATATGTATGATCTATCAAAAGTCTCTTTTAATTATCTCTATCCCATTGTTTACCCAAAATATCATCAGTGTTAAATCTTAAACAAGTGTCATTAATAAATCCAGTTTTGTTTTTACCCTCTAAATCAAGAAGCATAAAGCAACACCACACATTGTAATTTTCAGTTCCTTTGAGTTTTATAGACACACCAGTAAGAGTGGCATAATCATTAGGATGTACATGCAAAAGATGACCCACATAAAGTCTACTTATACGGGTTATATTTTCATCTTCATCATTATTATACATGTACTCATATCCATTACTGTAACACCTCCAAAATTATCGCAGTGAAAGATTGTGTCACTGGGGTATTACTTCATAGCACAAAGTACAATTTACAGAAAATAACTCTAAATGAGACATTTTGAAATAAATTATCATTCGATTTAGGGCATGTTTGGCGCACGAACTTATTAGAGCTTATCATAGCATGAGCTTTTTTTTTTAAGAAAAATAAGCTACCATTAAAAATAAATTTCGTTTGGCTGACATAACTTGAAGGAGCATATAAAAAAATAAGCTACTAAATGGAATGCTAGTTGAAGGTGCATGTAGAAAAAAGCTCTAGCAACATGCTCCAACAACCAACTCCAGCGATCCGCTCCAGCTCCTACTAGTGCCAAACATACCCTTAAAATAATATCAGAGTTAACAAAGAGGTCCCACAAGTTTACAATATGTACAACATAAAAGTTGTAAAGTTTTCGAATGATAATATATGCATCGTCTTTAAAATGTTTTCCGTGCGCCTTCACATGCCAGCTAATTCCTTTTGAATCTGAGATAAACATGCTAAAAAGTCAACACAAAGGTTGAGTGAATTCATAGGTTTGTAAATGATAGTGGACAATAAAGTTCATAGTATAATTGCAATGTGCACAATCACCATGATAGTTACTATTGCTCTAAGCTCATGGCACGAGCGACTGATTGTGTGTGTGTGTATATATATATATATATATATATATATATATATATATATATATATATATATACTCCGTATAGGTACTATGCCATATACATAGAAATTCAAATATAGTGCGTTTGTGAAATCCGTTGTATGATTAACACAAACGGGATTAGTCAACCCCGATAGGCCTATCCACAATATTTGCACTCACTCGCAACAACAAGTGATTAGTGGTCCATGATAAGGAACTTTTGGCATAAACAACTTAGGCATGCAATAATACATTCAGGGCTAGTATTTAGCTTGCAAGTAATTGTCCATAATAAAAACAGTAGCATGTATCTCTTCCAAAGAGTTTATAAAACAGTTAAACAAAAGTTAGGGCTATTAACTCACCTTATAGAATAGCAATAGGTTTCAACGAGATTAGGTGTATAACGAGAAGTCGCGAGCTTTAATGACGACCTAAAAATATAATAGTCGCGTCTTAGATATTATCGAGAAAGTATAAAATAACTTTTATAAAAGTGTTTGTATATTTCTGACATTGTACATTTTTTTTTTAGTTTGCAAAAATATAAAAGGTTAGTTTTTATTAAAAATAATAACAAGCTTTATTAATATGTTATCCTAGGATCAGGTTTATGTCATTTTTCATAATTTACTTATTCCGTAAGTCATTATGCCAAAGTCTTGTTAAATAGGTAATGAGTCTATTTTTTTAAATACTGGGTCTTACCACTTCAATTTTTATATAAACATGGTCAAATGATTCTAGTTAATACTTAATGGTCATGTTTCAGTTTTTAGATATATAGTTATCTCGACTTGATCAATACATTATTTCAATCTTGTAAACTATTTTGACTTAGTTCTTATGTCCTTAGTGAAATATATAAATGTATTATCCATCTTTAGTGGTCTAGTCTTAATTATATCATAACACAAGTCAAATTACAATTTCAAATTCCTAGTTCAATGCAGAAAGTTTGGCAGCTCACTGCAGTCCCACGGAAATGACTATAAGTAGAGTTCTACAACCCCGATTGAGGTGAGGTTTTCGGCTACGTTTAAGTCTAGATGTTACCTACATTTCATAAAACATTTCATAAAACTGGGCCGACTACCAGAAATGAATAGAACTATTAGATTTTCCCATTTGAATTCTATTAGGCAGTTTTTGACATGTTTCATCATTTTGGCTCTCATTTACTCATCGGGATGTGATATGAGGTGCGCCATCCGGCGAAACGACCGTAAGACACATGTCTACAAGCCTATCTAATTGTATACAGTCCATGACTCATTGAGTTATGCAGGCTACTTATTCTTTGGGACTGATTCAGAATTCAGATTTATAAAATCTACCTCGGGCTTGTCCTAACTTATTTTCAAGTTACAAACCTCATGTACAATGTCAAGTACATATAAAATCTTGCATACATCATAAAAATATGATAAAAGTCCAGAGGTGTATTACAACCATATTGAAAATAACAAGAAATAAATAATAAATCTTACAAGGATTAGGATGAAAAGTTACATGTACAACAAGAACAAATCAATCCTAAACCCTTTCTAATCTTCAATCCTTGTCTTGAATCTTTTCTTCTAATCTTTTAGCCAATCTTTCTTAACCCTCTTTAGCCTTGTAAACACCTTATAACTTCAGTCCTAGACACCTTGATCATACCCTTGAGCTAGAAAAAATTATGGCATAAAAGAACTAAGAAAACCCTTGCACCAACTAAGCCTTCAATCTTTATCAATTAAACATAACTAGAAAATAAAGGGTGAATGTGTGTTGTGGTGTGATGGTACGGTAAGAGAGAGGTCAAAGAAAGATGGATTAGTTTTTATTTTTATCAATTTTGCACCAAATGAATGAACTAGTGTAAATGACAAAGGTTTATGTGTAAGATTAGGATAGTATTTGCTCTAACCAAATGACATGTTCTTGTATATGTTTAAACGTGTCATAAAAGGTGCAAGTGGAGAAGTTAGGCCGCGTTTGTTATGATACTTTTTGAATCAAGTAATTTATTCATTCCCATAAAAATTTGTTTGGTACAATTCTTATACAATAAAAGTGGGCCTATGTCAATCAAAATGAATCTAAGCTAATATGGGTGGTTTCATTGATGAAACCCACTTGTGGACCCTATCACATTACACTCACAATTCATATTTCCACTAACAAGTTTAATAATAAAAAATTCTTACACTTCTATATTTTATTTATTCTTTGAAATAAAATAACAAATTGAATAAAATATTATTATTAACTTCCATTCCATTTTCTTTCATACCTAAACCAAATCCGAATCCGATTCTAAACCTTCTTGCAAACCAAACGGACCCTTAGTGTTTATCTTGTATTAATATTGTTAGTATTAGGATATAGAGGGTACAGTTTGATCCCGTTAATTACTAACATTAAGCCCTTAAGTTATGAAACTTAAAATCGGGCAACGCAAAAATATAATACTTACAAAAATGTCAAAACTTATCAATATACTCCAACTAGTTATATTAGATGAGTGATAAGTTTAACTGAGTGTGTATACATTTTTAAAACCTAATAATGTAGGTTGAAGTACGCGTAATATGTAAAGAGCATAACGTTTACGTAAAAATGACAAAATGCCAATAGTTCATATAAAATATGGACATTAGTGAAAATCAGTGTTCTAAAAGGCGCGCCAAGGCGCGAGGCGTGGCCTCGGTGCCACGAAATAGACTAAGGCGTGAAGTCTAGGCGTTGTGTGAAAAGGCGTGGAATAAAGCGCGAAAAGGTGTGCCAAGGCGCGCCTTATCGTATGGCGTGGCGCCATTTTTAGAAGGGGATGATGTGAGCTTAAATTTTGGGCCTAGTAATTTCTAAACATAGTTCAAATTTTCACTTTATTTCTTATGCATATCACTTTTTGTAAGCTCACCTTTTGTAAACTCGATATGCATATAAAATATGATATTATAACATAAATGATAAATATATAAATATTTTTTCGCCGCCTAAGTCACGCCGCAAAAAACGTCATGGCTTCGCCATGGCGCGTAAGGCTTGAGGTGTGGCCTTGCCGCCGCGCCACGCCTCACGCCATTTATAACATTGGTGAAAATAAAGTATATAGAACACTTAGACTGAGCATAGTCTAATGTTGGTTACGAGTTAAGCTCGCGCGATTGAACTTTCTTGATTATACGTAAAAGTATTTACTTTACAAATTTATAGTAATAATAAATAAAAGTAAAGAGCTAATTTAGTACCGTGAAAGTATGAATTGCTACAATTACCATAACCATTTTCCATTTTAAAACAAAAGAAATAAAAAACAAATAGAACAAGATAGAAAGTAGTTCCCAGGTATTCATGCCTGACATATAGGAAATAACAAATAACCACCTCAACACTACTTGCTAGTTTTAATTGGGTAGATTGGCTTAAAAACTCATATCTTATTATCTTGTAATGTTTGTTTTTCTAGCTCCTTGCTAGTTTTTTCTTTATAATATTCGCCGTTCAAAAAAAAACCACCTCAGCACTACTAATAACAAATAATCCACCAATAACAATCCACAACTTCTCAATAGTGACCCAATCTATCCTCCAGCAGTCTAATACAAAAAAATAAAGAGAGAGAGAGAGAGAGAGAGAGAGAGAGAGAGAGAGAGAGTAAGTGAGAGGTGTTACAGAACACACAAAACAGCAATAGTAGTGGAAACCAGATCTACTACACTCTATTGATCCATTTAGTCAAGTGATATAGCAAAATAACCAATTGAATCAATTAACCCAAATCCAAGAACCACCAAACCATAAATTTTCAAAATTAGGCGTTTCTTCCAAAACCATTCCAAGAAGCACCAATAATACCAGATCTATCGATTAAGACCACATAATCGACAATAGAAGCATTTTAAGAGTAAATGCCCTAAAAATACCTAGACCCTAATTTTACAAAAAAAAAAAAAAAAAAAAAAAAAAAAAAAAAAAGGTGTTTTCAAAAATCTTTTAGATCTTAACGATTATATACTAGATCTATTACATAACAATAGTTAATTGATATAAAACAAACTAATTTTAAAAATCCTCAAATTTTAATGAAACCCTTGTTTTCCAAAAATCAATTTAGTAGAGCAATCTGGTTTGATACTGATGCGGGCTGCGGCGTTGTGTCGTGTTGTTGCGGTTTAGCAGTATTAATGCCTATTCAAGTTTTAAATTTATATTTAGCCGACTTATCAATTACACACACACCTAACGAGCAGTGTACCCGGTCAGTATGAATATAATGGTAAGTAGAGTGTCGATCACTAAGAGTGAAATGTATTGTAACACCCCCAATTCATGGATGCAGCGGAATTCAAACTGGGTGTTACTCGACGGCACAATAGTCACAATAATAGAAAACGAACTCTAATTGAGTCGTTTTAAAAGATTTATCATTCAAATTATATAAATATCAGAGATTACAAAATGAGGTCCCAGATGGTTCCATGTTTACAAATTACATTAGATGAGTTTTTGAATGATAATAAAATTTATAGCCCTCTTGAATATCCGTGCCCTTCCTTGCCATCCTTGATCATCATGGACCTGAAATACATGTTTAAGAGATCAACACAAAGGTTGAGTGATATTCATAGAGTTTGTTTAATGGTTGAACACAATATGTTGGTAGTATGAGTTAATTAGACTCATACTCATGGTTGGAAAACAAAATGATGGGCTACGTTATTATATGCCCATAAAACGTATTATACACTAAGCTTATGACACTAAAACGTTAACGTGTACCAATATCAATCGGCGGAGTTATCCCGGTAGGTACTTTGCCGTCATACCCATGTTTCAAATATTAATGCATTTGTTTGAACTTAGTCAACACAAATGGGATTCGTCAATCCCAATAGGCCTATTCACAATATTCGCGCTCGCTATTACTAGTGATTAAATGGTTCATAATAAGGGATCTTGGTTTGGCAAGGATGTTACTTAGTGATAATAAAACAATCAGGCAAGCATACAATTGAAAAGCATTGTGTTCGGTTGAAAAATAATAGCATGTATTCCCCCCAAGGGTTTGTAAAACAATTAAGTAATGGAAAGTTGGGCTATGAACTCACCTTAAGTTATATTGCAAGTAGTGAATGTGATGGTCGAATCGCGAAGGTTTCTACAAGCAACCTATAATATAATGTTGCGACTTAGGATTGGAGTAAAGAATATGAAGAATTGCCTATATATGTCTTGCATTTAGTCCATGATGTAGTACTTAGTATAGTGTAAGTCTTTGAAAAGAAATGGTTTACGAAACATGTATAGTTTATATATCGCTTAGTACCGTTCGGGCCGACATAATTCAGAAGTCATGTAGTAAATGTTCGAGGAGCCAGGACACTTTAATTCGTAAATCCACAACTCATCTCGACGGCTTACTTAATGAACTCCTCACATGAGGCTCCCTACTATTGTAGTATTTGATAAAATATATATATATAAGTTTTGACCCGAAAAGTTATATGTCCAATACTTAAATAAACTTAGGAAAGTTTACTTTTACATGAAGATTGTTATTAGAATGAGTTTTTTAATCTTGTATGACAATTACTTGTAAGATCTCATGGTTCTTTAGATGAAGTAGATCCAAATTGTATGTTTAAGTTATCGCTAACTCTTTAGCTCATGTTTTTGCCTAGGTAAGTTTATATGGTCATTTAATCATGGCCTTGCCGTGACCTTTGGTCATTGTTCCATGGTCTTGAGACTCAACCTTGGCCTTAGCCATGGTTGTGGTCTTGGCTTTAGGTCATTAGACCTCTTGGTTTCAATTAATCATAACTATTACATGGTCATTTGGTCTAAAAATGGGATGTTAAGAATTTGAAGGAAAATCTCACTCGAAAAGCGTTTTCAAGGCTCGAGCTTCTTTGACCCTGAACGAAAACGTCGTTCCGGACAACTTTCGTGTTTTAACTTTTTGATGAATCGGACCAGAAGGGCCTCGAAAAAATACGGATTTTGATCAGAATGCAATTTTGGCAGATTCGGCGTTTTGGTTTTGCTAACTTCTTTTAGCCATAACTTTTGACTCGTGTACTCGTTTTAGGTGGTTCAAATTGCTATGTTTTCCTTTTAAAGTCCTCTATAACAGTAGGTAAGTGTTTCATATCATGGTTATACTATTTTGGTCGTGGTTCTCCATAAAAGTCACTAGTTTTCTTGTTTGTTTAACATAAGTTAATATATGTTTACCATAACTTGTTTTACCAATTTTTATACATCATAAACATAATAACAAGACAATATATAGTATGAATGAAATATAAATAGCATGAAAATGATATTTAGCAAGAAAGTATGTTAGGGTTTGCTTACAACTTTAGGCTTTCTAAAGAAAGGAAGTTAAGAACAAGGATTAGGACTTTGATTGAACTAGGATCTCTAGCTTCCAACTTCTCTAATCTTGACACCAACTTGTGACTACTTGAGAAGGCACTTGAAGTCTCTACAAGACACTTCTTGTGTGGATGGAAGATCACCAAAGGATAGAAGAAACAAGGACTTTGGATCAATCAAAGCTTTACAAGAGCTTTGGAATTGATATGAAACTTGTATTCTTGAATAATACTTGAAGTAGAGAGAAAATTATGAATGTGTTTGTGTTTGTGTTTGTGTTTGTGATGGTATGAACGACCAAAGGGGGAGGGGGAGGGTTATATAGGGCCTTGAGAAGGTGCTAGGAAGGTGACTAACCAAGCTTGTTAGCAAAGCTTTGCAAGGTGTTGCAAGATTAGGCTAAACTTGGAGCCTAAGTTGCAAGGTGTTGAAATCTTGGACAAGCTTATCATCAAACACCAAGTGTCATGGTGACTCTTCCTAAATTCGTTCACCATAATTATTGGATGACTAGATGGTTAAAATTTGGTATTATCTGGTTTATGGAGTCAGTTTTGGTTCCGGTAATCGATGACAGTAAGTATTTAAGTCACAAAACTTAAAATCGGGTATCCTAAAAATATGAAACTAATAAAAATGTTAGAACTTATTAATATAACCTATCTTAGCATATTTAATAAGTGATAAGTTCTATCGGGTTGCTTAAACGCTGTTAAAACTGGAAACGCGGGTCTAAAACGCGTAATTTGCGCAAAACGCTGAACTGGAAAACGTAAAATTCCAAAACTTTTGGAATTGTCATAAAATGAGAGAAATTCATATTTCTATTGTTTATAGTGTTTTATGGACATATCGGGAAGCTGGAATGACGTTTAAACCTAAAAGTAAATCTCGGACACGGTTTCGTGATTTTTGCAGAAATGATCCGACGAGTGTCAAACTCTCGGATTATCATTAAAATAGTTTAACTTACGAGAATACGAAATAAAATTTTTGGGAGTGAATAGTAAAAATTCGGGAATAGAAGTTAACCTGAAAATGTGAATTGTTACATGTATTATCTAGTTAACCTAATCAGAATTTTAATATCCTAAGTTAGTTTTTCAGTCTAATCTAACGAAAGGGGGTTCGGCTTGAAAGACTGGCAGAGATTGGTTTTATTAAATAGTAAATAAACTAATGAGCACGAATCAGTGAATAGCAACTGATTGATGCTAAACCGTCAATCTAAATTGACCAGGTGATGGTCAACAAGGTCAAAGGCCTAGAGTCAATGCTCCGCGGAATATAGTGTTTCCCCGGGTCGTTATGTCCCGACGAGGTGTGAATGGTTATAAAACGGTTTCGTGATCGGGTGAATTTGGACAGAAAGGGGTTTTGAGTTATTTGAACTAAGGAATATACGAAGAAATAGCTTAAACAAGCTATTTGAATAAGACGAGAAACTAGGAAAAACCAGAAATGATTAAAACCTAAAAACGTGTACGTTACGTTTAAATAAAACGTAAACGTACGAAATAAAACGTAAAAACGGAAATCTGAAAACACCCAGGGGGTGAAAATGACTTTTTTACAAACTAAAAGGTAAAAGAAAATTTTTAGAAAATTAAAATAAATTTTAACACTAATTAATTATTTATTATTAATTAATTACTAATTAATACTTAATTATTAATATTTAAACAACTTAAATATAATACAATATTATTTAAATACTAAAAAGGTGAAAATAAAATTCCTAAAATTATAAAATAACTAAAAATAAGTTTTAAAATTAAAAATAAGTATTTTTGTCTTTTTGTGCTTTTTCTATTAATTAATTACTAATTAATTACTAATTATCTAATTAAACTATTTTAAATTAAGAAAATTACTAAATGAACAGTAAAAATTCTAGAAAAATTTATAAAAATGTTTTAACTAAAATACAAGCTAGAAAAAATATAAAAACTAGGTTATACTATATAAAATCTAATTATGCTATTTAATTGATTAATATTAATTAAAACTAATTTAAACTAAAATTAATTAGAAAAACCACTAAAAGACAAAATAAAAATCTGGAAAAATTTATAAAATTATTTTAACCTAAAATAGAATTTCTAAAAATATAAAAATGATATATTACTTAGAAATAAATTAAAAAGAAAAATAGATTGATAAATCCTATTAAATAGAAGCTATCACTATTTTTAAAATTGGTTTTTTGGATTTTTTTTCTTTTTCTAAACTAATAATAAACTAAAAACAATTATTTTTAACAAAGACACTTTTGATTTAACCCAAAGAATAAGCACTTGAAGTGCTTATTATACCCACAGTTGACTTTTGTTGACTGTGGAGTATTTTAAGCTCAAATGGGGAAATGTGGGGTCCACACTGATCAAATTTGGTTTCTCTGAGTATGATGAACAACAATAAGCAAGTAACAACCAACAAATGAGGCCTGAATAAGCCAAAAAGCTCAATTAAGCACTTAGCTTATTTCCACTGATGCAGTTTAAGGGACAAGGTTTATGATCAATTTCAGGTGGGGTCCACTATCCTAGGAGTCAAACAAAGGGTTCAAACTTACTCCCTGGTAGGAGGGGGGTTGAGTGGAACCAAAAACAATGGCTGAGGGTCACTAAGGAGGCCACAAACCACCACAAAAGGTGGTGGTGTGAGGGTGGTCTGCTGAGAACAGGGCAGATGTATGCCCTGCAGGTCACTTTGAGGGGTTGTGGGGCCTACTATAAAAATCCTAAAAATGAAAGAAAGTAAGATTCTTGAAGATGAGGTGGTAGACAACAAGTATGAACAAGTTTCAACTCTTAAAACCTAACACAAAATTCTATTTAATTACTTGAAGTTTTGGAAAATTCTGAAATACAAACCTTTGACTTTTTGCTAAAACTTAGTATTTTGACTTTAATGAAATTTGGTGGCTTCTAATTAACTGATAACATGAATTTAAGCTAGATTAAAACCAAAATAAGTTAAAACTACAAGTTATGGCATAAGGTGATGGCTTATGGTGATCACAACTGTCCACAGTTGACAGTTAAGGGGCAAATGGGTGGAATTTTGACTATGGGTGTATAAAACTTGGATTTCAAAGTTTACTAGACCTAAATATACCTCATGTGGTATAGCTAAAACAAAACAACAACAAAACAACAACCAGAAGATAGCTGGATAGGCTGATCCAAACACCCCCTTAAATTAAATCTGTTTTTGCTTCAAGTGAATATAGAACAAATCCAATCAATCCAAACATACACATGTCATCCTTAAACTAAAACAAGCTGAGATAAACACTAAGCAATCAGAAATGAACACTAATAATAGGCTAAAATGAGCATGTAGTACAAAGTATTATATAAACTAATATTGAGAATTGAAATGAGCAAAAGGGTTCTGACCTGAGGACAATGGTTTAAAGCTTATGAGAACTTATTAACAACCCATTAAAACATGCTCAACACATAATTACCCTTCCTGTATTACCATAAACCCTCATGAACTTTTGTTGACTTTTGTTGACTAGTGGAGTAATGGTGATGAATCAGTTCCTTCAACACAAGTGAGCTCACCACAAGCTATAATTAGCTTGAATGGGCTCATAAACTAGAACCAAGGCCTTTGAAACAGTAATCTTAACCAAGAAAAAAAACTTGCGTTGAAACATTAAGGTGAAATTGTAAACAATGGAATTAAAGAGAACCTTAATCTTAATTTGAATTAAAAAGTGATTACACACTGATAAAAAGAAGTACAAAGCTAAAATTACAATAATTCAAAGCTAATTAAGTCTTAACATTATATTAAAAACTACTTCTAATTACTACTACTACTCTACTTTTTTCACTACTGCTACTACTAATGCCTTTTCTTCTCTCTTTTCTTTTCTTTTATAGTCCCTGGATGGTCCCACACAAATCCCAGCTCATTGATAGACTTTTTGATAACTTTTGCTTCTTTTCCACTTTTGGCGAGAAACTTGGTTTTGGCAGATGGGGTAACTTGGAGCAAATTAGGGAGCATTAAATGGCTTTTGGAGGTTTGTGGTTTGGAAGGGAACATGGAGTGGGTGAGTTGAGGTGGAGGTGAGGAGGGTGGAGTGTGTCAGGGGTGTTGCAGCCAAGTTGGGGGAGAAGATGAGTCAACGAAGGGGTTGACTGGGTTTGAAACTAATACGGGGTATTAGTTTTTTTAGGGGGTGGGCTAAAGTGGTGATGGGCTTGGTGGGCTGTGGGTTAGTGTTTTGGGTAGTAAAAATTATTAAGGGTCCGTTTGATAACAAAACATCACAAGGACCACTTTTGTAATTTTGGAAAACTTGGGGACCAAAAATGGACATTTCCCAAAGTTATCATAAGGGACCATTCATGCATAACTTAAATACCCAAAACCCAATTTTACAATTTTTGTACTTTTCAAAATTCCCGGGGACTAAAATTGACAAGTTGCCAAACTTCGGGGACCAAACATGTAATTTCCACAATATTTTATTCAAAGATCATTTTTGCCACATTTTGATTTTCTAAGGATAAAAAATGACTTTCCTTTCAAAAATATCCCACCAGGGACCAAATCTGTCAATATTTGAAACACCAAAGGGCTAAATATGACATTTTATGATTTCAAAATGACCTTCGGTGATAATTTTCTATATTTTGAATATCCAGGGACTAGTTTTGTAATTTTATGAAAGTTGGGGGACTGAAACTGCCAATTTTGCAAACTTTGTGCGTTTTTCATTTGTTTTTGCTCATTTTGCATCTAAAACATATAAAACACAATTTTGAAATATTTTCAGTATTTTGATGCATTTCTGAGTGTTTTTGTATGTTTTGCAGTTCAGATTAGACCAAAAATGATGAGTGTTTGAGCACTCATCAATCCCCCACACTAAACTATTGCTAGTCCCTAGCAATACTGTTTTGAAAACTTGATGGATTTGAAAAACTCTTTACCAAAAGCCATCACTTCTGGAGTAGCCAGGTGTAAGAACTGTGGCACACCTGATAACCGTGTGATTTTGAGCAAACCACCAGCTGTCAACGGATTTGAGTAGTCTTTACCAAAAGCCGTTTGCTTCTGGACTAGCCAGCTCTTGATGGAATAGTCAACATCTTGGTAAGCTGATTACCAATTATGGATTTTCCACGGCCTTTACCACAAGCCATAATCTTGTGGGCTAGCCAACTCATTTGTTTTCGGGGAGTTGAGGAACCATACAATTTTGGGCAAATTGCCAGCCGTCAACGGATTTGATATGTCTTTACCAAGAGCCGTTTGCTCCTGGACTAGCCAATCCCTTGTGTCGTTTAGACAAGGCGGACTGATTACCACAAAAATTTTGAAGCACCAGTGAAAAATTTTTAAAATTTTTGAAATTTTGGCAAAAACGGGGGTATTATATAGTAAAATGTGATAAAATTCGCTAGAATAGCGAATACCCCCCCACACTTAGCATGAATATTGTCCTCAATATTCAAAATCCCGGCTAGTATGCCGACATTTTGAACGTAAAAGGGCAACATTACAAGCTAAGCGTGGAAAATACCATTTTGTATTTTCACTCTTGTAATCATAGCATGGGGGACTCCCCCACACTTAGGGTGAAAACCCTATAAGCATGCTCTGTTTTTGTTTACCGAGTCGTTAGCGTGACTCGACCCCGAATTCAATTGTCCTTGGGGAAGCATGATGTGGAAGAAACAATCTCAATCGGACTTTCATTCAAAATGTTTGGACAAACATATGAAACACGTGAAAGTTCCACACCGATGAGATAAGTATCCGGCTCAAGATAATGATACATGAAAATGCCGGGATCAAAGATAGTGTCCTCACTCCCGAAGGAGTGAAGAAGAGAAGAAGTCACCTTAAAGGTGAAGAAAAGGAAGAAAATCATGATAAAAAGCATGATTTGATCTTCTTCCTCGAGAGCAGGCTCCGTAGCCTGAGTTTGGATTTCAAAGGGTAAGCTCGTAAACATCCCGGGAGGGTGGGTGGGAATTTGCAAATTCTCAAGATTGAGAGCATCTCCCCCCGGGCTATCAAACTCCGGAGGAGTCATAACATGATGAGTGAGTTCACCGGAGAACTCCTCATGAAGAGAATCTTTCACATGATGTGAATCTGTGAATTCATGTTCCGGAATAGACTCATCACAATCCTCATTCTGAATATCAAAGATTGGATTATTAGAAATCAAGGTGAATTCAGAATCGAATTCAAATAGAGGATTGATGAGAGTGGTATTGAATGTTTCGGGAACAAAGTGATCAATATTCTCTATTGGACTGCTGGGATAAGAAGTGAGTGACGGATCATGATATAGGAGACTTTCAATTTCTCCCAGATCGGCTTGGAAATCGAGGAGACCATCATCACTTTCCAATGAAAGTGGATCGATGTGAGCAAGTTCATCAGCGAACTCCTCAAGAAGATGATCAGCATCAGTTTGTGGAACTGATGCCTCAACATACTCGATGTCTCCATAAGATGTGCAATCATCGCTAAAATCTGAGAAAGTCTCAAATTGATCTTTAGGACACTCAATGGGTGAAGGAATATCACATACATGATCCAAAGTTCCCTGTGACTCTATCGGGATTGGGACAAGGATCTCAACACTAGACTTTATTAATTCGTCCGATTCCTTATTAGGAACAGTGCTAAGATGCTCATCCCCCATGTTCAGAGAGTGAGTGTGAACTTCGGGTGTGATAACAACAGGCTGAGATGGAATCTCAACTGCTGGGATATCCACTAATGAACTTGACGGGTCTTTATAGAATTGAAGGATATCAAGTGTATCCTCATCATCACTGTCATCAGGAATAAAACGGAACAAAGAGCTAGACTTGACTGCTTTTTCTCTTGCAATGGATTCCCTCACAGATTTTTCATATGCATCTTGGGAATTTATTCTAGCAGCCTGCTCTTCAGCAAGCAATTCTTCCATGGATTTTTGATGAGTGTGTCTTTAGGCAAAGTCTTGAACTAAACCCTTAAGCTCATCAACGATTTTCATCATATTTTGCATTTCTGGAAGAAGTGCTTGATTCATATCGTACTGTGGAGGTTGGTCATAACAAGGTGTATCAAAATTGTCACAAGGATATGAATTACCCGTTTGACAATCTGAGCTAAAGTGGGGACCTCCACAGTAATCACAACAGTGAAACTGTTGAGGTTGTGAGTCGTATGTGCTAAAGTCTAAATTGTTATCAGGAAACTGCTCATAGACAAGCGTGTTTCCCGATTGACAATCAGAACTGTAGTGTGAACCACCACAGTACTCACAACAGTAAAACTGCTGAGACTGATGGTGTGGTAACTGATGGAATGAATCAGTCGCGTCATGGTAGGATTAGGGATCTTGGTTATAGACAGACCCGTTTCCTGATTCTACCATGCCACAACTGGGGCAATTGCCACCATTATGAGGATTACCACACCATTGGCAAACCAGAAGGTGTGGGTGAGACATAGAATCAAATGGTTTGGGAGGGGTAGGGATGAAGAATCAAAGATGTGAGAGGGTTAAGGTGAATATTTTTGGGTTTTTGGAAATGCATTTTGTACAAATGAGAAAGAAAATGTTTTTGTGTTTTTTGTGTTCGTTGAAAACTTGATTTAAAAAGTTTTCAGGAACGGTTTTGTTTTGATAATGGGAAAATATGAACAAAGGATGGATAAATGTACAATGGAACGAATTCCAAAGACACTAATCAGAAAAACCGTTTAGATACGCACACAACCTCCCCGGCAGCGGCGCCAAAAATTGATTGATGCTAAACCGTCAATCTAAATTGACCAGGTGATGGTCAACAAGGTCAAAGGCCTAGAGTCAATGCTCCGCGGAATATAGTGTTTCCCCGGGTCGTTATGTCCCGACGAGGTGTGAATGGTTATAAAACGGTTTCGTGATCGGGTGAATTTGGATAGAAAGGGGTTTTGAGTTATTTGAACTAAGGAATATACGAAGAAATAGCTTAAACAAGCTATTTGAATAAGACGAGAAACTAGGAAAAACCAGAAACGATTAAAACCTAAAAACGTGTACGTTACGTTTAAATAAAACGTAAACGTACGAAATAAAACGTAAAAACGGAAATCTGAAAACACCCAGGGGGTGAAAATGACTTTTTTACAAACTAAAAGGTAAAAGAAAATTTTTAGAAAATTAAAATAAATTTTAACACTAATTAATTATTTATTATTAATTAATTACTAATTAATACTTAATTATTAATATTTAAACAACTTAAATATAATACAATATTATTTAAATACTAAAAAGGTGAAAATAAAATTCCTAAAATTATAAAATAACTAAAAATAAGTTTTAAAATTAAAAATAAGTATTTTTGTCTTTTTGTGCTTTTTCTATTAATTAATTACTAATTATCTAATTAAACTATTTTAAATTAAGAAAATTACTAAATAAACAGTAAAAATTCTAGAAAAATTTATAAAAATGTTTTAACTAAAATAAAAGCTAGAAAAAATATAAAAACTAGGTTATACTATATAAAATCTAATTATGCTATTTAATTGATTAATATTAATTAAAACTAATTTAAACTAAAATTAATTAGAAAAACCACTAAAAGACAAAATAAAAATCTGGAAAAATTTATAAAATTATTTTAACCTAAAATAGAATTTCTAAAAATATAAAAATGATATATTACTTAGAAATAAATTAAAAAGAAAAATAGATTGATAAATCCTATTAAATAGAAGCTATCACTATTTTTAAAATTGGTTTTTTGGATTTTTTTCTTTTTCTAAACTAATAATAAACTAAAAACAATTATTTTTAACAAAGACACTTTTGATTTAACCCAAAGAATAAGCACTTGAAGTGCTTATTATACCCACAGTTGACTTTTGTTGACTGTGGAGTATTTTAAGCTCAAATGGGGAAATGTGGGGTCCACACTGATCAAATTTGGTTTCTCTGAGTATGATGAACAACAATAAGCAAGTAACAACCAACAAATGAGGCCTGAATAAGCCAAAAAGCTCAATTAAGCACTTAGCTTATTTCCACTGATGCAGTTTAAGGGACAAGGTTTATGATCAATTTCAGGTGGGGTCCACTATCCTAGGAGTCAAACAAAGGGTTCAAACTTACTCCCTGGTAGGAGGGGGGTTGAGTGGAACCAAAAACAATGGCTGAGGGTCACTAAGGAGGCCACAAACCACCACAAAAGGTGGTGGTGTGAGGGTGGTCTGCTGAGAACAGGGCAGATGTATGCCCTGCAGGTCACTTTGAGGGGTTGTGGGGCCCACTATAAAAATCCTAAAAATGAAAGAAAGTAAGATTCTTGAAGATGAGGTGGTAGACAACAAGTATGAACAAGTTTCAACTCTTAAAACCTAACACAAAATTCTATTTAATTACTTGAAGTTTTGGAAAATTCTGAAATACAAACCTTTGACTTTTTGCTAAAACTTAGTATTTTGACTTTAATGAAATTTGGTGGCTTCTAATTAACTGATAACATGAATTTAAGCTAGATTAAAACCAAAATAAGTTAAAACTACAAGTTATGGCATAAGGTGATGGCTTATGGTGATCATAACTGTCCACAGTTGACAGTTAAGGGGCAAATGGGGAATTTTGACTATGGGTGTATAAAACTTGGATTTCAAAGTTTACTAGACCTAAATATACCTCATGTGGTATAGCTAAAACAAAACAACAACAAAACAACAACCAGAAGATAGCTGGATAGGCTGATCCAAACACCCCCTTAAATTAAATCTGTTTTTGCTTCAAGTGAATATAGAACAAATCCAATCAATCCAAACATACACATGTCATCCTTAAACTAAAACAAGCTGAGATAAACACTAAGCAATCAGAAATGAACACTAATAATAGGCTAAAATGAGCATGTAGTACAAAGTATTATATAAACTAATATTGAGAATTGAAATGAGCAAAAGGGTTCTGACCTGAGGACAATGGTTTAAAGCTTATGAGAACTTATTAACAACCCATTAAAACATGCTCAACACATAATTACCCTTCCTGTATTACCATAAACCCTCATGAACTTTTGTTGACTTTTGTTGACTAGTGGAGTAATGGTGATGAATCAGTTCCTTCAACACAAGTGAGCTCACCACAAGCTATAATTAGCTTGAATGGGCTCATAAACTAGAACCAAGGCCTTTGAAACAGTAATCTTAACCAAGAAAAAAAACTTGCATTGAAACATTAAGGTGAAATTGTAAACAATGGAATTAAAGAGAACCTTAATCTTAATTTGAATTAAAAAGTGATTACACACTGATAAAAAGAAGTACAAAGCTAAAATTACAATAATTCAAAGCTAATTAAGTCTTAACATTATATTAAAAACTACTTCTAATTACTACTACTACTCTACTTTTTTCACTACTGCTACTACTAATGCCTTTTCTTCTCTCTTTTCTTTTCTTTTATAGTCCCTGGATGGTCCCACACAAATCCCAGCTCATTGATAGACTTTTTGATAACTTTTGCTTCTTTTCCACTTTTGGCGGGAAACTTGGTTTTGGCAGATGGGGTAACTTGGAGCAAATTAGGGAGCATTAAATGGCTTTTGGAGGTTTGTGGTTTGGAAGGGAACATGGAGTGGGTGAGTTGAGGTGGAGGTGAGGAGGGTGGAGTGTGTCAGGGGTGTTGCAGCCAAGTTGGGGGAGAAGATGAGTCAACGAAGGGGTTGACTGGGTTTGAAACTAATATGGGGTATTAGTTTTTTTAGGGGGTGGGCTAAAGTGGTGATGGGCTTGGTGGGCTGTGGGTTAGTGTTTTGGGTAGTAAAAATTATTAAGGGTCCGTTTGATAACAAAACATCACAAGGACCACTTTTGTAATTTTGGAAAACTTGGGGACCAAAAATGGACATTTCCCAAAGTTATCATAAGGGACCATTCATGCATAACTTAAATACCCAAAACCCAATTTTACAATTTTTGTACTTTTCAAAATTCCCAGGGACTAAAATTGACAAGTTGCCAAACTTCGGGGACCAAACATGTAATTTCCACAATATTTTATTCAATGATCATTTTTGCCACATTTTGATTTTCTAAGGATAAAAAATGACTTTCCTTTCAAAAATATCCCACCAGGGACCAAATCTGTCAATATTTGAAACTCTAGGGACCAAAAGTGTAAATTTCCAAAACTTTCCAATTTTTCACCAAAAGGCTAAATATGACATTTTATGATTTCAAAATGACCTTCGGTGATAATTTTCTATATTTTGAATATCCAGGGACTAGTTTTGTAATTTTATGAAAGTTGGGGGACTGAAACTGCCAATTTTGCAAACTTTGTGCGTTTTTCATTTGTTTTTGCTCATTTTGCATCTAAAACATATAAAACACAATTTTGAAATATTTTCAGTATTTTGATGCATTTCTGAGTGTTTTTGTATGTTTTGCAGTTCAGATTAGACCAAAAATGATGAGTGTTTGAGCACTCATCAGCAACACGTACATAGATAGATAATAGAAGAAGAAGAAGGCATGTCCTGATAGTTTTATATGATGAGTATCGTAATATAATCTGTCTCGTTGGATCCTAAATATAGCCGAGTAAACTCTTAATGATTACTTATGTCTATCCTACCTTCTAGACGCTAGATAAGTAGGCGAGGAACAGGTATGGTAGCCCGCAGGCTCAGCTAGACACAGAGGTTATCAATGCGCATATATACAAGTCACCAAAAACATCATCATATAAACTTTAATTGATGGGAAAACAATTTTAAGAGGAGCAGTATGGTGGCCACAAGCCCATCAATCCTGATGAATTAAAACGTACTAATACAATAAAATAAAACTACTTAATGAATTAAATACATGCATGACCTTCTTACAGCTCTAATATCTTCGTTTGGGGTGTGTCTTGTGATGCTTCTTCGACTGAATTCGTCTCATTCGGGTTTTGTTGCACATGAAATTCATATATGTCTTGAGGTATTTATAGTTTCTGTCTAAGGGCACGATGCGGCGCATCGAGTAAGTAGATGTGGCGCATTGACTTAACTTCTCGTGGGGTCCAAGATTAATATATTATGGAATATTCTTACACCGTCTTCAAATGCGGCGTATCTTGATCTTGTATACGGCGCATGTCCTTCAGTGTCTTGGATAATATATTATGTAATATATTAATCTTGGACCCCACGCGAAGTTAGGTGTGGGGGCACGTGATGCGTGGGAATCGCAACAGGTTTTACCTCTCGAGGGATCTCGAGAAGCTTACAACCCCCATCAGGCAGTGTACCTGATCGTTGTAGTATAGTATAGTGACAAGTACCGGGGAATTGATCATTTAACTCAGGAATAGTGTCGCTAGGATTAGAAAGCCTAAAAACTAGGTCTAGAGGTGAGGGATGATTTTTTTGTATTTTTTTTATATTTTATGAAAAGCAAGTAAAAATCTCGGGTTTCAGAGGAGTGGGCGGAATTAGTTGCTAGTCAACTAACCCAATAACTAAAGATGCAATCAAAATAAAATAACAAAAATGAAAATAAAAGTAATTAAACTGGTGGTGTGAACAATAAATGGGAAAAATGTGTTTACTTAGATTTCATTATTCCCTAGATATCTTTTACAGGTTGATAGTTTGTTACAGTTGCGTGGATGACGGGTTATATTCCTTAATACCAATCGTGAGGTGGCATACGTACTTCCCCAACTCTATAAGCTCCTACTTCACTCCTATGTCGAGCCTACAAGAAGCTCCTAACATGGGATCACTAGAATTCGCTCATGCATTAAATACGACCATAAAAACCTTAGTACGCATTGGTTCATGTTTCTTAAGACGATCAAGCAAGTTACACTATGGAAGTCTGCCAGTTTTCTTAAGCCTAACATCGAAATCATTCATCCGTAACAAATATAAACAAGCAATCAACCCATAATCAATATCTAGGTTTCACTACATCTAAGCAAACACACAAGAGATCTAGCCTAGCATGTTAAAATCAAGACAAGTGTAAGATATATTCAAACAACACATAGACATATTGAATGAATTGAAAGGATACTTACCTTAATTGAACATGAAAGGTTTCAAGGGGTGAAAACCCTTGAAAATACAGATAAAATTGTGCTAGGGTTTATTCAAGTCGTCCCTAATATTGTCCTCTCTTAATGAATGAAAATTACAAAACTATATATATATATTTTCTAAGGTGACGGCGTCAAGAAGAAAATTCTGATGCCATCAACCCGCCGCCCATAATAAAATCGAATTGCCTAGATCCAGATCTGACGCCGTCAAGAGCATTTCTCCTCTTGGCCGTCACTGGTTATGGGGCCATGACGGCCTATGGTGACGCCGTCATGCCCTAGTGCAAAAACATTCTGGACCGTCATGGACTCCATCCTCTTCACCTCTTCTTTTTCCTCTTGACGCCGTCATTAAGAAACTTGTGACGCCGTCAGGTACTGTTCCCAGCAAGGAAAATTAAGACTTTGCCGTTTTCTTCACTTTTATGCTCCAAAAACGTCCAAAATGCTTCCTTTTCCAGAATTCACTCCAAAAGTACCTAAAATCACAAAAGGAAGGATTTAGGGCAATATTTGATCAAATAAATTCAAATTCCGGCTTAAATGACCCCCTAAAAACGGATCATTTTTCGCCTCATCATATACCCTTACAATTGAGATTTGCTTGTCCTCAAGCAAATGCGCTTTTATTCTAATCAAAATACAAGTTAGGGTCATTTAATACTAATATAAAAGTAATTACAACAAATAATCGTTCAATTAAAGACCAAAGACAAGCACGGAGGTCATACACTAGCACCTCACAAATAGTGTTTAGATACTCACATCTCTCGGGTGTAATAAAGTATATATCACAATATGGAAATGGAAAATATCTCTCACTAGCTGTCATAGCAAAATAGATTACCATAGGCTTGGGAAAGGATCAAACCTCCACCACATCGCGTAAGCACCTAGGATAAACTATCAAAGAGGTCTTTTAAAGGGTTATAATGTTAGGTGTAGGGATATGGAATACACGGTTTTGTTGGATATAGGCAATCTTTACTGGTGGCGAATTAATCATCTTGGCTAATTATATGTACAATATGGCGTCGCTAAGCCAAGACTTGACTCGACTTAAGCTAACAAATGAAAAATAACTAAAACATAAAATAAACATAGAATGAAACGGGATGGTAGTCCGTATGTTTTTTTCTTTTTCTATTTTTTTTCGATTTTTTTTTTTTTTTTTTTTTTTTTTTTTTTTTTTTGCATACACTTTTACTCTACCATCCAAAATAATACATCATAGGGAATGAACATTCCCCTTACACTTAAATTTTTACATACTTTACAATAAACTAATCTAATTACTCGAATTAAGATAATCAAAACACTTGGAGTACTTTTAATATTAACGCACATATGAGGGTAATAATACGATGTTCTTCCCCATTACTCCATAACATTAGTACTTTACCCATGAGTCCCAATCGTCCCAAAACAATATGTACAAGGATATGACTCGACTTAGCAACCATGTAATCAATTAGATAATTAACTAAGGGTTTAAACAAATAACAATAATGCACTAAAGATGAGTGCATACACGGAAGGCTAAGGCGATTTGGGTGTACATTTAAGTGGGGTGTAACAAATTTTTCCTTTAAGTAAGATGCTTAAAGTTAGAAACGAAAAGATAGGCTCGGAGGGGTGTACTAGGGGTTTCGTGTACTAAAAATGAGTACAACGCTAAGGTGTGGGAAAAATTAGTTGAGTTAACTAGCCAAGTAATATGACTTAAATGGTCAAGTAATTATGATACTGGTTTAACACAAGGGTGATCCTAACGCCTCTTATCATGTAGTAAATCCTACTACACGAATGTAGTCTCACTAGCGGTCTCGGGATGCATCACTAACGCAAGTTCTAGAATCTAAATGCTACCGGTACACTGATAAGCACTAATAGTAAATGTTTTTCCTATCAAATCTAAAGGCGAACCTCACATATTTGGGTGGAAAAATTTTCTGAATAGTACAGTTTTGTGCTAGTCATACGATCTCCTATCTATGAGACGCTTGCTAAGGCTAAAGTTTCACTCCTAAATGTTGTAAAAAAATTTAAATTTGGCGCTAAAATTACACTAACAAGTATTTCTCTTAGTTTTATTACACATCTACCAGCAAACATACAAACTCAAGTGAAAGTGTATCATATAAGGTATCATCATTTACCCTCCCCTTACACTTAGGATGAACATTGTCCCCAATGTTCAATTAAAGAATGTAAAAGTGAAATAGGTAAAAGAATGAAATCAAATACTCCCCTGATTCGTTTAGTGTGGATAGTGCGGTAACAAGGTTAGATCTTCCTCCAAGAAAATGAACAATCAAAGCTTCCCTTCCAAAAATATAAATCATCTTCTTGTCATACATAACCTGTTAAACCTGAGAAAACAAACAAGGCAACCTCGCGTAAAATCGGCGGCAATCTATATATACTAACAAATTCTAGAAAACAATGTAAGATATAATGCTTGTGGAATGAATGTTTGCAGATTTCCTGGAGTTTATAAAACTAAAGATTCAACAAAAACTTTAAGACTCCGTTAGAAAAACAAAACTAGCAAAATTTCCAGATTTTTAAACATGACGCCGTCAGGAATTTCTTCCTGACGTCGTCAGAAGTGACCTGCAGAAATCTTTACGTTAAGTTTCCAGAAAATTTTTGAAAAACTTATGTCCTACTTCCTGGAAAATCCTGCAAAACATCATTATGACTCGATACAAGCATTTGACTCTAACAAATACGAATATACATGTCCATTTAATATTGTGGAGAATCATGATCAATTTTGTATCTTAAAAACATATTTGGGGTTTCCCCTTACACTTATCTTTTGCGAAATACCTTTGGATTAAGTTAAGACTAAGCCAAACGACAAAATAAAGTATTTTCACCATTTTAGTATGAAACATGATCTATCAACAATAAAAATAAAGCATGCATACGGAAACAAATAACAATCAAACAAAATAAAAATCACACAAAGCATGGGTTGCCTCCCAAGAAGCGTTTTTCTTTATTTACGAGTCTTGTAGCTAGACTCAAGGTCATGGGCTATTACGTGACCTCGTCCTTGGTCTCATCCACCGATTGTAAATGTTCTTTATAGAGACCAAACACCTTCTGCTTAATTGCTCCTATGATTCTATTGGCAAATTCCATATCAACTCTATATTTTGGTCCTAGAGTTAAGCAATCCTTATAGAAAAGACTCTTCTTCTCCCACACATAGTCCATGCCCTTTTTCTTATCCTCTTCATTGATGTCCTCGAAAGCACCAATGTTATCCATGTCAAATCGGGGCACAAAACAAAATTCTTTCATTCTATTAGGCATCCTATAAGTGATCCTATCGGTGTCACTAGCAAATTGGATTGTCCCTTCTATCTCATCATATTCTAACTTGGACTCTTCCACAAATGGTTTACCAAACACAACATGGGATAAGCGATAATCAATAATACTAGCTAAGTCTTCAACAACCATAAAGTCAGTGATATAAGTAAAGTTTCCAACAAAGACATGAAGACCTTTAATTCTCCCGACAAAGTTACAAACTCCACCGGGGTATTTGGGATCTCTTCTAGGTCCAAGTCTTGTTTTCACAATATCATTATAGACACTTGAGGACATAATGTTGATTGGGGATTTAAAATCAATGTAAGCATTGTCAATGTGTTTATACCCAATCATACATGGTATCTTAGCGTTCTTAGGATCGCCTCTCTTTATCTTAGGTTCGATTCTAGTGAAAGGAGGGTGAGGATTATCGATAAGATTATTATAGTACGCAATCTCCTCCTTGGTGGGGTATAGATTAAAATAGTCATCTAGCTTTGGATCAATCTCCCCTTCTTCAAGTTCATCAACAACATCCTCAAAATCTTTAGTTCCTAGGTCCTTATTTGAATACAAGGCGGTCGCTAGGTCATTAAATGCATGGTCGAGCTAAACATTAATCAACCTATTAAGCTCCTTAAGTTCCCTAATCTCGCTCTCAATTCGTTCACGTAACAAAGCCACTTCTCTGGGGGAAAGGGGTGGATTCGCGTTTTCCAAAATGGTCCACGGAATAGTCAATGAATTTATTTTACTAACAAAGGCACGAAGAAATAAGATAGACTAAAGAAAACCTAAAAATAAAAATAAAATCTTACTAGAAAGGAATCTAGAAAGTAGACCTAGTAAAAAGAAATCATAACCTAGACAATAACTATTTCCCCGGCAAAGGCGCCAAAAACTTGATGCGTGGGAATCGCAACAGGTTTTACCTCTCGAGGGATCTCGAGAAGCTTACAACCCCCACCAGGCAGTGTACCTGATCATTGTAGTATAGTATAGTGACAAGTACCGGGGGATTGATCATTCAACTCAGAAATAGTGTCGCTAGGATTAGAAAGCCTAAAAACTAGGTATAGAGGTGAGGGATGATTCTTTTTGTATATTTTTTTTTATATTTTATGAAAAGCAAGTAAAAATCTAGGGTTTTAGAGGAGTGGGCGGAATTAGTTGCTAATCAACTAACCCAATAATTAAAGATGCAATCAAAATAAAATAACAAAAATGAAAATAAAACTAATTAAACTGGTGGTGTGAACAATAAATGGGAAAAATGTGTTTACTTAGATTTCATTACTCCCTAGATATCTTTTACAGGTTGATAGTTTGTTACAGATGCGTGGATAACGGGTTATATTCCTTAATACCAATCGTGGGGTGGCGTACGTACTTCCCCAACTCTATAAGCTCCTACTTCACTCCTATGTCGAGCCTGCAAGAAGCTCCTAACATGGGATCACTAGAATTCGCTCATGCATTAAATACGACCATAAAAACCTTAGTACGCATTGGTTCATGTTTCTTAAGACGTTCAAGCAAGTTACACTATGGAAGTCTGCCAGTTTTCTTAAGCCTAACATCGAAATCATTCATTCGTAACAACTATAAACAAGCAATCAACCCATAATCAACATCTAGGTTTCACTACATCTAAGCAAACACACAAGAGATCTAGCCTAGCATGTTAAAATCAAGACAAGCGTAAGATATATTCAAACAACACATAGACATATTGAATGAATTGAAAGGATACTTATCTTAATTGAACATGAAAGGTTTCAAGGGGTGAAAACCCTTGAAAATACAGATAAAATCGTGCTAGGGTTTATTCAAGTCGTCCCTAATATTGTCCTCTCTTAATGAATGAAAATTACAAAACTATATATAGATTTTCTAAGGTGACGGCGTCAAGAAGAAAATTCTGACGCCGTCAACCCGCCGCCCATAATAAAATCGAATTGCCTAGATCCAGATCTGACGCCGTCAAGAGCATTTCTCCTCTTGGCCGTCACTTGTTATGGGGCCATGACGGCCTATGGTGACGCCGTCATGCCCTAGTGCAAAAACATTCTGGACCGTCATGGACTCCATCCTCTTCACCTCTTGTTTTTCCTCTTGACGCCGTCAGGTACTGTTCCCAGCAAGGAAAATTAAGACTTTGCCGTTTTCTTCACTTTTATGCTAAAAAAATGTCCAAAATGCTTCCTTTTTCCAGAATTCACTTCAAAAGTACCTAAAATAACAAAAGGAACGATTTAGGGCAATATTTGATCAAATAAATTCAAATTCCGGCTTAAATGACCCCCTAAAAACGGATCATTTTTCGCCTCATCAGCACGATTAATATATTATGGAATATTCGCGTGGGGGCACGATGCGGCGCATCGAGTAAGTAGATGCGGCTCATTGACTTAACTTCGCGTGGGGTCCAAGATTAATATATTATGATATATTCAAGATTAAAACTAACCCCCTTCAATTTACTCTATAATGGTTGATTACCCACTACGGGGTAATCAATCCCTTTGCACTCATTAACCAAACACAAAATAATGAGTGAGGTGGGCCCTTTTGAATGCCTTACCTATTCTCCACCCCCTTAACCGCCCCTTCTCCCCCCATCAAGCACCCCCTTAGTTCTATTACAACCAAATCGAAAAATACTAAATGAACTAGATGATCAATATGATCAGTTAGGGTTTTGTATGTGAGAGAGGGAGTGTGAATATTGAGAGAGAGTTATATCTTTGAGAGAAAAAAAATGAGATATCAAGAATGACTGTATAAGGCATACACAAATGTAGGGGAGATGTCCGGTTTTGCAAAATGTATACTGATATGTTGTTGTCTTTTTCTAGTAGTGGTGGGCCATGATTTAATCCCCACCTTTAATTTATATTTAAAAACTTATTTTATTACAATAAATTTAATTACTCTCTTTTTATATATATTTAAAATTATTATAATATAATATTTTTATTACTTTCTCTCTTCTAATCAAAACTAAATCCAAATCCTAATCTACAACTTTACATTCAAATCCAAATCATAATCTAAACCTATCTACAAACCCTATCTACAAACCCGACGGCAACTAAAGATACCACCCAACCGACACCTCACCTCACCTCAAAATCTCATCCCATCCCATCCCATCACACACACATTCATCAAACCCAAAAAAAAAAAATGTTTGAATTCACCCGCATAAACACCAAATCAGACCATGAAGAAGACATCGACCTAGAACAAGGAACAACAACAACACTATACCCAGGAATCAGCCATGGGGAAAACATCCTTCGTTGGGGTTTCATCCGTAAAGTTTACGGGATTCTTGCTGCCCAGATGGTCTTGACCACTCTTGTTTCTTTTGCCACTGTTTTATATGCTCCGCTTAATGAGATGCTACGAGGGAATTCTGGGTTGTTGTTGTTTATGATCTTCTTGCCATTCTTATGTATGATCTATCAAACCCTTTTAAAATCATGTAGTGTTATGTTTAATTTTGTGTATGTGATGTCGATCTGTGTAATTGTTATGGATCTGTAGTTATAGTTGACCTTGGGATATGGAATGTGTCAATAGGGGTGGCAATCGAGTCGTGTTCGGGTTGACCTAGTCGGGTTTGCGGGTCGGCGGTTGGTCCTATTTATTAATAGTGTCAAGAAACTCAGCCCTATCCCAAACTTGCATAACACGTGTAAACCGTTTGTGAGTTGTTTTACCTGTTTAAGTAAATAGGTCAAGCGGTGAAGAAGGTTAGGCTGGTGGTTTGTCGATTCAACTAATTGAAACATATGAATAACTATACAAGAATTTCAATAATATCCAAGTTATAATCGTTTTTTAATGTCATATTAAGCACATAACTAAATACCTTTAAATCCAAATCCCACAATAAAATGAGGTTATGTATTTTGTTTTTTTATATGTTTACATACTTAAACGGGTTCGCGGGTTGACCTGATTAATACTTGCTCAACTTAAACACGACCCGTTTATTAAATGGGTTAGATGGGTTAGTTGTTATGTTTGATTATATGTTTTTTTGTTAATTGTTATGTTTTATGTGTGGATCTGGTTTTTGTGGTATGGCGTGTAGTTAGAATTTGGCTTAAGCATATTGACCCCTGACCCGTGGACCAAAACCGACCGAAGCGATCCGAATGGAGCCTGAACAAGTCTGGTCAACGGTTCCTTGATTTTCTTTTCTTTGGTCCGGTGACATCTTATAACTTGTTCAAAACGGTTCCAAACCCGAGAAAACTGAACCTGTCTTTACAGTTCATAGTTTTGGGCCGAGCACGCCACTAGTTAGAAATGAGTTATGAAATGGATTGAGTTGATAATTAGTGGTTATGTGCTATAGTGGAAGAGATGAAGATGGTACATTATATGTTTTTTGATGTGTGATTGATTGTTTGTAGATGTTTCAAAGATAGAACTCGAACGAGGTTGATCAGTTATCATTTATGTACTTTAGTGTAAGAAATGAAGATGAAAAAGATATATGATTTCATATGCGACTGATTGTTTGTAGCTTTGATGTTAGTTGGTGCTGAGCATAGGACATATATAGTTCTCTGACTGTCTGACGTCACTCTATTGTGTGATGGCAATCTTAATTGCTAATGACTTTGTAGTGTATGAGCTTATGCAACACATACCATCATGGCTTTCACATGTCCTGTAATGCCTTATTTGTTGATGTTCTTAGCTCATGGCCGCATGCCTTGATTATGTGTGTTGACCATTTCTCGAGTCCAGCCTCTTTTCTGACGAATGAGTATGGACTAAAACCGTGTAGAACTTTTTACTAAATATTCTAGATCAAGTCAGATTCTTTTTTGATCATTCAATGTGACAGAGCGAGACATGTTTTGATCAAAGATGTAGACTAAATAAAGGTTTTCTGAGTTTTTGACAATCATGTTTTAGCCGGATGGGGTCCTGTTGAGTTTTGAGTTTTGACCATTGAATCTTGGCATAGGGGTTATCTATTGTGAACAATACATTTGCCGTATCTCAATTCTTGACCGATCATTGTTATTGGTTGGTTTTATTTGGACGTCTAATCTGAGTATAGGCTACGGATTCTTATTATGTATGGTTGAGATAGAAATGCAGGGCTACTTGACGTTTTTGGATTTTTATTTTTCATCGTAGAGATTGTTGGAGTTGAGTAGGTTTCGTTGATGACATGTACAACTTTTTAAATGGATACTTCATAGTGTTATTCCCATGCAAACATTGGCCATGTTGTTCATTGCTAGCACATATTGATTGACCGTTTGCAGTTTTGGTTATGCAATCGTCATATACATATTTTATATAAGTAATGAATTATAAAATAGTCCTTACAAAAACGATATTATTACAATAATAATCTATCGTGTTTAAACAAAACAATTATGAGCTTTACACATTTTGGATATGCTTTATGGGTACCTTTCGACCTGTGCTTGTTTAACTTCTGTTTTCTAAGTTATGTTTAGAAGTTAACAGACATGACCCCTTTACTAAGTAATCAGAAGTATTGAGGTGTTTAAAGCCTATAACGTCATGGAAGTAACAATAGAGAGCATTACTTGATCACACACTTCATCATGATGCTCAACTGCTCAAGTAACTGAATAATTTTTATGTGAAGATTTCAAAATCTCGGCTTGGGGATTTTAAGCTTCGGTCTATATTTGGACTTTGTATTCTATAATCATGATATTCGGAAGTTGGAGCCCTTTTAGTTTTTATGTTTGGTTTTGTGTATATGATGTAGATCTGTGTAATTGTTATGAATCTGTAGTTATAGTTGACCTATGAATATGAAAACCTACGCATGTTTTATGATGTAGATCTATTGTGTGTAGGGGTGGACCTACGGGGTTCTGGGGGGTTCACGCCTCCACGGAATCTGATGGATGTTTGCTGCCTAGTGTAAATTTTTGTAAAGTATCTCAATTTCTTTGAAAGAAATGAACCTAGTTCTTAAATTTTGTGTTACATAAATACACGTCGTGTTTAGTTAGTCCGCTAATATGTCAAAAGAAATATGTGTCTTCTTATTTTGTTTGCTCGTTTTAATTTAAATAGTACCTTTAAGTTAATATATTTTTTCCTTTATAGAAGGTGTTTGTTTAAGCTTATTTGTAGGCTTATTAGCATATCTGACTTCAGTTTATGTTTCATAAAACCCAATTTTCCGGCTTATTTTTGAGATCCATGGGCTTATATGTATTATTTAGAGACCATGGATTTATAAGTTTACTTATTTTGAGACCTATATTATAATAACAAACTTATATAAGCCCATGGGTCTCTAAATAAAGCCGGAAAACTGGGGCTTATGAAATATAAGCCGAAATCAAATAAACTTAAACAAACACCACCGTAGTGTTAATTTGTTTATTGTTAAAGTTCTTGCATAGTTAGTGTGTAGTGTTTGTTGATGATGTGATATATATGTTTTCCGAATGTGTTGGCCCGACCAAGGACACCGAGCCACCTGAAACTTCAAATTTTCATTTCTTGTCTCAGTCCGGTACTCCGGTGACATCTCATAACTTGTTTAAAACCCTTCAAAACCCGAGAAAAACAACTGAGTCGAGATCATTCAGTCTGGTCTTCGGTTCATTGTTTTAGTGTGTCTCGGTCTTTAGTCCGATCCGGTTTTGGGCCCGAGCACACTACTAGTAGGATTGAGTTATGAAATGGATTAAGTTGATAATTAGTGGTTATGTGCTATAAATGAAGAGATGAAGATGATATAGTATATGATTTTTGATGTGTGATTGATTGTTTGTAGAATTTTATTTGAAGATACTAAGATAGAATATGAATTAAATTGCTCAGTGATCGCTTATGCACTTTATCGCAAGAGATGATTGTCGGAAAGTTTGGTATGCTATTGATTGATTGATTTTAGCTTTGACCTGAATGTATGTAATTCATTATTTGTTGATGTTCTTGCTATTGCCTTGATCATGCCTGCTGACCCTTTGTCAACCAATGAGTATGGTCCGAAACTGTTTAAAACTTTTTACTACAGAGTATATATTTTTGAGTCTGGAGCCAAGTCAGATCCTACTTTTATCATTCACTTGACCGAATCAGACAACTTGTTTGATCAAGTTGTTGGCTGAATATAGGCCCTTTGAGTCATTGACGATCATGTATTAGCTGGATTGGGTCCTGTTGAGTTTTGACCATTAAGTCTTGGCGATGGGTTTTTATCTTGTGACCAATAGGTCTTGCCAAATCTCACCATTTCTTGAGGATATAATAGAAGGCATAAAATTTTCACCTGGTTGGTTTTATTTGTACTTTAAACGTGAGTGTATGCTATGGTTGCTTAGCATGTATGGTTAAGATAGAATCATAGAAGTCTAGGACTACTTGATGGCTCTGGATTTTCATTTTTAATCTGATATGGATATTCCTAATTTCCTATAGTGTCAATCACTTGAATACTTGATATATTGCAAATATCGTGTATGTTTTAGCACACGGTCAAAGTCTGAAATGGGGATCTTCTGGACAATTATTCTTTCAAGTATACTTTGCAATTCTGGTTTTTAAGTGATCGTTGCATTCCTGATTTGTATTCTAAGGTTTTATAAGCCCTTATGCTTGAGTTCGCAAAGCTTCACTATATGCTTTGGAAATTGTTATAATATATAACCATGATAATCGGGACCCTAGAGGTAGCAAAATGAGCAAGGTGTGACCCTTAATGAGTTAATATAATAGTCAGATTCACGCCATAGACTTGAGTCAAAGTGAATTACCACTTGACCACTTTTAGAATCTTCGACTGTGATTGTTGAGGGTCTTATTCAGTTATGTACTGTCAATTTCCAATCTCTATTACATAATCTTAGTTGCTTAATAATTTGACAACAAAATTTTGCAGTGTTGTGGCCGTTGCATGTATATCAACAAAAGCACCCACTTAACTTCGTCTTCCTAGGACTCTTCACAGCATCTCTGAGCCTCACTGTGGGTGTAACCTGTGCCAACACAGATGGTTCGTATTCTTGATTTTATCTCTTAATGTTAGTAAACATGCTTTTTCTGTTAACATATATTCAAATTAATCATGCAGGAAAGATCGTGCTCGAAGCTTTGATCTTAACTTCAGCGGTGGTTACTTCCCTTACCGCCTACACTTTCTGGGCATCAAGGAAGGGCAAGGACTTCAGCTTCCTGGGACCAATTTTGTTCACCAGCCTTGTCATTCTCCTCGTGACTAGTTTTATGCAGGTGAGATCTCTCTGTTTCTTTTTCTCGCACGCACACAAGTCAAAAATATAATGCGCAATTTTTTGGAATTTTGGTTACTAGTATGCATTTGAAGCCTTTGTGAGTTGGTCCTACGGGTCAATGCAAAACCTTATTCCACATGGTCTGGTGTAACTTTAGGCCTTCTAATGAGTGGACCTGGTCTTTAAAACAATTGATAACGCATTAACGCCTAGTGGTATAGGTGACCATTTCTGTCCATATATATGGAAACGGTCAAATAGGGCTGTATTTTATCCAATAGCATAGCATGTGAAACATAGAAGACTTCCTATAGTTGAGTTGGGTCGAATTGTTATAGTCTTATCATATCTAAAATATCAGCTGATGGACAATGACGTGTCTTGGGTGGGCCACTCTTGAGTCGCTTATAAATTTGCCTAGTTTGACCTGAACCATGTTAAACAACAAGTCTGATCTACCTTTTTATCTTGTCATTTCTACCTAGTGGGGATTGAACATTATGCTTATTGAGGCCATAGGCCATAGGGGTAACCCTTTAGTGTTCAGATACAATTAGTTTTCCCAATTTTAGAAATTGTATAAAGCGTGCTCATATGGGCTGATTTATGTTTTATTTGTCGTGCAGATGGTCTTCCCGCTTGGACCTACATCAAACGCCATAATTGGTGGATTTGGTGCAGTGATATTCTCTGGATACATAATCTACGACACTGAAAACTTGATTAAGCGATTCACTTATGATGAATACATCTGGGCATCAGTCACTCTTTATCTCGACATATTGAACCTCTTCCTTACAATACTAAGGATGCTAAATAGAGGAGACAATTAGGCATCATGATGATGTATGCCAAAGACGGGTTTGCTGGAATAACTCAATGATCGCTTGATCATCTATCTTTTACAGTATTAAACTTTAAGACATGCACTACATTTTGGGTATATTATGATATATGGGTACATTTTACTATTAACTTGTAAGTATTGTAAGTGAACTATTTTGTGTGAGATAGTTCTGTTTTGCATTCAAGAAATGGAAATGTAATGATTGCTAGTGTCTATAGAGTTAGGATCAAATGAGAAATATAAATAAGATGAGAAGAATGAGAAGAAACCATAACCATAAATATTAGATGCACCTACAAAAATAGATGCATCTATCTATTATTTCTCTTTCCTTATTTAAAATATGTAGCTACAATTTCTTCTCACTCTTCTCATTTGAATAATTCTTCTCACTAGATCCATACTCAGTGTCTATAATGTTAAAAAGTAAAATTTGTCACCAAATATGAGATGATATGGAGGAAGTTTGCTTATGAGTTATGTGGATGGGTTACAAATTGTATATGCCAAAGTAAGCAATTCTAACCGCACTGTAACTATTTATTATATTTGCAACATAATCGTCTGTATTCTTGGCAGTTTTCGGAGTAAGTTGACCTTTTTGAAAGTATGTTGGTATTTTATTGACTTTACCCCAAGTAATAAACAGCATCCCAATAACATTGTGAGTGTGATGCTTACGAAACTAACTACATTTGGCTAAAGAGGATGGATATAATAACATTGTGAGTGTGATGCTTACGAAACTAACTACATTTGGCTAAAGAGGATGGATATGTATGTAAGTCTGAGCAAAATAAACCAAAATTGATTGAAGTCAAACCGGACCGAATTGAACCGAACCAACTTTATTCGGTTTGGGTTTCGATTTTATATAATTATGGTTTTCGGTTTTGGTTTTACTCGGTTAAGTTCGGGTAAAAAAAAATATATATATATATACACCTAAACTATCTAAACCGGTTTCGGTAGGTTAGCTTCGGTTTGGCTTTCGGTTCACGTTTTTCTCAAAATCGGTTTTCAGTTCGGGTCGGGTTTGACCCGTTGCTCTGCCTACAAGGCTACAACTATATGTCCTAGATGCATATGGGAATATCGGCACGCCTAAGTCTAACAAGTTTAACAATACATTAAATTGGTTGTTTTTTTTAGTACGAACACGTAATTTCTCTAATATGAATCCGAAGTCTTTAGTCGAATAACTTTTTGTTTACATTTAAACACTCGTCTACATTTTTAAGAGACCAATCTAGAAAGTTAGATATACATTTTTGAAGTTTTTTGACACGATTGATTTGTTTGACTTTTCTCTTTTTAGCTAAAGAAAATCACCCATTAACTAGTAATGTGTCAAAACGAGCAGAATCACTTGTTATAACATGATTAAAAGTTGTATGTGTTTTTCATGATGTTGTAGTGTATGTAAAAGGCAAGAAGGATTAGAAACGTGCTTTGTTAGAATTTTTGTAATACAGAGAAAATATTTGTGGTTCTAGACTTCTAGTGATTTGATGAAAAATGATGTTGATTAAAAGTTGTGTGTGTGTTTTTCATAGTTTAAGTGTGTACAACGAAAGGAGTGTGATTGTTATTTTTGCATTTTAATGGCAATCGATTAAAAGTTGTGCGTATATGCTTCATGATGAAAGTGTATGGTATAAAGTTTGTCATAAATGGATTTGTTAAGTTTGTTTATACATAGATATAATTCATAAAATGATGGATATTAATCTAAAGAAGCTATAATATTTCAAAACTAAAATTCAAAAAATTTAGTAACATAATGGTAATAATAGACTTGTTAATGTGTGCTTATTTGTCACATGTTAAGATAATATATTCAAACATTTGCTTTCAATTAAAAAAAAAATGCATTTTAATGGTATTAATAGATTTATGATTTAATGAAATGTGATGTTCAATTAATACGCTCAAACTATTTATTCATTTTAGATCTTAGCATGTGTCTAGTGGTTACACTTTAGCAAAACCATAAAATAAGTATATTTTTTTAAATAAAAATTTAAAGCTTTTTGTGTACTCCTTTCTTATACATTTATTACAAGCATTTATATATTTATTACACCAAATAGTACGTATATGTTCACACGTTTATACGTACGCATATATAATGCGAGTTGATATATGTGGTTAAGTCGCGATCAAGCAATTGTTTCATTTATTATAAACATTCTTTTCTACATTTGAAAAATTCATTGACTCACTAAAGAGATTTTATAGATAAAAGGTTAAACGTTCGAGTATCGGCTCTTACTCACTCCAGTTGGTGCCTCACTAAGCACAGGAGAGTTGCCGGATCTATTTTTTGTGGAGTGGACAATGACTGGTGCCAAAAAACACCTGGGGTCAGGGTATTTCCGCCAATTCACACATTTTTTGTGCATAAACATTCTTTTCTTGCAAAGAATGTTTACTTTTAAGTTATATCGACGATTATCACACACATATATCTTTATGAATTTAGCGTGTATTACTCCAATAAGTATGATATAAATCGATCACGCCAAAAATACCAAGTTTCCTTGTTGGTTATCACACTCATATCTTATCTTATATTCTTTTAGATAAGTATCATCTAGTGTTTATAATACGACAACAACACACAATAACACTAACACAACCCGACTTCCATTTGTCCTTGCACATATAACCAACTTCTTTTCTTCAAAAAGGTTTAACCCACATTAAAACTTTTATTTGTTTTTCTAGGGCTAAGCATCGGGTGGGTCAAAACTGACCCGACCCGAACCGAAAATCGATTTTGTGGAAGACATGAACCGAGAACCAAACCGAAGTAACTCAATTCAGTTCGGTTTTGTGTCGATCCATTCGGTTCAGTTCTACTTAAACAATTTATGTGTGTTTTTCTCGGCTTTAGCCTGAACAAAACCGAACCGAGCCGAACCAAAACTGAAAATTATAAATATATAGAACTAAAAACCAAACCGAATATGTTCGGTTCAGTTTTGATCAAACCAGTTCGGCATAATTTTTTGGTTCGATTTAGTATTCGGTTTGTTTTGCTTAGCCCTATCACTTTTTACCCATAAGCATTGATTACTTAATATCAAATTATTATGGCCCAAAAAAAAAATACAAAAAGCCCAAAAAGTAATGAAATTTTTAATAAAAAAACAAAAACCACAAAAACACCTCTCCCTCCCTCTTCTTCTGTAATAACAAAAATCAAAAAAATCGAAAAACTTTCAATCGCTCAAATTCATCAAATTCACTTCTCTTAAAAACCAAAACTCAATTCTCTCACACACACACACACACACAAATTAATCATTATTATCACACACACACACACACACAAACGTGAATTGTTTCTTTGTTTATGTACAATTGATCAAAAAACAAGGGGTTTAATTGGGGTTTTTGTCTTTGATCACTTTTGGACCAATTCCTTCAAGGGTTTTTGTGGGTTTTCAAAGCTGTGTATTGGGTTTTTTTTTATTTTGAAAAATAATCAAGTTTTGAGTAAATGTGTGTTGTTTGATCAGTTATGTTGGACTTTAGGATATAGAATTAGGGGTTTTGTGTTTTGAATCACTTTTGGACTAATTCCTTTAAGGGTTTTTGTGGGTTTTTTGAGTAGTTTTAAAGGGTATTTTTTTTTTTGGAAAAAAAAGGTTTGGTTTGTTGGAATGTGTGTGTTGGACTTTCGGATACGAAAGTAGGGTTTTTCGGGGTGAGTTTAGGTTTTTAGGGTTAGGGTTAGGGTTTTTGTTGCGTACTTATGGAGGGTGTTGAGCTTGAGAAAGGGCAGGTGTGTTGCGGTTATAATGAGGCTAATGTTGATCCTGATATAGCTTTCTCTTACATTGTAAGAGTTTAATATCGTGTCGTTTTTTTTTGTAGCAAGTTTTTTTAGTGGATTGTTGTTTTGTTATTGAAGTTTAGGAATTTGTTTGTATACGTAAACTACAAAAAAACGAATAAGCATGTTGTTTGGATATTTGTTTGTTGGTAGTTGATTGATGATGTCGCTTTGAAACTAGTTGTTTATGGTTCATTGAAACTACAGTTCCGGACAGTAAACACTTTGTGTGTCGTGCTTCAGTCGTTTTGAAAATTTTGAGTTTGAAAATGAATATGGAAGACGAGAAATTGTAAAAGATAAAAATTTACCCGTGGTTGATCTAAATTGAAGTTGTGTATGGTTTTGTGGCATTTTTCTGTAAATGAATTGCACTTTGTGCAATGATCTGATCCATGACGTGTCACATGAGTCTTGTGGTGTTTTGAGTACTTGAACTGATGAACCTGATAATCTGAATCACATGGGATTAATTCAAATTTATTGTCTTTTACTGCTGATGCGTGTTGCTGACCTATAGTTATACAATTAATGATGTCATGTGTTGTTATGCTATTACTTTAAACCTTTGTCTTTTACTGCTGATGTTTGTCGCTGACTTACACGTATACAAGTAATGATGGCATGCGGAATAGGGCTTGGTTGTCTTATCTGTCAGCTTTGATGTCAATTGATCGTTTACTATATTTAGATGACTAACACTATTCCGTTACGTTGAAGTTTCAAATATGACATGTCCCATGTTTTAAATAAGTATGTCACATGATTTGTGTAAACTTCTAAATGCAACTATAATGTGCAAGCGTTTTTATTGTAGTGAGATTATTACTAATGACAATTACATTTTTGCTATTTTAGGACCAGAGGCTTGAGGATGTATTGGGTCCATTTCAAAAACATTTTGAAGGCTTGGTTACTGCAGAATCATTGGGTAAGCCACCAGCGATTAAACTTTAATCCACGTCTCCACAACTCTATAACAAAATTTATTGACAGGGCCAGCATGGGGTGACTATGGGTCGTTTTTACCCATGTACAAGCATTCTCCCCTGATCAGTTCTCAAACGAAGCCTACTCAAATAGTTCCGTGTTTCAACACACCACGTGCACCTAACAATCATCGTTTGGAGGTATATTAAAACTTTATCGCTTATCTTAAATGCTGACAGATTAAGTTATGATCACTTATTTGACAATTGTGGGTTGTGTTACTATTTAGGGTGCTCTGTTGAATCCTGTCACACCTGTAAGCCTTATTAGACCCGCTGTTGTATCCCACCATAAAGATGTTGTTCCTAGTCAGAATACATTACCAGTTAATGTTTCGGCTAGCAAAAATGCCTCTAAAAATGAAGCCACTACAACTAGTGTGGCAAATCCAAGTGAGCAAAGTTCACTGAGGTTACGAATCAAAGTTGGTTCCGATCCCGTTAGGAAAAACAACGAAATTTACAGTGGTCTTGGACTTTTGTCGCCATCTTCCTCAACGGGAAACGATTCAGCGGATAGTGGTGGGTCCCCCATTGAGTCTCCTGGCTGTGTGCTACGTGTAAGTTTGATCATTCTCTTTTCGATAATTTTATTAATGTCAAAAAAAAAACCCTATAGACTTTCAGTAAAACACACATAATGACAATCAGATCCTTTTGAACCTAAAAGTGGCTCGAAACGGGCGTATCTTGTCAATATATATTATGTGGATTTAGGGCCAACAAGGCCCTTTTTGTTAAATGTTAATATAAGTGTACAGATTAAATCATGTCTAAAATTTCCTTATTCATCTTTTTTTTGTTACCTTTTAGGATATGACTTCCATATTTGTTCCCAACGACCGTCTGGTTTCACCACTAAATGAGAGTCTACTTTGCTTAACAAAAGCGGATAGAATCCTAGAAACCAAAGTTGCACCTCGGGTCAATCAATTTGTTGATGCTTCATCTTCACTTCATGAAGAAGTGAAACAGATAGAAGTAAAGGAAGTAAATTCACGAGTGAAATGTGAAGTTGTGGATGGAATAAAAAATGAGGGTCCGTTATTAGAAAAATGTGTGGGTACAGAATCTCTTGACAGTAAACGGGATTTGACCAATGAGTCCAAAGGTAGGCTGTCAAAAGTTTCTGTAACAGTCAAGGCAAATAAAGAAGCTAAGAAAAACGTGGTACCTGTAAAGAAAAGGGAAACAAAAGGAGAATGTGTCAAAGATGAATTGTTTATCCCCGACTTTACAAGCAAGGAGTCGGGGGAAAGTGTCAAACATAGTTCAATTGTGCATAACGAGGAAACCAGACCAATGGCAGTCACCAAAAGGCTTTCGCTTGATTCAAAAAGTAGTAAAGGTAGCACGGCTCTTTCAGTTTGTAAAACTGAACCTGATGTTTCTAAGCATACTACTGATCATTTAGAAAAGAAAGTTGGTCCTAAAGTACCTCAAGGTATTGGCAAATCGCCAATGGGCGTTCAAAGCACTGGTATATCGTCTTCAGAGTTAGTTAAGTTAAAATCAAGGTCTAGACTTTCTTTAGGAGCAATGAAAGAAAAGAGCAGTATAAAGGATATTGTCAAGGTACGTAATAGCTATAAAGATTTATTCGACACAGAAGTGGAGGACCAGAAAAGACAAACAAAATTATTAGAGTCTCCCACCCGCAATGGAGTAGTAAATCACAGTGATTTTGGGGCAGTGAATGGAAAAAATGTTGAGAGAAACGAATCTTGTGCTGTCGTGTCAGACACTCAGCAAACAGAAGTGGCTCCAGCAGAGGCAGCGTCTCATGAGGATTGGGTAGCATGTGATCGATGTGATAAGTGGCGTCTGTTACCAATCGGTACCACTGAAGTTGATCTGCCTGGGAAGTGGTGGTGTAGCATGTCAACATGGCTGTGAGTTTTGTTCTGTTGTTCCATCTGTTATATTCTTGTCGTATATAAACTTTTCTCACGAAATTAAAAATTTAAGAACATTTTTTGTTCATTGTGCAGGCCTGGAAAGAACTATTGTGATGTCAGCTACGAGGAAACCACACAAGCGGTTCGCGAAATGAACTTCAAAATAAGTTCTCAGAATCATGTTATTGGAGATACATACCATGCTAACTCGAATGCTAATTCTGAGACAATGCCTAATGGATGGAAGAAGAATAAGTCCAGACCTGAAGGTAGCAACTCCAGTCTGGTAGAAACTTCACATTCATCAATGGATAGTAGACAGAAAAGAAAAAGGTTGAGTGAAGCAAACCATCAACTGCTCGAGAAAAACGTAGTAAATAAGCCTATTGATGTAGGAAGGAATGCAGCAACTGTAAATGGTAAGGGTTAGTATGTATTTATTACTAAATGTGATAGTTTTTTGAAAGTACTAATTTCTTCTTATGAAATACGTTTGTAGGTGAACCGAGGCCTAAAAAGCTGAAAACAAAGACAGGCTTAGATCAGCATGACCATCTAACTTCAACAAAGATCAAGAATGAAAGTGAGAGAGATATGGAACAAGAAAGTGATCATCGGCCCGGGGACAGGTTAGTAATTTCAGTCAAGAGACAGACGGACAATACTCGAGCTTCCCCGAAGAGTAAGTTATTGGATAGGAAAAGCTGTGAAGAAGTGGAAATGCCTCCAAAGAAGCGAAAGTTGAAAGATCAGCAGGATACACCGCCTTACGCAAACACAGTGAAAGACAAGAGATTAAAGACTTCTAACACTGACATAAATGGCGAAGAAAAACCTTTAATTAAAGGAAAATCAATGAAAATAAAATTGTCGGTTAGTAGAGAAAGTTCAGTTGACAGAAGTCATGCGAAGAATTTGAATGCTGCTTCTTCAAGAAAGGATTTGGAATCTGAACGATCTCAGTTTGGGGCCACTTCAAGTTCTTCAAAGGTCTCTGGTAGAAGGGCTAGCTTTCAAGAAATAAAAGGATCACCTGTAGGGTCAGTTTCGTCATCTCCTTTAAAGGCTCCTAATCTGGACATGCTTTCACCTGCTGGGAGAACTATATCAAGAAAAGCTCATGCTAAAAGTAGAATCGGGCCTGAAGTTCCAAGAAAGGTACTTGACAGGGCAGATGATATGCAAAGCCGTGACATTGATGCAAGTCAAAGTCAAAAACATGGTGGCAAAGTTGAACTTAAACGTAAAGAAGCCTCCAAAATTACTGGCACAGTGAGTACACAGAGTTCTGAGAAGGGATCTTTATTAAGGTCCAAGGATAATGACGAAAAATGTACTATTCAAAGAGTTAAGTTAAAGGCGCCTGCTCCATTGACTGAGCAAGAATTACCTAATAAAGTAAGACGGGTTGACGTCAATGTACCTGCCTCAAATGATTCTAGTGTTGGCAAGAAAGTTATAAGAAAACGTTTAAGTGACAGCATAGCGGATCAAAAGCCAACAACTTTGACAGAGCATGCTCAGTCTGAAGCAAAATTGGGTGATATGGGTCGTTCAGAAATGAATTCAACTGTAATAAAAGAACCGAGAAAGGATTTTTTGGGCGACATTTCACAAATAAGGGACACAAATGAGGTAGAATCTAAAATGGGGGGTAAATCACTGGGTTTGGATGTACAACCATCTGATGGTTCTGATCACAACGTGTCAAAAGTTATTAAACGTCCCAAAGATGCTGCTAATCAGAACACTAAAAGTCTTGTGAAAGATTGTGGTACTGTGAAGGATCTCAGTGTTGTAAGTTTCTTGAAGGAGTATGCATCGAGTCAGACAGCTATGACTGCATTTAAAAAAGCCGAGGAGTCGAAGGACTATGCTGATCGTATAAAGGTTTGCATAAAATACACACATAAGTTTTCATTGTCCCGTTTCAGTCATAAAAAGATGGCGTTGTGTCCCATTTGAGTCATTTTGTAGCAAATAATATACCGGGATGTGAGAAAAACTACATTGGTAATTTATGCAAAACTCCATTTTCTAACTGTTCCATATCATTAGGCATAAAAAGGAGTTTCGGATTCGTTAAACTTTCTAATACTTCTTAATACCATTATTATTCTTATTCTTATATATATCTCTCATCTCCTGCAGATTTCTGGTTTTGATTATGAGTGCAACGATGCATACTTCGATTCCGCTTTGAAGTTTCTTCATGCTGCTTCTCTTCTGGAGGCGTACTACAATGACTTCAGCAAACTGAAAGGGATGGTGGATCCATTGAGTGTTTACAGTACTTCCGCCAAACTTAGCAAGTACGTTAAATTTTATAGTATAAAGCGACTTATATGTGTCTGTATTTTACTTGTTTATTACTTATGATAGAACGTATAACAACAATGTGAATGGTATAGCTTCTGACTTATAGAAAACTTGTAGAATTTGTGCTGAAGAATACGAGAAACGAAAAGAAATGGCTGCTGCAGCATTAGCTTATAAATGCATGGAAGTGGCGTATATGAGGGCAGTTTATTGCAAAAGTTTTGTGACAAAACATGACTTGCAAACAAGTATGCAAATGGTGACTCAGGGTATGTTCATATGTCACATTTTACTTTTTGACTTTTTTTAATGTGTACTCGATAAAACAATGTATACCAATAAAAAGTTATATACTGTTTAGTTTTATGGAAAATGTTGAGAATCGGGCTACAGAATATTATCGTACTTTTTCATGTGTAACCCACAAAAAGGGACAAAATAAAAAGTACATTTGTATGTTACTCAAAAAAATCTGGTAACAAATGATTACTAATCATTCACGGCCTAGCCTTCCTAATCTTGTTTGGTATAAAGGTTCTGTGACTCTTGTAGGTGAGTCACCATCGTCTTCTGCATCTGATGTTGATAACTTAAACCATCAAGCAACGATAATGGATAAAACCATGTTTTCAAAGAACATTACACATCTTGGAAACCAAGTTGTTGCTCGAAGCCAAGCCAACTTTACGAGACTTCTTGATTTTGTAAGTTCATATTCTCTCAAGCATATTCTTATGTCAGGTGTGTGTTTGGATTTGAGTTTATGAATTGAAGTGAAAATAATCAGCTTATAATATTTAGACTAATTGCTTTGTCTTATTCCTTATCTAAGGGTAAACTATATTTACTTATTCTTGAAAGTTGATGTGCTTTTGTTGTAATTAAATTTGCAGACAAGTGACGTAAGTCTTGCAATGGAAGCTTCTCTAAACACACAAAACGCTTACAAAGCTGCTAGTACAACCCTGGAAGAATCTCAGAACAAAGAGATGATGATTTCGGTCAAACGGGTTGTAGACTTCAGCTTTCAAGATGTAAAGGAACTTGTGACTTTGGTGCAAAATGCACGTGAGGCCATCAATCGTCAAGGCTTCAAAGGCAGTAACAGGCAGCAGAGCTGTAAATAACAACATTCAGGATTTATTTTTTGACCTATCTGTACAAAACAGGTTCGGGACCAGGATCAGGAACAGAACACAGAAAATTATATCATTTTTGACCGAGGTAAAAGTTGACGACCCTATAGCACTTTAGTGACAGTGTTGGGTTTGCGAGATGAAAATATGGAGAGGATTTATGTTAGGATATTTGGTCTTATAACTTCATATACATCAAATTGGTGTTTTTTTTTTTTTTTTTTTTTTTAACCATAACATAGTATTTTAGAACTTAGAACATTTCATAGGCTTTGCAGAAAAGCCTGGATTTTTAGGACTTGATGCTTTTTTTGACAATCAAAAGGCAAGTTTTGGACACATGTTCTTTTTGGTGTTGTTATTTCTTCGTCGGTGTATTAGACTTGGCGGAAGGCGTTGGGTCTAAGGGCACTCGCGTTGTGCTTTAAGGCCGCGGACTTAAAAGTTGTGGATCGGATACCAAAAGGTAAAACAAAGTGGTTGAAAGACTAATGCCACTGATATAAAGAATGTGAATTGCCATCAATAGGATGATAACTTTTTACCAAATTTCCAGATTTACATTCAGAAATTTCTGGAAAAAATAAATAAATAAAATAAAATAATAAAAAAAATAAAAATTTCAAGGTGTGTTTGGTTGGTGACAAAATTTCTTAATTGTCTACTTCTAATTTTGTAGAAAAAAGGAAGGGTTTTTTGAGATTGCTTTCTTTTTGGTACAAAAGTAGTTAAATTTGATTTGGAGATTAAAATTAATCTTTTTCATATTATAGTTATAAATAAATTTAATTGAAATGTTTTAAGTTTTAACTAAATATATTTTTGTGTTTAAAAAAAAACACTAAATATATTTTTGAACTTTTTACTAAAATTTTTATAAATAAATTAAATTGATGTTTTTTACTAAGTATAATTTTTTTGGGTTTTACTAAACACAAGTCTACTACGGTTTGAGTTTACAAAACTTAAACACGCATAAATTACATTTGATTGGTTGAGAGCGGTTAATCAGCGATTGAACAGTTTAATAGTAAGGTACAAAAACAAAATAAGTAAACTCAAATTCTGTTTTTAGGCACGGTTACTTTCATGATTCTCATAAATATTTATTTTTAAGCAAAAATATAAACCAAGAAATGTACCAAAACACCTAGTGACTGAATTTTGTGTAACAATAATGAACACCATGTTTAGTGACACTATTGAAACTAGAGGTTAATAATAATATTTTAACTATTATACTAGCTATAATACCCGCGCACGCGCATGTTTTTTTAAAATTTTTTGAATCATATATTTTTATTTATTACAAAACAAATAATTTAATCTTTGTTTTGTTTGATTTATAATGTTTAATTATAGTTTTTTATTATTAAAGATAATTATTTAAAAATTTTAATTCTATTGTTGTTGTTGTTGTTGTTGTGTGCGTGTGATTTTGGTTTTTGTGGGGTATGTTTGTGTCTAAGTAGAGTATGTTTTGTTGGTGATGTTGGTTGTGTCATTACATTATGGTTATATTTGGTAGCAAGCATTTAGAAGCGTTTTAAAACAACTAGCAGTTAACATTTTGCATAAAATGCTTGTTTTGAAACAAGCAACTAGCATTCCTACTTTTCTTTTTTTTGAACGAAAAAAAAAAGAAAAAAGAAAAATAGGAATGCTAGTTGCTTGTTTCAAAACAAGCATTCCTACTTTTCTAAACGCTCCAAATCAAAATGCTACTTCTAGTAGCATTTACGAGCAACTAGCATTTCCAATTACAAATTATGACTATACATTTATATTACCAAATTTATAATACTAACATTTAGCAGGATTTACTGTAGCTTAGCTACAGTAGCACAAAGCTACAGTAAATACACTCACAGTGAACAGTAGAATGTACAGTAACTAACGGCCGTTAAGTATTTAACGACCGCTAATTTTTTTTTTTTTTTTTTTTTTTTTTTTTTTACAATTGGTCATTCGTCTTAGAGGTTCGTTGCAAATTTAGTCCTTATAACTAACGGTCTTAACGACCGTTAAGTACTAACGACCGTTATTTTTTTTATTTTTTTTTTTACAATTGGTCATTCGTCTTAGAGGTCTGCAATTGGTCCTCCATCTTAGAGGTTCGTTGCAAATTTTGTCCTTATAACTAACAGTCGTTAACTGCAATAACTGCTTCTTTGGCAAAACATCCCGCGGCAACGCGCGGGTGATCCACCTCGTGTTTTAACAAAACAAACAACTACTTCTTCCTGCTACCGCTACTTCTCTTTGCTACCACTATCTTCGGCAAATATACCCTATGTTGGTGGTAATATTAGTTGTAGAGAGAGAACCTGACGTAACACAAGTTGATGGTGGCGATGTCACCATTACCACTAGGGGTGTTAAAAAGTCTGATTCGACCCAAACCCGAACCCGAGCCCGAGCCTGACTAAGGCTATTCGGGTCGGGTTACTCGGGTCATGATCTTATTCGGGTTGTTCGAATATTTGGTTATATATTCTTGGCAAACTCGGGTTTGGGTCGACCCATTTTACCAGAATAAAATGTTTTTTTTTTTGTTTTTTTAATATAATTATTATAAATTGTATATCTAAACTAATACAAATAGCAATTTTAAAAACATTTTACTCATATTCAAGTTGATCAAAATCTAAATGGACTCCTCCCTAATTGACCTGAAGTCCGAACCCAATTAATCCGAACTTGACCCCAAGTTGACTCGACCCCGACCAACCCAACCCAATCAAGACACATAATTACCACTAGCTTTATGTAGAAACTAAGGGTGAAAACGAGCCAAGCCGAGCCCGAGCCTGCCAGAGCTCGAGCTCGGCTCGTTTATATATAAAAAGCTCGAGCTCATTTCGAGCCTCATATTTTGAGCTCGAGCTCGGCTCGTGAAAATTTTCACAAGCTCGGGCTCGTCTCGGGCTCGACTAATTACATATGGTTCGAGCTCGTTTACTACTTTTAAGCTCGTTTATACGTATAGGCAATATATATACGTATATATTTCTATGGCTCGTTTATGCTCGTGAGCCTATTCGAGCTTTTTGTATAGAGCTCGGGCTCGAGCTCGATTATTAAATGAGCCCAAACTTAAGCTCAAGCTCGGGCTTTAGCTCGTTTAGGTTTGACTCGTTCGAGCTTTTTACTGATTCGATTCCGAGCTTTCCACCGTATAAACTGCGCGCTCTTCGAATTAAATTGAAGAAGTTTATTAAAAAAGGAAAATAAAATGACTCGAATAAAAGCCCCAAATTCAAATTGTAGTTATATATTTTCATTTCATTTCTCACTCACACTTCACTAGTTCACTCCATCGACTCAATTCAATTCCAGTAAAAACAATCAATCAGGTATATAACTAACTAACTAACTAACTAACTAATTAACTAACCAATTCAATTCAGTTATTTCCACGTCTTTTATTTGTTAATATATCTGATTCAATTTGTTAATTAGGGTTTAGAGGTGTCTAATTTGTTTTTGGAGCCCTAATTATTGTCCCGATTTGTTAATTAGATAGATAAGATAAGCGCCGCACATAAGCTGTTTGAATTTAAGCGGCTTCGATGTTGCTGCTTTATACGAAAATACGGCGCGCGGAAATAGTTTGTTTATGTTCTACCTGAGCTGATTGTAGCAGAATTAGGGTTTATTTGAGTTGTTGATTGTTTTTAGGGGCTATTTGATTGTCATTTTGTCGTTTGAATCTGCTTATGGACTATAGATAGATAGATAAGATAAGCGCCGCGCATAAGCTGTTTGAATTTAAGCGGTTTCGATGTCGCTGTTTTTTTATGTAAATACGGCGCGCAGAAATAGTTTTATACGTAATACGGTATATGTTCTACCTGATTGTATCAAAATTAGGGTTTATGTGAGTTGTTGATTGTTTTTAGGGGCAATTTGATCGTGATTTTGTTTTTTGAATGACTATTAAGATAAGTGCGCATAAGCTGTTTGAATGTATGCGATGTTGCTGCTTTTTACGGCGCGGAAATAGTTTTATATGTAATACGGTATATCACTCTATTCAGTTTGATTATGTTCTACCTGAGCTGATTGTATCAGAATTAGGGGCTATTTGATTGTGATTTTGTTTGTTTGAATCTGCTTATGGACTATTAAGATAAGATAAGCGCGCATAAGCTGTTTGAATGTAAGCGGTTTCGATGTTGCTGCTTTTTATGTGAAATCGGCGATTATATTGCGCTATTCAGCTTGTTTAGGATTGAATGACTATTCAGTTTGTGATTTTGTTTTTTGAATGACTATTAAGATAAGCGCGCATAAGCTGTTTGAATGTAAGCGCTTTCGATGTTGCTGCTTTTTATGTAAAATCGGCTATTATATCGCGCTATTCAGTTTGTTTAGGATTGAATTGATTTTGAATCTGATTATATTATAGGGGGTGTTTGTTTAAGCTTATTTGTAGGCTTATTAGCTTATTCGATTTCGGCCGATATTTCATAAGCTCAAACTTTCCGGCTTATTTGAGATATGTGGGCTTCTATAAGCTTATTATGATATAATAAGATCATGTAAGCCCATAGGTACCAAAATAAGCCGAAAATTGAGCTTATGAAATATAAGCCGAAATCACATAACCTCATAAGCCCACAAATAAGCTTAAACAAACACCCCCGTAGAATAGGTTAGGTTGGATACAAGTATCAGAGGTGTAGATGAATCTAGGCGAGTGGATTAGAAAATTCGAGCGTGACTGAGTACTAGTTTTCGTATAAGGACTTTAGGAAATAGTGTTTGTATTTTGCTTATTTTGTTAAATGAGGGCCGAAAAAACTATTTCATAGAAAGTTTTGAATTTAGTTAATTTTTAAATGAGTTTTAGGTTAGATTTGAATGTATTAGGGATGTAATTGAGTCAAGTCGAGCGGGTATTAATTTTCATGCTTGAGCTTAAGCTAATGATACTCTCGACTCGGTTACCGGTGTTGGAGTATTGGTAACAAGCTAACAATATTAATAGATGTTAATATTAATTGAGTTGCTTGTATGGTACGGAAAAATGTAAATATACATATAAATATGGGTACAAATGTAAGAATACACTAGCTCGTTAAGGGTACGAGCTTTATGATCCGAGCGCGACTCGAAAGTATACTCGAGTAGCTCGGTGATTTGGTTTGAATCAGAGGTTGGTTTAGAGTGTTTTGCGAGTCAATCTTGAGTAAATATATTTTCATGCTCCAGCTTAAGCTAATGATACTCTCGACTCGGTTATCGGTGTTGGAGTATTGGTAGCAAGCTAACAATATCAATAGATTTATTAATTGAGTTGCTTGTATAGTACGAAAAAATGTAAATATACATATAAATAAGGGTACAAATGTAAGAATACACTAGCTCGTTAAGGCTTACGAGCTTTATGATTCGAGTATTTTGATAACCGAGCGCGACTCGAAAGTCTACTCGAGTAGCTCGGTGATTTGGTTTGAATCAGAGTTTGGTTTAGAGTGTTTTGCAAGTCAATCTTGAGTAGCTCGTGAGTTGTCTAGTCTCGTTTTCACCGCTAGATATGATGGTATTTTGCTAGTCAATCTCGAGTAGCTCGCTAGTTGTCTAGTCTTGTTTTTTGAAATAGCTTAATAAGCATGTCCTAAACTATTATTTTTCCCCAAAGCAAGCACATAAGTAGAAGTAGTTTGGGTGATCCGAACACTCTAAGCTGCTTATCTTTTAAAAATATACGTAGATGCACAAAAAATATGCATTCCTAGACACCCTCTATGTTTCATTAAATTTCAACAAGTGTTTGACTAAACTGTCGGCTAATTATCATCGTCGCGAATTTTTGCTGTTATGGTTTTGGTCTGAAGGATTTATATTAATTAGAAAAGCATGGGTAGGAATTTTTTGACATTTAGTTGTTTTTGTTTGTATGTTGAATCGATTGTTAGCGTCATAAGTAATTGTGTTATCCGTTCATGGCTTGCAATATTGTTCCCATAAATGATTAACAAAGTTCAAACGGTTGAACCTTTTTTGCGTCTCACTCACATACTTACAGCGTTGCTTCTTACTAACCACATTAATATTATTGATTCCTGCTTCAGAAAATGAATAAACAAAAAACGATAGACTTGGATCAAGGATGGAACTTCATGCAGAAAGGGATATTAAAGTTGAAGAATATCCTAGAAGGCCTTCCCGAGCCACAGTTCAGCTCGGAGGAGTACATAATGCTCTACACGTATTATTTTTCACTTTTTATTGTTTGCTTGTTTGGCTGTTTGTTATATCGATTGCCTCTTGTATAATTATTTGAATTTTGGTTCAGGACCATCTACAACATGTGCACACAGAGACCGCCACATGACTACTCTCAACAGTTGTATGACAAGTATCGTGAGTCTTTTGAAGAGTACATTACGACAACGGTAAACTTTATATCCTTTACTAGCACTCTTACCTGCTATGCTGATGCATCTTATGTTGATTGTATAAATGATTTTTGCGGGATATTTTTTATCTGTAACGTTTATCTTTCTTTTATATAAAAGTTATATTTATTCTTGGCATTGTTGAAGATAAATTTTCTGTAGTTGTGCTCTGTCAAATTTGTTTTTATTTCTGGTTTTGTTATTCAAGTGAATATTGTCATGCAGCAACAATTTTGCTGTAAGCTTGTAAACCTGTTGTAAGTCGCTTAAAAGGGGTGTTTGAACTTTGATAGTTCTATGCAAAAGTAGAGTTGTAAGAGTTGGTGGTAGTGTTGGTACTTTCAAAGTTTTGTTGATCTATTATCTGTTATGTAGCTTGCTGTATGATAAACTTTGTCTGAGAGTTGCAACTTGACCCAAAAAACTGGAAATACGTGATAAAAGTTGTTAAAACTATTATTCTTTTTGTTATAAAAATCCATGATCTATTTCTTTGCTAACGTGCACCTCCAGATGATCTAGTTCCAAACAAGCACTTAGTCCTTTTGCCTATGCTTCTTTATGCATGTTATCAGGGAGAATCAGAGCTTCTATCTTATAATGTACTGAATACTTTAATAGCCGTTGAACATATTTCTTCATTTGTTTGGAGTGTCATTATTATTATGCATATGTAGTGTTTTGTTTTAATCTCACCGACTTCAAAGCATGAAATGTATATTTGTTTCATTTACCACAATGGTTTTGCTGGCTTATGTTCATTTAAGTATCTAATTGTATTATCAGTGCGTGTTGCCATGTGATGTTTGTTTAAATGGTACTTTCTTCTATACAGGTCTTACCTTCATTAAGAGAGAAGCATGATGAGTTCATGCTCAGGGAGCTTGTGAGAAGGTGGTCCAATCATACAGTCATGGTTCGGTGGCTTTCCCGATTCTTTCATTATCTCGACCGCTATTTCATAGCTCGACGATCTCTTCCATCACTGAATGAAGTTGGACTTGCCTGTTTCCGTGATCTGGTAGTTTACGATTATATATATATATATATATATATATATATATATATATATATATATATATATATATATATATATATATATATCTAAGCTTTTGATCTAGTCATTTAAATAAAGACATGTCTGTTATTACCTAAAAATACTTGAAGTTAAATCAAGACTCTGAAAGGAGACACTTATATTATTGGCTATGTTGGGGCACTACTATAGTACTATGTTAAAGATAATGATAATTTATTGAAATAACATCGAATACAATGCTATACTAAGTCTTTTAGTAGTGGTGAGGCATCAACATCGCAACCTAAAGGTGATACGGACAATGCTAAGTCTATTCCTAATGATACACAACCTAATGAGGCTTCGACGTTGCAACAAACAGGTAACAAGGTGACATCTAGCAAACCTCCTGTAACTAATAATAACACATTTAAGGATGACACTAATATTGTCTCTTTAAGGAACTCATTTGATGCACTTATGAATGAAGACTATATTTGATACTAGTATTGAGGTAAAGAAGAATAATGATGTTATTGGAAGCTCAGCATTTGATAGTGACGATGATGAAGTTTGGGAGGTTCATAATAAAACCTCTAGTTACATGGCAAATGATGGTTCTACAAGTGGTAGTGGAGCTGGTAAGAAGAGTAATGGAAGGAGGATACCTATGATCAAAGAGCAGTTGGATAGTTTTGGTGTTCTAGTTTGTGTATGTAGTTAGTGTGGTCGTTCTGTGGCATGTCACAAATGATCTAGTGGTTGTTCAAGCGGTTGCTTGAGGTTAATGTGTATTTTAGCCACATTCCATTGTACTTAAATGTTTTTTTGGTGTAATATATTTTACGTGTACCCAAAAAAAAAATCGAATACAAAGTTGTTTCTTCAAGAACTCGAATTTTTTTTTTCAATGTCATGCATAACGATTTTGTGCCCCTTAAGGATATGTGCATCATCTCAACAACTACTTTGACTTGATTCTTTCTATTTTGTATTTTAAATTGAATCTTTCTGTGTTGATTGACTCTCGGATATTCTTGTTAGGTATACCAAGAGGTGAATGGGAAAGTGAGAGATGCTGTAATATCTCTTTTAGATCTTGAAAGTGAACTTATTCTGTGAAAATATTATTTTGTTTAATATAAGGATCTTTTTGTCTCAAATTTCAGGCAGAAGAGTGCTTGAAAAGGGAAAAGGACGGAGTTAATCATTCCAGCAGTGGGACTAAACCGCTCGAGGTATACTTTTAGGTTCTTTTAAGTTCATCATCACTTGATTTAAATCGGTAGAGAAATAACACGTTGTTTATGTTTCCAATACTGCGTCAATATAATTTCTGATCTTTTACATTTGGTGCGTGTAGAGAGTTCAACATGAGTTGACTGTTTATGCTACTCAATTGCTTGAGAAAGAGCACGTGGATGACAAGGTGAATGGGAAAGTGAGAGATGCTGTAATATCTCTGGTATGTTGATCTTCATTGCTTTCTCTACAATCTCTGTTGTCCTACTTCAATTTTAAGATATTCTTTTATGATTATCAACCAGATTGATCAAGAGCGTGAAGGAGAGCAGATTGACCGAGCTTTGCTTAAGAACGTTCTATATATATTAAGAATGGGTCACATGGAATACTTTGAGAATGATTTAATCAAAGATACAGCATCTTATTATTCACTCAAGGCTTCAAACTGGATCTCGAAAGATTCCTGTCCAGCTTATATGCTAAAAGTAAACTACTAATACTCTTTTAGATCTCGAAAGTGAACTTATTTTGTGAAAATATTATTTTGTTTAATGTAAGGATCTTTTTGTCTCGAATTTCAGGCAGAAGATTGCTTGGAAAGGGAAAAGGACAGAGTTAATCATTATCTTCATTCCATCAGTAAGACTAAACTGCTCGAGGTATACTTTTAAGTTCCTCATCACTTGATTTAAAATTGGTAGAGAAATAACACCTCATTTATGTTTCAAATACTGCATTAATATAATTTCTGATCTTTTACATTTGGTGCATGTAGAGAGTTCGACACGAGTTGTTGACTGTTTATGCTACTCAATTGCTTGAGAAAGAGCACTCTGGCTGTCGTGCATTGCTCAGGGATGGCAAGGTATGCACTAAAAAAGTTGTACCTATATAAATATAAACACATTTAGATCAGTTTCGTGACCATGGTCATTTGCTTTTTTGTCTCTTTAATATTTTCTTCTTGTTTAGGTCGATGACTTATCAAGGATGTATAGGCTCTTTTCAAAGATACCCAAGGGACTGGATCCCGTATCTAGTATGTTTAAGCAGGTGGGATATATACAGGATATAACTGCCCCCCCCCCCCCCCCCCCCCCCCCCACACACACACACACACACACACCCCTTCAATCTTGTTTCTTATGTGTGTGTTTTACAGCATGTCACAGATGAAGTCACGACATTGGTGAAACAGATAGAAGACGCAGCAAGTAACAAGAAGGTATGTACATACCGATGGCCTTTTTTTTCATCTGATCAATGTATTCAAAATGTTAAGCTGTTATGTGCTTTCGTACAGGCTGAAAAGAGAGATGTGGTTGGCTTGCAGGAACAGGTAGCCATGATAACATAATATTCACATAACTATGTAACTTATGTATCATCGCTTCATCAGAAACTTACTTGTGTAGTGGTCTCCAGATTTTCGTTCGAAAAGTTATTGAGCTTCATGACAAGTACCTTGCATATGTAAATGACTGTTTCAATAACCATACCCTCTTCCATAAGGTTTGTATAGTAGCTTCACTGATAAACCATCAATGTGATGGCATTGTAGTCATTTCTTACTGTTTTCTCTTTTAAATGATCGATCTTCTAGGCATTTAAAGAAGCTTTTGAAATATTCTGCAACAAAGGTGTTGCTGGAAGTTCAAGTGCAGAGTTACTTGCCACATTTTGTGATAATATTCTTAAGAAGGGTGGAAGTGAGAAACTGAGCGATGAGGCCATTGAGGACATGCTTGAGAAGGTATGTTTGTTGTTGACGATGTCAATATGTCTTCCTCTCTATGTACCTGTAAGACAGGCAATGAGATTTGTATTAATTAATTTGCAGGTTGTAAAGCTGCTTGCCTACATAAGTGATAAAGATCTGTTTGCTGAGTTTTACAGGTAAAGTTTTTTGTTAGACATGGTGTGGTAAAATCTTTTTTATTTTCATTTCTGACGATAGATTTTACTCGCAGGAAAAAACTTGCTTGCCGGCTTTTGTTTGACAAGAGTGCTAATAATGAGCATGAGAGAAGTATGCTGACTAAGCTGAAGCAACAGTGTGGTGGTCAATTTACATCAAAAATGGAGGGGATGGTAAATAATGCTGAAGTGAATAGTCAAATTCATACGCACAATTAGCTTTTTGAATTCAAATAAAAGTTGAGGTTTTGACCATTAAAAATACATCCTGAGCGACTTTCTACCCATATGACCTTGTATCGTTTAAGCGTTCTCATTTCTAGCAGTTAGAGATAAAACATAACTCGGATTAAAACATTCATAAGTAAATATGTTTGAACTGCTACATACGTTCTAAAATTGTAATTCACCTTTTATTACTGTTTTCAGGTTACAGATTTAACATTGGCAAAGGAAAACCAATCTCACTTTGAGGAGTATCTGAGCAATAATCCAAACGTTAGCCCTGGGATTGACTTGACTGTCACTTTGTTGACTACTTGCTTCTGGCCTGGTTATAAATCATTTGACCTAAATCTGCCAGCAGAGATGGTACAACTATTAACTCCATTTTCATTAGAGTGTTGGTTTATATAGTTTTCTAGTGTGTTTATATTATTATCACTTGTGTTTTAGGTCAAGTGTGTTGAAGTTTTCGGAGAGTTTTATCAAACAAAAACAAAGTACAGAAAACTTACATGGATATATTCATTGGGTACCTGCAATATAAACGGGAAATTTGATGCCAAAACTATTGAGCTGATTGTGACAACCTACCAGGTATCTCCTATTGAGCTAATTGTGTTTTAACTCGTGCTTATCAGATAGTTCTTTATCCGTAAACTTTTGACTAATTACATTTCATAATGCAGGCATCTGCCCTACTTCTTTTCAACTCATCAGACAGATTGAGTTATCAAAATATTATGACTCAGCTGAACTTGTCAGATGATGATGTTGTTAGGCTACTCCATTCTCTTTCCTGTGCAAAATATAAAATTCTTCTCAAGGAGCCAAATACCAAAACTATCTCTCCTACTGATACCTTCCAATTCAACTCCAAATTTACCGATAAAATGAGGAGGATCAAGGTATTTGAGTCTTCTTACTTTTTATGTTACAATTTAAAAAGTAGTTTCATTTCTGAATATACTTAAGGTGGCAAAATAGGCGGGTTGATCAGGTTGTGTAACATGGTCAAAACGGACTACTTATATGGTACAGGTTGAATTGAGTCGGTTTGAGTTGAACCTAAATGTTTCATCTGTTTTGTAGTGTCATATATGATTATGAAAGTCATTCGAGTTAATCTACAAGTTTTCATGCAGTAAAGCTGATGTTGTTTTTTTGCTTAACTATTTGATCTGCTAGAAGTACAGCAACCAAAATCAGCATCTGAATTAGAGTAACAAACTATTATATATTCGAGTTATTTATTTATTTGTTGTCTGATGTAAGTTCTTTTTTCTTACAATATTTAGATTCCTCTACCTCCTGTGGATGAGAAGAAAAAGGTGATTGAGGATGTTGACAAGGATAGGCGATATGCAATTGATGCTTCGATCGTACGAATCTTGAAGAGCAGAAAAGTGCTCGGATATCAGCAGTTGGTTATGGAGTGTGTCGAGCAATTGGGGTGTATGTTTAAGGTGAGTTCTTTTCTTTTTGTTTCTTTTTATGTTTATAGGTATATGTAAGGTGAGTTTTTCATGTGTCCCTGACCCAATCTAAATTGCTTATGATATGCTTTATCTTTGATACATTTTTCCCATGTCCTAATCAAATTCTTTCTAGACCAAGAGAATGTGTACATTTGGTTTGGAAAGTTAAACAAAGCAAGCTGGTGAAAAAATTGGGCCGAGTTTTTCAATGTAAGAAACATATATCTTATTTTTTAAATCACTACTTGGAAAAAAAAATGTTAAATTTAGAAAACTTACATCTCTTATATCATTTTGTTCCAACATGCAGATAAGGATTGTAAAATTATATTTGTTTAATTACATATTATTCCACTCAAACCAAAAATCTTTCTAATCTTGAAACATGAACATGTGCAGCCGGATGTAAAAGCAATAAAGAAGAGGATCGAAGCTCTGATAACTCGTGATTATCTTGAAAGAGACAAAGAGAACCCTATCTTGTTCCGGTACTTGGCTTAATTCTTGTTATGGTCGATTAAAAAGCTCAAATAGCATGAAATCCAGAGTAGATCCATGGTGCTTGAAGTCTGGCTGAAGTTATGCTTACTGGTGTTCTTTGCCAATGTTTCAATGCCTGTTTTGGATCAATGATTGACGCTTTTAGAATTCTATTGCTTGTATTCATCATCCGTGATGCAATTATGTTGTAAAAAGTAAAGGAAGTAAATACACGAGTGAAATGTGAAGTATAGGGGGATCACCCCAAAGACTTGGATTTGGCTTTATTATAAACGTTTGGTTCTAAGTTTAGATTAGTTTGGGCCCACATAAAACCAAAAACATGGGGTTGTACAAAAGTAGACATTGAAGGTGGGATTTAAAAAAAAAACATATGTATCACTCTGAAAAACAAACGTAGAACAACCATGTCCAATTGTACAAATTTTATTTTGTCCTTTTATGTTTTAAACTAATATATTTATTTATTAAATAATTATTAATATTTTAAATATATATTTTTCTCTCTCCTACATCAATTCCAAATCTAAATTTTAATCCAAATCCTAATTCTAATTCTAAACCCATTTACAAATCAAACGAGCCCTTAAATCTTTTTCATATCATATTTCTAAATAAATTTAAATGAAATGTCTTAACTAAATATTTTTTCTTTTGAGATTGCATTTCTTTTGCAAAAAGTAAACTCAATTTTTGCTTTTAGACGTAATTACTTTCAAGCTTTTCATAAGAGGGTTGGCAACCCATCACTCACCTAAAATCTCATCACGCACTCCCATCCAATCCCTTTATGCCACATCATTCACCTACTTTTTCCATCACTCACTCATTTTTTTGTTGACAACCCATCACTCACTCCCTTCACTCATGTAATGGTAAAAAAAAATAAAAAAATAATAAAAAATAACCCCAACGTTCGAATTTTCTTCCTATCTCGTGCGTGAAACTTTCCCGTGCGGGATCCATCTTGTGGCTTCACGTGCTGCAGGCGGCGGTGTTCACCCAAGGGATCCTTCCCTAGCCGTGCCATTACGTACCCATTGCCAACCTCCTAAATACTTATTTTTAAGCAAAAATATAAACTGAAAAATATACCAAAACACCTTGTGACTGAATTCTATATAACAATAATGAACACATGTTTAATGACACTATTGAAAATTAAAGGTTAAAATTATTTTTTCAAGTATCACATTATATGTAAATGTATATACGATCGTTTAAAATCACAATTTTAGGGCTCGTTTAAACCCAACTCATTTTGAGCTTATACAAAAGCAAATCATGAGTAGACCATGACTAACTTGGTTCGTTTAGTACACCCACACAAGAAAAAACGATAAACGGAGAACACAATCCCTTATGAGGTCAACATGGGAAGTCAACCCTTTTGGCTATAATGCCCACAGCCTAACTCATGCTCTCATAGTCGTTTCCTGAAGTTTTGAGGCCTAATTGGTATTCCCATTACTGTTTCTGAACTTTTTCATAGATATTCAAAGATGTTTAAAATAAGTATTTATTATGTGAGCGACTCACTAGAAACTTTAGTTATTCTCTTTTCAACCAATCAAATGTCAAATTTATTAGTTTGAGACGTTTTGATCGGTTGTAAATGAAAACTAAATACATAAGGTATATTTGGCAACAAGCTTTTAAACGCGATTAACATCTATCATTCTATTCTTCTTAAGATGTTATTTTTGAAATGTTACTTGAAAAAGCATTTAACTTTAGCATTTATTTCACATCATTTTACATTTCATAAAAACTTTTATTAAACAAACATATACGGCTCACGATTACCATTTAACCGTTAACTACTACTCACAAACATAATACGGCTCACGGCTTAAATTTTTTCCAGGTCGTCTTAAATTAGTTGTCCACTACTAAAAATTGATAAATAATAATGGTTAATTTTACCATATTGCGCTCACTTTATTTTTTAATTCCAAATTTCTTTTTAATCATTAGTTAGCTAGATAATAGTAATACTGTCATTCTGAAATAAACGTAAACCATGTTTATTGTGGTTAACACCCATTATTCTAAAAGAGCATTATGCTCGGTTCTCAAGTTTTTTAAAAAGAAAAGTATAAGGAATATTTTACTTTAAAATCAACCAAATCAGCCTTCTTTTTTAGTCATTTTACAACTTAAGTAATACTTGAAAATTTCACTTTATTTTCTTTCATTTCATTCCCTAATACTCGAGAACACTGTGTTAGTGTTCTCAAGTATCACTAGAAGAAAGAAAGTAAAACAAATGGAGTAAAACAAAAAGATTGTGATTTCGAGTATCACTTAAGAAGAAAAAGAAAAGAAAAAAGACCGAAAAAAGAAAGATGATTTGCTAACTTTTAAGTAAAATGTTTCCTTCCAAAACTGGACTGAAAAACTTGACAGGGCTTGAGCTCGGCTCGAAATTTATAAGGTAGACTTGAGCTTGGTTTGATATCTTGACGAGTTTTAATCATCCAAGCTTGAGCTCGACTAGAATTAGGCCCGAGCTCGGCTTGAAAAGCTTGAATTTATATATTAACATTAAATTTGATAGCCAAACTCATCAATAAATTCAAGAAAATACGTGATGAACTCAAAAGCAAATAACTTATACAAAATATTCGGAAGTGTTGGTCCCGTTTACTAAGTTAATAGTTAACTAAATTAGTTAACCTAACCAAGTTCCATGGTTATAACACAGATATATAAAAGATTAACAATAAAGACAAACGTAAAGAAAAGAGACACAATATTTTCAACGTTTAATTCTTTATTAGAAGTTAATAAAAAAGAATTATACCCAAGTGTTTGCGAAATAATACTTGGGATTGAAATGACAAGTATGGTGTGGACTCCTCTCTAAACTCAAGCTACGTTGAGTGACAACTATAAGGTCCCACTGAGCTATCTCAGGGACTGTGTTGTTCTTTGGAGGAGTAAAAGTGGTTTGTGAATGCTTCGCATTAAATGCACAAACTTGTCAAGTTTTACTCCTCACTTATGCTACCTATTTATACACAAGTATATTTCAACATTACTGATAAAGACAAAAGAATGACGTATTGGAGCCAAAATACATTACGTATTTTGTCTCTGTTACACTTGACTATATTGAGTAAAGGACAATGTGCATTTCTAGTGCACAGTGATGACACCACCCTGACTTGATGTCGTTCAGGGAAAGTTTGACTTCAGGTTGATAAGGACACTTGTTGATGCGTTCAAACTTTCCCGCCTTGTCCCGCCCATACTTCAGTCTTCAGGTCTTCAGTCTTCAGTATAATAGTTGTTGAGGAGTCCTGGGGGTTCAGTGAGTTATTGTCATCCTTGTAACAATTCGCAATTTCAGGTTAATTACTATTCCTGAAAAATTTCACTATTCACTTTTACTATTCATTTTTCCCGAATTTTGATTTTTGTTTCTTGGCCTCGAGTGATAAATCATTTCCATGGCAAATTAAAAGTTTGACACTCATCAGATCATTTTCGCGAAAGTTAATAAGGATTACACGTTTTAGGGTAAAACGTCACTCAAAAATTCTACGCACAACGAAACTCGACCGCGTTAATTTTCCCCGTATCAGAAAAATGTTTGACACACTCATGATTTAATTGAGAATTAATCATGACTAAGAAAAACATGACCAAATAAACCTCAGCCGTGAAAAACAGGAATTCTCGTTTTTAAGCGTTTTTACTCAGCCGTAACCTTAGCCTATACCTGAACCGCGTTTCTAAGACAATTTGAGTTTTCACATTTTTGGAAAAAGTCAACATATTTTTCCCTCCTCCTTTGACCAAAAATCATTCCTTGATTTTATAAGTCATTCCTTGATTTTTAGGCTTACGGTTTGATGTCTAAAAGACATTTAATACCAACCACTAGACTAAGCCCAGTCTAGACATTATAAGTCATGTTAAATCATTTTTATCTTATTAGAAAAGTAACATTTTACTTTTCTCAATTTTACGCAATATTCGTACGTTTTATGTATTACGCGTTTTAGACCCGTGTTTCCAGTTTAAGCAGGGTTTTAGCACCCCCAATGGAACCTACCACTCATTTTATATTTTATTATGGAGTATTTTGACAAGTTTAACCATTCTTCCAAGTTTCGTATTTTTACGATACCCGGTTTTACGTTTTGTGACGTAACAACTTACGGTTGCATTTTACGGAGTCAAAACATACTAGATATCTTGGATAATATCTTCCAAAGTCCAACCCTTCCTCCCCAAGCATTACAAACCGACCTTGGGGGGGGGGGGGGTCATCACTATGTGGCTTAATCTTATGCTTAAAGCCTTAAGATGCATGCATGTGTTACACTTGCTCACCAAGTGTTGACAAGTCTTCCATGTAACCTCCTCAAGCTACTATATAAGCCTTCCCCTCCTCTCCTTATGCCGCCACTTCCACACACACAAACACCATCTCCTTTGCTTGATCTTGTTCCAAGTTTCATGCAAGATTCAAGAGCTATAACAACATAGAAACACTAGTTAGGTTTTGATTCATCAAAACACTTCCAAACCTCATAAACTTTGGTGATTTCTCTTGAGTTTGAATCTACTCAAGTCACCTCAACTTTCATCATCTATCTTTCAAGAATACAAGAGTAGAAAGATTTTATGAAGTGAAGTGGGTTGAAGCTAAAGTCTATCAAAGTCCTTTTCCTTACATGCTACTTACCTTTCTTATTTGAAAGCCAAAAGTTGTAAGCCAAACCCTAACATACTTCTTGTTAAATATCATTATCATGTTATTTACATATCATTCATGCTATATTTTGTCTTGTGATCATGTCCATGATGTATAAAAATGAGTAAAACAAGTTATTGGAAATGATTGTTAACTTATGTTATTTAAACAAGTAAACTAGTGACTTTTATGGAGAACCACGACCAAAATAATACAACTATGATATTGGACACTCACTTACTGTTGTAAAGGACTTCAAAAGGAAAACATAGCAATTTGAACCACTTAAAACGAGTATACGAGTCAAAAGTTATGGCCATAAGAAGTTAGCGAAACCAAAACGGCAAAACTGCCTATACCCTACTGTTTTGCATTCTGACTTTTTGAAAGTGGCACTTCTGGTCCGATTCATCAAAAAGTTAAAACACAAAAGTTGTCCGGAACGCCGTTTTCGTTCAGGAACAAAGAAGCTCGAGCCCTGAAAATGCTTTCCGAGTGATATTTTCTTCAAATTCTTAACAGCCCATTTTTAGACCAAAGGTCATGGCAAGGCCATGAACTAAATGACCATATCAACATACCAAGGCGAAAACATGAGCTAACGACCATATAAACTTACCAAGGCAAATACATGAACTAGAGAAGTTGGCGATAACTTAAACATACAATTTGGATCTACTTCATCTAAAAGAACCATGAGATACAAGTTATAAGAAACTTACCCTAATAACAATTTTCATGTAAAGATAAACTTTCCTAAGTTTATTCAAATATCGGACATGTAACTCTTCAGATCAAAACTTATTTATATATACGTTATCAACTACTACAATAGTAGGGAGCCTCATGTGAGGAGTTCATTATGTAAGCCGTCGAGATGAGTTGTGGATTTACGAATTAAAGTGTCCTGGCTCCTCGAACGTTTACTACATGACTTCTGAATTATGTCGGCCCGAACTGTAGTAAACGATATATAAACTATACATGTTTCATGAATCATTTCTTTTCAAAGACTTACACTATACAAAGTACCACATCATGGACTAAGTGCAAGACATATATTGGCATGTTTATGTTTCCTTAGACATTATTCCAAACCTAAATTACAACAATTATTCTAGGTTGCTCGTAGAAGTTCTCACGGCATATCCATCATTCTCATTATACATCATCCAACTCACGGTGAGTTCATAGCCCCACTTTCTATTACTTAATTGTTTTACAAACCCTTGGGGGGAATACATGCTATTATTTTTCGACCGAACACAATGCTTTCAAATTATATGCTTGCCTGATTGTTTTATTATCACTAAGTACCAGCCTTTCTAAACCGAGATCCCTTATTATGAACCATTTAATCACTAGCAATAGTGAGCGCGAATATTGTGAATAGGCCTATTGGGATTGACGAATCCCATTTGTAGTGAATACGTTCATACAAATGCATTAATATTTGAGACCTGGGTATGACAGCAACATACCTACCGGGATAAAACCGCCGATCAATATTGGTACCCGTTAACGTTTTGGTGTCATAAGCTTAGTGAATTAATAACCGTTCCGGGCGTATAACAACGTAGCCTACCTGTTTTGTTTTCCAACCATTGGTGTGAGCCTATAACTCACACTACCAACATATTGTGTTCAAACATTAAACATGTGGAAAACTAGAAGGGGGGTTGAATAGTTTTAGCGTTTTAAAATCTTTCTAACTTGTTTAGTTAGCTTTGAAACTTTCCGTTTGATCAAAGATATATGCACAAACACAATATATATAACATGCAAGTAAAGGAAAGAAACGATCAAACCACAACACGAGTATTTATCGTGGTTCGGCTACAAAGACTCTTTTTCCTTGCCCTACGTCCACGCCTCGAGTATCCAACTCGAGAGTTTCTTTCACTAGTCAACAAGCTCCTTTCACCGGCGGAGAAAACCTTACACGTCGCTTATACTTTTACCGACACAAAGCTAAATGTCGAGTTCTTTTACAAGGGCACAACCACTCCCGTTTAGTTCTTTTACTAGGGTACAACAACTCCCAACACTCTTTGTATTTTGAGGACTAAAATACTAACCACTCACTTCAGAATATACACAAACAAATGACGCGTAAACAACACGAGTTTACACAATACTAAGCTACCAAGTCTTGCAACGTTGTGTTGGAAACTTGTAACTTTAGACGACCTTGTGAGCTTCTTTGCTACAAAAGGAAACTTCACATTTACAATGTTAAGATGTTAGAAAGAAAGATGAGTGTGTGTGTAAAAATGATCTCAAGAGGTTAGCCAAAAATCAAGTTATGGCTTGGTATTTATAGCACAACAAACTGTGTGCTCGGCGGAACCCTCAAATGGGTTCCGCCCGTGTACCCCCAGGGTACCGCCGGGTCTGCAGTAGGTTTTTGCAATTACTCTTCAAACCAAACAAGGTCTTGTCACATAACTTCTATCAACCAAACAATGTCACATCACTTAAAGTAAGTCAAACATGATACTTGCAAGCAACATGAAAGCAAGTCAAACACATAACTTGCCATAAATACATAATGACAAAACTTGCCATAAATGTGATGTGACTATTTCTAATTTAAGAAATAAACTTGTGTTATGTTTTATGAAATGTAAAATGTAGCAAAAGTCTTGTTTATGCAAGTCTTAAAAACTAAGAATATGTTTTGCTTAAAACTAAAGTTTACGTTTTGTTGTTAACAAAACTTAGCGAAGATCGTAAAATATAAATAACGTTTTTAGGCGATATTTGTATTAACAATCTCCCCCTTTTTGTTGATGACAAAACATAAACTTTGTTTTTAAGTAACACACAAAATCTTGGTTTTTAAGACTTAAAAAAAATTATATTAACCTTGTTTTACTTAAGATATGAAAAGCACATCAAGTATTGAAGGTTTAATATATTTCTCCCCCTTTTGTCGAAACAAAAAGTAGAGTTAGCGAAGCGGAATAATCGCCATGCTCCCCCTTGGTCGATACTCCCCCTAAATGGAGTACCAATATTGGAAACATGGATTTTGAGACCTACAAAAAAATGGTTAGTTGGTGATATATATAGTTAAGCTTGTAGTTACCGCACACAATGCAACCACAATGACAACACAACATTGATCAACCAACAATGCACAAAAGTAAGTAGAAAGAAATTTCATTCCAAGTAAAATTTTGACTTATAAAAGTCAAAAGACAAGAAATGTTAACTATTCTTCTACTTAGTGACCAAAAACTAAAAAAAAATAACCAACAAAAACTAAAAAAAAAATCCTACATTCCTAAGTTGGGGCAAACGGCCTCCAAGGGTTGTTTAGGATTTGTTGGGGTGGGAAAGTGCATCCTTACGTTCAATGACATGTTGGAATGCAAATCGGGTTTCATTTTGGAATTGGTGAAGCAAGGTTTTTATGCTTTCACCCATTTGCTCACAATTTGAGCAAACATGGGGATGGTTGGGTGAAAATGGGTTGATTTTGGTTTCTTGGTTTAGGGTTTGGTTTGGTTTTGGTTCTTGGGTGGAGGATGGATTTGGTATTTGTTCAAGCAATGTGGTTTGAAATTCCATTGCTTGATGAAGTTGGTTTTTGTTGATACAAAAGTTGGGCGTACCTGGTTGTTGGGCTTTGCTCTTATATCAATTGGATCCTTAGCACTTTGTTACCTGCGTACTAAGAAAAGAGAATAACACCGTTAGACTTATCGAGGGATTGTCTCCCCCGATTAGACTCCGGCGTGAGAGTAAGTAATCGAATTTAGGTTTTGGTTTAAGAGTTTTAGGGATTCCGTGAATCGTACCTTGAATGAGAATCGTATGATTCTATATATAGGGGCTAAGAAACCGTGTTTCTTGCTCCTTACTCTTCGCACGCATGGTGCTTATCCGAGGTAAGGATATCTATTCCTTGAATAGATGATCCTTATCGGATATCCGGTGAGTTAGATTGGGCCTTTGGGCTTCGTGAGCCCAAGCGTTGATACCACGGCCCATACCATTTGTCATGGTAGCCCATTCGTGATGGACTTAGGTGTAAGTAATGTCTATCATTTGGGCTTGCGGCCCAAATATAGGCTATACGTCATCATGTCCCCCCAGTCTAGTATGCGCGGCACGTAGCCGCGGGTACTAGACTTAATGTAAGCAGCGGTAAGCGTGGCGGGATAATGAACAAATTGTTACCGCCTTTTTGGAGGTGCAATGCACCTAACAGGTTCAAAATAGTTACCTCGGTAAATGGGGATGGTGTCCACGTATCACTTGGGATTCGGGAAAAAGTGTTGTACCTTTTGATCTTCTAGCCACACGTTTACTGTGAGTGGGATCCACGTGGGCGTGAATTAGGGTTTTTACCACCCTATATAAGAATGCCGCCCCCCTTTATTTTCACCACACAGTAAAATACACACACAACCACTATTCATCTTCTTCATTTTGAGAGCGTTTTTGCTAGAAAACCTTTGAGCTTCTGTAGGTAATCTTTGTGTGCGTACACTTAGTTTTAAGATGAACATGGTCGCTCAATTAGAGGAGTTTCGCTCTGCGTTGTCTGTTGAGGATGTGATGCACTTTTCTTCCGACTATTTTGTGCCTTTGGATGTGCATCCAGAGGCGCCAGATGTCGATGCGTGTATAGCCGACTTCCCCGAAGGGAAGATAGGTTTATACACGAAATTCTTCGAGTACGCTAACTACCGCGTACCTATATCTATATTTCTGAGCGATTTGCTCAATCACTACCGCCTCCACATCTCTCAGCTGCACTGTATAGGTGCGGCGAAGGTGTCGAATTTTGAGGTAAACTGCCATTTACTAGCGATAGAACCAACTGTAGATTTATTCCGCTCTTTTTACCACTCAACATGGTCGAACGGTTGGGTGTCCTTTGCGAAGCGCCCACGGGCGTTTCAATGTTATACGGAGAAAGTTGACGCCCTCAAGAATTGGAGGGAATTTTTCTTTTGGGTAGACGACGTGGTCTTTCCTTCCAATTTTGAGTTTTATACTCAGGCGTCTTTACCAAGGGATGGGCATCCCGCACCCGGTTCCTATAGTATTGCTGACGCGCAGACGTTAAATGCCAATCGATTGGCCATTAACCCCTATCCGGAGGAGTTTTTGGTGCATGTAGGATTGAGCCGCGCGTATTTTGGCGCAGCGGATGAGGTTCCCACTTTCCTGAGTGAGGATGGCCGGGGTGGGTGTTCATCCTTTGTAATTGTTTGTAAGTTTTTCATCCTTTTTCTTCGCGCATTTACCAACTAATCTTTCGTTGTTTTCTTGCTTCATTTTTATATGTGCAGAGATGGACTTATTCGCAGTGGTGAAGCTTGATAAGCCAAAGCAGGTGACCATAGGGGTGCGTCCTCTGAGGGAAGGGGAGCTGCCTTTGCTGGAAGCAACCGCGGGGCGTTTGACTGTTTTACCCGCGACAGTCCCTGAGGACACGCCACCACTTGTGGTGACGCCCGTCCAGAGTATGGCGCCAGAGGTAGTGGTGGCGCCTACTGTGGTGCCTGAAGTGGAGGTGGCGCACGAAGAGGCGCGCTCAGGGTCATCTGACAGTATTCGGATCCTGAAACCTGAAGAGGTGCTGAGGGAAGAGGTTGCGCAGAACTTAAAGCGCAAGGGAGGTGCTGGAACCAGTGGCACCAGCAAGAGGCGTCGACACGTCATCAAAGACGCAGAGTCGAACGCGGAGGAAACTTCGACCTCCGGCGCACGGTTGAAGGCTGATGCTTCTCCGTTTCTGTAAGTGTGCACTTCCTCTCTCTCCTTTTTTTTTTTTTTTTTTTTTACTTGTTGTAATTTTTTTGTTGACTGTCTTTGTTCCGTAGGGATGACGACGCGAAGGATGATGAAGTATCCTCTCCGCAGAATGAAAACAAGGGGGAGGATACCTTGGCAGCAGGTGGTGGTGAGGCGCAGCAACTTCTTGATGAGTTGGCTGCAACTACTGCCCGTCAGGCTGAGCTGGTGGCGCAGCTGAAGGGAAAGCGCGTTGGGGAGAGTCGTGCTCTGGCCCAGAAGGAAGAGGAGTTGGAGGAGCTGCGCGCGCAATTGGCGGGCGTGCAGGCTGAGCTTGGGGAGTCAAGGGCGTATGGGGAGAAGATGGCTCAGGACAAGATGAGCATCTTGGCTGATCTGCTACATGCGAGGTCGTGTCTCGAGCAGATGAAGGCCAGGGCATCGTGGTCTGTGTCGTTCCTTGAGGAGAAAAGATCTGAGCATTATGCTAGGCTTCAAGAATTCAAGGAGAATATGGAGAAGACGCTTGTGGCGTATGAGGAGAAGCTGCGCGCCCTTAGCATTGAGTACGACGAGGAGCTGTATCCTTATCTCATGACTGTGATTGCTGAGCGCAGGTATTTTTACACCCTTATCTTTTAGAATTGTTTTCTTCACTCCATTTTATCTTATCTTGTTACCACTTTGTGAATGCAGGTGGTTGATCAGCCATGGGCTTCGTCTGGCAGCTCTAAGTACTTTAGAGTCTGCGGAGGTGGTGGAGGCCTTTGGGAAGGTTGTCCACTGCGCGATAGCGCGTGGCCGTTCGCAGGCGATGGAGGAGCTCCGTGAGGCCAAGCTGTTGGAGAAGGACTTGGCGGAGATTCCTGGTTATAGCTCAACGGCGTACGATGAGCTGGTGGAGGCGATGGCGGGGCTGAAGGTTCTTGAGCTGCCGCATATAGGGAAATTGGAGCGCGACCAAGATGACCCTATAGCTGTGCTGATGGCCGGCTTAACTTTGCAGCGCCATCTTGAGAAGAATGCGGAAGAGGAGTTAGACTATTATCTAAAACCTGATATATCGCAGCTTCAAGTCCCAGTTTTTGCGCGGCCCCGTGATATCCTCAAGCCTTTTGCTCTGGAGAAGGAAGTCCCCTTGAAGGAGGTGCTGGAGCAACATGCGCAGAGGGCTGCGGTGAAAAAGGGTATCAAGGGCAAGGCCGTGATGTGCGGTATTGGCGCTGCACACCTTCCTAGATCAGATGGTGTGGCTGTAAGTGTTCCAACCGTATCGATGCAGGATGCCATAATCTTGAGTAAGTTGAAGGAGGGAAGTTCCGCCGCTCCAGAAGAGAGCCATGATCACCGCCATAGCATATAGGTTGTTTGTGAGCTTATGTATTTTGTCCTTGTAATTTAATAAATATGGAATAAAATACATTTTGTTATGAGCTCGTAACTTAAATACACTTGCATTGTGTGCTAAGTTTTATTTTTTTTACTAAGTCTTTTAAGTGCGTGACTTAAATATACTTGCATTGTTTGTTAAGTTTTATTTTTGACTAAGTTTTTTAAGTGCGTAACTTAAGTATACTTGCATTGTTTGCTAAGTTTTATTTTTTGACCAAGTGTCTTGGCTCGTTATATTGCTAAGCTCGTACAGTGTACTTGGTATACGCGCATCCGTCGTGGGGTGCGCATGTGAAACTTACTTTGACGTCTCAAGAGTAAGGCGCTTAGCAAGGATACGTGATCCAATGTTGATGGGTTTGCAACCCTCTTATTCAACGAGTAAATTAGTAGGTTAACTCATCCTCTATGCCTTCGTGGGTCTTTAAGTGGTGCATGCACGCCATGTAGGCAAAAAATATAAGATAGACAATATTGACATATATGCAATAAAGTAAAAGTGCGCTATGGAGTTAGCTAGAAACCATAACATTTTATTAATACTTGCAAGTTTATTGAAAAAATGGAAAACATAATTCCTAAGAAAGAAAAGAAAGACAAACACTTATTGGGCACCGCGTAGGGTGTGAGTGTGTTTGTGTAAGGGCCGTAGCCTAAAAGTAACATCTTTTGAGATTACAGATGTTCCAAGTGCGCGCTAGGTCGTGACCTTCCATATCGCGCAACCTGTATGCGCCGTTGCCGAGCGCGTCTGTGACCTCGTAAGGTCCTTCCCATTTGGGTCCAAGTTTGCCTGTGTCTTCTGCGTGGCTTGCGTCATTGGCGCGATAAACAAAGTCCCCTGGTCGAAATGAAGTGTTCTTGACTTTTGCATCATAATACTTCTTCATTTTTGCCTTGGCCTTTGCTTCTCGTATGGCTGCGCGTTCGCGTCTCTCCTCCAGTATATCTAAGTCTATGCGCCGTTCCTCGTCATTTGTCATGACGTTGACTTCTGCTGTGCGTATAGTAGGCATTCCTATCTCAGCTGGTATGACGGCTTCTGTTCCATAGACTAAGGAAAATGGCGTGTCGCCAGTACTGGTTTTGATTGTTGTGCGATGCGCCCACAAGACATGCGAGAGTTCATCTACCCATCTTCCTTTATGTCTGTCAAGGCGCGCTTTTATGCCTTCGCCTAGACTGCGATTAGCGCGCTCAACCAGGCCATTGGTTTGTGGGTGTTTGACTGAAGCAAAGTGTTGTGTGATGTTTAATTGTGTGCACCAATCTTTGAATGGGTTATCACAGAATTGTTTTCCGTTGTCTGATACGATCTCGCCTGGTAGGCCGAAGCGACAGACAATATTGTCCCAGACAAAGCGTTTTACTTGGTTTCCCGTAATGTTCACCACAGCTTTTGCTTCAATCCACTTTGTAAAATAATCTATGGCTGCGATGAGGAATTTTACTCCTCCCGCTGCGACGGGAAAAGGTCCTGCGATGTCGATACCCCATTTGTAAAATGGCCATGGTGAGGTAATTGGTGTTAGCTCGTGCTGTGGTCGGCGCGGAATAGGTCTATGTACTTGGCAGTTGCTGCACTTTCTTATTAGGTCGCGTGCGTCGCGGTGCATTGTTGGCCAATAGTATCCTGCCCTTAAAGCGCTTGCCACCACGGATCGCGGTCCTGAGTGCATACTACATGATCCAGCGTGAAGTTCGCGGAGTACATAGTCTGCTTGAAGGGGTCCAACACATCTGAGCCATGGTTGTAAGAAAGATCGCCGATAGAGTACGTTGTCGCGGAATTCGAATCGTTGCGCCGTGCGCCGTATTCTTCGAGCGTCTTTATTATCTTGGGGTAGAGTTCCCTTGCTGATAAATTCGATGATAGGTGTCATCCATGTAGGATCTTGTTCTTCTATCACCGTTGATATCTCCATATCAAGGATTGACTTGTTCTTTAAGGTTTCCACCAATACCTGTTTTGAAAGGTGTGCGAAGCTTGTAGATGCGATCTTGCTGAGTGCGTCCGCCTTTCTGTTTTCCCCTCTAGGTACTTGTTTTATTGTGAACCTATCGAAGTTTTTGATCAGAGACTTTGTCTTTTCCAGGTATTGGATCATATGGTCATCCTTGGCCTCGTATTCTCCTAACACGTGGTTAGCGACTAGCCGAGCATCTACGTTTGCCTCTAGGTTGTGTACACCCATTTGAATTGCGATGCGTAGTCCGGCCAGTAGGGCTTCATATTCTGCCTCATTGTTTGTGGCTGTGAACTCGAAGCGTAGCGCATAGGTGAATTCCATACCTTCTGGGTTTGTAAGAATGAGTCCTGCGCCTGATCCATCTGCGCATGAGGATCCATCAGTGAACAGTGTCCATGGTTCCTGTAGATCCGCTTTTGCTGCAGATGTTGGGCTGTCGCCCTCTGGCTTCTCCACGATAAAATCAGCTAAAACTTGCCCTTTGATAGCAGTGCGCGGCCTGTATGAGATGTTGTACTCACTGAGCATTACACTCCATTTTTGTAAGCGTCCCGATGCATCTGGTTTAGAGATAACTTGTTTAATTGGCTGATCAGTGATTACCGCAATTGGATGCGCTTGGAAGTATCTGCGCAGTCTCTTGGCGGCGAACACTAAAGCCAAGACCAGTTTTTCCATGGCGCTGTAGTTAACCTATGTTTTCTTTAAGGCTTTGCTTACGAAGTATATGGGTGTCTGGACGGAGTCTCTATCTGTCAATAGTACTGCGCTAACTGCTCCATGGGTTGCTGATAAGTACATGATTAGTTCTTCCCCTTGTCGCGGTGCGACTAGTTTGGGAAGAGATGCCAGATGATGTTTGAGTTGTTGGAAAGCTTCCTCGGCTTCATTGGTCCAACGAAAGTCTCCCTTTTTTGTACACTTCGTGAGTGTTTTAAAGAGAGGAAGGGACTTGTCTGCTGACTTAGATAAGAAGCGATTCAGCCCTGCCAGCTTTCCATTCAGTGATTGGACTTCTTTGAGTGTGCGCGGGGAGGGGAGATCAATAACAGCCTTTGTCTTCTCTGGGCATGGTTTGATTCCATCGGGTTCTATTAAGTATCCGAGGAACATGCCTTCAGTTGCGCCAAAGGTGCACTTTTTTGGATTCAGTTTCATGTTTATCCGCCCCAACGTTCGGAATGTTTCCTCGATGTCGCGCACTAACTCATCCTCTGTATGGCTTTTTATAACGAGGTCGTCCACGTAGACTTCTAAGTTACGGCCTACTTGTTTTTCGAAAGCTGTGTCCACCAGCCGTTGGTATGTCGCGCCTGCGTTCTTTAAGCCAAAAGGCATTTTTGTGTAGCAGTATACCCCTTGACTGGTGTGGAAAGCTGTTTTTTCTTCATCCTCCACTGCCATTTGGATTTGGTGGTACCCTTTATATGCGTCTAGGAAGCACTTGAAGGGGTATCCACATAAGGATTCAACCTTCCAATCAATTTCTGGCAATGGATAGCAGTCTTGCGGGCATGCTTTATTGAGGTCCGTGAAGTCCACGCACATCCTCCAGCTACCATCGCTCTTCTTTACCATGACTGGGTTAGAGAGCCAGTCGTGGTAGTACACTTCGCGCATGATGCCCGCATCTACTAACTTGCGTACTTCTTCCAAAATAGCTTTTGCACGATCTGGAGCCTGACCGCGCTTCTTTTGTCGTATTGGAGGGTATCCTTGTCGGATTTGTAGTTTGTGCTCTGTGATAGAACGAGGCACTCCTGTCATATGCTTTGGTTCCCATGCAAAGATGTCTAGGTTCTTTTGCAAGAGTGCGCATACGGCTGCTTTACCTTTGTCAGATAAAGATCCTCCAATCGAAACTTGTTGTTCCGGATAGTCTGGATGAATAGCGACCTTTAAATTTGGCGATTTTTCCGTGTGCTGTTCTGGAATAGTATCTGCTTCAGTTGTCACTGCGATACATTCTCTTGGTGGTACCGTTGTGTTATAGAGAGTAACCACTCCTCCTTCAACTGGGAATTTAAGCATTCCGTGTGCTGTGGATGGTACTGCGCGCATGGATGATATTCCTGGTCTTCCAATTATGCCATTGTATGGTGAGGGAGACTTGATTACCATAAAATTTATCCATGCCGCAGTTGAGTGTTGCTCATCTCCTACGACCACCAATAAGCGTAACTGCCCCATGGGCCAGATCTTTTCTCCTGTAAATCCTGTTAGTGACATTGTAGCTGGTATCAACTGACTTTGGATTTCAGGTCGCAGCCTTTTGAAGCAGTGATCATACATGATGTCTGCGGATGCTCCTCCATCAATATACATGCGGTGGATGTCGTGTCCTCCTGCATGTATTTCAATGGTCAGAGGTTCCACGACTGCGTTGTCCGCAGCGATTGTAGGGAAGGATATCTCTTTTTCTGGAGAGAATTTTTGGCTGACTTTTTGCTTTATTTTGCGCTGCCATGATTGTATCATGTATATAGTATCAGCCTTTTCCTTTGGGGGTTCTTTCTTGCCTCCATTTCTCTGTCTCTCTTTTCCTTCCTTGATGTTTTTTACGAGATGGTCCATCCTTCCTTCTCTCACTAATTTTTCGATTAGTTGTTTCAGTTGGACACACTCGTTAGTTGTATGGCCCTTTTGGCCGTGGTACTCGCAGTATCCACTACCTTGGCGTTTTTCTTCTGCCGTTTTAATTGGTGGTGGTCTTGGGAAGTTCGCACCTTCTGTTGCAAATATCTCCCTTGGAGTTTTAGTGAGAGGAGTATATTTGTCGTTGTCTCTTCCACTGCGGTAGTTCCTGCCGCGGTTATTGTTTTGATCATTGGATTGTCTCCGCGGCTGTTCTTGTTGTCTATAGTTTGAATATCCTTTCTTGCTATCCGCAGCAGCTGCTTCTCCTTGTATAAAGGATCTGGTGCGTTTTGTGAGTTCATCGAAAGACTGTGGAACTCTATCATTGAGCTTTCGGATGAGTTCTGGATTATTAATTCCATTCATGAACCCCGAAATTTTTAGTATTTCGGGACATGCTTTGACTTGTATGCACTCATCCTTGAAGCGCTCCATGAAGGCGCTGGTTGATTCTCCTTGGCGTTGCTTCACCCTTGCCAATTCCACAGGATTTTTAGCGCACTTCTTTCGCTGGGTGAAGTTGTGGCGGAATGCTTTTCGCAATTCCTCAAAGCCGCCTATACTCCTACGTGGGAGTTTGCTAAACCATGTGCGCGCGTTCCCTACTAATGTGGAATTAAACATGTGACACCACACAGGCTGTGGCCAATTTTCGATAGTTGCGGCTGACTCGAAAATTTTGAGGTGGTCGTCAGGGTCACCTGTTCCATCATATGTCTTCACATTAGCGGGCATGCGTCTGCGCCTGTCGTCTGAGTAATCACTTATGCGACGTGTGAACGCATCAATTTTATGGCGTCGCCATGGGAGAGACATATCCTCGTTCTCTTCCTCGCGACGTCGTCCTTTTGATTTCCAGTGACCTGTTTCTTTATCCTCGTTGTCCGAGGAATCGCTGGAGGAAGGATAATCTCTCCGTCGGCGTTTGCGCCTGCTCCTTTCAGAAGAGGAGCCTGAGGGATCTCTGCTTGGGGATCTTCTTCTCCCCAACCTGTCTTGGATCCGCCTACTTCTGGGATTGGAGGATCCTTGACTCGGCGAATGCTGAGGACCTAATCGGTCGTGTATTCCCCGACTGCCAAGTCTGGAATGAACATTGGTGCGCCTACCGCTGTCTCCAGAATTTTGTGAGCCAGACACCGTACCCAACCTGTCATGGACATTGGTACGTTCTGTACGTCTTCCTCGTGGGTGACGTGGTGGTGTTAGTTCACGTTCTGGCCCGAAATTAAGTCGGGTTTGCAGATCCGTACCGGCTCTTCTTGCCGCTTCTTCCTGCATGAGGGCAGTTAGGGTTTCATAGTTTTGGGACACGAAATTTCCCAAAGTTAAATCGGGTACGTCCTCAGTCGTTGCAAGGATATCTGCCTCAGTATGGGGCGCCCGGTTTCGTTCAGGCGCGCCTGGCGGCACAGTGTTGTTCACTACGGGTGCAGCCTGATGAGGAGTGGTGAAGAGGGTGCGCTGGAGTTCCTCAGCACTTGGGACCACTGACGAGATTAAAGGTAGTTCCATTGTTGGAATAGGCTGGGTTGTTCCCGCCTCCTGGTGATCAGGTGCGCTGGTTGTCCCAGCAACCTGCTTAGAGGTCGAATCTTGTCGATTCTTCTTCTGATGATCACGTTTTTCTGACTGCGGAGTCCGCTGGCCCGAATTCTTGTGTTTCGTCATTCTAGTTCGTTGTAGGGTCCCACGGATGGCGCCACTTGTTGATACAAAAGTTGGGCGTACCTGGTTGTTGGGCTTTGCTCTTATATCAATTGGATCCTTAGCACTTTGTTACCTGCGTACTAAGAAAAGAGAATAACACCGTTAGACTTATCGAGGGATTGTCTCCCCCGATTAGACTCCGGCGTGAGAGTAAGTAATCGAATTTAGGGTTTTGGTTTAAGAGTTTTAGGGATTCCGTGAATCGTACCTTGAATGAGAATCGTATGATTCTATATATAGGGGCTAAGAAACCGTGTTTCTTGCTCCTTACTCTTCGCACGCATGGTGCTTATCCGAGGTAAGGATATCTATTCCTTGAATAGATGATCCTTATCGGATATCCGGTGAGTTAGATTGGGCCTTTGGGCTTCGTGAGCCCAAGCGTTGATACCACGGCCCATACCATTTGTCATGGTAGCCCATTCGTGATGGACTTAGGTGTAAGTAATGTCTATCATTTGGGCTTGCGGCCCAAATATAGGCTATACGTCATCAGTTTTCAACCATGCTTTGTATTTCCTCATAAGAAGGAAAGAAAGACTCATAGGTTTGGGGTTGAGAAGGTGGTGGAGTTGGGTGATCATGGTGTTCAAAATTTGGTTCTCCATAAAGAGGACCATGGATTTCACGGTAAATAGGGTGAAACAACAACGGTTTGGGTGGTTGGTACACTTGTTGTGGTGGTTGGTTAAGTTCAAGATCATCATCAAGATCAAGAATTGACCTTGGTGATTGGTTTGCAAACGGTGGTGGTTGGGTATGTCTTGGTGGAAGATCATTTAAATCTTGGACATACGGGTGTGGTGATGTTGGAGGAGACCCAAAAAGTTCCATAGGTTCAATTTTTGGTAATGGTGATGGTGATGAAGTTTTTGATGGTTGAGTTGGAGCACTTGGTGGAGTTGGGTCAATAGGTGATTTAGTAGGTGGTGGAGTGTGCTCATTTGGTTGTTTGGGTGATGGAGATGGAGAGGCAAGATTCAAAAAATGTTCATTTTTTATGGGTGAGGTGAATTCATCCGAAGATGAGGAGCTAATGTTGATGGATTGGTTTGACCATAGTGGTTTTACACTAATCCGGGCGGTTCTACGGATGGGTCGTGATGGTTGAGAGGTGTTTGTTGACTTGGTCATTGTTTAAAATGGTTTAAAGTTTCAGAATTTGTGATGAAGAAGGTGTGGTTTGAGAGTGTTTAGGATGGTTTAATTTATAGTGATGAAGATTTGTGGGAAGGAGTGTTTGGATTTGATGTTAGTCCATACAAAAATGGTGGTTCCTAATGATTTGGAAAACTTAATTGTGGGTTGTCAACTCATGGAAGTCAATCCAATGAAAATGGTGAAGTAAGAAGACAAGTTTTGCACTAAATGCTTAGTGGTTTTGGTGAATTTGTTTGATGGAAAAATCTCAGGGATTTCAAGGAGCCTTTAAAAGGGATCCTTCCTTTATGTGTGAAGGAGACTTGAGGTGGTTATGGCTATTTTTGAATTTTGGCGGGAAATGGGTTTGGGTGAGTTCTAAGGAATGCTAAGTACCTTAGTAAGCTAAACACATTGCAAGTAATGGATTTCTAGCTAAGAGGATTGGATTTTGGTGTTTGGATGTTGAAATGTTGAAAAGAAAAATAAAAATTCTACAGTTCACTGGCGGCACCCTGGAAGTACACAGGCGGAACCCAAAATAGGGTGCCGTCTGGTCCGTTGGGCCAAACCTGGGTTACCCAGATTTTGCACTGGCGGAACCCAATTTTGGGATCCGCCTGATCCGCCAGTACTGAAAAAGTCCACAGTCCGCGATTTTGACCCGCGAAACGATTTTCAAAATTTTCGAAAACTCTTGGAACTAAAAATATAATTCATACCTGGTTAGGAAATGCAAAAATTAGACATGTAGAGACTCATATCATAAGACTTTGACCGGGGGCTAGCGAAATTCACTAAACTTAGTGAAAAATTGATAATCATGAAAATTTGACAACTTGCCAAAAGTTGTCTTCCTGCAACATTGTTAGTTAAAACATGTTCCATAGTGTATCAAACATTGCACTAACACACAAATACATCACAAAGATTGTTTAAACTACCAAATTGTTCCAATAGCACCTTGTGCCAAACACTCCTAACACACCCGCACTCATTGACGGTCCATCTTCTTCTTCATCTTCCCGAGGAATCTCCCGATGTTTTTGAACATCCATTTTGTTTGCTTGAACTCCTCCGACTCATTTGGAATATCCGGAAGTTGGGAAAGGTATTCTAGAGGTGAGAGCCTAGAGTTTGGCAAATTGTCATCTTCACTCATTGAGGAAGAAGATGATGAGGTAGGAGGATGAGGACGTTTTCCTTGGGCTCTATACATTCTCTTATCGCTTAGAGGGACAAATGTATGTGGAATGAGAGAGTAGTCAAGTTGAAGACGGTTAGGAGTTAGAGGAATGGGTGCAATGAACCTAAAGAGACGGGTCAAGAACATTCCATATGGCATAGCCGTTGTGCCATGCACGGGAATGTCGGCCATTCTCTTGGCCATGTAGTAAGCAAGATTGAAAGGTTGCCTAGTGGACAAAGAGTAGAGCATGTAGCATAGGCAAAGGTTGATATGGTCTCGGTTTCCTATGGTGCTTATAACATTGGCTCTAAGGACTTCCTCCCATTTCTTGAATTGAGGCAAGAGTTCATTAAGTTCCATTCCATATGGATCTTTATCAACCTCATTACCCGTTCGGGTTCTCCTAGTAGTGGTTGTCCTAACAAAGAGGTGGTTACGGAGTACATCTTTTGACACAAGTGGGGTATCATAAGGATGGAAACGGTCATCTAGGGTGTCAAGGGTTGAGAGGGAGTGCAAATCGGAGTAGATACAAGTACCTTGGTTTGGAATTCCTAGGATTTGAGCAAACTCCTCAAGAGTGAAGGAGTATAGATTGCCACTAACCCTAAAGTTGACGGATAAATAATCATAATCACCCGTGGATAGAGTGATGGATGCATAGAACTCAAGAATGAATCTAGGACAAATAGGCTCGTCTAAAGTCAAAAGACACTCAAAGTTGATTGTGGCAAATTCGGCATAAAGGTTTGTGCCTTCTAGGAAAGACGGGTCAATGGTTCTACCCTCATGGACATAGCGTTTTTCTAGGGCTTTGAAAATGTTGACTTGGTTTGGGGTAAGGCCTTTGATTTTGTGGTGTTTTGGGAGGTACTTAATTGTGTCCTTATGGTCGTAATGGGTTAGAGGAGGCATGATGATACCTAGAACAACAAAAATTTCACATTTTAGTTTAAGTAAACTACTATTTTAATGTGGATGTTCTAGTGTGTGTCTATATGAAAACAATGTGGAGGTGCGGTTATCTTGACTCATTTTTGATGCATCAAAAGTGTTTTATAATGCAAGTTTTGTTATAAAAACAAAAGATAACCCAAACACTCCTAGGTCAATGTAGCTTCGTTTGAATGTACCCGAAAATACATATTGGTTATGTATTCCCTTTAGCATTCAAGAGACATTATGCAAGTGATGTTTTGAACATAACATTTTGATTTTGTATTCTCAATGTGAGACGAAAAAGTATTTGTCCTACTTGTGAGAAATTTTTGCAAGAATTTGACATGGGGTGGTTTAGCAAACATGTTTACACTAAGTAAGAATGCAATTCCTAACTATGGGGAACATGATTAGTTTTGTTAAACACCTAATTTTATGCATGAATTTTACAAGTTTAATGCATAACCCCAAGTTTTTGTTATTGTGCAAAAATAGAATTCCTAGACTCAGATCAGGATTGTAATCAAGTTAGAATACTTACAATGATGATGGATTAGTAATGTGATTGAATGGAAGACCAAAATTTCGTGGGTATGGATGAGAGGAATGGTGAATAGTAACAGTTTTGGAAGTGGTGGTGTGAAATAATGGGTGTTTGGTTTAATATAAACTAATGGATTGATTCTGCAGGTCGACGGACACGGCAGATCCCAAATTTGGGTTCCGTCCGTTATGGCTCAGGGTTCCGCCGACCCTGCTGAGAAAAATTGTTATGGATTTGTTTTGATTTTTGTGATTTTTGTCTAATGACCAGAACTACAATGTAGGTTCCATTAGTCCTAAGCCTAGCCTAAGAAGGTTAAAAGGTTCACGTTTAAGAGGTTTGGTGAGAATGTCGGCTATGTTGTCTTCGGAAGAAACTTTCTCAATTGAGATATTTCCTTTTTGAACGTTGTCGCGAAGGAAATGATGACGGATTTCAATATGTTTGGTACGAGCATGTTGAACCGGGTTTTTGCTGAGATCAATGGCACCTTTGTTGTCACAAAGAATTGTGATGTCGTTGAGTTGAATTCCGTAGTCGACAAGAGCTTGCTTCATCCAAAGAGCTTGTTGACATGCCTTTCCGGCCGAAACGTACTCGGCTTCCGTTGTTGAGATAGCAAGAGCCGTTTGCTTCTTCGAGAACCATGAGGTGAGACAATATCCAACAAAAGTACAAATACCACTTGTGCTTTTTCTATCGACATAGTCACCGGCATGATCCGAGTCGGCATACACTATGGTGTCTATTCCCGTTCCTTTGGGATACCATAAACCTAAATGTGTAGTGCCCTTAATATACCTAAATATCCTTTTAACGGCTTCAAGATGGGTAGTTTTAGGATCTTCTTGAAAACGAGCACATAGACAAACACTAAACATAATGTCGGGTCTACTAGCCGTAAGGTAAAGTAGACTACCAATCATACCTCTATATTTAGTGCTATCTACGGATTCACTTTCCTCATCCTTGGTAAGTTTAGTTTCCGTGGACATGGGAGTTTTGATAGGTTTTGAATCTTCTAATCCAAATTTCTTAAGCATGTCCTTAATGTATTTAGATTGGTTAAAGAAGATACCATCTTCAAGTTGTTTAATTTGGAGTCCTAAGAAAAAGTTGAGTTCTCCCATCATACTCATTTCAAACTCGTCATGCATGATTTTTGAGAAATCCACACATAGTTCTTGACAAGTTGATCCGAATATAATGTCATCAACATAGATTTGGACTATGATAATATGGGAATCTTTCTTCTTAGTGAAGAGAGTATTATCAACTAAGCCCATGGTGTACTTATGGTCAACTAAGAATGTTTTAAGTCGATCATACCATGCTTTTGGAGCTTGCTTAAGTCCGTAAAGAGCCTTTTTAAGTTTGTAAACATAATTAGGTTTTTCAAAATCGATGAAGCCCGGTGGTTGAGCAACATATACTTCTTCATTAATGACTCCGTTTAGAAATGCACTTTTGACGTCCATTTGAAAAAGTTTAAAATTATGTGCACACGCATAAGCAAGTAATATCCTAATTGACTCGAGCCTAGCTACCGGAGCAAAAGTTTCATCGTAGTCAATGCCTTCTTGTTGATTATATCCTTGTGCTACTAGCCTAGCTTTGTTTCTAGACACAATTCCATTTTCATCCATTTTATTACGAAAGACCCATTTCGTTCCAATTATTGTTTGACTCTTTGTTTGAGGAACTAATGTCCATACATCATTCCTAACAAATTGGTTTAATTCTTCTTGCATTGCAATTACCCAAGATTCATCTTTAATGGCTTCATTAACATTTTTAGGTTCAATGGTTGACACGAAACAAAAGCAGTTGCTTTCATTTTGGACTTTTGATCTAAGTGTTCTTTCGTTAATGTTGCCTATGACACTATCTAATGGATGACTTTTAGATTCTTTGACATTAACAAGTTCTTTGTTTAATAGATCATCTTCCTTGTCATTATCTAAGATTTCTTGACTTTCAATTGCTTGGCTTTCAACTAAGTCATCATCTACCAAAGGTGATGTCTTAGAGGGAGGTGGACTTTCGTCAAATGTTACGTTCAACGATTCCTCGACTCTTAAGGTTTCCTTGTTTAAAACAATGTAAGCTTTACTATTTTGTGAATATCCAAGGAATACACCTTCATAAGACTTTGGGTCAAATTTGGTGAGATAATCCTTGGTGTTAAGAATGAAGCATTTACTCCCAAACACTCTAAAGTATCCTAATGTAGGCTTTTTACCTCTATAAAGTTCATAAGGTGTTTTATTCAAAAATCGTCTAATTAGGACTCGATTTAAAATGTACGTTGATGTGTCAACGGCATTACACCAAAACTTTTGTGGAATAGTTTGTTCATTAAGCATTGTTCTACTCATCTCTTGTAATGTCCGGTTTTTACGTTCTACTACACCATTAGATTGAGGAGTACGTGGAGCCGAAAAGTTATGAGTAATTCCATTATTATCACAAAATTTTCCAAATTGAAATTCATTATCAAATTCACGACCGTGATCCGTTCTAATAGACACAATATTAGATCCTACTTGATTTTGAATTTTCTTACTTAGAATCTCAAATTTATCAAAAGCTTCATTTTTACTTTTCAAAAACTTAGTCCAAGTATAACGTGAGTAATCATCAACTATGACCAAAGTATAGAAGTTGCCTCCATAACTTTGTATAGCGGATGGACCAAATAAGTCCATATGTAAAAGTTCTAGACATCTAGACGTAGACACCAAGTTTTTAGCCTTATGGCTACTATGGACTTGTTTACCGACTTTGCAAGCATCACAAAAGTGTTGGTCATATTTCAACTTGGGTAGGTTTCGAACTAAGTCTTTGGAGGAGAGGTTTTGGATAAGTCTCATGTTAGCATGTCCTAAACGTCTATGCCATAAAGTTGAAGATTCATCTAATGAGGTAAGACAAAGTTTGTCTCTAGATGTAGAATCCAACTTCATGACGTATACGTTGTTCTTAAGGACACCTTTGGCTATGGTTATACCATCTTTAAGTATTTTACTACCGTTCTCACTAAAAAGAACATTATACTTATTACGACAAAGTTGACTAATACTAAGGAGATTAAATCCTAAGTTATCAACATGAGCAACATCATCTATAGAAAGGGAGTCATGAGAGATTGTACCTTTTCCGATGATTTTGCTCCTAGCATTACTACCAAACGTAACATTACCTCCATCACATTTGTGATATGTTGAGAAGAGGCTTTTATTACCCGTCATGTGCCTTGAATAACCGCTATCCTTGATCCATTCATCCGGATCCAAACAAACTTTGAGGCACACCTATTTTATGAAAAACACTCAAACATTTGGTCCCCAATTTCTCATGGGTCCATTTTGGTTAAGCATACCATTAGTTTGTCCCAAATATGAAAATAGAGCATAAGGGTTCCATGGCATGTAATTTGAGGTTTGGTAATGTCCAGGAGTGTTTTGGTTCCAAACATGTTGGTAGTTTGGTCGAGCATTGAAGTTGCTCTTTGGAAAGGGGCGTTTGGGAATTGGAGTCTTAGGTCTTGGTTGAGTAGTCTTAGCTCTAAATTCATTTTTACTAAGTCCTACTCCAGTTTTAAAGGCAGGTTTGGTTCCATTTTTATATGTAACTTTAACAAATTTAGAACGATCCGATGTGGATGGAGTTACTGCTGCAGCAGTCCTGGCGGAACCCTCGGGGCCAACGGGCGGAACCCTATTTTGGGTTCCGTCTGGTCCGCGGGCTGCTGTAGCAGTTTTGTTTGTTTCATGTGTGTTCGTTTCTTGTTTCGTTTGACCCTTAATGATTTCTACTTTCCTGAAACCTAGACCTGTTTTATCAAAAGGTGACTTTTGGAGTTTCATAATTTCATCCGCACATGAAATGCTCTTATCGAACTTTTTGAACTTTGTGGTTTGTTTGATTAGATCATTTTGAGTTATTTTAAGTTTCTCAACTTCAAGTTTATGTTCCTCACATGATTTGCATGAGGTGTCAATACCTTTACTCCTTTCTAATCTCTTAGCTTTTTCTTTTAACTCATAAACTTCATTTTCTAAAAACTCCTTTTTAGTTTTCAAAAATTTATTTTTGTTTATGATTTTTAAGCTTAGCTCACAAAGTTTGTTATATTCATTTTGTAAAGTGTCATCATCAATAGAGGAGTAAGATGAGTCGGAGAGTACCTCATTTGAGTTGTGAGCCATGAGAGCAATATCATCATTCTTTGGCTCATCATCATCTCCTTCATAGTCACTCCAAGCACCTCCCACAAAAGCTTGTTGAGGCTTGCTCTTGGGTGGTTTTGGATATTCTCCTACAAGATGACTTGTGTCTCCACACCTATAACATTTTCGTTCAACTTTTCCTTTTCGATCATCACGATCTTTTCGGAAGGTTTTCTTGTCATCTTTAGGTTGTCTTACAAACTTCCCTCGCCTACGAAAGAACTTCTTGAAGTCTCTCACGGCCAAAGCATATTCCTCATCATCACTATCCGAAGTAGATTCTTCATCATCACTTGATTGGACTCTAGTTTTCAAGGCAATGGACTTAACTTTTTCTTTCTTGCCTCTAACTAGTTCCGAATCTTTTTCCATCACCATTTCATGAACTTTGAGGTTTCCAATTAGCTCATCAAGTGACATGCTTGAAAGATCTTTGGATTCTTCAATTGCCGTCACTTTTGCTCTCCACTTCGGATGGAGTGCTCTAAGAAATTTCCTGACAAAGTTCTTACTACAAAAAGATTCATCAAGTGCTTTAAGTGAAGTAATAATAGTGTTAAACCTAGCAAAAGCATTATCAATAATCTCATCTTCGGAAATAACAAATTGTTCATATTGTTGAACAAGAAGATCAATTTTGTTATCTTTAACTTGTGAGTTCCCTTGATGAGTGACAATTAAAGATTGCCAAATATCATTGGCGGTTTTACACAAAAAGACTCTTTCATGTTCTTTCTTAGGCAAAGCGTTGTAAAGCATCATTTTAGCTTCATTATTTTTACCTATCAATTTCTTTTGATCATCATCTTTAATGTTAGTAACTATATTATCACCATCAACAATTATATACCATAAATCTATATCTTTAGATTTCACGTAAGTTTCAAAACGGTTTTTCCAATATATAAAACCATTTGCTTCAAAGAGTGGTGGTCTTTGCATAGATTGCCCTTCTTTGTAATTTTCAAAATCCATGGATCGTTTCAAGTTTTAAAACACAATATATTTTAAAAGCTTGAGTAACGTAGCTCTTGATGCCAATTGTGGAAAACTAGAAGGGGGGTTGAATAGCTTTAGCGTTTTAAAATCTTTTTAACTTGTTTAGTTAGCTTTGAAACTTTCCGTTTGATCAAAGATATATGCACAAACACAATATATATAACATGCAAGTAAAGGAAAGAAACGATCAAACCACAACACGAGTATTTATCGTGGTTCGGCTACAAAGACTCTTTTTCCTTGCCCTACGTCCACGCCTCGAGTATCCAACTCGAGAGTTTCTTTCACTTGTCAACAAGCTCCTTTCACCGGCGGAGAAAACCTTACACGTCGCTTATACTTTTACCGACACAAAGCTAAATGTCGAGTTCTTTTACAAGGGCACAACCACTCCCGTTTAGTTCTTTTACTAGGGTACAACAACTCCCAACACTCTTTGTATTTTGAGGACTAAAATACTAACCACTCACTTCAGAATATACACAAACAAATGACGCGTAAACAACATGAGTTTACACAATACTAAGCTACCAAGTCTTGCAACGTTGTGTTGGAAACTTGTAACTTTAGACGACCTTGTGAGCTTCTTTGCTACAAAAGGAAACTTCACATTTACAATGTTAAGATGTTAGAAAGAAAGATGAGTGTGTGTGTAAAAATGATCTCAAGAGGTTAGCCAAAAATCAAGTTATGGCTTGGTATTTATAGCACAACAAACTGTGTGCTCGGCGGATCAGGCGGAACCCTCAAATGGGTTCCGCCCGTGTACCCCCAGGGTACCGCCGGGTCTGCAGTAGGTTTTTGCAATTACTCTTCAAACCAAACAAGGTCTTGTCACATAACTTCTATCAACCAAACAATGTCACATCACTTAAAGTAAGTCAAACATGATACTTGCAAGCAACATGAAAGCAAGTCAAACACATAACTTTCCATAAATACATAATGACAAAACTTGCCATAAATTTGATGTGACTATTTCTAATTTAAGAAATAAACTTGTGTTATGTTTTATGAAATGTAAAATGTAGCAAAAGTCTTGTTTATGCAAGTCTTAAAAACTAAGAATATGTTTTGCTTAAAACTAAAGTTTACGTTTTGTCGTTAACAAAACTTAGCGAAGATCGTAAAATATAAATAACGTTTTTAGGCGATATTTGTATTAACAAAACAAACTCTATGAATATCACTCAACCTTTGTGTTGACCTCTCAAGCATGTATTTCAGGTTCATGATGATCAAGGATGGCACGGATATTCAAGATGGCTATAAATTTTATTATCATTCAAAAACTCATTTAATGTAAATTGTAAACATGGAACCATCTGGGACCTCATTTTGTAATCTCTGATATTTATACAATTTGAATGATAAATCTTTTAAAACGACTCAATTGGAGTTCGTTTTCTATTATTGTGACTATTGTACCGTCGAGTAACACCCAGTTTGAATTCCGCTGCACCATGAATTGGGGGTGTTACAGATTGGTACCAGAGCCATGGTTATAGAGAAACGGGTCTAATTGAGACCTAAACTATAACCACACATACAAGCAAAAACATTTTTATAGCCTTCCGCTCTCCGTTTCTTCCATCCTCCAGACGATTATGGACTTAGTAAGCATGTTATGCTACACAAACATATTAGTATATTCATATATACCCATTTTGAGCATTTCCCCGTTGACATTTTTATGCTACACAAACATAATTGCATATTAATATATGTACCCAAAACATAATTGAGCATTTCCCCGTAAGCATTTTATACTACATGAACATATTAGTATATTGATATATAAACTCGGTTTATTTTCAATCATTTTATCTAAACATATCTGCGTATGCCTATTCTAGGGCATTTCGGCACAACTACATTCTCCCAATCATGTTCCTACTCCAACATTTTATGTCCAAGACATTGTAACTGATTGCAATGGTCTTTCCTATTTCCCGGACATTGTATGATACAATGGTCTTAATTATTTCTCAAATGTTTTGAGTCACACAATGGTCTAACCTACTTCCTAGACATTGTGAATTGCACAATGGTCTAACCTACTTCCTAGACATTGTGAATTGCACAATGGTCTAATCTACTTCCGCGACATTGTGATTTGCGTAATGGTCTCTGGAATTATTCCATCACATCATCAATATCATTTCATATGATATCGAAAACCCATCACAATCTATCGTTTTCTAAATAGAATATGAGATTTCTAAAGGATAAACTAATCCATCACCTACAAAAGCTGAAGTTCAGCTCTACATTCATCAAAGTTTTCTTCTGAAACCTTCATTGTTAAAAGCTCGTGATCCTGGCCAAGTATGGGTTGTTACTTAAAACTTCCTTTTCACACACATACCTACCAGTACTATCTTCTATGCGATGGAATGTGAAAACATGGGTTACAAGTCTTGTATGGGCGGGACTTGCAACTGAAGGGTTTGACATCGCCTTTGTTTAGTGGACAGTTTCCCGAAAGCAACGAACATATCACAAGTATACCTAATTTAGGTATTTGAAAATTTTATCGAACCTTGGCTAAATATAGACTAGTCACCTATATTTAACCTAGGGACAGTGGAATATAGTCTGACTAACTATATTCGACTTAAAATTTTCAAATACTGAGAATAGTTGTGCTAGGGTTATGTTCAGATTAATTTCCTACATGAACTCAATAAACCACCAGAATACTTTAAAACGATCTAGAGACACGATAGTGCCTTACCACTCAGCGAAATCTTAACACCTTATTTGTACTACCTAATTTCATTCTTGAAAGTTTTCATTTATGAGATAATCCGAACTACTATCTTGGGATAGTTATCAATTATTCTCTTCATTCTGTAGAAGTACTATCCTGTTTAGGTCCTAAGGATACCATTCTGTCATAAACCTTTAAAATTTCTTAAAATTTTAAAAGCAAACTTGACATCTCTACCAATATTAACATTAAGCATACACTACGCACTTTTGTTCATCAACATATCACATCATTATCTTCACAACCATTGAAACCACAAGCTCATTAACAGATCTTGATGCACTTTTAAAGCTCAAATCATCCATAGTTACACCACAAGTACCCTCATCAGCTTTACAAGATTGAATATTCATCTTGTACTTTTGGAATACCAGTATCATCTCGTAATACACTACCTTGTAACTCACCGGCTAAGTATGAACGTTGTGTTGGGAATTCTTTAGTAGGATGATTTATAATTATTTGAATGGACTGGGATGCCTTTTCATTTAAATAAAGAAATTGTAAATCACCGAACCATAAGTTTATATTCCTCTATTTACATTGTTTGGGATGCCTCTCTATGTAAATAAAGAATTATAAACAAGTGGGCTTATTTGTATCCGAAATAACATAAGTATGAAGTCAATAAACACTAGGTACAACAACAGATTACCTACTAGGCTATAATTGCAACTACTATCCCAATTTCTGTTTGATATTCAACAACTATATCAATTTCTGTACAACTACTATATCAATTTCTATTAATATTCGACTTCTATATCAATTTCCTTTGATATTCGACTATTATATGAATCTCTATTAATCACTCTTACCCTACCTACATAAAAGTAAGCCTCATCCTACACCATACACTGAAACGACAAATCAAACTACATCACCGGTAATCCCAGACTTTAGTCCTCATAAGTAACCACACCTGTTCATCGACACCACTCCAACATATAACACACATAGAACTTCGGAACGAAGTTCCCCGTAAGGGGTAGAGACTGTAACAATTCGCAATTTCAGGTTAATTACTATTCCCGGAAAATTTCACTATTCACTTTTACTATTCATTTTTCCCGAAATTTTCCCGAATTTTGATTTTTGTTTCTTGGCCTCGAGTGATAAATCATTTCCATGGCAAATTAAAAGTTTGACACTCATCAGATCATTTTCGTGAAAGTTAATAAGGAATTACACGTTTTAGGGTAAAACGTCATTCAAAAATTCTACGCACAACGAAACTCGACCGCGTTAATTTTCCCCGTATCAGAAAAATGTTTGACACACTCATGATTTAATTAAGAATTAATCATGACTGAGAAAAACATGACCAAATAAACCTCGGCCGTGAAAAACAGGAATTCTCGTTTTTAAGCGTTTTACTCAGCCGTAACCTTAGCCTATACCTGAACCGCGTTTCTAAGACAATTTGAGTTTTCACATTTTTGGAAAAAGTCAACATATTTTTCCCTCCTCCTTTGACCAAAAATCATTCCTTGATTTTTAGGCTTACGGTTTGATGTCTAAAAGATATTTAATACCAACCGACACTAGACTAAGCCCAGTCTAGACATTATAAGTCATTTTAAATCATTTTTATCTTATTAGAAAAGTAACATTTTACTTTTCTCAATTTTACGCAATATTCGTACGTTTTATGTATTACACGTTTTAGACCCGTGTTTCCAGTTTAAGCAGGGTTTTAGCACCCCAATGGAACCTACCACTCATTTTATATTTTATTATGGAGTATTTTGACAAGTTTAACCATTCTTCCAAGTTTCGTATTTTTACGATACCCGGTTTTACGTTTTGTGACGTAACAACTTACGGTTGCATTTTACGGAGTCAAAACATACTAGATATCTTGGATAATATCTTCCAAAGTCCAACCCTTCCTCCCCAAGCATTACAAACCGACCTTGGGGGGGGGGGGTCATCACTATGTGGCTTAATCTTCTGCTTAAAGCCTTAAGATGCATACATGTGTTACACTTGCTCACCAAGTGTTGACAAGTCGTCCATGTAACCTCCTCAAGCTACTATATAAGCCCTCCCCTCCTCTCCTTATGCCGCCACTTCCACACACACAAACACCATCTCCTTTGCTTGATCTTGTTCCAAGTTTCATGCAAGATTCAAGAGCTATAACAACATAGAAACACTAGTTAGGTTTTGATTCATCAAAACACTTCCAAACCTCATAAACTTTGGTGATTTCTCTTGAGTTTGAATCCACTCAAGTCACCTCAACTTTCATCATCTATCTTTCAAGAATACAAGAGTAGAAAGATTTTATGAAGTGAAGTGGGTTGAAGCTAAAGTCTATCAAAGTCCTTTTCCTTACATGCTACTTACCTTTCTTATTTGAAAGCCAAAAGTTGTAAGCCAAACCCTAACATACTTCTTGTTAAATATCATTATCATGTTATTTACATATCATTCATGCTATATTTTGTCTTGTGATCATGTCCATGATGTATAAAAATGAGTAAAACAAGTTATTGGAAATGATTGTTAACTTATGTTATTTAAACAAGTAAACTAGTGACTTTTATGGAGAACTACGACCAAAATAATACAACTATGATATTGGACACTCACTTACTGTTATAAAGGACTTCAAAAGGAAAACATAGCAATTTGAACCACTTAAAACGAGTATACGAGTCAAAAGTTATGGCCATAAGAAGTTAGCGAAACCAAAACGGCAAAACTGCCTATACCCTACTGTTTTGCATTCTGACTTTTTGAAAGTGGCACTTCTGGTCCGATTCATCAAAAAGTTAAAACACAAAAGTTGTCCGGAACGCCGTTTTCGTTCAGGAATAAAGAAGCTCGAGCCCTGAAAACGCTTTCCGAGTGATATTTTCTTCAAATTCTTAACAGCCCATTTTTAGACCAAAGGTCATGGCAAGGCCATGAACTAAATGACCATATCAACATACCAAGGCGAAAACATGAGCTAACGACCATATAAACTTACCAAGGCAAATACATGAACAAGAGAAGTTGGCGATAACTTAAACATACAATTTGGATCTACTTCATCTAAAAGAACCATGAGATACAAGTTATAAGAAACTTACCCTAATAACAATCTTCATGTAAAGATAAACTTTCCTAAGTTTATTCAAATATCGGACATGTAACTCTTCAGATCAAAACTTATTTATATATACGTTATCAACTACTACAATAGTAGGGAGCCTCATGTGAGGAGTTCATTATGTAAGCCGTCGAGATGAGTTGTGGATTTACGAATTAAAGTGTCCTGTCTCCTCGAACGTTTACTACATGACTTCTGAATTATGTCGGCCCGAACTATAGTAAACGATATATAAACTATACATGTTTCATGAATCATTTCTTTTCAAAGACTTACACTATACAAAGTACCACATCATGGACTAAGTGCAAGACATATATTGGCATGTTTATGTTTCCTTAGACATTATTCCAAACCTAAATTACAACAATTATTCTAGGTTGCTCGTAGAAGTTCTCACGGCATATCCATCATTCTCATTATACATCATCCAACTCACGGTGAGTTCATAGCCCCACTTTCTATTACTTAATTGTTTTACAAACCCTTGGGGGGAATACATGCTATTATTTTTCGACTGAACACAATGCTTTCAAATTATATGCTTGTCTGATTGTTTTATTATCACTAAGTACCAGCCTTTCTAAACCGATCCCTTATTATGAACCATTTAATCACTAGCAATAGTGAGCGCGAATATTGTGAATAGGCCTATTGGGATTGACGAATCCCATTTGTAGTGAATACATTCATACAAATGCATTAATATTTGAGACCTGGGTATGACAGCAACATACCTACCGGGATAAAACCGCCGATCAATATTGGTACCCGTTAACGTTTTGGTATCATAAGCTTAGTGAATTAATAACCGTTCCGGGCGTATAACAACGTAGCCTACCTGTTTTGTTTTCCAACCATTGGTGTGAGCCTATAACTCACACTACCAACATATTGTGTTCAAACATTAAACAAACTCTATGAATATCACTCAACCTTTGTGTTGACCTCTCAAGCATGTATTTCAGGTTCATGATGATCAAGGATGGCACGGATATTCAAGATGGCTATAAATTTTATTATCATTCAAAAACTCATTTAATGTAAATTGTAAACATGGAACCATCTGAGACCTCATTTTGTAATCTCTGATATTTATACAATTTGAATGATAAATCTTTTAAAACGACTCAATTGGAGTTCGTTTTCTATTATTGTGACTATTGTACCGTCGAGTAACACCCGGTTTGAATTCCGCTGCACCATGAATTGGGGGTGTTACAATCCTCACTGAACCCATCATCTTCTTTTTGGCTTAGACTCCACTCACTGAGTTCTGCCTCACTGAATGGTGAACCTTTCTTCATAGACTCGCTCCAAACATCCTGAAGATGACTCACTGAGATACTGTACACTCAGTGACTTGTTTGTATTAACGGATATTAGACACTTAGACTATTTTATATTCAAATCCAAGTTTAAAGGAAGCTTGGGGAATTCAGTGACCCAACAGTCTCCCCCTATTTGGATATACAAATAGCCTAAGTGTCGTGATTCAGTGTGAGTAGTCAGGTCTTCTTCTCTCACTGAGTGTTGATGTAATTAACATAGGACACTTGTAACTTAAAAGAAACATCATTGTTCATAAATAATTATTACAAATCCTATGACAAATTACAAAAACACAAAAAAGATAGTTGATGCAGATTCAGATATTCAGATGAACACCAAGTCCTTCAAGCTTGGTTCTCTTGGATTTCAGTAGGTGCTTCTCAGGATGCTCCTCAATCTTGGCTTTCAAATCAATGCAAAACCTCATATTCTCAGCATAATTGACTGGAGAAGCCAGCATCATGTACACAAGCATCGCCTTGATCCCTGCCTTGTCAATATCTTACCATCTTTGGAAAGTAGGGTTTCCATATTCGTCAGTGAAGCACAATCCTCTTTCAGGGACTTCAAATACAACATTGTTCATAAAGGTGATTCCTTCAGGAAGAGACCTGTCACAATCTAATCTTGGGACCTTTATTTCAGGCTCCGTTTCTTTTTGCTTTCTCTTTCTCTTGGAGACTTTTGGAGCTGGTTGAGTAGTTGAAGCAGGAAGCAGAGAAGGAATGCCAAGAGTTTTAGGCATTTCCATCAGTCCTTTGTACCTGTTCTCCAGTGACTTCAGAAGATTTGGAACAACCACATTTGACTTCTTGGTGATGATTGGTATAAGTTCATCCAATTCAGAGATGCCAAAGTCAGCAAACCTGAATGGGTTATGGGTGTCCATAACTCTTTGGTCCTGCCCCTTGAAGACTGTGACAATAGCAGGCTTGGTGTTGCGATGGATCTTGATGTTAGTGATGGTTTCAGGTTTTAGCCTTTCTTTCATCACCTATGTGTACCTTGCAATTCTGGACTCCCTGATCTGAGCATCCTTCCTGAGCTTTGCTTCTCTTTTCTTTTTCAGGGATTCCATATCTTCATCCTGAGCCTTTTTGAAGACCGCCCCCATTTGCCCACTTTCCAGTGTCTCAGCACTTAACCCTATTTTCTCAGCCTCTTCATGAACAACCTTTATAAGAGCAGGCTTGCTCATCCTTTCTTCGGCGGCCGCCTTTTTCAAAGCCTCCTCTTTCTCCATGTAGGCCTGAATTTCATCACCAGTGAGGAGACGAATTACCCCATTGATTTCAAATGGAACTCTGACTGGTTCATCAGGGTCCTGTCTGACTAAGGTGGAGGCAGGCTTCAGCACTATTCGTGGCTCCGGTGTTGTAATAATGCTTTTGCCTTTGTCCTGCTGCTGAGATGAGGAGGCTGGTTGTTCTTGAGGTTGAACAAATAAGAGATGAGTGGCTTCAGTGTAATGCTCCCCCTCAGTGTGAGAGGGTCCAGCCTCATGTTGAGCTTCAGTGTGAGTGGCATCAGTGACATTCTCCCCCTCAACTGTTGCCGGAGTCTGAGTGAGGGCAAGAGTTGGAGTGACTGATGCAGAAGCGGAGGAACCCTTGAAGGCCTGAAAGATCTCAGCCATCATGGTCTTGATTTCTGAGGTGTCCTTCTGGATGGTGGACACCTTGGCGTTCAGAGAGGCCTGAGTACTTTCCATAGCAGATAATCGAGAACCAAATCTCCAGGCAAGGGTTTCTGACTTCTGTGACTGAGCGGCCACTGAGTGATCCAAGTTGGCAAGGGATGTTTTGACAGACTCCACTGAGCTACTGAGAGCCTGAAGATTGAAGGACTTCATCAGGGTGAGTAACTTAGTGAGATGCACAGAGTTGAGCTGGTAGGTCTCTGCCGCCTGAAGGAGCTTCTTGGTAAGTTCAGGATCATCCTTAACCGATTCTTGAATGGACTGAACCCCAGTGTTCAGATTGTTGAGTGACTCAAGAAATTGGTTGAGGCGAGAGACCATCTGTGTCAGGGAGTAGTTGACTGAGGAATTTTGTTCCCTGACATCTTCATTAAATTCTTCAACAGCAGCTTTAAGGTTGAAGTAATGAACAGCCTGCTCAGTGTGCATGTCAAACACTTCATCAGCAACACCCCTGAACAAGGCATTGGTGGCCTTCTTTATGAACTTGGTAAAGACCTTCTCAGTGAGAGGAGCCTGATCATCATCTGAAGATTCTGACTCAGAGAGAGGTTGAGTAGCTTCAGTATCAGATGGTTGAGGAGACTGAGGAGTAGGTTCAGGGACTGTCTCTTCAACCACCATATCATCCCCTGCTTCAAAAATCTCCTCTTCACTGAGGAGATCATCATCCGAGAATAAAGCTGCCTGGGCATCTGCCATGGACTGAATCTGCAAAAGGAGGTTATCCGGCTCCTCTTCAAAAGAAGATTTGCCTTCGTTATGGCCAGGTCCTGACCTCTCAATTCCAGCAGACTGGGTTTTATCTGCTTGGTCCTCAAGGTCAGTTCCCAAGTTTTGCGCACCTTCTGGAGTGGTTTTGGGTTCCATATCAGCAGGTGGTATGTTTCCCTCTGAGTCTTTATCCCCCGTGACCCCTTCAGACACTGATGGGTGTTTCTCAGTGCCATCCTTAGAGATCGTGAATGTTGTGTCCCTATCAGTGGGTTGTATAAGTCCCCTTGAGTCTTTGGGAAGAGTAGTTGTGCCCTCAGACAAAAGCTGTGATTTGCGAATGTCCTCATCAGGCTGGTGAAGGGTGATGCCCCCCTTTCCAACAGGCTTGGGCTGGCCTGTCGAAGATTTAGGGGTGTTGACTCCCTGATGCTTGGGTTGTGATTTACCCGAGCGTTTAGCAGGATGTGAAGAGGTGTGGGTCCCCGTCTCAGTGGAGTAGTGCTGCTCCACCGAGGATTTAGGACCCCTTTCTCCCTGAGACACTGGTTGTGATTTTTCAGAGCCGTGAGCAGGATGTGGAGGTTTGGTTGATTCCAGCTCCACTGACTTGTTTATGTCAGCAGAGCCTGAGGGAATGGGTTTGCCCGAGGACACTGAGTGTGATGTCTCAGTGCCCTCCGTTGGCATTTGTTTTGGGGTCAAAGATTGGCTGATGATTCTGATGGTGTCAGCAGTCAAGGTCTGTTGTTGTTGCCCCTTTTTGCCAGGCTTGGGGACAGAGGTCTCAGTGGCGAGTGATTTAGGTCTAATCACCTTCCTGGACCCCTGTCCCTTCTTTGTCTTCTTCTCCTTCTTAGAGGGAGAAGGAATGGGTGAAACATTGTTTGCGCCGTGAATAGTTGTCAACATAGAAGTTGTCAGGGCGACTTCTGTAACCTCAGTAGGGTCTCTTGAGTAGTTTGCCTTGTGTAAGACATCAGGGGTGGAACCTGAGACGAAAGGCCTGACATACTCAACGCCCATTAGTTCCTGAAGCGCACAGGAAATGAACCTAGGGTAAGACAAATAATAAAGAAAATAAAAAATATATAAATAAAGTAGGACGACAATATCGTCCCAACTTGCAAAAGAAGTGTCATCCCTTTTTGTTAGTTATGCTAACGTTGAATAAATTTGGGCCCGTGTCGTCCCTAGTTTGCAAAGTCTGTGTCGTCCCAAATTTTTTTGTGACGAAGAAAATGAGACGACCACGTAGGGACGATATATCGTGCCTACTTTACTTTGGGAAGACGCCTTTTGTAAAGTAGGGACGAGATCGTCGTCCCTAAACCAACATTTTTCTGTAGTGACTCTTTGTGGTGTAATATGATGACAACATCCAAAATCCAATTGCCATATATCAGAAGCATTTTTGGTTATTATGCATCTTCATATTTGGTTACATTCGTGTCAGCTACAATTTTTCCTTTGTAATATTTGTTCTTGTTTTTCTTCTTTGGGCAATCTCTCTTCTAATGCCATTTTTCACGACAAAAAACGTATTTATTTTTTGCTTAGTTTTTGCCTTGATTTGGATCTCTACCTCATTTCAATGCCCTTCTTACGCGAACGATGTCTGACTAGCAAAACTTTTGTGTCTTTATTTGAACTAATCCGCTTGTTCTTCGTTGTGATTTCTTTGCTTAGTTTTGAGCTCGCACTCTTGCAGACCTTACCCCAACGTTGTCAATGCTAGATCCCGATATTATCAATGCTGGTTCTTGAACACCTCATCCATGTTCATCAAATCGGTGACCAGTTGATTAATACTTGAAGATGTTGAGTTCACCGGCATGGAAGGTTTTTTCACTTTGTCATCCACCATTTTGGATATGCTACAGTCACGAGAGAAGAAAAGAAATTACTCGTGAATTCATGCACTGTGAATTCATGCATCGATCTAATGGAAGATTTTGATTATGTTTATGGTCTTTGGGTTTCGATTTTGTTTTGTTATGTAACTTCAAATAAAGGGCACATTACATTGTGATACTAAGTTATTGACTGAAAACCAACAAGTTTGGAAACTAGAGCGGAAAGAATACGTCTTGAACAACACACCAAAACAAGAATCGACTAAGGTTTGGTTACCTTTACATCGACTAAACAACAATACACACTAAAACAATATACCCTTAAACGTTTCATTTATCTGCGATGATAAAATGAAACTTTCAAGGGCCTAAACTCAATGCCTTGAACAAGCAGGCCAGTAAAATACCATTCATGTAAGCTCTTTAAGAAACCATCGACGAAAAGAATATCAGGAGTAGCCTTAGTACGGAATTCCCAAACTTGAACTTCCATCCAACCATCCTTCCTCAGTTTTGGATGACCTTTTATTTTGCGGGTTTTTGTTGGTCTCTCATCATCAGCGCTTGATTCGATAACTGGGGTATGAGGATTAGCAAGTAAATAAATGCGATGTCCTCTTATGCAGGTGCTATACTTTTCCATAAAAGCTGTTGCTACAATACCCTCAAACACAGATGAATAATTTTCAGGTAGTTTGTACACAAGGTAACATGCATAGTGTGTATTGAGTGACAACACTTGGGTTTCGATAATAAAACTTAGCTTCATATGATTTTTGTCAGAGCATTCACCCACCAAATCAAATCTACAAGAAAAAAAATATATATATTCATGACGGTAGATCTCAAATTCAATGAACCAATGTTGACACTTCCCCTATGCTCTAATGTCACTTACTTTATATAATAGTCGTTGCTAGAAGTAGATGTGCATAACTCTGGATAAAAGTATAATGGAAACATATCTAAGCAGTACCGCTAGCAATATACTTAGTCTTGTTTACGGTATGGTCCAAACCAGGAGTGGATTTAAGTGGTGTTACAACTTGTGTCTAGAAAACAGGATTTTACGTAACTGAGGATTGTATTAACAAAGTCAAGTACATGGATTTGGATCACTATACAAGGCTCATGCGTGTACTTTAATTAAACAACGACATGCTTAACCACTCAAGGGTGACCTAGTGGCAAGAAGGCTGCTTGTCCATAGTTTGGGTTCAGACTTAACATACCTTGATCCTGGTAGTGGCTTCCATCGCCAACTTTGTTTAACTGAAAATATTGATTTCCAAGTCACCTCTTCCTCTTTAAAAATTGCTTGTGCAGGTAGCATTAGACATTTCTTCGAATTCTTGCTAATAGAAAACCACGTCGTAATAGAAAACAACTGCATCCTCATTATTAAATAAATTTGCATCTTATTAGAGCTACTAACATTTTATGAAAACTTTGGACAAATTTGCATCAAGTAAACGTATTATACACATATACCTCTTGAGGATTTTTGATGTAGACCCCTTTGCGAAAAAGAAAGTAGACTTCTTTCTTTGGCATCCATTCCGGGATATCCGTTGACCATTTGACTATTTCGGTATAATCATGTGGCAATTTTTTCTCCCAATCAATGTCGTCTGAATGTGTGATTAGTTGCATATTCACCTTATTTTCATCCTCTAATTTTTCATCTTCCTCCTAGAAAAACAATGAAAACTTTCCTGTTTAACCAAATTTAAAATGATGGAAAACAAAATTAAATGTGTCAGTGACATACAAAGTCTACCGGACAAAACTCAATGCCTTCAATATAAAAGTACTGATCTGTCTCAAGCCTTGTCTCGCCTAGTAATTCAATGTCAAAATACTGCTCATCTTTTTTGCTACTAAATTGGAAGAGTTCTGTCCTTAGCCATCCGTCTTGTCCCAGTTGTGCAACACACGAAGCCCACTGCTGTCTCGTTGATTTCAATTTGTATTTGAAGGGAATACGTAGGTCATCACGTGGATATTCACATTTGTAGACAAGGTTTATGATGTATGTGACATGTGGTGTCAAGAATCGAGTCATAACTCTTAGTCTCAAACATAATATTGTTTTATAAAAGAACACTTTTTCAAATCTGCAAAAAGTTTTTGTCAATTTTTTTTTCACAAGCAAGTGATTAAACCATATGTTAACTTAAAGTTAAGAGATTATTTACTTAAAAAAAATAATAATAATAATAATAAAAATAAAAAAAAAATAAAGAAGCAAAACTTACAAAATCACAATAGAAAGAAAAGAATACAGATACAAAACTGTAAACAACTAACCTTGAACCGAGTCTATGATTACTTGTCCCACGCATAAAGTTAGGAACCAATATATTATCTTCAATTAGTTCAATAGATACACATTTTGCTGCGGATGCAATTTCGCAGTGTTGTCCTTTTTCATTTATCGAAATCCACTGTCAATTACCCCATTAGATTAAAAACCTTGCATATTAAGTTGATTAGTAGGCGTATATTTAAAAAGCAAATGATCAGTAAATTTACCGTTTTGCCATCATCAACAAGGAACCCTTTGCTGCAAAGCATGAAAAGCTGACTTGGGGATACGTATGATAAACAAGGTACCGCGTGACTTGCAATCCTCTGCAGTGCTTCAAACTTCAGTCTCTTCCCGAGATCCTCATAAACCTCCTATAATAACATAAATCTATTATTTTGCCTTGTTTTGGGAAACTAAATGATAAAATAAGGATGACTAACTAATTACTTGCTGCTCAAGTGCAATCTCAAGCTCTTGCACAATCTCAGCCATTGCAGGTCGTTCTTCATGAAATCTCTTTAAACATCGATAAGCTATGGTTGAAAACGTTTTCAAAGAATCCAATTCCAAATGTTCTTTTAGACTATGAAAAATTATGTCATCTAGTCTATTTTCCTCGAAACATTTTTTCCACTTGTGGACTAAAATTCCAACTAGCCCACCATCACTATATTCACAGCATAATTTACCACACATTACTTCAAACAGCACCACTCCAAAAGAATACACATCAGATTCTTTTGTTAATAATCCTGTCTCCGAATACAAAGGGTCACAATAACCATGTGTACCAACAACGTTGGAGACAAGATATGTTTGGGGCTGGTTAGCTGGGCTGACTTTTGATAGACCAAAATCAGAAACTTTAGCTATACATTGATCATCCAGAAGGATGTTTGAACTTTTAATGTCTCTATGGATAACTCGCTGTTGTGTATTCTTAGGATCATGCAGATAGTTGAGTGCACGTGCAGCCCCAATACATATCTTGATTCTTTGAGTCCATGAAAGAGTAGTGTCACTTAGATAACGATCAAGGCTCCCACGAGAAGCATACTCGTATACAAGGATCCTCTCATTACCCTCGATGCCAAAGTGTAACAATGAGACCAAATTTTCATGTCTGTATTTGGAAAGCATCATTATCTCTTTCCAAAACTCAGTGTTCCCTTGCCCAAATTTACTATCTAAACGCTTACAAGCGACCATTATTTTTCCATCGCCGAGAGAGAGTTCTCCTTTGTACACCAATCCGAATCCACCACGCCCAATTAGTTTGCTGGGGTGAAAATTGTTAGTGGCCGATATAATATCTTTCAGTTGAATTTTGAGGTGATCAAATTCTTCAATGAAAGACATGATGTGAATCAAAGTTGAGAGAAAGAAAAAAGAAGAGGTGAAATTAAATGTGAGTGAGTACCTTCGAATGAACATTAGAATAGCTACTTCTATATATCTCGAGACAACTAAGAAATGCATAAACTAGCCTTTTCATCATATTATTGATTAACAAATAATTTATTTTTAAATAGTTTGACCAATAATTATGATATCTCGAGACAACTAAGATATACACATCTTGTCCCTCACCAAGTCAACTTGTAATTAGTTGCATAAACAAAAGTTTAATCATTCTTATCATGATCGAGTTTGTAACTCACATGACATTTGACACCTACACTACCTTTTGACTTGAGTTAAAGAAATGCAACAAGTAAAATCATGGTGATTTGAATATCTGAACAGCTAAAAAATTACTTCACACAACAAAATTTCATCAAATAGCGATTCACCTTATATACCAACACAATTTTGTTAGACGTTTAAATTTAGGCAAGTTATTGTTACTACCCCATTTGACCCGTAACCCATTTGCAGTAAAGTTTTACTGAGATTACCCACTTTTACGTATGCAAATCCAGGGCGTATGATACACAAATAACTACTGAATACACAAACAAATCATACATGACAAATTTATATAGGGTTGATGGCGTATAAAAACATAGCGGCAAGGTACAATTCACATATCTAAGTAAGAAGAAAGATGAAAACAATGGAAGATCATATTTTCATTCTTTTCTTTTTTGCATTTGTAAGGTATGTGGGGGTTGCCCCAATTTATATATACACGTACAAACATTACCAATAACAGCCTACATTAACAGTTTTGATGCAAGTTCAACACACCCTTTTTTACCTTCTAAAACACCTCATTCTCTCTACTTCTGTGTCAGCTATAGTAAAATTCCCGAAAATATTGATGCGGTCGAAATGAACAAAAAGATCTCATGATCGCCAAAAAGCCACAACATCATTGCTATACAAGGAACGATCTTGAATCTCCAAATTAGCCACATGCCAATTCAAGAGACATGATTGGATGCATTTACACAAAACAAGAGCAAGCGGGAAAATCCACCACTCACTTTCCTCCCTACAACAACAAAACATAAAACATTTAAAAGGAAATACTAAAGTTAATAATATAACGAGGAGAGGAGGCGACAAAGTTTGCTCACATGTTCCATGGCTGAAAGTCTGGGACTTTAGTACTGGGTTGACTGCATAAGTGAACATATCCACAAATAAACGCCACTACCTGAAAACAAGACAAATCAAATCAATAGCTGGTAGAGATGTAAGTTTAGGCATAATTACACGAGACGGAACAGTAACTGTCTCGTTATTCAGGAAACACGGTAGACGTACCACATTAACAAATGAAGTTATGTTCCACAGAGCATACATACGAGCAAGGCCAGCAGAACGCCTTGGTCCTTGACTAAACAATGCATTTATCCCTGCTGGAAACGGAAGCAATATCCCAAGTGGCAATACGAACAGAACAACAAACACGTCCCCAAATGAAATTGAGTATAATTGGAGTAGAGTCAGCAATACTAAACTAAAATCTCCTAATAGTAGCATTGAGATTACCATCCCAACAAGATCCTGCATTAACCATCACACATATAGATCTTCAGAAACCATAACAAATAAATTTAACAGATCCCAAATCCAGAGAGAGAGAGAGAGAGAAACCTGATGGCCAACGGGTTTTGTGTTGTGAATTATATAAGAGAGGGGAAAGAAAATGTCTCTCTTTTCGTTGAAGGCTTGCAAAGTGTTAAGATCTAAAATCCTACCATAACTCCTCTTTCCTGTTATAATACTCTTTTCAGCATTTCGATGTTCAATTAAGCTTGTAAATTCTCCTGAATCATCTCTTGAGCCATCATCGCTACTGTTTAATATGTCAAAATCAGATAATTAATAAAGTGTTCAGACAAGCTTCTGCTGCCTACTTAAACTTGTAATAATTACATTTGATGGCACCTAGAGTTTAAATTCTTCTTGTTTTATGAAGTAACAGATAAAATTAAGCGCATATAAATTGGATCATTCTACTCTACTCTTTGATCATGAGTTATCAAGCAGCTAGCATCAAAACTGATTATTTGGCAACCCCCCAAGCCCAAGTAGATTACGCAAACACTAAGATGATTATTGTAACATATTTTAAGCACAATTAGATGAGCTTCTGATACACTTCATTACCTTGCCTGTTGGCCCTCTTGAGTAGTTGTATCCGTATTTTCCAATGAAATAAACTCAGGTTCATCAACATCCGATACAACAAGTCCATACTGATAATAGTCACCACTTGTAGCTTCAAAATAAGCAAGATCCACACGTACACCATAAATCTTTAAAGTAGGATTGGCAAAAGTTTCAAGCCACGTGACCACATTCCGGAACATTGCCCTAAGTCGACCCCGACTAACCAACCGCAATTGAGCATTCAACCCCGCCACAAAGCGATACCAAGTCGTAGGTGGCACAGCCTGAAAATGTGAAGGAAAGAAAACATTAGCTAAAAAGAAAACGAGTAGATGTGGCCATTTTAACACTCTTATGAACAGGTCAATCTAAGTTATGTTTTATATAGGTGGAAGATTATAATATTTTATTTATTTTCACACATATTTGATGTTATGTTTATCTATTAAAAAAGCGTCTTTTGTAAACAGAAAGATGATTCCCTTTGGCCCATTCCCCGACATTTTGACATATCTAGTCAGATTGTACAAATGCCTTATTAATTTAAATAAGAACCTGATTCATGAGAGTGGTAATTGTATTATCACTTTGAAGAGAGAAAGGAGACATGTAGCTTCCATCACCACCAAACAATAGATATAATGGGAATCTTTGGTGAAGCCGCAGAGGAAGATCACTTCTCTTTTCATCACCACCCAGGAAAAAGTCCACATAAGCTAGCATTAAATCAGATGTTGAAGCTACCTACAACATTACATACATGGGAAACAGATAAAAAGCACGATATAAGTAATGTCAAATTAACCAAACAGGCACAATCAAATCAATTAGAAGTGATAATTTCAACTCACTTGGGTTAATATGGGTTATTATATCTCGAATGGGTCAAATAAAAAACTAACTAATAAGGATATGGATCAAACGAATTGAAAGACACCCAACATGTTATTCTAGCGCATAAAAAGTCAAAATGCTTTATTCAAAAGTTATACTGTTTTAAGTAATAAAAACGTGTTCAATAATATGTAAAGCGTTATTTTTATTTAGAAGAGCATAAAGGTGAAGAGCATAAAAGGCTGTTTCAACCCATATTATTTATCCGCATCGAACCAAACCCATTTTGAACCCTTGCCCAACCCGCCCATTTTGCCACCTCTAGTAATAAGGGATTACTGTTTGCAGCAGATGTGCTAAACTTTTAGTCAATTAGTTGGGACTTAATAAAGCTAAACATAAAGAAGATTTTACATAAAAACTTCCCTAATTAAAAGGACTAACCTTAAGCCCTTCATAGAGAGCACGTGAGCGACATGAGCGCAAGCAGGCATGGTCATACTCAGATCTAACAAATTCACGTATTCTCTGTAAGTTGATCTTACGCCTCCATTGTTGCCATGACCATGCAAGAGGATAAGCAAGGAATACAAGAATACTATACATTGATCACTCCCACCACTGATATGTCGCTAATCCATTTATCTCATCCACAAATCTATTAAAGGCCCCTTCATATCTGCACGTTTAATATAAAAACTCTTTAAATTATCACTTTGAACCACGGCAGTAACTACGTAACATCTAAAATAGATAATAGAAAAAGGACTTTACACAATATCTTTCACTTGCTCTGGAGATGTATGAGGAAGATGCCAAGGATCATTAAAAGTATTTTGACCCATAAAGTACATTCTATAAACATGACCCTGCGACTCCTCTACTCTGTTAGTTTCCAGAACCTGAAAGCCAGTAGGTAAAATGCTTATGTAAAAATATGGGATTACGATAATCAACAATTTTCAAAATCACTATCATGTATATGAACATCAGTAACAGTGAAAAATCCCTAAAAGACGAACCTCATTTAGTGATTCCAAGAAAGGAAAAGAGTGATCCATTTGAGATCCTTGTTGAGTAGGAGCAGGTCCTGGTGACTCATCCAATCCTACAAACTTCATTCTGGCAACACTAAGCACAAGGGCCAACAGTATAAGAAGGCCCAATAGAAGTAAACCGAATAACCAAGGCCCACCAAATGTGTATATCAACTCTTCCAGAGCTGTATAACAATTGGGCATATGATATCTGTCTGCAACACATTTGTAAGGACACGGTGTCTCAGCAATACCACCTGTGACAAATTGTCAGTTGTGTCATCATTATTTTACGAAGTCGGTGACATGATATGAACTAACTAATGTCAACATGTAGCATGACAAGGTCGATAAAAAAATATACTATAAGTGGGAAATGAGTTGAAAGTCTCCGAAAGTGTAATACAACCTCCTAAACTGCTTTACTTATTGGAGTAACATTTTTTTGATCATATTTATCAGTCAAAGTAACTTTTAAAAACATCTACAAAAGTGTTCTCATTTAAGCTACACCCAACCAGCCCAACCCCAGCCCGACTGGTCGATAAATAACATAAATTCTTGAGTCGCTACATAAATACTAAAAATCATCAGCAATAACTGATACCTCGGACCGGAACATAGATAGCACGATGAGGAAGCTCATCAGCTGGACACTGGAAACATAGAGACCTGTCAGATCCTGTAACATTTTTGTAGGTACCAAGAGGGCATTCCTGTCAAAATTCATTAAAACATCCACAATTAAATTTACTGATTGGTTAAACAGAGGCTACTAGAACCGAAGACATAATATTAATGTTCAAAACCAAATAGAAATGAGACTCTCATTCTAGAATTTAGAACGGGAATATAAACATTAACGAACAATCACAAACCTATGGCTATATCTGAATACATTGATTTTATAAGTAAATTGTCTGTGTTGCATGATTACATAATGATAGTTATCAATAACCCTATAGCCAGAGGTATAATACTGGTTTCTATTGGGAGAAGAAAAAAAAAAAAAAAAAACAGATTGCTAAATTCAAGAACAAATTTAGAAAACAAGAAAGAAAAGAGAAAAGTAGAAAAGTGCCAATATACCTCACAAAATGTCCCATAAAGCCCTTTTGGACAAGACTTGCCAGTGACAGTTCCATTTTCTCCAGCACCATCATCATTGCCACCAAGCCCTCCCCTAAAACAATACCACATATTGATGTTATTTATAAAAAAATGATAAATTTGCACAAGTAAATATCGAACACTTGTGTACTTTCAGTTGCATACAAACATGAACTTTTAAAACCTACAAGCAAACCGTGTGCTTAACGTTTCATAACAACAAAATGCTAACAAGCAATTGAACCAAGATTTATACACTATGGTGTCTTTAAGTAGATGAAATCTATAGCAAGAATAAATATAGACACGAACCCAATCGAGATGTTCCCTTTGACAATAGCGACAGGTTGATATACATCCCCAGTTGAAATGTGTGACCAATGAAAATGGATTCTTCCACCGCCGCCGCCACCACTCCCATTTGGATTACCATATCCTCCATCACTTGATAAAACTCCAGATTCCCCAACAGATAGAGTGTTTACAAACAAAAGAATCGTTCCGCCAGATCCACCGCCCGATCCACCGCCATTCGAATTGTATAAATCATAAGGATTGTTGGTTCATCTGCATGATAAGTATTTTTTACAATTGTCATTTCGCTTTGTTGTATGACTTGTATCTCTTGTTATATATGAATAAAAAAACTACCAGTGTTCGTGTGTTTTAATACATGCATGCTCATTTCTAACAAATTCATTTTCATAGATAAGTTTGGTGCATCCATGTTACAAAACTAGGTTTTGCTACCCGCGCTTCGCTGCGGGATGTTTTGCATACAACGTTTTTTTAATAAAGGTTGAGGCACATTGTGTCAATTAACAGTAAAAGGTGACCTCTAAACAAACTGAGACCATGGAGTTGTCTACCTGCCGACATAAGCAGTTTCAATTAAGCTATGCCACACATCCTTTAAACTTGGAATGCAATCTGTGGTATATAACAATGAAAATTAGAGACTTCTACACTAAAGAATAAACAATCATCAATCAATGTTTACTGTATATATGAGAGGATCCATTTTTCATGATCACATCAATTCAAAATGGTATGTTGAATATAACAAAGTTTCATACAAAAGGCCAAAAGCTATGCCAAATATATTTCAGATAAACTGAAACAAACATACACAATATACAGTTTCAACTTTCTTCATACAAAAGGCCCAAAGGGGAGAATTTGCCATCTGTATGAAGATATATCAGTAAATGCATAAAATTGAATTAAAGTACCATAAGCTGGAAATATAAGCATCCAATCACCCTCTAAGTAGTCAAGTTCAAAGAGGCGGTGCAATGTTTATCTTCTCAAAAATGCAACTGCTATTCTAAAGATTCGATAAGCAACAGAAATGTAAAATGGACTAATGGTTAACTGCACCTGTTAGCTTTGCTTTCGCTTCATTTGTGAGTATGTTGACCAATCACCGTTCTTTTCCTACAATTTCTGAAAAAAGTGATAATAGAAGCGTATTTCGCACCCACATAGAATCCTCAGCGTATGTGGATTCCAATAGAAGCGTATTTCATTAATGTATCATTTTGACAATCTCTTGTACATGGCGTGTGTGAAAGCTGTAAACCGATTTCTTCCACCCTCAGCGTCAAATAGAATCTACATCTGATGAGAAGGACTGTTGCAAAGATTTGTTAAGTAGCTTCAAGTTTCCAAATCACCTATATTGCTTCTGGAACACCTTAACTTTAGGCCAAAAAACCTGAAAAAAATATCAATCACAACTCACACTGAAAAAAATTTCATCAAACAACAATAAACTTCTAAAAGAATTAAAATCCCCATTACCCATAAACAAAAAGCAATAAAAAAACACGAAATAAAAAAAAATAAAAAATAAATAAAAAAAAAAAGAAAAAAAGAAAAAAAAAACCCAACCGGCCGATTCATTCTAACCCGACACAAATTTATGGTCACCTTTTTCATATCCATTCTTTTTAGTTCAAAAGATGTCAATATCATCAAGTTATGGGTGCCCAGAAAAATCCTAGGCTACTGCATACCCAAATTTTGCAAAGGCTGTTCTATCTACAATACAATGTAGCTAAAAAACACAGTTTTTCCTCGTGCTACGTTTATAACAATACAAAGAAACAATTTCTCCAAAATCAATTCAGGAACGTCGGTGGGATGGTCTTGGTTTTATTTTAACGGCTACCCGTCAAAATGATTCCCAAACTATGACAATATGCTAGAACACATTAAATTGACAAAAGCTACTTAAAACACACCTTCTCTTTTTGCTCATCCTTTTTTCCGAGCTCAAAGTGTAGACCTAATTTAGTCCTTTTTGGCATTACATTTGTTCCTCTCCAATGCCTCAGTGGCGTTGGCCTTTTCCTCCAACCACCGTTGGTCATCCAACTTTGCGGCCAATCAATTTTCTGCAAAAAAAATCCAGCAATGAGATGCTCAAGTTTCTGCATAAAGCATCAGCTGTCAAAAAACCTTTGTATGCATAAAAATTACTTCCACACGTACTTGCATCATAAAGAGGATTTCAAACTCAAAGACCTTTAACTCTAGAACATGCTGCTGCCTTCTCGACTCTGATATTCTGTAGCATTGACTGAAAGGTAAAAAATATACAATCATTACTCAGCGAAAGTGTAGCCATTTAAACTTCATTTTAAGGTAGTTGAAGTAATTCTTTTAAACCTTATAATGACACCATAACTACTTATAATCTCAGTTTTAACAAACTAACCAAAATTCATAGGTGCTTAGACTAAATCAAACTAAATCAATAAATGGCACTACACCAATGTAATAGGCACATAATAGCGATCAATAAAAACTTACCTGAACCATTCGGATCAGCTCAAAAATCTATAAGCAAGAGTGCGCAGTTAGTGTTTCCTTCTGATGGTTCCATGTGCTGCAAATTACATAAAAATGAAAAGATGTTAATAAGGCACTAAACTAAGTTTTGCTCACCCAAGGGCAACGTACGACTGGCACGCGCACTTTCAATAAAGATCACCCCATGTTTTAACTTACCATAATCTTCATTCTTAGACTCAATTTCATCACATCCTCTGGAGATAGTTCAGTCACCTAAAACCAATTGTGTTCTCATAATGTGGTATTCATGTGACAGTAAGCTCAAATTGATTAATCCATCTCCCACTATACCTGAAAGTAAATAATTCAATCTTAAACTCATGAACTTATACATGGGACATTTGGAAAAGCTTATTTAGCCTGTCTATGGGCTGATTTGAGTTTAGCAAAACCGAAAAGCTCGCTCTTTGGATGTTATCAACTTCAATAAGACCTTATTGGCTTAAGTCAATAAGCTCATGGTAATAAGGGTCTAAAAAGTCAGCTTGGAAAAGAGGTTTGCGAAAACAGTTTTTTGCAAGACTCTTACTAAAAGTTTAAGAGATAAAAGTTTTTGACACGACAATTTATTAAAGATCGTTGATTTTTATAGCAAGACTCTTGCTAAAAGTTTAAGAGATAAAAGTTTTTGACACGACAATTTATTAAAGATCGTTGATTTTTATAGCTAAACTAAAAAGATGTAATATTCTTCACCTTAAAATGAGGCAGCCACTGCAACAGAAGGTGCAACCGTGCAATATCCCAACGGTTGCAACAGCAGCAACACCACCGCCTGTAATCGCTGGTAAAATGGTCACTAATGCATGTACTGAAGCACTAAATCGAGCAGCAGCTAAACGTAGTAAATTCCCTGTTCTGTTATACATATCACATTAAAATGTGTGACAACAATTAATCACAGCTCATATAATCTAAATTAATGTTAATTTACAGTATATATTTACGGCGAACTACCTATGTAATAAAGCCCTGGCAGGCTGGCAGGTCGCTTAACGCTTTTTTTTTAACAGTTGCAGCAAAATACTGGTGGCCCAAACCATGAACCAGCCTACAGTATTGATCCATCAATCCGAAAAGCTGTAAAAAAAAGTACTTGACATATTTTGATACAGGGGTCATAGTACTTACATTGCCACTAAGCTTTCTCACAGCAGAACCTCTAGTGATTCCGGACTTTTTTGAACCAACAGGCTTCTTGACAGCGGTTGCAGAAATTGCTATAGCTTCACCTATGAATTATATACCTGCAATGATACATAGATTCTATAGGAAGTGGACCATTTTCTAGCACCCATATATCAGTGACTTCTTTGGACATATAATTAAACACATCATTATGCACCAATCAGATGGAAGGTTATGCTATAACTTAGAAGGAGTTCCTGTATTAACATGTACCTTTTAGTAAGCAGGCAAGCAAATAAATTATCATAGTTCTTTTTTACCATCTAATAAGTGACTAATTTAGTTCCTTAATTGTTAGCAAACCAAACTAACATAATAGTTTATTTCTAACGTGAGACAATGATTCATCTTTTACATTTCTGAAGAAAAAAAAAAAACTATTTCGGACCAAAACAAACTTTGTATTATATTGATTGTTTTCTTCACAATGATTCTAAACCAAACCAAACTAACAAATAATTCCTTAATATCCCATTTCTGAAGGAAAAAAATCTTTTACATCATAAACCAATTGGTATTGTTTTAATTCTATTTCGGACATGGCATTTTCTTATATCCTATTGCAGCGCGTTTGTTGCATCTTATATCTTATTTTCCAAGTTCTGCACACAAATAAGAAATCCATACACACTTTAACGAAGAGCTAAAAAAACAACAACGAAACTAAGTACCTGTGAAAAAAGCGTCCCTGCTCTCCTGTTCAACTGCTCAATCGTATATATCGCCTTAAAAAACGCTTTCATATTCAGCGTTGTAGCATCTCCAAATGGCCGAAAATTAGTTATAGATATATTATCATTCATATGCACCATAGGCACCATTCCAGAACATGTAACAACCTCTCCACCACCCCACACAAACATTGCAGCAACAACAATATGCCCGCCAAACACAGAACCATGAAACTAACTCCTCGAGTCCTCGATCCTTCATTTCATGTTACAATGCCTACAAAATGCAGATATTTAGGGCTTACAAAAGAGCTTTTTTACTTTCAGATTCATAGTCTCTTTTTCGCCTGGCAATCAAACACACTACATTAAAAAGCAGTTTTTTTGTAATTTTCATTTATCGCATCTGTCAACCTGCATATATTAGGCATTCACTTAATTTTCCTTATATTAAAGCATACGTCAACAATGAAATACGGACTTTTTTTTGCCTAATATAAGAAGAAGCGGTATGTATGTCCAAATCACACAAATAAGCAATCCCAAACAGCCTTTAAAACCCTAACAAATAACTACCTGACTAAATATAACACCTTAACAACTTTACTAGCTCATTGAAGCCTCTATATATAATTGCTTATCAGTTTATTTTGAGATAAAATAAGCAATTTCTCATAAGCAGGTAGACACCCCTTAGTTGAAGTGGTTAACTGAGACGAAAGCAAAAGCACTTCAAATTCAACCTTTCACAAATAAACTCTACACAAATTCTCAACCGAAAACTACTTTTCGAGTCACAAAATCCAAACACCATTTTGTGAGACGCTTATTATTCTAAAGCTGCTTATAATAAGTAGTTACAAAAAAAGGCGTAAATATACCATTCTGAAATGACAATGAATGGAATGAATTCTACGCCTTGATCTAGGCAATATCGTCTTCAAGCAATTTTGAATAAGGCCTACACAAACATTAAATAAACAAATTAAGGCCTAAATTAAGGCCTAAATTCAATAGCAACTAATGAAACAAAACCTTAAATAAACAAACATTAAGAGTTACATATATATTGTTGCAGGGGATAGCCTTTGGGTAATCACCTCTGTTTGAATTATCCGTGACACGTAACCTACTTGTAACATTGATAATAGCATAACCGCTCCTAACTAAATGTCAGTGGCTACTAACATTAACAAATTCATTTCAGATAGAAAGACATAACTACAACGAACTCATTTGCATTTATGAACCACCTAAAAAAACACCTCTACCACCACACAGCCAAAAAAATAATAAAAAAATAAAATCAGAAGTATAGAATTATGTGAAACAAATCCACCATTTGCATCCATTTTCCCCTAATTTACAAAATCTAAATAAATAAAAATAAATTAAATTAAAATCCCTAAAAACAATTAAAATAGAAATCACCGCCGACACTGGTTTGTGTGTTGGCTTTGTTTTGCAATGAACCTGCAATTTTTGTTGTGTTAGTTTGTGAGAGAGGGTCGGAAATTAAATAAATAAATCAAAAAACCATTTGTGTAGTTCTGTTGTATAAAACTAGCATAGATTATGATTCTCGTACCGGCCATTCATTTTTATATTACTAAAACTAAATATATCATGAAACAAATTCAAATTTACTTCTACATGCCCCAAGTCGTCTATATAGGGGCACTCAATGGTGATCCCAAGGTAATTAACAGTCCTATATAGTTATATTATGGTGAAGAATTGAAGGGAGTCACAGGTAGCTAATGTAGCACATGGAGAATGAATAGACAACTAAACTATGTTTTGATCTATCTATTCTACTTATTATGCTAACAAAATCGCTTTCAATTTGCATAAGTATATTACATATGTACGTGTTGGTAAAACAATTTATTTATTTATAATAATAACACTTACATACTGACAAAGAAAGTAACTAGCATAGAATGCAATCTTCTTCAACAATCGACTTCCATACCTTTAACTGTATATTTTTTTTTAGGAAAAAAAAAACATTTCTCTCTTCCATTTTTGTTTACTTATGTACATCTCTCTAAACTGGGCGTAGCACTTTAAAAAATCAAAAATTTCCAAATGACATCTCATGTTTCCGACATATTTTCCAAAGATTTTACAAAACATTAACAACAGTAAAAAACAAATACACTTACAGATGCTGCAGGAGTCTTGGTAAAGACGCGAGGCCATCAGCCCGTACTGTATTCATGGCATGCATGAGTTAGAAAAACATCTTTAAGCTAATAAATATTTATGAAAGGAAGGAAGTGTAAAATTACCAAACCGTCCCTCATTGCTATGTGGGAAAAAATGTGTCACATGACTTTCCAAATGTTGCCTGATACTATGAATTTGCATATTCGAACTATTCACATGACTTTCCAAATGTTGCCTGATACTATGAAAGATCTTATGAATGTCGTCATCTATTTTGGTATCCCGCAATCTGATCAACGAGCTTATGGTAGCCCAGTTGATAAGTGGGTGTTTGATTACCGGTCCACCTTCTATCAAGTCGAATATATAAGCCCATATGTGTCTGAGGAACTGCATCAATTAAGTACTACATTAGGTATAAACTTATTCTTCCTAAAACCCAAACTAACGTACTGCTTCATTAATTATATGTCATTTGTTTACATAATGATTCAATAAAGTTTTAAGGAATTGAATTTGATTCCATAAGAGAAATGTAATTGCTTGCCCATAACATAAATAACAAATAATAATTATAACTTACATTGAATCAACAATATTTTTATAATTAAACAAAACTCCATGTCCTTTTTCTTTTTTTTATCCCTTCTACTAATATCTTCTTATATACTACAGTACGTATTGAATTGGCGTGTATATCTAAAAGAAGTTACCTAAAAGATGATGGTTTCTTGCAAAGTGTAAAGGTATCATAAATGTTAATTAGATTTGACCCCCAAAAGCATGACAAATCATGAATGCATGTACCTAACATAGATTATCAGGATGGAACAAATCGATCTAGCCATATATGCTACTAGATGTAACATAAGAATGGAACATATCAATCTAGCCACATATGCTACTAGATGATTTTTATCGATCCAGCCCTCTCCTGGTTAAATCAATTTAACCAAATACCAAACACCAGGACAAACTATAAATTTCAGGCTACCACAGTTATTGTATATGCTACTAGATGTAACATAAGAATGGAACATATCAATCTATTTTCAGTTTTACAAGCAAACATTTATTGAAAAGTTGAACAAACTATAAGAATGGGACCCACATTTCTTGGGCGACTTCATTATTTTGTCTTTTTCCCGAAAAAGTATGGTCTTTTTTTATTAAATAATAGCACAATAAACTTGGGCGACTGGGTCTACTAATGTACATCTCTCTTCCATTTTTGTTTACTTATGTACATCTCTCTAAACTGGGCGTAGCACTTTAAAAAAATCAAAAATTTCCAAATGACATCTCATGTTTCCGACATATTTTCCAAAGATTTTACAAAACATTAACAACAGTAAAAAACAAATACACTTACGGCATCTGCAGGAGTCTTCGTAAAGACGCGAGGCCATCTGCCCGTACACGATGCACGGGCACAGGAGAGTCCCGCAGCCTGTATTCATGGCATGCATGAGTTATAAAAACATCTTGAAGCTAGGTTCTAATTAGTGATTCGCCTTAAACAGTCAGATAATTATTGATCAACCACTTGTGAATGGTCAATAGTAAAGTCAAACTAATCAAGGCAAATGCTTCCGTGAAATACAGTGTTTTCCCGGGTCGTAATGTCACAACGAGGTTGTGATGGTATTAAAAACGAATATGTGATTAGTGAATGTGAACAGGAAAGGTATAAAGTGTGTGTGTGTGATTACACTAGGGTTTTATAACTTAAAATATCTTAGATAAACTATCTTAATGATTACGTGAAATCTAGGTATTTAAAAACGTTAAAACGTTCACCAATTTAAAATCAGACGTGACTGCGTACTGAGAAAAAGGTGACTTTTAAGGAAAAATAAACTACAAGGGTTAAAATTGAAAATTCTATAAACTTAAACTTAAAATAAAATTTAACTAAAAATAAAACTATTTTTTAGATTATTATATTATTTATTATTAATTATTTAATTAAAAACTTATTTAACTATTTAATTAAAACTAATTTATATCAAACTAAAAATTATAAATACTACAAATTAAACTAAAAATTTCTAAAAATAATTTCTAAACCTAAAATAGAACTTGAAGAAAGTATAAAAAAATAAAAATAAATCTTTTTGTCTTTTTATGAACTTTTTATTAATTAAAAACTATTAATATTAATTATACTAATTAGACTATTTTAAATTACAAATAATATTAAACTAACTTAGAAAATTATGGAAAAATTTATAAAACTATTTTATAACATTTAAAAGCTAGAAAAAATATAAAAACTAGGTGTTGCTATATAAAAATTAATTATGCTAATTATAACTTATTTATTGATTAATTATTAAATAAACTAATATTAATTATAATAAATACTAAATGACAAAATAAAAATCTGAGAAAATTATTTAAATTACTTTAACCTAAAAGTAAATTAATAAAAATATAAAAACACAACTTACTTAATAAAAATCTAAAAATGAAAATTAAAATTAAATTAAATTAAATAGAAACTATCACTTATTTTTATGTTGTCTTTTCTGGATTTTTATTTTACAAAACTATATTATATATATAAATAAGCAACTTTTGTAAAAACAACTAATTTAGAGCTTATTAATAAGCACTGTGGAAGCTTATTGCTTCCACAGTTGACTTTTGTTGACTGAAGTGGTAAATAAGCTCAAATGAGCTTATGTGGGACCCACCTTGGTTTATTCTGGTACAAATAAGTCTTATGGACTTGTCTAAGCTTAATTTGGTCAAATAAGCTCAGTAGATAAGCTAATAAGCCAAATAAGCTATTCCAAAAACTTAAGTTCAACTCAGAATGGGGACAGGCTTGAAGGCTTATTCTAGGTGGGGTCCACTAGGATTCAAGTCAAACAAAAGGTCAATCTAGGTTCCCTGGTAGGAGGGGGTTGTAAGAACCTAATTATGGGGTCTGGGGCCCACTGTGTTGGTCACAAAACACCACCAAAGGTGGTGGTGGTGACTGAGTATCTGGTGCACAGGGGACTTTGCAGCCCTGCAAGTGTCTTTGAGGGTGTGTGGGGCCCAGGGCAAAAATCACAAAAATATAAGCTTAGTGGGATTCAAAAGATGAGTTGGTAGGCTATTACCAAAACAATTTTCAGAACCTAGATCCTATTCCTAAAATCTACAAAATTCCCACAAGTTTTGTGAAAATCTGATAATGGCAATTTTGACTTTTGATGAAAATGAACTAGGTTGACTAATTTGGATTTCTGATTGATCCTACAAGCTAAGTAAGTTATAATAAGCTATGATAGAGGTAATTTAGGCTAAAGATGCAAATTACAAGCTAATGCAAAGGTTTATGGACTCCAAATCCCTCACAGTTAACTGTGAGGGTGAGTTCTTTGTGATTTTGACTTTTAGACCTTTGAGCCTAAGATTTTATGGTTCAGATAACTTCTATGACTCAATTATGAACTAATTAAACAAAGAACAAAAACTTAAAACAACCAATATCCACAGAACTGTATAATGCCAAACACCCTCTAAACTAGGACTGTTTTGAGTTTTACACTATAGAACACAAATTTAATCCAAATTATTGGTCTCTAACTGATAATTAGTCTATTATAAACTCAATTAAACATAAAACTTCAATACCACATGCAATAAAAACATATTTGTCAAGTTTGTTATTAACACATTGATATATTAATTTTGAGTACAATTGATTTCCAAAAAGTAAGTAAACTATATTATTCAATATTATTACTATGTATCACTAATTAGATAATAAAAACACAATTAGAAACAATATTACAAAGGCTATGGTAAAAATGACAAAGTTGAGAATTTGGCTTACACTTGAATCAAGGCTGAGCACAAGTGAACCAATGAACCAAATCACACCTATTGACTTCCACAAGTCACTAATACCATGAAAACTTCAAATTTCACCATTCACCTTTCTTCTTCCTTCTTCTTCTTCTGATTTTTTATTTTTTTCTATTTTATTTGATTTTTTTAGAATTTTTGCTTTTCTATTTTAAACTGATGATTAAGGAATTCTAAGACTTAATAAAGCTTTGTCAGAGCTTTATATGAGCTTATGAATCAAATATAACAACAAATAACAACATACAATCCTTATGAGATTTTTGAGATTTTATGAAAATGGCATAAACTGATAAGTGAACTGAAACTTAAAATTAACTTTAATTAACTATTGAAATATATGAAAGTAACTGAGTACAAGTGTTTTTAATAGAAATTACAACTGAATAAAGAGTTTATACTACATACGACCTAATTAAACTAAACCTAAACTAATACTTCTTCTCTTTTGCCTCTCTTCCCTTTTGTAGCTATTTTCTGAGCTTGTGGGACCCACTGGGGTATTTCCCACCATTCCATAGCCATTGATTTGGTCTGAGTGATCCTGGCCTTTCAAAACTGCTTTTCGCGCCAAAAAAAGTCTTGGGACAATTGGGATTGCTTATCACGTTTTTTGTGCATTAATTGGGTCTTGGAATGTTGTAAGAGGTGGAGGGACAAGGTGTGAAAGGTGGGTGGTGAGGTGGAGGTGAAACAGGCTAGGTGGAGGTAATGGTTTGGTGTCTGAGTGAGTGGAGAGGGAAGGGGAAAGGGAAAAAAAGGGCGGTTTTGTGGTTTGGTCAAACCAGGCTTTGACCGGGTTTAATATTTAAACGGGGTGGGCTTTTTGAGTTTTGGGCTTGGGTAATAAAAGGTGGGCTGGTGGTGTTTGGGGTTTAATATTTAGGATCCGTTTGGTTTTTAAGTTAGAAATCATAAGGACCAAAGTTGTAAATTGGTCAAAGTTGAGGGGCTGTCATTGCAATTCTCCCAGATTTCTCAAAAGGACTAAACTTGCCATGTTAGAATAAACCAAGGACCATAATTTACATATTTTCCATTTTTAAATATTAAAGGACTATTTATGTAATTTTCGGATTTTTGAGGGACTAAATATGTAATTTCCCAAAATATTATCAAAAGGTCCAGTTTTGTAAGAGTTGAATAGTATAGGGACCTAAAATGATAATTTCTCATTTAATGCAATTTAAAACACCCTGGGGACCATTTTTGCCATTATTTGAAAGTTCAGGGACCATTCTTGCAATTTTCTAAAACTTGAAGGGTTAAACCTGTAATTATCAAATATTAACACAAAAGGACCAATTATGTCATTTAGGAATAGTTCAAGGGTTATTTTGATAAATTTTCCATTTTAAATAACCCAGGGACTGATTTTGACACTTTTCCAAAGTTGAGGGACCAAAGTTGTAAATTTATGATTTTTAACTTCAAAGGACTTTTCCTAACAACTTATGAATCCCAAGGACCTAAAATGATATTTGAACAAGTTTTGAGTGACTAGGGACTAGTTTTGCCAATTTATGAAACTTGAGGGACTGAAACTGCCAATTATGCAAACTTTGTACGTTTTTCATCTGTTTTTGCATATTTTGCATTTGAAACATATAAAACACACCTTTAAGATATTTTAAGTATTTTGATACATATTTGAGTGTTTTTGTATGTTTTGGCAGCTCAGATTGGTATAAAATGATGAGTATTTAGACACTAATCAATTAGCAACAAAGTTATCAAAGTTTAATAAACTAATTACATTTAAGGCTGCAGCCACAGCAGCAGATGGAGGAGCTCCATTTTCCTTTGCATTTGTCACATAATGCTTGGCAACATGTTCCTTTGCAACACATAATTTCGTTGGTTTTGAAAGAAAGAAAAAAGAGGAATGACTTGGAAGTGGGGTGGGGTGGGATATATAGAAAGAAAGAAAGGAGGAGGAATGACTTGGAAGTGGGGTGGGGTGGGATATATAGAAAGGAGCACGTGCCTTCAAAACAAAAAATATGGGAAATGATATGTACACTGGATTTTTACTTTGCACGTACACTGTTAATGATGTCTTAAGAGGTATTTGCCCTCATAAATCATTTCAACTTGTGTTTTTTCACTTGTTAACTTTTTAGTTTCTCTTCCGATTTTACCATTAGTTATTCATGATGTTGCCTCACTTCCATCGCTACCACTATGATATATATCACATGATTAGAACCGATCAACTTGCTTACATCACTCGGTGGAAAATTTCCAAATGACATCTCATGTTTCCAAATGACATCTCATGTTTTCGACATATTTTCCAAAGATTTTACAAAACATTAACAACAGTAAAAAAAAAACAAATACACTTACAGATGCTGCAGGAGTCTTAGTAAAGACGCGAGGCCATCTGCCCGTACATAATGCACAGGAAAGTCCCGCAACCTGTATTCATGGCATGCATGAGTTAGAAAAACATCTTTAAGCTAATAAATATTTATGAAAGGAAGGAAGTGTAAAATTACCAAACCGTCCCTCATTGCTATGTGGGAAAAAACGTGTCACATGACTTTCCAAATGTTGCCTGATACTATGAATTTGCATATTCGAACTATTCACATGACTTTCCAAATGTTGCCTGATACTATGAAAGATCTTATGAATGTCGTCATCTGTTATGGTATCCCGCAATCTGATCAACGAGCTTATGGTAGCCCAGTTGATAAGTGGGTGTTTGATTACCACTCCACCTTCTATCAAGTCGAATGTATAAGCCCATATGTGTCTGTAACACCTTAGGCAAATCCCACATTGGCCATGACTTCGAGTGATGTTGGGACATATGATAACATTCGCCTTATATGACAACAACGCGATTTGTGGCCTAACGATTAATCGCCCATACGATTAAGCGTGCTCATGTGAGAGTAGTACTGGCTTGGGTGACTTGCCGGAAAGTCTTCACATAAGGGCCACAAAAGCAAAGCCGTGAGCCCTCGGGCAAAGCGGACAATATTGTGGTTTATAAGGCGGGGTGTTACAGATGGTATCAGTGCCACTCCAAGCCGTTCGGGATGTGGGGCAAACCTTTGAATCCCGGGTCGGGATTCCCCTAAGGGGGGGTGTATGTAACACCTTAGGCAAATCCCACATTGGCCATGACTTGGAGTGATGTTAGGACATATGATAACATTCACCTTATATGACAACAACGCGTTTTGTGGTCTAACGATTAATCGCCCATACGATTAAGCGTGCTCATGTGAGAGTAGTACTGGCATGGGTGACCTGTCGAGAAGTCTTCACATGAGGGCTACAAAAGCAAAGCCGTGAGCCCTCGGGCAAAGCGGACAATATTGTGGTTTATAAGGCGGGGTGTTACAGTGTCTGAGGAACTGCATCAATTAAGTACTACATTAGGTATAAACTTATTCTTCCTAAAACCTAAACTAACGTACTGCTTCATTAATTATATGTCATTTGTTTACATAATGATTCAATAAAGTTTTAAGGAATTGAATTTGATTCCATAAGAGAAATGTAATTGCTTGCCCATAACATAAATAACAAATAATAATTATAACTTACATTGAATCAACAATATTTTTATAATTAAACAAAACTCCAGGTCCTTTCTCTTTTTTTCTTTTTATTTTTTTTTTATCCCTTCTACTAGTATCTTCTTATATACTACAGTACGTATTGAATTGGCGTGTATATCTAAAAGAAGTTACCTAAAAGATGATGGTTTCTTGCAAAGTGTAAAGGTATCATAAATGTTAATTAGATTTGACCCCCAAAAGCATGACAAATCATGAATGCATGTACCTAACATAGATTATCAGGATGGAACAAATCGATCTAGCCATATATGCTACTATATGTAATATAAGAATGGAACATATCAATCTAGCCACATATGATACTAGATGATTTTTATCGATCCAGCCCTCTCCTGGTTAAATCAATTTAACCAAATACCAAACACCAGGACAAACTATAAATTTCAGGCTACCACAGTTATTGTATATGCTACTAGATGTAACATAAGAATGGAACATATCAATCTATTTTCAGTTTTACAAGCAAACATTTATTGAAAAGTAGAACAAAATATAAGAATGGGACCCACATTTCTTGGGCGACTTCATTATTTTGTCTTTTTCTCGAAAAAGTATGGTCTTTTTTTATTAAATAATAGTACAATAAACTTGGGCGACTGGGTCCACTAATCTTTATTCTTGGGCGACTTAGTAGGTATAAAGTACACTTTTACAACACTTTATTTACCAAAGTAAATGTATTTTATTTTTTAACTTTTTATACAACATTAATAACTTTATACTTTTTATTTACTTATACTATACTAATACACTTACCATTACTTATACTATACTAATACACTTACCATTACCACACACACTTCATATCCTCAAACTCACTTCTCTCCATGGAAGAACCTTCAGTCGGTCATGTTCCAAACGACATCACCTCCACCACACACACACAAACATATCGAATGGTAGGCACCACCACCACCAGCAGATCTAACTTAGTTCGAAGCACAAGTTAGACACCTCTACCACCATACAGCCAAAAAATAATAATAAAAAAAATCAGAAGTATAGATTTCTGAAACAAATCCACCACTTGCATCCATTTTCCCCTAATTTACAAAATCTAAATAAATAAAAATAAAAATAAATTAAATTAAATTAAAAAAAATCCCTAAAAATATGTAAGAACAATTAAAATAGAAAACACCACCGACACTGGTTCATGACTTACGATTAAATCTGTGTTGGCTTTGTTTTGCAATGAACATGCAATTTTTGTTGTGTTAGTTTGGTGGGTTTTGTAGGTTTGATGAGATGTGTGAGAAGATGACTCTTTTACTGTGCAAATTAAATAAATAAATCAAAAAACAGTTATGTTGTATAAAACTAGCATAGATTATGATTCTCGTACCGGCCATTCATTTTTATATTACTAAAACTAAATATATCATATTTGCTTCTACATGCCCCAAGTCATCTATATAGGGGCACTCAATGATGATCCGAAGGTAATTAACATTCCTACATAGTTATATTATGGTGAAGAATTGAAGGGAGTCACAGGTAGCTAATGTAGCTATAGGGAGTCACAGGTAGCTAATGTAGCACATGGAGAATGAATAGGCAACTAAACTAGCTATAGGGAGTCACAGGTAGCTGTTACACATTTTTTGATCTATCTATTCTACTTATTATGCTAACAAAATCGCTTTCAATTTGCATAAGAATATTACATATGTACGTGTTGGTAAAACAATTTATTTATTTATAATAATAACACTTACATACTGACAAAGAAAGTAACTAGCATAGAATGCAATCTTCTTCAACAATCGACTTCCATACCTTTAACTGTATATTTTTCTTTAGGAAAAAAAAAGCATTTCTCTCTTCCATTTTTGTTTACTTATGTACATCTCTCTAAACTGGGCGTAGCACTTTAAAAAAATCAAAAATTTCCAAATGACATCTCATGTTTCCGACATATTTTCCAAAGATTTTACAAAACATTAACAACAGTAAAAAACAAATACACTTACGGCATCTGCAGGAGTCTTCGTAAAGACGCGAGGCCATCTGCCCGTACACGATGCACGGGCACAGGAGAGTCCCGCAGCCTGTATTCATGGCATGCATGAGTTAGAAAAACATCTTGAAGCTAGGTTCTAATTAGTAACAAAGTTATCAAAGTTTAATAAACTAATTACATTTAAGGCTGCAGCCACAACAGCAGATGGAGGAGCTCCATTTTCCTTTGCATTTGTCACATAATGCTTGGCAACATGTTCCTTTGCAACACATAATTTCGTTGGTTTTGAAAGAAAGAAAAAAGAGGAATGACTTGGAAGTGGGGTGGGGGTGGGATATATAGAAAGAAAGAAAGGAGGAGGAATGACTTGGAAGTGGGGTGGGGTGGGATATATAGAAAGGAGCACATGCCTTCAAAACAAAAAATATGGGAAATGATATGTATACTGGATTTTTACTTTGCACGTACACTGTTAATGATGTCTTAAGATGTATTTGCCCTCATAAATCATTTCAACTTGTGTTTTTTCACTTGTTAACTTTTTAGTTTCTCTTCCGGATTTACCATCAGTTATTCATGATGTTGCCTCACTTTCATCGCTACCACTATGATATATATCACATGATTAGAACCGATCAACTTGCTTACATCACTCGGTGGAAAATTTCCAAATGACATCTCATGTTTCCAAATGACATCTCATGTTTCCGATATATTTTCCAAAGATTTTACAAAACATTAACAACAGTAAAAAAAACAAATACACTTACAGATGCTGCAGGAGTCTTGGTAAAGACGCGAGGCCATCTGCCCGTACATAATGCACAGGAAAGTCCCGCAGCCTGTATTCATGGCATGCATGAGTTAGAAAAACATCTATAAGCTAATAAATATTTATGAAAGGAAGGAAGTGTAAAATTACCAAACCGTCCCTCATTTCTATGTGGGAAAAAACGTGTCACATGACTTTCCAAATGTTGTCTGATACTATGAATTTGCATATTCGAACTATTCACATGACTTTCCAAATGTTGCCTGATACTATGAAAGATCTTATGAATGTCGTCATCTGTTATGGTATCCCGCAATCTGATCAACGAGCTTATGGTAGCCTAGTTGATAAGTGGGTGTTTGATTACCACTCCACCTTCTATCAAGTCGAATGTATAAGCGCATATGTGTCTGTAACACCTTAGGCAAATCCCACATTGGCCATGACTTGGAGTGATGTTAGGACATATGATAATATTCGCCTTATATGACAACAACGCGATTTGTGGTCTAACGATTAATCGCCCATACGATTAAGTGTGCTCATGTGAGAGTAGTACTGGCTTGGGTGACTTGCCGAAAAGTCTTCACATGAGGGCCACAAAAGCAAAGCCGTGAGCCCTCGGGCAAAGCGGACAATATTGTGGTTTATAAGGCGGGGTGTTACAGATGGTATCAGAGCCACTCCAAGCCGTTCGGGATGTGGGGAAAACCTTTGAATCCAGGGTCGAGATTCACCTAAGGGGGGTGTATGTAACACCTTAGGCAAATCCCACATTGGCCATGACTTGGAGTAATGTTGGGACATATGATAACATTCGCCTTATATGACAACAACGCGTTTTGTGGTCTAACGATTAATCGCCCATACGATTAAGCGTGTTCATGTGAGAGTAGTACTGGCATGGGTGATGTAACACCCCCAATTTTAAAATATTTGGAGCGGAATAAAGATTGGGTGTTACTTCATAGCTCACAGTTTTTCAGTAGAAAATGATTATCAATTTAGTCATTTTAAAACATTTATCATTCGAATTTTATAAAAATCAGAGTTTTCAAAATGAGGTCCCAGTGGTTTTAAAGTTTGTTAAATAGTTTTCGAATGATAGTAAAATTTATAGCCTTTGTAAGAATCCATGCTCCTCCGTACCATCCTTGCTCATTATGGACCTGAGATAAACATATGCTAAAAGTGTCAACACAAAGGTTGGTGAGTTCATAGAGTTTATAAGTATAGTAGTTGATTTTCAAAAAAATTAAAAGAGTTTGTGAGTAAAATCCATAGTGTTTTTAGTCAAAAGCAGTTGATTTATCAAAATCAAAGTTAATATGAAATAGTTTGTTGGTTTGCCCAAACTGGGTCAACACTAAAATAGTTTGTTTTTGCCAAGAAATAATGATTTTCTGTTATATAGTGAACACAAATTAGTAATTTGATAAAAATAATGTGGTACGTTGTTATACGCCCACAGCACTACAACCTGATTTCCCTAAGCCTCATGACACTCATCCGATTAACAGATCTCATCATAAATGATGGATAATAGTAACAAGGGCCCTCGGGATAGGTTCTTGCCAGTAACCTATTAGATTTCAAATAATGTGCGTTTGGTTGTTTTCTCCAACGCCCAAACGGGGATTGTCAATCCCTAATAGATCTATCCACAATTATTTACGTTCACCCTACGGGTGACTAAGGCTCATGATATGAGGGACTTTTGGCAATAGTAAACTTAGGAAATAGAAATCAGATATAGCATACAGTTGAAAAGTTACTTGTAAACATGTTATAGCAGTTATCTCTTCATGAGATATAAAATGTATAAAATAGTGGGCTATGGTCCCACAGTAATTTGTAAATAGTTTAAAATACTTATGAAAGTAAAAGTAGTAGTTGAGCATATATCTCCCCCAAAACATTTATAAAACATTTATAAAAACGGGGCTAAGAACTCACAGTAAAAAGTTTAAAGTATTTGAGAAAATAAAAGTAAGTAGTTGAGCATGTATCCCCCTCGCGAGGTTTATAAAATGTTTAAACAAGTAAAAGCGAGGCTATGAACTCACCTTAAGTGATACTAGGAATGATGAAAGTAAGTGCGAGTGAGAGTATGAGAATGATTTTGGAAGCGTCCTTAGTAGGAACCTGATAAATAAATTTATCTGAGAATCTAACCAAATACTATTTGGTAATTGAATAACGATTAATGAATGACGATTAATCGTTATGATGAAAGGATGATGAAATGGTTTTGTGGCATAGGTGGCTTGTGTTTGGCAAAACGCTTAAGATTTCATGACAAAGTTATATACTATATAACTTGTCTGTTATGTATTACTTATTGCTTTCGTATAGGTTATTCGTTTGCTTATTTGTTAACGATATATATATATATATATATATATATATATATATATATATATATATATATATATATATATATATATATATATATATATATATATATATTTCATGTATACAAGTTTTATAAAGTAACCCGAGCCGTTTAAAGTGTTAAAATATATTCACAAAATATTATATGTTTATTAAAGTCGTGGTTAATTAGTATATTAGGACCATATATTATTTATAGTTTACGTCAAAGTGGTTGTCAAATAAAATATGTATTAGACAAATCTATTTAGACGGACGGTGGTAAAATACGTAAGTTTATTAGCTTATACAAGTTTTTAGAAAAATGTCAAGTGAGTTAAAGTTGAGGGGTTGAAAATGTAGTAATTTATATAACTTATAAAAACTTTTTAAGAAAGTGACAAGTTACTTGAATTGGAGGGGCTGAAACTGTTAAAGCAAAAGTTTGCAAAAATAGCCAACAAATAGTTAAAAAAAATAGAATGGTCATGGGAGGGATTCGAACTCGTGACCCTTTGCTCAAGGATCAATTGTTCCACCAACTGATCCAACTTAATTGTTATGTTATATATTGGGGTTTATGTTTTAAAAAGGGTTTAGATTACTTAATATTTGTTATGAATTTTATTCAGTACATATTGAATTCGTGGTTTGGGTTTATAAATACGTTGGTGTTCCATTTTCTTTAACCAGACAGAGCTTGTGAATGCATGTTCGATTAGTTCTCACACGTTAAGTTGTACTCGTTTAGTGTTTCCCCACGACTCAAACGAAGCACAAGAACCTTAAACACAATGAGTTTATGATCATTCATGCATGCTAGTTTGATGTTAAGTTTTATGTTTCTTTTACGTTTAAGAGTTTAACTTATGTTAACATGTAGTTTACCTGTTGAGATTTCTTTGTTAAATGGCCACACAAGCACAAGATACATTTAAGATTTGTATTTCGTCATCAAAGTTTCACAGTTACCTATCTTTGTTTGTTTACGTTAGTAATAAGTTCGACATAATTTCTTATTAGTTGGACATACAGGTCATTAACCACAACAACCACCTCTGAGTATGCATGCATGTGTATGGAGAGACAGATAAGATTTCTAAATAACTTTTGTAACACCAAGGTTTGCTATAAATTATGCATGAAGTCGAAGGTGTAGTGTGTGCATGTGTACGCATGGAGTGACAATAAGGTTTTGTAGGTAACCAAAAGTTTGCTATTAGTTATGCATGAAGGAAATCAACAAGATGGAATGGATTTGGAGACTTACGACACCATAAGTGGTGGTGGGAAAACGAAGAGGAAACGTGAACGAGGGACGAGGAACGAACGAGGAACGAACCCAAGACTCCAAAGCCTCCGAGCTTCAAGTCTTTAAATAAATCCGTCACATTCGCAACACCCCAAAGGCTACGAGAACGGGTGCAACAACAACTCAAAACGTTTTCTTTCCTTTTCTTTATTACTCGACAGTAACAAGGAAAGAACATGGTTTGCGTTGGTGTTTTTGCTTTTGATTCGTGATGGCAGCAAGAGTGGGTGTGCTACCATTTGTATTCGAACAGTAGAAACCAAAAGGAGAGTTGAGTAATTGTTTGTGCCAAGTATTTGATGGGAGTCGAATGGTTTATATATGAGATACAAATTCTATGACAAACATGTCGATCCAAGAATTTCATCACCATGGTGTCTATGATAGAAAGCGTGTGTCAGTGATGATATATATGGATGGTGTGCAAGCAATGGAAAACAAAAGAGAGTTGAGTGTGTCAGTAAGTTTGTGTTTGTGTTTCGTGGGTTTGAGGTGGATGTCGAGCAAGAAAGAAAAGAAGAAAAGTAGGGAGCATGGCCTTGTCCTTGTGGCATTATTCTTCTGTTTTGTTCAAGTCCCAGACGCAAGAATGAAGGTCGAATAGTGAGTGAATTATGGTGTTGTGACTGTTTTGAATAACAGGAACGCAAAGGAGGGCAGGAAGAAAGAAACAAGAAGGAAACGTGGTGAACTTTATTGGTAGTACAATTGGGATTGAGTGTGAGATGGTAAGTGAGCACATGTTGAATGTGCTTGTCAATTGGGGTTGGTATATTGGCAGTGGAATATGGGAAAACAAGGAGCAAGGGACAAAACTCATGGTGTGACTTGTACTATTTTAGATAGTCAAGGAAGCAATTGTGATGTTTATTATTGTTTGAATGGCAAGAAGCAAAAGAAATAGGAAGCATGACATATTCCCTTGGCACTATATTTCTTTGCGTGTAGTTTAGGAGAAAACATAAGTCAAACGTGTCAGTGTATGTGTATTATTTAGTTACCAAGGGGTGTTTGTTGTTTTTGGCATGTCGACATAAGCAAGACAAAAGAGAAGAAGAGAAATGTTAAAGGGTGAATAATAATTGAGGTTAAAATTCTCACATATGAAGACTTTGAGAATGGAATGAGAAAGTAGAAAAATTGGACTTTGCTTTGTGTACATATATAATGTCGACTAACATTTTATGTTGTACAGGATTTATACAATTAGCAATACACATGATTTGTGATGATGAAACATGTTTGTTAACATGGAAATAGGATAGAAATAATATTAGGATCACGTAGAAACAATCCGGGTTTAAAACGGTTTAGTTTTGGATTTAATATATGTCGCGTGGGTTAGTTTATGGACGAATACTTTGCCTCGTATTAGCATAGTAACACTCGACATATGATTATAAGATTTGGCACGTTAAGAGTTTACCAGGTGAGAAAAGAGATGGTGAAAAAATATATAGATGTCGTGTTTAAGAATTGAGAGAACGAAGAGCGTTTTTGACTTGGTTTAGTCGAGTATTAACAAAATAATTATAAGGATTTTGGGCTTGAAATGTGTGGGCTGATGAATAGTAACAGGCCACGATAGTATTTGGGCTTAGAAAGTAATTAAGGGTCCGTTTGGATGAAATTTGAATTAGGAAAAATAAGTTATGATTATAAAAGTTTATTTAAGATTTAGTGAAACATTTAAGTTTCGTTAAACGTGTCGAGAACTTGTTTCGTTATTTGGTGAATTATATGAAAATGTTTTCGTGTCAAAATAATATAATAAAGAAAATTTTAAATTTTCTCGTAAAAATGATAATTAAAAATAATGATGAAGGTTAATATAAAATTAAACGTTTATAATTATGGGAAAAATCACGGGATGTGATAGGTGACCTGCCGAGAAGTCTTCACATGAGGGACACAAAAGCAAAGCCGAGAGCCCTCGGGCAAAGCGGACAATATTGTGGTTTATAAGGCGGGGTGTTACAGTGTCTGAGGAACTGCATCAATTAAGTACTACATTAGGTATAAACTTATTCTTCCTAAAACCCTAACTAACGTACTACTTCATTAATTTTATGTCATTTGTTTACATAATGATTCAATAAAGTTTTAAGGAATTGGATTTGATTCCATAAGAGAAATGTAATTGCTTGCCCATAACATAAATAACAAATAATATTTATAACTTACATTGAATCAACAATATTTTTATAATTAAACAAAACTCCATGTCCTTTTTCTTTTTTTCTTTTTATCCCTTCTACTAGTATCTTCTTATATACTAAAGTACGTATTGAATTGGCGTGTATATCTAAAAGAAGTTACCTAAAAGATGATGGTTTCTTGCAAAGTGTAAAGGTATCATAAATGTTGATTAGATTTTACCCCAAAAGCATGACAAATCATGAATGCATGTACCTAACATAGATTATCAGGATGGAACAAATCGATCTAGCCATATATGCTACTAGATGTAACATAAGAATGGAACATATCAATCTAGCCACATATGCTACTAGATGATTTTTATCGATCCAACCCTCTCCTAGTTAAATCAATTTAACCAAATACCAAATACCAAACACCAGGACAAACTATAAATTTCAGGCTACCACAGTTATTGTATATGCTACTAGATGTAACATAAGAATGGAACATATCAATCTATTTTCAGTTTTACAAGCAAACATTTATTGAAAAGTTGAACAAACTATAAAATTCAGGCTACCACAGTTATTGTATATGTTTAGGTCTCAACTTTTTATGTTCGCTGTTTAGTGACTTTGATTTCCCTTATTTATTTGAATAAATGAAATACGGAGTACTAATTTTTAAATGCTAAAAAATTGTTACTCATAACTGTTCAGTGGCTTAAAAAAAATAAAGGGTCATTGTCTCTAGCTTCATGAAAATGAGCTAAGCTTAGATATAACTTTTGTGCTAGCTCGTCGACAGTACCACTAAAGTAATGTACCAAATCACCATCTCGTTCCGGCATGATTGGGTGTTGTTGTTGTGTTGTTCTAGAGTATCACCAAGGATTTACTTGTTGCACCTATTAGAAATGCAAGAGTTATTGAAAGAAAGAGCACTATTTGATCAACTCTCATACAGTGGCGGATTTTTATCTTAACAAAAAATCAAGATGATTCTTTGATTTAGTTAACACTAAATAATCAATAAGTTCAACCAATTAGTTAATGTGCCAAGTTGGATCGGGCCGAGTCCAATTTAACAGTCACATAATGAAACTAAACATCGAATATAGTTCAAGCATTTTTTATAAACAAGAATCGTCTAGTTTGATTTGATTTTTGCGCTATAATGTGAACTTGTAACTTCTATTTTTCTTACATAACATTGTATATTTTATTCCTAGAAGAACTAATGAACTTTAGTAACGTAATTCTATGTTCACATTTCTTATGGCGTAAGGCTAATAAATATTTGCGCAGTGATGTTTTGCGATAAGAACCATGACTAAATTGGTAGATTATGTGAGAAGCAATCAAAGCAATAAATTGCACAAGTGTGACCAGTCAAACCAGTTGTCATTTCGTACACTCAAAACCAATCAAAGACATGAGTTTATATCATGACACCTGGAAAGTGAGACCAATCATCTCACTTTTTCTATCATATCCTTCTTTCTTTTTCATCACCCTTCTCTAGATTTAATGACCTTTCACCCATCTCACTTAATCATCATTATTATTCTCACAAATTTGATTTAAAGTTTGATCTTATGAACTGTCTTGTCGTCATGCAAAGAGATGATATGTTTTAGTGTTTTTGTTCAAACGTGATCCTTTTATGTGTTTAGTTGTATTATATTATTACATCTTGATGGTCAAGCATGTTGTAATTAATAACAATGACGTATTGACAACCTAAGAAATATGGGTAAAAGACTAAAAGAGAATAAACCTACCTTGACGTTTTGTGTACTAAAATGGGAGACCCCGGCATTCGGGGTGCATAAAACCGACTCTCTTCTTTTATTTCTCGATCGACCATGCGTGAAATGAGAAACCCCGTTATGGTACAACCATGCACGACATAAGGAAAAAAGAGTGATCGCACATAATAAGTAGGGTTAAGTATTTGTATAAAGAATCACATTTGCATGTATACTAAATTTTGCCATACCACCATTCTAAATCTCGATCTAAAAAGAAGTATATCAACATATATTGTTATACTTTATGATAATGAAATGTGTTTGTCTGGTACTGTCACGCACTTCTTTGTATTCTTCATGATTTTTTGAGTTTGATAGAATGACGTCTGTTCTAAAAAAAGTACTGGTATTACTTTAAAAGTTAAATAGGGAAAATTAGTAAAATCGCCCGGTTGCCCAGGGTCGCGGCATTTTTGACCCGATCTAGGAAAATTCCCGATTTAGCCCACGGCAACGGGCAACTTCCATCAGAGGATGCCACGTGTCCCGTATGTTTTTTTGTGCAACAATTAGATGTTGGCCAACCATATATTGGGCAACTGGTTTTTTGGTCATTTTACATATTATACACTTTTAGCACTTTACTTTTTGCTCGGACCGTATAGAAATAAAAAAAAAAAAAAAAAAAATCCAAACTTTGAAAACAAACAGTCTCTCGTCTATCAACTTAAACCCCTTCTTCCCTCCATCCGGTTTCACTGGCACACACATAAGAAGAACATATTCGGTTTATGTTCAATCGCAAATCTTGTTATACTATCATTTCAATAACCAATTTACTCCGGTTATTTTCCCTATTTCTCAGCTTGGCACACAGGTTTACTGTTCATTGAACAATGATCGAAGAAAATCAAGAATACCAACGATTGTTGATTTTATTAGCCAAAATGTGGTATAATATGGTATGTAAAGCGTATTACCAATGTTTTTTTTTCGTTATTTAGTGTATGTTTATTTGGTTTTTCTCCTGACTTGATTTAGACCAAAAGTATTTTATGCCATGTTATTCAACTAGAGTCAACTAATTGCAATGGTATCGTTAATCGTTATAGTTTATCAAAGGTTGCCATTGCACTAATTTTATCTTATATAGGTGTTACTTGTATTGTACAATTATTGATTGGTTTATAGTGTGGGTGTCCTTGTTTAAGCATCCATGTGTGTTATGTTCATGTAGGATCACATTCGATTTTTCCTAGACATTTTTTTTTTAAACTGAAACAAAGAAAGGATTGAAACAAGGTTGTTGTAAGGCTACCCACAGTAAGGGAGGTCAATACCCCTATTTGTTCCTGCCACGTCAGCTTTCTCTCTTCAGCGACATGCAGGCGATTCTGTGCCCTAGTAAGGGCGAACAAGTTCAATTTTTTTTTTAAAAGAAAACATTTTTAACACAAACTAAAATTTCATTCATAATTAAAACGTTACATATTAATTCAAATAAAATAAAAATATTACAACACTTATTAAAACATTACAACATAAAAACTAATCATCTAGGTCCTTGATCGAGTCTTTGAGTTCTTGCATTTTTTGTCGTTGAAATGCGGGAAAAGATGGGTCGATTGGTTTGAAATAGAAGATGAGGTCTTTTTGATATTTCTTTTGTCGAATCCGGTGATACTTGCGGGATGTTTTGTGGTAAACGGGATTTTCGGCCTTTTGCTTGTTGTGGTGTTTTCTTAGACATTTTTAGTAGAAATAATAGTGAGATTATGTGACATGAAGTGTGTTTACTAAAACTCAAAAATTAAAACACGCACACACTTTTTTTTACGATAATAGGTACAAAGTATAGACGCCGTAAGTCGTAAAAAAATATCATAGCGTGTTTGCTAACACGCATGAGCGTCAAGTGACTAAGCTGCCTAAATCGTAGATTGCATATCGTGGGTTTATTATGTGCTTCTCTTAAGTAGGGTATATTTCATCTTTGGACAATATATTTGAGAAAAAGGTTTGGAACGCTACGGTGGATTGACATGTGAGACGGGCACGTGAGATAGTCCACCCTCAAATCAAAATATCTTAATTTAGATATTTATATAAACGATAAATTTAAGTTGATAAATTACAGATAAGTTGATAAATTAATTTTGTAAGTGTACTCATTGATCAAAAATTGTTGGCTAAAGCCACGTTACAAGATTTTGGAAAACCTCACGCTCCCAATCGATATAAGCGTGGAATTTAGCGTCAGAAGAAATGTTGCTCACTTCGTCTCAAAATTATTGTCAAGGATAAAAATCACACAATTTAATAAAAGTGTGACTCCTATAATATCAACCACTTAAATAGAATGTTCCCTCACTAATTTTTTTTTACCTAAAATAGAAAATGTACAATTATTTTGAGCCATCTTGAAGAAAAAAAATATATGGGCTATAATTTTGAGACCGTTGAAGTATTAAAAATTAGCTTGTTAAAAAGTTTATAAGCTTATAAATTTGTCAAGTAAGCTAAGATTAGATGTTGTAATGAGAGTGCGTGAAGCATCTATGTTTTGCCAATTTCATGCATGGTAACTGCTATATCGGGGAATTTGTTCACACGTGAATCATCTAAATAAAAGACACCGATATAAATGAAGAGTAGTATTGTTTAGGCCTAAAATGTAAGTTTAATTATACACTAATCCATTTAATATTGGACATGTGTATTGTAAATTTTTTGTCTTTAAATTATCACCAATCATTTTTTCAAATTGACCTATCAAATTATTAGGCATATTAGTAGGCTTACTAAGGCGTAAGAATCATTGTTCATAAATAAAACATTTGTGTGTGAGTGAGCGTGATACAAAGTACATGTTTGTTTATGTGAAATATAAATAAATGTTAAGACTATGTTTAGTGGTATGAGCAAGGTTTAGATCAACTTGTTAACACATTAACGTAAATACTATGACTAAACTAGACGGCACACTTCTACTAACACGTAGACTATATTTTTATGATTCTAACGAGCTATTACATGACCATATCACAAGACTCATTGACTCGATAATAATCGTCACTTTAAGTGTTCCCAACACTTGTGAATCAACAATATTTTTATAATCAAACAAAACTCCAGGTCCTTTTTCTTTTATTTTTTTTTTTTAATTTTTTTTATCCCTTCTACTAGTATCTTCTTATATACTACAGTACGTATTGAATTGGCGTGTATATCTAAAAGAAGTTACCTAAAAGATGATGGTTTCTTGCAAAGTGTAAAGGTATCATAAATGTTGATTAGATTTGACCCCAAAAGCATGGCAAATCATGAATGCATGTACCTAACATAGATTAGAGAAAAGTACCAAATGAGTACAAAAGTACAAGCCTTTTTCACTTTGTGGTCACTTTTGTACCTTCTTCCCAAAAGAGTCATGCTCAACTGCTCGACTGCTCAACTCCACTAGATTTGTGCCACGTGTCCCACCACCAGTTGTACCACAAAATCTTAATGCAATCTACTTCACTATTCACAGGGTACAAAAAGAAATAGTTTTTTATTAAATGACGGTGCTCAACCTAAGTGCTCGACTGACGGTGCTCGACTTGTGTGCTCACTTTTTGCTTAGGAAATTGAAACATATCCTGTGGCATCAAATCAAATCTTTTGCTTGTACTATTAGATTTCCTTTATTTTTTTTTCTTTTTTCTTTTTTCTTTTTGGTTTACTTCATTTTTTGTTTCTGTTAATTTCAAAAAACACACACACAACACACACTTGAAGATCAAAACACATTTCGAGAAGTCACATGAAGTGGTATGATCCATCACACACTGTAAACCTTTGATCCGAGGACAGATCCACGAAGAAGATAACGAAAATGGTAAGTATTTTTATTTGCTTATTAATTAGGGCTTTGTTTTTCTTCATTACATGATTTTAGAGCTCATTTTTAGGGCTCAGTTTTTCTTCCCTACTTGAAGATCAAAACACATTTAGCAATCTTTTTGTTGTAACTGTTTATTTTTTTTTCTAATGGGATGGGTTCATTGCCATGCACTAAGGTTTTATTTTTCATTGTTTTGTTGGGATTTGTTACTGCTTATTATTATTTTTCATTGTTTTGTTGGGATTGCTTCAAGCCAATTAGGTTTTAGTGCAATGCTTATGTTTGATTTGGATTGCTTCAATAAGAACTTATAAATAAAGCAAATCGTTATCAGTAGTAGGTTTTTAACGAGATAGACACACAAGTGCAGAATAAAATCATTTTTAATATTTCTTACTTGCATCAATTTGTTTTAGAAAATCATTTAGTAGAAAAATAATGCAAATGTAACTATATATGAAGTATATGAAGTAGTAATGTAGTATAGATAAGCGCAAGGCAGAATTAGTGGGGCTTTTGGGTTCACGAGAAATTTGCCAAGCTTAGTCTTTCGATTGTGGTGCGACTTGTTTAGTCTTATTATGCATTCATATATTATTGTTTGTTTTAATATTTTCAATATGTAATTTCTTGTAGGTGTATGATGCTAGACTTGTCGTGAAAAGCAAATTGCATTACTTTGTTTTCATGAAAGATCGTTTAGACCAGCCACGGCGTAGCATGTTTAATGACACGTGTTTCGGACCATAGCTCGATCTGACCTATGTCGATAATGAAGAAGGGCTTGTTCATTACATGCTTCAGAAACAATTCCACCAAACAAATGAGAGCTATGATCTACCACTTGTGTACCATTTGAATGGACATAGTCTTATATTTGGTCGACATGAATTCTGCCTCCTTACTGGTTTTAGATTTGGTATGGTCAGTTTTAGGAAATGGCGTTATGGTCCGATCCCTTTCCTTGACCGTGTTTTTCCACACAAGATAGGTGAACATGTGAAATTAATTGATATATTCCAACTTATTGAAGATGAAGAACCGTTTATAAAACTGTCTGATGAGGATGCCATACGGGTTTGTCTTTTGCTAACACTTGATGTTATATTCATGGGTAAAGACTTGGGGTCTATCATTGATGATATTTTCCTGAGGATGGTGGAGGATCTAGACGAATGGAATTCATTTCCATGGTGGGAGCTTGTTTGGAGGCAGCTTTATGACTCAATTAGAAATGTCTCTTCAAAGCATATACCGGGTTACCGTAAAATAACGGGTAATATAGAATCCGACGATCTTCCTACTTATAGCTTGAAAGGATTCGTCGCTGCTTTCAAGGTTAGTATTAACACACTTTGTTAATAATATTTTTATTTTTTGTATGTTTAAGATACATAAGCTTTCCATGACTAAATATTATATGTAGATATGGATCATAGAGAGTGCTGAGAAGAGTAAAAATTATTGGAACAAGGCTCCAGGTGTGATCCCAAGAGCACTTGCATGGTCGAAACACACATCACTTAGAAAAACTGATTATTTCGACCAGCTTTTTGCCAAGGTAATTGTATATAATTTTTAACTGATTATTTCGACCACCTTTGTTTGTTTTAGAGTTTTGTTAGGTAATTTTTAACTGATCATTGTGTATTAGTGTAATTATCCATAATAAATAAAGTATGGGGATAATTTTTATTTGCCTTTGGTGGTTGGGATATTTGGTATACGCCTCTGTGTTCACTGAAAACCAAACTTGTTTATTTTTCACAGGACTCGAAACCAAACTTGGTTGTTACCCCAACAGCAAGTGAGGCTGAAGTTGAGTGGTTTACCCGAAGCCAATAATTTTTTAAGTGGTATACCCCGAGGGCGCCTCCTCTTGCAAAAGGAGGACCCTGGGAGCAATATTTTCAGAAAGTGGATGAAAAGAATGCCAGGCACAAAAGCATTCGAGAGGGTTCTCTAGGGGAAAGCAGGAGTAAAGATTTAGAAGATGTATCTCTTGAGCAACGGGTTAAGGATTTGGAATTCCGCACTATAAAACTTGAGTCTGTTATTCAAATTATTGAAGTTAGTTTGTTATGAAAATCTCTTTTTTTTTTTTTTTTAATTGTTTGCCCACTTACTTTGTTATGAAAAACTTATGTTGTTAATTTATTTTTTGTTTACCCAGGTTGTAACTAGTGACAAAAAGAAAGTGAACAAAGATTCTAAAGTAAAGGTAATTAATCATTGTTCTCTTATATTAATTTTCATGTTGTTGTGTTTTGGGATAATAAAAATTCGCTAACTTTTTTTTCATATCATTGACAGGTTATAGATCTTGCTGATGAGTATTGCACTCCAGTCGATGATTTTTTCAAGCTGTTTGATTCGTCACCGGTTGGGGCAGATAACGTCTCAAAAGGACATCTTGAAAAAGCTGAAAAGCAAAATTGTGAGGAAGTTTATAAGGACAAGAGTCCGAATGTGAGTGACGAAGTTGAAAAAAGAAGGATACTAATTGAGAAACTGAATTCGCCTCCTATGCAAAGGGCTCTAGGCAAAGCGTAAATAGGAAGAGGAGGTTTGAAGATGTTATTAGGTCACCCTTTGTCGAGAAGGTAAGTAAAACTTCTGAAGTTCCTAGCGCAGAAGAACTGAGAGGTCGAAAGAAAATAGAAAATCATGTTATAGTTGAGAAGTTACTGGAAGTCAGACCGTGGGTAGAGGTATGATGTTTTTTATACATTGTATTGCTGTTTTTTTTATAGACGTTTTTTGTGATCTTTAATTATTTTGTATGAATGTTGAGTTCTAGAAGCCAATGTCCTTATGTCTATTGTTTATAGAAGCCAATCTCCTTATGTGATGTTTAATTAGATTTTTGTAAGAAAACAACACTAAAAGGTTTTAGAAGCCAATCTCATTAAAGTTTAGCCTAGCGTCAACCAAATCAGTATGATATATGTTAATATTTTATGATGGTCATTTATGTTTATTTTATTTTCTTTTTAGGTTCTTAATCGTCCATTCCAAAACATCGACAGAATTTATGTTAGCTATAAAATTGATCGGTTCCTGATAAGGGAGGGGTGGTGTAATTGTGTGTTCCCTTGGTCTGATTTGGTTGTTGACCGTACTTTCTGGGATTGTTTAATCGACCTTGACCATAATCGTAAAGGATGGCTACGTGACGAGGTAGAGTAAATATAACTTTATGATGTTTATATTCATGGTGTGCCAATGTTATTATGATGTTTGTCTAATTAAACTATCTTAGTTATATCTAATACATGGTGTGCCAATGTTATTATTATTTAATAAATTACTGAATATATTTGTTGTTTGTTTTTCCTACAGCACATTGATGTATGGATAAGCTTCCTCTGGCATACCAGACCATCAACTATGGACTGGTCTATGGTTAGCTGCTTTTTCCTTCCATTATTGATGAAAGGAACAATGCCTGTATGGTACGCAACTAAAGAAACGTACCCTCTGGGTTGGGCTGATGTTGAACGTGTTTTCATTCCCATAAATGAACCATAACTACATTGGTCACTTGCTAAGTTTCACATCCAGACAGGTCGAGTTACATTATTTGACAGTGGACCTGTATATGAGAATGAAAGGCGTCCATTCTATCTGAGTGTGAGGAATTGTCTAGAGACTAGGCTTCGTGAATTGCTAGAACAAGTAATAGTTGTTGAGGAGTCCTGGGGGTTCAGTGAGTTATTGTCATCCTCACTGAACCCATCATCTTCTTTTTGGCTTAGACTCCACTCACTGAGTTCCGCCTCACTGAATGGTGAACCTTTCTTCATAGACTCGCTCCAAGCATCCTGAAGATGACTCACTGAGATACTGTACACTCAGTGACTTGTTTGTATTAACGGATATTAGACACTTAGACTATTTTATGTTCAAATCCAAGTTTAAAGGAAGCTTGGGGAATTCAGTGACCCAACAGGAAGAATTAGGGTTTAAATAATCTTTCTATAAATATTTAATTATTATACCAATATTCATGTTCGCATTTATGTTGTTTATAGAAACATGTATGATAAAAATATATTGAAGGCTCAAAAAGTTTGATAAAAGCTCGAGCTCGAGCTCGTTATCTGTTTCGAGCTGGTTTATTAGACTCGGGCTCGAGTTTGAGCTCGATAAAAACTCGACTCGATTGATAAAAGCTCAAACTCAAACTCGAGTTGCTTGATAAAAACTTGGGTTGTTTGAAACCTTAACGAGAAGTCAAAAGTGTTGCAACAAAAGGCATACATAGCCGATTAATCGTCGCCAAGATGCTAATGGGCCACTAACCTCCGAATTATGTAAATCTGTCAAACAAATCGGTCAAATGCGGTCAACGACGGTCAACGAGTATTAACGATGGTCAAACTTTCCGGAATACCCAAAACTCGCCGTAAACTAGTTTTAATCACTTATAGTCGCTATTTATATCTATTACAAGATTTTTTTTTATTATATATATATTTTTTAGAAACATCTTGCTGAGAATACCTAAAACTCGCTAGAAATACCTAAAACTGCTAATTCAATTAATCATAGATTAATCTCGTCTAAATCGATTACAATGTACAAAAGGATCTACCGCACGACTACCGATTTACGATTTTGCAACCTTGTATCAAAATACTAGAGAGATGTAGATAAACAATAGAGTAAAGTTCATAAATTATCAACGTACTTTACTACTTTACAAAGTTAGGTAAAGAACTTTTTTTATTGCGAATATAGTCATTAAAACCTACTAATTTTTAACGATATAATAAATATGACCTATCTAATATCCACCTCATTTAAATACATTTAAAATAATTTCCAGGTTATTGAATTTTTTCCACCTCATTTTTTAAACTTTTTATACTACATTTTTTTTGGGTACACATGTCTTTAGATCTAGGCATGTATAGGGGGAGTTAAGTTAAAAAAAATAAAAAAATAAAAATCGTAACCCATTCAAAACCTGTGAACCGGTGTCATCTTCTTCCTCATCTAATGATCGTGGTGGTGGTATTGAATTAGGTTGACTTTTTTTGGCCATTGTTAGTATGTTGGTAATTAGGGCAGGTGCTTTGTTTCGTTTCCGAATCAAGATCAATGATGGGTTAGTTGTATAGATCTTAAATTATCTTTTGTCTTGAAATGAATAAAGCCTAAGATCTTGTTTCTTGTTTTGGTTGTTTAGTTTTCGGTGGTTTTGGTTTTTAAGGTTATAAATCTCACAGTTACTTCTTTTGTTGTTTAGTCAAATGAATGAATAGTTTGCTTTTAATCAAAAAAAGATTCATTTATTCAAAAAAGTCAAAGAAAGATCCACAGGTCACCGGATGGTGATTGCTTGTGTTTTGATGTCACTGAAATCTGCTTCTGTCCCGCCAGAATCTGCTGGTGGCGCCGGTGAAGACAAGTGTAATCAAATCACACTTGAGCTCACCGGAAAATTGATGTATTTGTCAAAAAATTGAGTTAGCCAGAAAATATGAAGATCGCTGGAAAAATTATTGCAGAAAATCGTGGTTGCCACATAAATATGCCACATAAGCTAACACTTAAGCATTAAAAAATGAAAATAAAATGCCAAATAAGCTTGGTTACCGGTTTACCAGGTAGTATATCGTAAAAAATTAGTAGGTTTTAATGACTATATAGGCAATAAAAAAAGTTCGTTAGCTAAGTATATAAACACAAAGAATGAAAATTGAAAGGTAAAAAAACAAAGTATATATACAAACCTAAAAAGCAAGTAAAAAAAGGGTTCTCTCAGAAGAAATAAAAACCCCCAAATTCCATTTCTCTCTTTCTCTCTCTCTCTCACTGGAATCGATTCAATTCCAATTAAATCAATAAAATCAATCAGGTATATATAAATATAACCAACCAACTAACTAACTAATTAACCAATTCAATTCAATTCAATTAATTATTTTACACGTCATCACTCGATTTAATTGTACGTCTTTGATTCGTTTATTTCACGCTGTATATCTGGTTTAATTTGTTTTTAATTAGATCGTGTTTGTTTTGGAGGCCTAATTAGGGTTTATTCATGCTAATTCATGTTCTGATTGGTTTGTTAGGGTTTGGAGGTGTGGAATTTGGGGATTTTGACCTAATTAGTGATTTTGTTGTTTTGGAGCCCTAATTAGGGTTTATGTGATTGTGATTTTGTTGTTTGAATCTGCTTATAGAGTTTAGATAGATAGATATGATATAAGCGCGCAGAAGGTGTATGAATGTAAGCTGTTTCGATGGTGAAAACGGTGCGGGAAATGTGTTGTATGGAATCTAGTCGATTATATTGCTCTATTCAGTTTTTAGGGGCTATTTGATTGTGATTTTGTTGTTTGAATCTGGTAATAGACTGTAGATAGATAAGATAAGCGCGGCGTATAAGGTGTTTTGGATGTAAAAAAGGCGTGGAAAAAGTGTTACATGGAAAATAGGGAGTCTAGTAGATTATATTGCTCTATTTGGTTTGTTTAGGATTGAATTGATTAAGATTTTGATGTTTGAATCTGCTTATATACTATGGGGGTGTTTGTTTCGGCTTATATAGCGGGCTTATGGCTTATGTGGTTTTGGGCTTATGTTTCATAAGCTCATTTTTTGTGGCTTATTTTGAAACTTGTGAGATTATATAAACTTATCATGACATGATAAACTTATATAAGCCAGAAAATCTCAAAAAAAAGCCACAAAAAGTGAGCTTATGAGACATAAGCCCAAAACCACATAAGCCATAAGCTGGCTATATAAGCCGAAACAAACACCCCCTATAGATAGATAAGATAAGTGCACATAAGCTGTTTGGATGTAATTGGTTTGATGTTGCTTTTTATGTAAAATCGGCGTGGAAGAAGTGTTATATTGAACATATGGAATCTAGTCGATTATATTGCGCTATTCGGTTTGTTTAGGGTTGAATTGATTATGATTTTGTTGTTTGAATCTGATTGTTATAGAATAGGTTGGATATGAGTACTAAAGGTGTAAATGAGTTGAGGCGAGCCGAACACTGTCGAGGTCGGCTCGATAAAAAAAAAACTCGAGTTCGACTGAGTATTAGTTTTCGTATGAAGGCTATAGGAAATAGTGTTTGTGTTTTGTTTATTTTGTGAACGTGATGCAGTAAGTCGCGGTAAAAGTATTTATATTGAAAGTTTGAATCTAGGCGATTAGTAATAGGTTTTAGGTTAGATATGAATATTAGGGGTGTAAGTTAATCGAGGTGAGTCGAACACTGTGCTCGAGCTCTGAGTATCAATTTTCATGAAGCTTGATAATGTAATTGATACTCTTGTATTTGGCTAGGATCAACTCTATTGTCAGTATTGGATGGTAACGGTATCAATAGAGGTTTATATAAATCGCTTGACTTGATGGGCTTGTATAGTATGATAAGTATGTAAGTATGCATATAAGTAAGGTAAAAATGGAATAATACACTAGCTCGAATAGTCTTACAAGCCTTAAGAGCCAAGTATTTTGTGAGTCAATCTCGATTAGCTCAAGAGTTGTCTTGTCTCGTTTACACCACTAGATATGATGGTAAAGAAGTAATTCACTTGCATCTCAAATAAGCCTTTTAAAATAACTTAATAAGCATGTCCAAAAATTCTTAGTTTTTTATGAAGTAAGGAGATAAGTAGAAGTAGTTTGGTGATCCGCTGCTTATCTTTTAAAAATATACGTGGATACACCAAAAAAATATGCATTCCTAGACGCCCTCTATGTCTCATTAAATTTCTAACAATTGTTTGACAATACTGTCGGCTAATTATCAATTAGAAAAGCATGAGTATGAGTTTTTTTGACATTTTGTCGTTTTTGTTTGTAAGCTGAATCGCTTGTTAGCGTCATAAGTAATTGTGTTATCCGATCATGGCTTGCAATATTGTTCCCATAAATGATTAACAAAGTTCAAACGGTTGAACCTTGTTTGCGTCTCACTCACATACTTAGTTTACAACGTTGCTTCTTACTAACCACATTAATATCATTGATTCCTGTTTGAGAGCTTAACACCGTCATAAAAAATGAACGAAAGAAAAACGATCGACTTGGATCAAGGATGGGACTTCATGCAGAAAGGGATATTACAGTTGAAGAAGATCCTAGAAGGCCTTCCCGAGCCACAGTTCAAGAGACAGTAGTTTATGTTTACAATAAAGAAACTGGAAAGAGACATAGTAGTTTCCGGGCAAAACCAAGCTAAGTTTATTACATACATTAGCAAACTGAACTTGCGCATGCGAAAATCCGTTCTTCATTTCTGCATGCGCATATGTTATTAGATAGAACTGACCAGTTATTATACTGAGTTATTTAACATTTCATTGAAAATTAGGATTGTTATAAAGGATGCACCTATTCTCGAAATTGATACTAATGGCAAGGGATTTGTCGAGGATGATCCAATTGTTGTTATGTGGGATTTAGAGAATTGTGGCACATCTGAACCTGCCAAGTTTATCTCGTGGTTAAAAGCACAACTCTTAAACGTATACCCTGGCAGAAAAATAGAAGTCCACGCATTCGGAGTTAAAGATGTACAGCCAACCGATGAGATAAGAATGTACTGTGAACGTGAAAAAAGTATAAAGGCTCACTTTTTGCCCAAGGGCGTCGGTAAAGATAGAGCCGATCACAAGCTGACAAGCGAGTTGTTTATGTATGCAATGCTACATAGACGTACACCACTGTTTGTGCTTCTAGCTGGCGACGCTGATTTCGCAACAGCTGTGAAGGTGCTAACAACACTAGGTTATGTTTTCATTTCCGCCTCAAGTGGTTCCACGAGTGGTGAATTGCTGAGTGAAATCAAGCTAAAACTTGGCATTGACTTCATACGATTTAAGAAGGAAAGAGTGGATACATTTAAGAAGGAAAGAGTGGATACAAGAATAACCAGCTCAAGCAGCAACATTCCAGCTCCACAAATATTAACCGGATCAAGCAACAGCAGTATACCAGATGAACTGAAAGAAAATACTCCCATATTAACCGGATCAAGCAGCAATATACCAGATTTGAACGAACTGAAAGAAAATGTTCCAGCTCCACCAATATTAACCGGATCAAGCACTATACCAGATTGAAAGAGATATACATTAGCAGATTTTCTTTCAATTCGTTCAAATTTGGTATACTGCTGCTGCTTGATCCGGTTAATATTGGTGTATTTTCTTTCAGTTCATCTGGTATACTGCTGCTGCTTGATCCGGTTAATATTTGTGGAGCTGCAATGTTGCTGCTTGAGCTTGTTATTCTTGTATCCACTCTTTCCTTCTTAAATGTATCCACTCTTTTCTTCTTAAATCGTTTGAAGTCAATGCCAAGTTTTAGCTTGATTTCACTATGCAATTCACCACTCGTGGAACCACTTGATGCGGAAATGAAAACAAAACCTAGTGTTGTTAGCGCCTTCACAGCTGTTGCGAAATCAGCGTCGCCAGCTAGAAGCACAAACAGTGGTGTACGTCTGTCTATGTAGCATTGCATACATAAACAACTCGCTTGTTAGCCTGTGATGGGCTCTATGTTTATCGGCGCCCTTGGGCAAAAAGTGAGTCTTTATACTTTTTTCACGTTCACAGTACATTCTTATCTCATCGGTTGGCTGTACATCTTTGACTCCGAATGCGTGGACTTCTATTTTTCTGCCAGGGTATACCTTTAAGAGTTGTGCTTTTAACCACGAGATAAACTTGGCAGGTTCAGAAGTGCCACAATTCTCTAAATCCCACATAACAACAATTGGATCATCCTCGACAAATCCCTCGCCATTAGTATCAATTTCGAGAACAGGTGCGTCCTTTATAACAATCCTAATTTTCAATGAAATGTTAAATAACTCGGTATAATAACTAGTCAGTTCTATCTAGTAACATATGCGCATGAAGAACGGATTTTCGCATGCAGACAAGTGACAGCAAGTTCAATCTGCTAATGTATAATAAACTTAGCTTGGTTTTGCCTGGAAACTACTATGTCTCTTTCCAGTTTCTTTATTGTAAACATAAACTACTATGTCTCTTTCAATCTGCTAATGGAATAATACACTAGCACTAATAGTCTTACGAGCCGCATATTTTGTGAGTCAATCTCCAGTAGCTCAAGAGCTATCTTGTCTCGTTTACACCACTATATATGATGGTAAAGAAGTAATTCAACGTCATCTCAAATAAGCCTTTTGAAATAACTTAATAAGCATGTCTTTTTTATGAAGTAAGGAGATAAGTAGAAGTAGTTTGGGTGATTCAAACACTCTAAGCTGCTTATCTTTTAAAAATATACGTAGATACACAAAAAAATATGCATTCCTAGACACCCTCTATGTCTCATTAAATTTCAACAATTGTTTGACAATACTGTCATCAAAACTGTCGGCTAATTATCATCATTGCGAATTTTTGCTGCTATGGTCTTGGTCTGAAGGATTTATATCAATTAGGAAAGCATGAGTAGGAGTTTTTTTTTGACATTTTGTCATTTTTGTTTGTATGCTGAATCGATTGTTGTCATAAGTAATTGGTTACCCGATCATGGCTTGCAATATTGTTCCCATAAATGATTAACGAAGTTCAAACGGTTTAACCTTTTTTGTGTCTCACTCACATACTTTGTTTACAGCGTGCTTCTTACTAACCACATTAATATCATTGATTCCTGTTTCAGAGCTGTAAGCTGGTGTAACACCGTCATAAAAAATGAACGAAAGAAAAAAGATTGACTTGGATCAAGGATGGGACTTCATGCAGAAAGGGATATTAAAGTTGAAGAATATCCTAGAAGGCCTTCCCGAGCCACAGTTCAGCTCAGAGGACTACATGATGCTCTACACGTATTATTTTTCATTTCATTGTTGGTTTGATTGACTGCTCTTTATTAATTATATCCTGTCTAACTCTTTGAACTTCGTTTCAGGACCATCTACAACATGTGCACACAGAAATCGCCACATGACTACTCTCAGCAGTTGTATGACAAGTATCGTGAGTCTTTTGAAGAGTACATTACGACAACGGTAAACTTTATATCCTTTAATAACACTCTTATCTGCTATGCTGATGCATCTTATATTGATTGTATAAATGATTTTTGCTGTATATTTGTTTATCCTGTAACGTTTATCTCCTTGTTATTGTTGAAGATAAATTTTCTGTAGTTGTGCTCTGTCATTTTTTTTCCTGGTTTGTTATTCAAGTGAATATTGTCATGAAGCAACAATTTTGCTGTAAGCCTGTAAAGTTGTAAGTCGCTTAAAAGGGGTGTTTGAACTCTGATAGTTCTCTGTAAAAGTAGGGTTGTAAGAGTTGATCATAGTGTTGGTACTTTTACAGTTTTGTTGATCTATTCTCTATTACGTAGTTTGCTGATGATAAAGTTTGTCTGAGGGTTGCGACTTGGAAGGAAAGCCTAATGATTGTTCGCCTTCGGTCACCCAAAAAACTGGAAATACTTGATAAAAGTTGTTAAAACTATTATTCTTTTTGTTATAAAAATCCATGATCTATTTCTTTGCTAACGTGCACCTCCAGATGATCTAATTCCAAACAAGCACTTAGTCCTTATGCCTGTGCTTCTTTATGCATGTTATCAGGGAGAATCAGAGCTTCTATCTTATAATGTACTGAATACTTTAATAGCCGCAGAACCTATTTCTTCATTTGTTTGGAGTGTCATTATCATTATGCATACGTAGAGTTTTGTTAAAATCTCACTGACTTTAAAGCATGAAATGTATCTCTGTTTCATTTACCACAATGGTTTTGTTGGCTTATGTTCATTTGAATGGTTAATTGTTTTATCAGTGCATGATGTTGGTTTTAATCTGTGTTGCCATGTGATGTTTGTTTAAATGGTACTTTCTTCTATACAGGTCTTACCTTCATTAAGAGAGAAGCACGATGAGTTCATGCTCAGGGAGCTTGTGAGAAGGTGGTCCAATCATACAGTCATGGTTTTGTGGCTTTTCCCGATTCTTTCATTATCTCGACCGCTCTTTCATAGCTCGACGATCTCTTCCATCACTGAATGAAGTTGGACTTGCCTGTTTCCGTGATCTGGTAGTTTACGATTATATATATATATATATATATATATATATATATATATATATATCTAAGCTTTTGATCTAGTCATTTAAATAAAGACATGTCTGTTATTACCTAAAAATACTTGAAGTTAAATCAAGACTCTGAAAGGAGACATTTATATTATTGGCTATGTTGGGGCACTACTATAGTACTATGTTAAAGATAATGATAATTTATTGAAATAACATCGAATACAATGCTATACTAAGTCTTTTAGTAGTGGTGAGGCATCAACATCGCAACCTAAAGGTGATACGGACAATGCTAAGTTTATTCCTAATGATACACAACCTAATGAGGCTTCGACGTTGCAACAAACAGGTAACAAGGTGACATCTAGCAAACCTCCTGTAACTAATAATAACACATTTAAGGATGACACTAATATTGTCTCTTTAAGGAACTCATTTGATGCACTTATGAATGAAGACTATATTTGATACTAGTATTGAGGTAAAGAAGAATAATGATGTTATTGGAAGCTCAGCATTTGATAGTGACGATGATGAAGTTTGGGAGGTTCATAATAAAACCTCTAGTTACATGGCAAATGATGGTTCTACAAGTGGTAGTGGAGCTGGTAAGAAGAGTAATGGAAGGAGGATACCTATGATCAAAGAGCAGTTGGATAGTTTTGGTGTTCTAGTTTGTGTATGTAGTTAGTGTGGTCGTTCTGTGGCATGTCACAAATGATCTAGTGGTTGTTCAAGCGGTTGCTTGAGGTTAATGTGGTATTTTAGCCACATTCCATTGTACTTGAATGTTTTTTTGGTGTAATATATTTTACCTGTACTAAAAAAAAAATCGAATACAAAGTTGTTTCTTCAAGAACTCGAATTTTTATTTTCAATGTCATGCATAACGATTTTGTGCCCCTTAAGGATATGTGCATCATCTCAACAACTACTTTGACTTGATTCTTTCTATTTTGTATTTTAAATTGAATCTTTCTGTGTTGATTGACTCTCGGATATTCTTGTTAGGTATACCAAGAGGTGAATGGGAAAGTGAGAGATGCTGTAATATCTCTTTTAGATCTTGAAAGTGAACTTATTCTGTGAAAATATTATTTTGTTTAATGTAAGGATCTTTTTGTCTCAAATTTCAGGCAGAAGAGTGCTTGAAAAGGGAAAAGGACGGAGTTAATCATTCCAGCAGTGGGACTAAACCGCTCGAGGTATACTTTTAGGTTCTTTTAAGTTCATCATCACCTGATTTAAATCGGTAGAGAAATAACACGTTGTTTATGTTTCCAATACTGCGTCAATATAATTTCTGATCTTTTACATTTGGTGCGTGTAGAGAGTTCAACATGAGTTGACTGTTTATGCTACTCAATTGCTTGAGAAAGAGCACGTGGATGACAAGGTAAATGGGAAAGTGAGAGATGCTGTAATATCTCTGGTATGTTGATCTTCATTGCTTTCTCTACAATCTCTGTTGTCCTACTTCAATTTTAAGATATTCTTTTATGATTATCAACCAGATTGATCAAGAGCGTGAAGGAGAGCAGATTGACCGAGCTTTGCTTAAGAACGTTCTATATATATTAAGAATGGGTCACATGGAATACTTTGAGAATGATTTAATCAAAGATACAGCATCTTATTATTCACTCAAGGCTTCAAACTGGATCTCGAAAGATTCCTGTCCAGCTTATATGCTAAAAGTAAACTATTAATACTCTTTTAGATCTTGAAAGTGAACTTATTTTGTGAAAATATTATTTTGTTTAAAGTAAGGATCTTTTTGTCTCGAATTTCAGGCAGAAGATTGCTTGGAAAGGGAAAAGGACAGAGTTAATCATTATCTTCATTCCATCAGTAAGACTAAACTGCTCGAGGTATACTTTTAAGTTCCTCATCACTTGATTTAAAATTGGTAGAGAAATAACACCTCATTTATGTTTCAAATACTGCGTTAATATAATTTCTGATCTTTTACATTTGGTGCATGTAGAGAGTTCGACATGAGTTGTTGACTGTTTATGCTACTCAATTGCTTGAGAAAGAGCACTCTGGCTGTCGTGCATTGCTCAGGGATGGCAAGGTATGCACTTAAAAGTTGTACCTATATAAATATAAACGCATTTAGATCAGTTTCGTGACCATGGTCATTTGCTTTTTTGTCTCTTTAATATTTTCTTCTTGTTTAGGTCGATGACTTATCAAGGATGTATAGGCTCTTTTCAAAGATACCCAAGGGACTGGATCCCGTATCTAGTATGTTTAAGCAGGTGGGATATATACAGGATATAACTGCCCCCCCCCCCCCCCCCCCCACACACACACACACACACACCCACACACCCCTTCAATCTTGTTTCTCATGTGTGTGTTTTACAGCATGTCACAGATGAAGTCACGACATTGGTGAAACAGATAGAAGACGCAGCAAGTAACAAGAAGGTATGTACATACCGATGGCTTTTTTTTTCATCTGATCAATGTATTCAAAATGTTAAGCTGTTATGTGCTTTCGTACAGGCTGAAAAGAGAGATGTGGTTGGCTTGCAGGAACAGGTAGCCATGATAACATAATATTCACATAACTATGTAACTTATGTATCATCGCTTCATCAGAAACTTACTTGTGTACTGGTCTCCAGGTTTTCGTTCGAAAAGTGATTGAGCTTCATGACAAGTACCTTGCATATGTAAATGACTGTTTCAATAACCATACCCTCTTCCATAAGGTTTGTATAGTAGCTTCACTGATAAACCATCAATGTGATGGCATTGTAGTCATTTTATTCTTACTGTTTTCTCTTTTAAATGATCGATCTTCTAGGCATTTAAAGAAGCTTTTGAAATATTCTGCAACAAAGGTGTTGCTGGAAGTTCAAGTGCAGAGTTACTTGCCACATTTTGTGATAATATTCTTAAGAAGGGTGGAAGTGAGAAACTGAGCGATGAGGCCATTGAGGACATGCTTGAGAAGGTATGTTTGTTGTTGACGATGTCAATATGTCTTCCTCTCTATGTACCGGTAAGACAGGCAATGAGATTTGTATTAATTAATTTGCAGGTTGTAAAGCTGCTTGCCTACATAAGTGATAAAGATCTGTTTGCTGAGTTTTACAGGTAAAGTTTTTGTTAGACATGGTGTGGTAAAATCTTTTTTGTTTTCATTTCTGACAATAGATTTTACTCGCAGGAAAAAACTTGCTCGCCGGCTTTTGTTTGACAAGAGTGCTAATAACGAGCATGAGAGAAGTATGCTGACTAAGCTGAAGCAACAGTGTGATGGTCAATTTACATCAAAAATGGAGGGGATGGTAAGTAATGCTGAAGTGAATAGTCAAATTCATACGCACAATTAGCTTTTTGAATTCAAATAAAAGTTGAGGTTTTGACCATTAAAAATACATCCTGAGCGACTTTCTACCCATATGACCTTGTATCGTTTAAGCGTTCTCATTTCTAGCAGTTAGAGATAAAACATAACTCGGATTAAAACATTCATAAGTAAATATGTTTGAACTGCTACATACGTTCTAAAATTGTAATTCACCTTTTATTACTGTTTTCAGGTTACAGATTTAACATTGGCAAAGGAAAACCAATCTCACTTTGAGGAGTATCTGAGCAATAATCCAAACGTTAGCCCTGGGATTGACTTGACTGTCACTTTGTTGACTACTTGCTTCTGGCCTGGTTATAAATCGTTTGACCTAAATCTGCCAGCAGAGATGGTACAACTATTAACTCCATTTTCATTAGAGTGTTGGTTTATATAGTTTTCTAGTGTGTTTATATTATTATCACTTGTGTTTTAGGTCAAGTGTGTTGAAGTTTTTGGAGAGTTTTATCAAACAAAAACAAAGTACAGAAAACTTACATGGATATATTCATTGGGTACCTGCAATATAAACGGGAAATTTGATGCCAAAACTATCGAGCTGATTGTGACAACCTACCAGGTATCTCCTATTGAGCTAATTGTGTTTTAACTCGTGCTTATCAGATAGTTCTTTATCTGTAAACATTTGACTAATTACATTTCATAATGCAGGCATCTGCCCTACTTCTTTTCAACTCATCAGACAGATTGAGTTATCAAGAAATTATGACTCAGCTGAACTTGTCAGATGATGATGTTGTTAGGCTACTTCATTCTCTTTCCTGTGCAAAATATAAAATTCTTCTAAAGGAGCCAAATACCAAAACAATCTCTCCTACTGATACCTTCCAATTCAACTCCAAATTTACCGATAAAATGAGGAGGATCAAGGTATTTGAGTCTTCTTACTTTTTATGTTACAGTTTAAACAGTAGTTTCATTTCTGAATAAACTTAAGGTGGCAAAATAGGCGGGTTGATCAGGTTGTGTAACATGGTCAAAACGGACTACTTATATGGTACAGGTTGAATTGAGTCGGTTTGAGTTGAACCTAAATGTTTCATCTGTTTTGTAGTGTCACATATGATTATGAAAGTCATTCTAATTAATCTACAAGTTTTCATGCAGTAAAGCTGAGGTTGTTTTTTTGCTTAACTATTTGATCTGTTAGAAGTACAGCAACCAAAATCAGCATCTGAATTAGAGCAGCAAACTATTATATATTCGAGTTATTTATTTATTTGTTGTCTGATGTAAGTTTTTTTTTTTTTTTTTTATTACAATATTTAGGTTCCTCTACCTCCTGTGGAGGAGAAGAAAAAGGTAATTGAGGATGTTGACAAGGATAGGCGGTATGCAATTGATGCTTCAATTGTACGAATCATGAAGAGCAGAAAAGTGCTCGAATATCAGCAGTTGGTTATGGAGTGTGTCGAGCAATTGGGGTGTATGTTTAAGGTGAGTTCTTTTCTTTTTGTTTATAGGTATATGTAAGGTGAGTTTTTCATGTGTCCCTGACCCAATCGAATTAGACCGAATCTGAATTGCTTATGATATGCTTTATCTTTTATACATTTTTCCCATGTCCTAATCAAATTCTTTCTAAACCAAGAGAATGTGTACATTTGGTTTGGAAAGTTAAACAAAGCAGCTGGTAAAAAAATTGGGCCTAGTTTTTCAATGTAAGAAACATATATCTTATTTTTTAAATCACTACTTGGAAAAAAAAAATGTTAAATTTAGAAAACTTACATCTCTGATATCATTTTGTTCCAACATGCAGATAAGGATTGTAAAATTATATTTGTTTAATTTCATATTATTCCACTCAAACCAAAAATCTTTCTAATCTTGAAACATGAACATAAGCAGCCGGATGTAAAAGCAATAAAGAAGAGGATCGAAGCTCTGATAACTCGTGATTATCTTGAAAGAGACAAAGAGAACCCTAACTTGTTCCGGTACTTGGCTTAATTCTTGTTATGGCCGATTAAAAAGCTCAAATAGCATGAAATCCAGAGTAGATCCATGGTGCTTGAAGTCTGGCTGAAGTTATGCTTATTGTTGTTCTTTGCCAATGTTTCAATGCCTGTTTTGGATCAATGATTGACGCTTTTAGAATTCTATTGCTTGTATTCATCATCCATGATGCAATTATGTTGTAAAAAGTAAAGGAAGTAAATACACGAGTGAAATGTGAAGTATAGGGGGATCACCCAAAGACTTGGATTTGGCTTTATTATAAACGTTTGTTTATAAGTTTAGATTAGTTTGGGCCCACATAAAACCAAAAACATAGGGTTGTACAAAAGTAGACATTGAAGGTGGTATTTAAAAAAAAATATATATGTATCACTCTGACAAACAAACGTAGAACAACCATGTCCAATTGTACAAATTTTATTTTGTCCTTTTATGTTTTAAACTAATATATTTATTTATTAAATAATTATTAATATCTTAAATATATATTTTTTTCTCTCCTACATCAAATCCAAATCTAAATTTTAATCCAAATCCTAATTCTAATCCTAAACCCATTTACAAACCAAACGAGCCCTTAAATCTTTTTCATATCATATTTCTAAATAAATTTAATTGAAATGTCTTAACTAAATATTTTTTTCTTTTGAGATTGCATTTCTTTTGCAAAAAGTAAACTCAATTTCTGCTTTTAGACGTAGTTACTTTCAAGCTTTTCATAAGGGGGTTGGCAACCCATTACTCACCCAAAATCTCATCACTCACTCTCATCCAATCCTCTTATGCCACATCATTCACCTACTTTTTCCATCACTCACTCATTTTTTTGTTGGCAACACATCACTCACTCCCTTCACTCATGTAACGGTAAAAAAAAAAAAAAAAAAAAAAAAAAAAAAAAAAAAAAAACATTCAAATTTTCTTCCCATCTCATGCGTGAAACTTTCCCGTGCGAGATCCATCTTGTGGCTTCACGTGGTGTAGGCGACGGTGTTCACCCAAGGGATCCTTCCCTAGCCGTGCCAGTACGTACCCATTGTCAACCCCCTAAATACTTATTTTTAAGCAAAAATATAAACTGAAAAATATACCAAAACACCTTGTGACTGAATTCTATGTAACAATAATGAACACATGTTTAATGACACTACTGAAAATTAAAGGTTAAAATTATTTTTTCAAGTATCACATTATATGTAAATGTATATACGATTAGGTTCGTTTAAAATCACAATTTTAGGGCTTGTTTAAACCCAACTCATTTTGAGCTTATACAAAAGCAAATCATGAGTAGACCATGACTAACTTGGTTCGTTTAGTACACCCACACAAGAAAAAACGATAAACGGAGAACACAATCCCTTATGAGGTCAACATGGGAAGTCAACCCTTTTGGCTATAATGCCCACAACCTAACTCATGCTCTCGTAGTCGTTTCCTGAAGTTTTGAGGCCTAATTGGTATTCCCATTACTGTTTCTGAACTTTTTCGTAGATATTCAAAGATGTTTAAAATAAGTATTTATTATGTGAGCGACTCACTGGAAACTTTAGTTATTCTCTTTTCAACCAATCAAATGTCAAATTTATTAGTTTGAGACGTTTTGATCGGTTGTAAATGAAAACTAAATACATAAGGTATATTTGGCAAAAAGCTTTTAAACGCGATTAACATCTATCATTCTATTCATCTTAAGATGTTATTTTTGAAATGTTACTTGAAAAAGCATTTAACTTTAGCATTTATTTCACATCATTTTACATTTCATAAAAACTTTTATTAAACAAACATATACGGCTCACGATTCCCATTTAACCGTTACTACTCACAAACATAATACGGCTCACGGCTTAATTTTTTTTCCAGGTCGTCTTAAATTAGTTGTCCACTACTAAAAATTGATAAATAATAATGGTTAATTTTACCATATTGCGCTCACTTTATTTTTTAACTCCAAATTTCTTTTTAATCATTAGTTAGCTAGATAATAGTAATACTGTCATTCTGAAAGAAACGCAAACCATGTTTATTGTGGTTAACAGTTTAACACCATTATTCTAAAAGAGCATTATGCTCGGTTCTCAAGTTTTTTTTAAAAGAAAAGTATAAAGAATATTTTACTTAAAATCAACCAAATCAGGAAAATTTCACTTTATTTTCTTTCATTTCATTCCTTAATACTCGAGAACACTGTGTTAGTGTTCTCAAGTATCACTAGAAGAAAGAAAGTAAAACAAATGGAGTAAAACAAAAAGATTGTGATTTCGAGTATCACTTAAGAAGAAAAAGAAAAGAAAGAGTAAATTACATGGTTGGTCCCTGTGGTTTGTCCAAAATAACAACTTTCGTCCCTCAAAGTTTAAAATTGCATTGGTAGTCCTTATATATGTAAACAAATAACACACCTAGTCCCTATAGGGACCATTCATGTTATTCTTTGGAGGCGAAAATTTCACCTATAAGGACCATGTGTGTTATTTGTTTACATACATAGGGACTACCAATGCAACTTTAAACTTCAAGGGATGAAAGTTGTTATTTTGGACAAACCACATGGACCAAACATGTAATTTACTCGAAAAAGAAAAGACCGAAAAAAGAAAGATGATTTGCTGACTTTTAAGTAAAATGTTTCCTTCCAAAACTGGACTGAAAACTTGACAGGGTTTGAGCTCGGCTCGAAATTTATAAGGTAGACTTGAGCTTGGTTTGATAGCTTAACGAGCTTTAATCATCCAGGTTTAAGCTCGACTCAAATAAGGCCCGAGCTCGGCTTGAAAAGCTTGAATTTATATATTAACATTAAATTTGATAACCAAACTCATCAATAACTTCAAGAAAATATGTGATGAACTCAAAAGCAAATAACTTATACAAAATAATCGGAAGAATTAGGGTTTAAATAATCCTTCTATAAATATTTAATTATTACATCAATATCCATGTTAGCATTTATGTTATTTATATAAACATGTATGATAAAAATATATTGAAGGCTCAAAAAGCTTGATAAAAGCTCGAGCTCGACTCGTTATCTGTTTCGAGCTGGTTTATTAGACTCGGGCTCGAGTTTGAGCTCGATAAAAACTCGACTCGATTGATAAAAGCTCAAACTTAAACTCGAGTTACTTGATAAAAACTTGGGTTGTTTGAAACCTTAACGAGAAGTCAAAAGTTTTGCAACGAAAGGCATACATAGCCGATTAATCGTCGCCAAGGTGCTAATGGGCCACTAACCTCCAAATTATGTAAATTTGTCAAACAAATTGGTCAAATGCGGTCAACGACGGTCAACGAGTATTAACGATGGTCAAACTTGCCGGAATACCCAAAACTCGCCGTAAACTAGTTTTAATCACTTATAGTCGCTGTTTATATCTATTACAAGATTTTTTTTTAAGAAACATCTTTTTGAGAATACCTAAAACTCGCTAGAAATACGTAAAACTGCTAATTCAATTAATCACAGATTAATCTCGTCTAAATCGATTACAATGTACAAAAGGATCTACTGCACGACTACCGATTTACGATTTTGCAACCTTGTATCAAAATACTAGAAAGATGTAGATAAACCCTAGGGTAAAGTCCATAAATTAGCAACATACTTTCACTACTTTACAAAGTTAGGTAACGAACTTTTTATATTGCCAATATAGTCATTAAAACCTACTAATTTTTGACGATATAATAAATATGACCTATCGAATATCCACCTCATTTAAATACATTTAAAATAATTTTCAGGTTATTGAATTTTTTCCACCTCATTTTTAAGCTTTTTTTTTTTTTTTTTTTTTTTTTTTTTTTTTTTTTTTTTTTCATTTTACTTAACTCCCCCTATACATGCCTAGATCTAAAGACCTGTGTACCAAAAAAAAAATATATATATATAATAAATAAAAAAAAAATAAATAAAAAAAATCATAACCCATTCAAAATTTGTGTACCAAAAACCTGTGAACTAGTGTCATCTTCTTCCTCATCTAATGATCGTGGTGGTGGTATTGAATTAGGTTGACTTTTTTTGGCCATTGTTGGTATGTTGGTAATTAGGGCAGGTGCTTTGTTTTGTTTCCAAAATCAAGATCAATGATGGATTAGTTGTATAGATCTTAAGTTGTCTTTTGTCTTGAAATGAATAAATCCTGAGATCTTGTTTCTTGTTTTGGTTGTTTAGTTTTCGGTGGTTTTGGTTTTTAAGGTTATAAATCTCACAGTTACTTCTTTTGTTGTTTAGTCAAATGAATGAGTAGTTTGCTTTTAATCAAAAAAAGATTCATTTATTCAAAAAAGTCAAAGAAAGATCCACATGTAACCGGATGGTGATTGCTTGTGTTTTGATATCGCCGGAATCTGCTTCTGTCCCGCCAGAATCTGCTGGTGGCGCCGGTGAAGACAAGTTTAATCAAATCACACTTGAGCTCACCGGAAAATTGATGTATTTGTCGGAAAATTGAGTTAGCCGAAAAATATGAAGATCACCGGAAAAATTATCGCAGAAGATGGTGGTTGCCACATAAATATGCCACATAAGCTAACACCTAAGCATTAAAAAATGAAATAAAATGCCAAATAAGCTTGTTTACCAGTTTACCAGGTAGTATATCGTCAAAAATTAGTAGGTTTTAATGACTATATTGACAATAAAAAAAGTTCGTTACGTAACTCTGTAAACGAGCAGGAATGAAAATTGAAAGATAAAAAAACAAGTATATATACAAACCTAAAAAGCAAGTAAAAAAAGGGTTCTCCCAAAAGAAATAAAAACCCCCAAATTCTCTTTCTCTCTCTCACTTCACTCCATCGATTCAATTCCAATTAAATCAATCAGGTATATATATCTAACTAACCAACTAACTAATTAACCAATTCAATTCAATTAATTATTTTACACGTCATCACTCGATTTAATTCGATTATCTGTAACGTTTTTGATTCGTTTATTTTTACGCTGTATATCTGATTCAATTTGTTTTTAATTAGATCGTGTTTGTTTCGGAGCCCTAATTAGGGTTAATTCATGTTCTGATTGGTTAATTAGGGTTTGTAGGTGTGGAATTTGGGGATTTTGACCTAATTAGGGTTCATAGATAAGCGGTTTCCATTAGAATTAGGGTTTATGTGAGTTGTTGATTGATTTTAGGATTTAATTGATTGATTATGAATTTGTTGGTTGAATCTGATTGTTATGGAGTAGGTTAGGTTGGATATGAGGCGAGGCGAGTCGAACACTGTTTGAATGTAAGTTAAGCGGTTTCGATGTTGCTGCTTTTTTATGTAAATGCGCTGCGGAAAAAGTGTTATTTGGAAAGTATGTCGATTATATTGTGCTTTTTGGTTTGTTTAGGATTGGATTGATTATGATTTTGTTTTTTTTTGAATCTGCTTGTTATTGAATAGGTTAGGGTAGATATGAGTATTAGGGGGTGTTTGTTTAAGCTTATGGCTGTGTTTGGCAAGGGCTTATAGGGGCTTGGGCTTTTAAAATAAGTCGGCTAATAAAATAAGTCTCGTTTGTCATGGGGCTTATGGAAGGGCTTATAAATAAGTCGGCTAAAAACTTTAGCCCGGGGCTTTTGAAGAATAAATTACTTATTTACCCACAAAATATCTAACATATACAAAAACTCATTTAATTATGTCCTTTTTAGTAATTTTGCAATAATAAGCCCCAGCCCCAGCCCATTTGCCAAACAAGTTTATAAAAATACAAATTTTAATTTCGGCTTATAATATAAACCCCAGCCCCAACCCATTCGCCAAACATACCCTGTATGTGGGCTTATGAACTTATTTGGTTTCGCCTTATATTACATAAGCCCCAATATTTTGGCTTATTTTGTGACTTTTGGACTTATATAAGCTTATTGAATCATAATAAACTTATATAAGCGCATAAGTTTCGAAATAAGCCAGAAAATTGAGGCTTATGTAATATAAGCCGAAATTAAATAAGCTCATAAGCCCACAAATAAGCTTAAACAAACACCCCATATAGAACAGGCTAGGTTAGATATGAGTATTAGAGGTGTGAATGAGTCTGTGCAAGTGGATTAGAAAATTCGAGCTTGTCTGAGTATTAGTTTTCGTACAAGGACTTTAGGAAATAGTATTTTTTTTGCTTATTTTGTTAAAAAAGGGCTGAAAAAAGTATTTTATACAAAGTTTTGAATTTAGTTGATATTTATATGAGTTACGTTAGATATGAATATTAGGGGTGCAAGTTAATCGAGGTGAGTCGAATACTGTCAAACTCTGAGTATCAATTTTCATGCTCGAGCTTAAGCTTGATAATGTTATTGATACTCTTGTATTTGGCTAGGATCGACTCTATTATCGTTATTGTATGGTAATGTTATCAATAGAGGTTTATGTTACTCGCTTGACTTGATGGGCTTGTATAGACGTATAGTATCATAAGTATGTAAGTATGCATATAAGTAAGGTAAAAATGGAATAATACACAAGCTCTAATAGTCTTACGAGCCTTAAGAGCCGCGTATTTTGTGAGTCAATCTCGGTTAGCTCAAGAGCTGTCTTGTCTCGGTTACACCACTAGATATGATGGTAAAGAAGTAATTCACTGGCATCTCAAATAAGCCTTTTGAAATAACTTAATAAGCATGTCCAAAACTGCATATTTTTTTTATGAAGTAAGGAGATAAGTAGAAGTAGTTTGGTGATCCGAACACTCTAAGCTGCTTATCTTTTAAAAATATACGTAGATACACCAAAAAAAATATGCATTCCTAGACACCCTCTATGTCTCATTAAATTTTGACAATTGTTTGACAATACTGGCATCAAAACTGTCGGCTAATTATCATCATTGCGAATTTTTGCTGTTATGGTCTTGGTCTGAAGGATTTATATCAATCAGAAGAGCATGAATAGGAGTTTTTTTTTTTTTTTTTTTTTTTTTTTTTTTTTTTTTGACATTTTGTTGTTTTTGTTTGTATGCTGAATCGATTGTTAGCGTCATAAGTAATTGGGTTATCCGATCATGGCTTGCAATATTGTTCCCATAAATGTTTTACAAAGTTCAAGCGGTTGAACCTTTTTTGCGTCTCACTCACATAATTAGTTTACAGCGTTGCTTCTTACTAACCACATTCATATAATTGATTCCTGTTTCAGAGCTGCACGTGGTGTAACACCGTCATAAAAAATGAACGAAAGAAAAACGATCGACTTGGATCAAGGATGGGACTTCATGCAGAAAGGGATATTAAAGTTGAAGAATATCCTAGAAGGCCTTCCCGAGCCACAGTTCAGCTCAGAGGACTACATGATGCTCTACACGTATTATTTTTCATTTCATTGTTGGTTTGATCGACTCTGTGCTTTATTAATTATATATTTTCTAACTTTTTGAACTTCGTTTCAGGACCATCTACAACATGTGCACACAGAAACCGCCACATGACTACTCTCAGCAGTTGTATGACAAGTATCGTGAGTCTTTTGAAGAGTACATTACGTCAACGGTAAACTTTATATCCTTTAATAACACTCTTATCTGCTATGCTGATGCATCTTATGTTGATTGTATAAATGTTTTTTGCTGGATATTTGTTTATCCTGTAACGTTTATCTCCTTGGCATTGTTGAAGATAAATTTTCTGTAGTTGTGCTCTGTCAATTTTTATTTAATTCATTTATTTATTTATTTATTTATTTTTATTTTTGTTTTCTGGTTTTGTTATTCAAGTGAATATTGTCATGAAGCAACAATTTTGCTCTAAGCCTGTAAACCTGTTGTAAGCCCCTTAAAAGGGGTGTTTGAACTCTGACAGTTCTCTGCAAAAGTAGGGTTGTAAGAGTTGGTCGTAGTGTTGGTACTTTCACAGTTTTGTTGATCTATTCTCTATTACGTAGTTTGCTGTATGATAAAATTTGTCTGAGGATTGCGACTTGGAAGGAAAGCCTAATGATTGCTCGCCTTCAGTAACCCAAAAAACTGGAAATACTTATAAATTTTTTAAAAATGATTATTCTTCTTGTTATAAAAATCTTTGATCTATTTCTTTGCTAATGTGGACAACCAGATGATCTAATTCCAAACAAGCGCTTAGTGCTTATGCCTGTGCTTCTTTATGCATGTTATCAGGGAGAATCAGAGCTTCTATCTTATAATGTACTGAATACTTTAATAGCCACAGAACCTATTTCTTCATTTGTTTGGAATGTCATTATCATTATGCATACGTAGAGTTTTGTTAAAATCTCACTGACTTTAAAGCATGAAATGTATCTGTTTCATTTACCACAATGGTTTTGTTGGCTTATGTTCATTTAAATGGTTAATTGTTTTATCAGTGCATGATGTTGGTTTTAATCCGTGTTGCCATGTTATGTTTGTTTAAATGGTACTTTCTTCTATACAGGTCTTGCCTTCTTTAAGAGAGAAGCATGACGAGTTCATGCTCAGGGAGCTTGTGAGAAGGTGGTCCAATCATAAAGTCATGGTTCGGTGGCTTTCCCGATTCTTTCATTATCTCGATCGCTATTTCATAGCTCGACGATCTCTTCCACCACTGAATGAAGTTGGACTTGCCTGTTTCCGTGATCTGGTAGTTTATAATTGCATATCTAAGCTTTTGGTCTAGTCATTTAAATAAAGACGTGTCTATGTTACCTATAATACTTCGAAGTTAAATCAAGACTGTGAAAGGAGACATTTATATTATTGGCTATGCTGGGGCACTACTATAGTACTATGTAAAGGATAATGATAATTTATTGAAATGACATTGAATTTTATATTATTGGCTATGCTGGGACACTACTATAGTACTGTCTAAAGGATAATGATAATTTGTTGAAATAACATCGAATAAAAAGTTGTTTCTTCAAGAACTCGAATTTTCTCTTCAACGTCAGGCATAACGACCAAATAAGGACATGTGCATCATCTCAGCAACTAATTTGACTCGATTCTTTCTATTTTGTCTTTTAATTTAATCTTTCTGTGTTGATTTACTCTCGGATATGCTTGTTAGGTATACCAAGAGGTGAACGGGAAAGTAAGAGATGCTGTAATATCTCTGGTATGTTCTATTTCATTGTTTCTTTACAATCTTCCTTGTTTTACTTCACTATCGAGATTTTTATTCTATGATTCTTAATCAGATTGATCAAGAGCGTGAGGGAGAGCAGATTGACCGAGCTTTGCTTAAGAACGTTCTAGATATATTCGTTGAAATAGGAATGGGTCAGATGGAATACTATGAGAATGATTTTGAAGCTTCCATGCTCAAAGATACAGCGTCATATTATTCACGCAAGGCGTCAAACTGGATTTTAGAAGATTCTTGTCCAGATTATATGCTCAAAGTAAACTACTAATACTCTTATAGATTTTGAAAGTGAACCTATTCTGTGAAAATATTATTTTGTTTAATTTAAGGATCTTTTTGTCTCTAATTTAAGGATCTTTTTGTCTCGAATTTCAGGCAGAAGAGTGCTTGAAAAGGGAAAAGGACAGAGTCAATCATTATCTTCATTCCAGCAGTGAGCCTAAACTGCTCGAGGTATACCTTCAACTTCATCATCACTTGATTTAAATCGGTAGAGAAATAACATCTCATTTATGTTTCAAATATTGCGGTAATATAATTTCTGATCTTTTACATTTGGTGCGTGTAGAGAGTTCAACATGAGTTGTTGACTGTTTATGCTACTCAATTGCTTGAGAAAGAGCACTCTGGCTGTCATGCATTGCTCAGGGATGACAAGGTATGCACTTAAAAGTTAGACCTATATAAATATAAAGTATTTAGATCAGTTTTGTGACCATGGTCATTTGCTTTTTTGTCTCTTTAATGTAATCTTCTTGTTTAGGTCGATGACTTATCAAGGATGTATAGGCTCTTTTCAAAGATACCCAAGGGACTGGATCCCGTATCTAGTATGTTTAAGCAGGTTGGTTTTATGCTGGATGTAACTTTTGTTTTGTTTTTTTTTTTTCTTTTTATTTAATTTCTTTTCAATCTCGTTTCTTATGTATATGTGTTTTACAGCATGTCACAGCTGAAGGCACGACATTGGTGAAACAGGCAGAAGATGCAGCAAGTAACAAGAAGGTATGTACATACTTGATTGAGAATGTTTTAAAACATACCGATGGCTTTTTTTCATCTGATCAATGTATTCAAAATATTAAGCTGTTATGTGCTTCCTTACAGGCTGAAAAGAGAGACGTGGTTGGATTGCAGGAACAGGTAGCCATGATAACATGGAATTGGCATAACTATGTAATTTATGTATCATCACTTCATCAGAAACTTACTTGTGTACTGGTCTCCAGGTTTTTGTTAGAAAAGTGATTGAGCTTCATGACAAGTACCTTGCATATGTGAATGACTGTTTCAATAACCATACCCTCTTCCATAAGGTTTGTATAGTAGCTTCACTGATAAACCATCAATATGATGACATTGTAGTCATTTTATTCTTATTGTTTTCTCTTTTAAACGATCCTCTAGGCACTTAAAGAAGCTTTTGAAATATTCTGCAACAAAGGTGTTGCTGGAAGTTCTAGTGCTGAGTTACTTGCCACATTTTGTGATAATATTCTTAAGAAGGGTGGAAGTGAGAAACTGAGCGATGAGGCCATTGAGGACACTCTTGAGAAGGTTTGTTTGTCGTTGTAGATGTCGTCCTCTCTATGTGTCTGTAAGACAGGGAATGAGATTGTTGACTTATTTGCAGGTTGTAAAGCTGCTTGCCTACATAAGTGATAAAGATCTATTTGCTGAGTTTTATAGGTAAATTTTTTTATTAAACCTGGTGTAGTAAGAATTTTTATTTTTATTTTTATTATTTCAATTCTGATCATAGATTTTGACCTGCAGGAAAAAACTTGCCCGTCGGCTTTTGTTTGACAAGAGTGCTAATGATGAGCACGAGAGAAGTATTCTGACTAAGCTGAAGCAACAGTGTGGTGGTCAATTTACATCCAAAATGGAGGGGATGGTAAGTATGCTGAAGTGAATAGTCAAATTCATACTTACAATTAGCTTTTGAATTAAAGTGTTTATTGAGGTTTTGGCCATTAAAATTTCACCCTGTGTGATTTTCTACACATATAACCCGTGTCTTATAAGTGTTTCTTTATTTTAGCCGTCAGAGGTAAAACATACCCCAATCTAATTCATGTATTTTATGACTTTTCAGGTTACAGATTTAACATTGGCAAAGGAAAACCAATCCCACTTTGAGGAGTATTTGAGTAATAATCCAAATGTTAGTCCTGGGATTGACCTGACCGTCACTGTCTTGACTACTGGCTTCTGGCCAAGTTACAAATCGTTTGATCTCAATCTGCCAGCAGAGATGGTACAACCATCAACTCCATTTTGATTAGACTGAGTATTGGTTTATATGGTTCTCTAAAGTGTGTATATATTATTGCTTGTGCTACAGGTGAAGTGCGTTGAAGTTTTCAGAGAGTTTTATCAAACAAAAACAAAGCACAGAAAACTTACATGGATATATTCATTGGGTACCTGCAACATAAACGGGAAATTTGATGCCAAAACTATCGAGCTGATTGTGACAACCTACCAGGTATCTCCTATGGAGCTAAATGTGTTTAACTCGTGCTTATCAGATAGTTCTTAATCTGTAAACATTTGACTAATTACATTTCATAATGCAGGCATCTGCCCTACTTCTTTTCAACTCATCAGACAGATTGAGTTATCAAGAAATTATGACTCAGCTGAACTTGTCAGATGACGATGTTGTTAGGCTACTCCATTCTCTTTCCTGTGCAAAATATAAAATTCTTCTCAAGGAGCCAAGTACCAAAACTATTTCTCCTACTGATACCTTCGAATTCAACTCCAAATTTACAGATAAAATGAGGAGGATCAAGGTATTTGAGTTTTCTTACTTTTTATGTTACAGTTTACAAAGTAGTTTTATTTCTCTGAATAAACTTAAGGTGGCAAAATAGTGGGTTGATTAGGTTGTGTAACAAGGTCAAAACGGACCACTTATATGGTACAGGTTGAATTGAGTCGGGTTGAGTTGAACCTGAATGTTTCATTTGTTAATCTATTTGATCTGTTAGAAGTACAGCATAACCAAAATCAATTCATTTATAAGTAAATGGATAAAAAATCCCACCTCTGAATTAGAGCAACAAACTATTATATATTCGAGTTATTTATTCATTGTCTGATGTATTTTCTTTTTTTTTTCTTTTAATATTTAGATTCCTCTACCTCCTGTGGATGAGAAGAAAAAGGTAATTGAGGATGTTGACAAGGATAGGCGGTATGCAATTGATGCTTCAATCGTGCGAATCATGAAGAGCAGAAAAGTGCTCGGATATCAGCAGTTGGTTATGGAGTGTGTTGAGCAATTGGGGCGTATGTTTAAGGTGAGTTCTTTTCTTTTTGTTTCTTTTATTTTTTTTTTAATTTTATTTATTTATTTATTATTATTATTATTTTTTTTAATTTTTTTGTTTATAGATGTAAGGTGACTTTTTCTTGTGTCCCTGACCAAATTGAATTAGACCCAAATTGGAATTGTGTATATGCTTTTTCCTCTTGGACTTATTTGATACATGTTTCCCGTGTTCTAAAAAACTTTCTAGACCATGAAATGGGCACACATTTGGTTTGAAAAGTTAAACAAAGAGTTTATAACCAAAAAAATGGGACGAGTTCTTTCAATGTAAAAAAGGTAAAAAAAAAACATATATCTGATATTGAATTCATACTCGGAAAAACATTTTAGATGAACTTACATCTCTTATATCATTTTGTTCCAATATTCGGATTTGGATTGTATAAATATTCTTTATGCAATTACAAGATTATTGTTTCACCCTTAACCTAAAATTTTGCTAATCATGAACCACGAACATGTGCAGCCTGATGTAAAAGCAATAAAGAAGAGGATCGAAGATCTGATAACTCGTGATTATCTTGAAAGAGACAAAGAGAACCCTAACTTGTTCCGGTACTTGGCTTAATTCTTGTTATGGTCGATTAAAAAGCTCCAAATAGCATGAAATCCAGAGTAGACCCATGGTGCTCAAAATTTGGCGGAAGCTATGCTTACTCTTGATCTTTGCCAATATTTCAATGCCTGTTTTGGATTAATGATTGACGATTGACCATGACGCGGACGTCTCTTTAAAGCTTCTTACTATAAAAAGCCAATATGATCTGTTCCTTGTGGATATTGTAATATTCTGCGGTTTTACATTCTAGTTCACAAATTAGACAAAAGTCGCTATCTTTTTTCATATTTTGCTTTATTTGACTTGTTTTAGAATTCTATTGCTTGTATTCATCATCCGTGATGCAATTATGTTGAAAAAGCTAAAAAATAGGTGATATCGGATTTTTCATATATATATCTGTACTAGTTTTCTTTTGCTTTCTAAGATGCAAAATTATGTTCAGTTCTTGGATCTTTATGTTAACTGATGGTTCTCGATGTCACCCAAATCAAGTTTCGTTTGAGATGAGGGTTTTTTAGTGGCATGCTTTGGTCCTCTTGAGCTTGAAATCTCCTACCGTTCAAAAAAAAAAAAAAAAAAAAAAGAAGGTTGACAATAATATTGAGCCGAGTTTCTCTTAAGACTCGTAATTGCTTATATATCCAACCAAAACTCAAAATGACATATATATCCAAATAATTAATTTACTGATATTTAATACCAACTTTTTTTTTTTTTTTTTTTTTTTTTTTTTTATAATTATAATTAATATTTAGAATGACGACTATACCCTTGTTCTTACCACAAACTTAAAAAATTTATCATTGATGCTTATCACAGATTAGAGCTGGCATAACAGGTTACACGAACCTGTTAAGACCAAACACGAACACGACCTGTTAACTAATCGTGTCATTTTTCTCAAACACGAACACGACACGAAAATAAATAGGTGCACCTGTTAAGACCTGTTAACATGCATATGACCAAATCGAAGGATACGAGAACCTGTTAAGACTTGTTAACATGCACCTGTTAAGAACATGTTAAGAACCTGTTAACATACATAATGATACATAATGCAAAAGTTCATACAATTTCAAAGACTCACATGAATGGATAATAGAATAGATTTAGGATTTTAGGGTTTTTAATTTTAAGGATTATATTATTATATATATATAGGGAATATATTAGCTACAATTTTTTGTAGCTAATTCCTTACAATTTCATGTTATAATTTGTGAGTCTCTGAATTTTTGGGTGGGTCCCTTAATCATTTTAGTGGGTCCTGAATAATTTCTTGTGTAATTTTGGTGAGGATTGTAGCCATCTTGGATACAATAATTGTAGCCAAGATATCCCCATATATGTATATATAGGGTGAGGTTATTTTCAGAACTAAATAAATTGCGAGAACTGCGAGAACCAACTTAAACCATTGATCAACTTAATCAATGGCCAGATTTTAACATGGCATTATTGTAATTAAATTGAACTTTGAAAGTTAATGTTTAAATTAAAAAGGGCCTGAAAGTCATTTACCTTTGCTCCTTTTATCCAGGCGTTTCTCAAGGTTTTTTTCCATGCGCATTAACTAAAAATAATCATTTATATATATATATTGTTTTTTTTCTCTCGTGAATATATTTAAATCGATCTGATGCTTCTTATTGGTATTGTTTATTTATATATCTGATCTTTTATTTATTTTATAATTTTTTGGACGCTGAACAAAGTTTATAAATTATGCACATGTATTGAACTATTGATCATTCAAAACTAGAGAATTAATTTCGATGCACAATAAATGTGATACTTAAAAGTGTTTTTACTTTTGATTTTTTATTAATTAAAAAAAAAACACTTTCTAACAAATGTTTTGTAAATTCCTTCAAAGTAAACTACATGTGCACATGTGTTACACGTTCATAAATGATTACGAACTGTGATTTCAAATTATGTTTAGTATGCTATGCTTATAAAATTTTATTAACCTCAAATTCCAAAAAAAGCCAAGACAATAACCATTAATTTACATGTTGTCAATGGTACGGCTAAAAATTCAAAAACTCAAGACAAAATTACACGGATGGTCCCTGTGGTTTACACGGATTGCAAGTTTAGTCTCTAAGTCAAAATAATTACACCAGACGTCCCTAATTTTGAAACCTGTCACCCTTTTAGTCCTTAATTTGGATGGCCGTTAGTTTATCCGTTAAATAATTTGCACCGTTAGTCCTTCGTTAATATTTTTTGCACCGTTAGTCCTTCGTTAATTTGCACCGTTAGTCCTTCGTTAAAATTAAAAAAAAAATTCTAAAATTTTAAAAAAAAAATTGAATAAAAATTAAAAAAAATATATTTTTTAGAAAAAATATTTTAAAAAAAATATTTTTTAGAAAAAATATTTTTTTAGAAAAATTCAAATCTTAAAATATTCGAAAAATAAAAATATTTCTAATTTTTTTTTAATTTTCTAAAAATATTTTATTCGATTTTTTTTTTAAATTTCGATTTTTTTTTTTAAATTTCGATTTTTTTTAATTTTTTTCTAAAAAATTCCAAAAAAATATTTTTCGAATATTTTAAGATTTTTTTTCGATAATTATTTTTTGAATTTTTTTTTTCAAAAAAAAAAATTAGAAAATAAAATTTTGAAAAAAAAATTTATTCGAAAATTTTTTTATTCGAAATTTAAAAAAAATTCCAAAAAAAAAAAAATTATTTTTCGAATATTTTAAGATTTTTTTTTCGATAATTATTTTTTGAATTTTTTAGAAAAAAAATTTTAAGATTTATTTTTCGAATATTTCAAAATTTTATTTTCTAATTTTTTTTTTGAAAAAAATTGTGAAAAAATAAATTCAAAAAATAATTATCGAAAAAAAATCTTAAAAAATATTCGAAAAATATTTTTTTTGGAATTTTTTAGAAAAAAATTAAAAAAAAAACCGAAATTTAAAAAAAAAATCAAATAATTTTTTTTTAGAAAATTAAAAAAAAAATAGAAATATTTTTATTTTTCGAATATTTTAAGATTTGAATTTTTCTAAAAAATATTTTTTTTAAAATATTTTTTCTAAAAAATATTTTTTTTAAAATATTTTTTCTAAAAAATATTTTTTTTAAATTTTTATTCGAAAAAAAATTTTATTCAATTTTTTTTTATTTTTAACGAAGGACTAACGATGCAAATTAACGAAGGACTAACGGTGCAAAAAATATTAACGAAGGACTAACGATGCAAATTACTTAACGGATAAACTAACGGCCATCCAAATTAGGGACTAAAAGGGTGACAGGTTTCAAAATTAGGGACGTCTGGTGTAATTATTTTGACTTAAGGACTAAACTTGCAATCCGTGTAAACCACAGAGACCATCCGTGTAATTTTGTCAAAACTCAATTGACATATTATTATACTACACAATAAGATACAAAATGCTTAAAAATCATTAATAATAGAAGATTTGTCATGTGTACAACTATTATCATCTTCAAATTGAGGTCTGGTTTTAAAATTGTTGAATTTCACCAGCGTGCACATGTGTTTTCGCCAGCGTGCACATATGTTTTCGCTATTCCCGTCCTCTCCTCCTCATTACACCCCTTTCTACATATGTGATCTTGAATTTTGAAGATCGACATGCATATGTGTTTTCATCATCCCCGTCTCCTTCATCACGTACACCCTGATATACACATGCAATCTTTGCAGACGTGCATATGTGTTTTCGCTATCCCCGGCTTCCTCATCACACCACGTTATACACATGCGATCTTTGCAGACATGCAAATATGTTTTCGTCATCCATGTCTTCTTCATCACACATCTTCCCATATACATTGTAATGTACGCATGTAATCTTGAATTTTGCAGACATGCATATGTGTCTTCGTCATCACCGTCTTCATCATCACACACCGCATTTTACTAGAATCACACATTAACTTAAGAACCAAATAATATAAACTCATATGGTACCACATTTATGACTTTCAAAGACCCAACACAACAGCAAACCTTCGAACCTACATGCAATATTAAAAATATTAGCTTAATATTTATCTAAGAAACTAAATGCTAATTAGATTAATTGAAACATATATAGAAAGCTAATACAATTGCTTTCAGAAACCAAAAACCATTTCATAAAAAAATGAGATTTAACAAACGAGACATGGATTTACTTGCCAATTGATCATAAACAATGTTGATTGTGACTTTGTTGATTCGATTACACGAACAATCATCATGTTCATTTATTCAGTTTAGAGAAAAAGAGAAGACAAGAAAAAAGTGGTGCTGCGGTTTTGGATTTGCATAGATCGAGAGAGAGAGAGAGATTAGGTCAAATGGTAATTATGGATTTAAATAATGTAATTACCTGAAGGATCTTGGTCATCCGAATTGACTATGTCATCAACATTTTCAGGATGAATAACATCATTCGTTTGTGATTCAATGGGACATGAATTGTCTCCAATAGTGTTTTCATGAGTGGGATCCATTGCGGTTTCTTTTTTTTTTTCTAAAACTGGGAAAAACGATTGGCGATGATCGATGTTGATGATCGATGGTGATGATATAATTATGTTTTAGGGTTTGATCTTTTGACAATATAATTCTGAAAAAAAAAAATAACTGAATGATCGTGTTTTCCATTAATCCAGGAGTAATTAAAATAATGAATTAATATAATTGCAAAATACCTGTTCTACCCTTAGGAAAATAGGCTAGAAATAATAAAAGGAAAATTAATTATCTAAAATCTAATTGGTCCTTGGTGGTTCTCGCAATTCATTTGGTTCTGAAAATAACCTCACACTATATATATATATATATATATATATATATATATATATATATATATATATATATATATATATATATATATATATATATATATTAACAGGTCATAACAGGTCTGACCTGTCCTTTTCTGGGGTGGTTGGATCCTGCGATGTGTTGCTTATTTACACACTTTGTTGTTTCAGGGCTCAAACTGTCCTTTTCTGGGATGGTTGGATCCTTCGATGTGCCCAAGGTCAGTAGACATTATCCATGGTTTGTTGAGGAGGATTAATGCTCTACGAGGTGTTGTTGAAGAGCTTGAAGAACAACGGTCCAAGTACAAGAAGTATATCATCATCAGTTGGGTTTTGTTTGCATTGTATGTTTATTTAACTACTTGACATGTGTTGTGTAGTAGTAGTTGTTAGTTTGTGATGGTGGTGGGTGAATGCTTTTAGTATTTTCGAGTAGATGATGGTAGTTGGGTGGTGAAGCTGTCGTTTGTAATGGTTGTCAATGGTCAATGAAATTTCTTGTTTGAATAATGGCTAAATCGTAATGGTTTGTGATCAAGTGAATGTGGCTTGTTATTGTGAAGTATTTTGTTTGGTTGTTCAATGCATAATATGATTGACTTAGGGAAGTTAATAAACCATAAGGCTGTAGCTTGACTTAGGAAAGTCAACAAACCATAAGGCTGTAGTTTGACTTAATAAAGTCAACTAACTGAACCATTTTGATTTTTCGGCTCACCAGTACTAAGTTCCTTATATATAACAGTAGTAAAATGTTAGTACTGGTAGTACAAAATTCCTTGTAACATAATATGAGTGAGTTAGGGAAGTTAAGAAACCATAACAGCAAGCTGAGAGGGCCAAGAACCAGATGTTGCAGTCACGAAGAAGAGGACGTTCAAGAAGTTCAGTTTCCGTGGAGTTGATCTCAATGCTTTGCTTGACATGTCTACCGATGATTGGTAGCGTTGTTGGTGTGTAGAGTGGTAAGACCTTCAACCATATTTAAATCAACCCTGAGATGATTGGACACTACCGTTTTTGAGTTTTGTATCTCATACAAGCCTGTTAAGCACGGTAGACCCGGTATTAGAGCTACCCACTCTTCAAGGTTCATTCCATTGAAGTGAGGATGCTACTTGTTTTAAAGGATTATGCTACTACTTATAAAGGTTTACCCTTAGTATTTTGTCATTTCAGAAGGTTAAGATGATACTTAAAAAAAAAAAAAAAAAAAAAAAAAAAAATCAACCCATAAGGCTGTAGTTTGAGTTAGGGAAGTCAACAAACCAAAAGGCTGTAGTTTGAGTTAATAAAGTCCAATTTTGCATTAACAGTATTAAATTTTTACTACTGTTGGAAATAAAAAAACTTAATAATGGTGAGTCAATAAAGCCGTGTGAAGACCACCCACCACAACCCAACCCGATTACATACAATACATAGGTACACTCCCAAATAAAATGGAAACATAATTGTGTTCATATTTCCAACAAATAAGTGGGAACCGAAGAGTCCAAAAAAAGGCTGTAAAATTTAATACGGACTCTTCGTTTTCCCCATTATGTGTCTATATATTGGTTAATGCCACATTATGCAGCATACGAATCTAATACTAGCAAACATCAAACAAGTTAAAGTGTAAGTAAAATGTCAGGAACCAAGAGAGCCAGAGATGCTGTTGCAAACGACAACACAGAAGAAGAATACAACGAACTGAGGAAACGAGCAAGGGAAGATCCAAAAGAGCCAGAGGTGCCTTCGTTGGAAAAAGGCTCGAAGGATAAGGATAAGAAGGAGGTGGATGAAGAAAAGGACAAGGCTGCTCCTCCAAGCCCTGCTGAAGTTGAAAGACGCAGGCTTGCTGCAAAAAAGAGGGCCGATGAGCATTGGAAGGAGATCAATGCTGTTAGGAGATTAGAAGAAAGGGATAAAAAGAAAAACAATTATGTTAAATGTAATGAAGAAGAGGAAGAAGAATGTTTAGAAACATTCTCGTATGATGAATTGTATAAGTCATATGAGTCCGATTAATTTAATCGTGTAATGGAAAAAGTTTGTTTGATAATAATTTTATTGTTGATTTTGTGAGTTTTGTTTTTTTTCAATTGCATGTTTTATTTATTTATTTATTTTTTTGCAAATAAAGTTTATAGTTATTTTCATGATGTACGTTTGACTTTGAATTTATGCACCAGTATGACCTTCATTTTATGGTTATTTTCATGTGTATATCTGATAGTGGCATTATTCACATTGTTGACCAAAAAAATATGTTGACTTTAATAGTCAAATCCGTTTATTATTCCAAACACGATACTATACTGCATATGCAATTGGTTCACTTATAAATTGTAATAAGTTAATTTTACCCATGTTGAGTTTTGAAAGTAACAAAACAGGTTTACAAGTGAATATTCAATAATGGTTCACTTAGTTGACTTTATTAAGTCAAAGTAGAGCCTTATGGTTTATTGACTTCCCTAAGTCAAACTACAGCCTTAATGTTTGTTTTTATTTTAAAGCACAATCCTTTAAAACAAGTTGCATCTTCATTTTCTGAAATGACAAAAGACTAACACGGAACCAAATTAATAGTCTTTGATGCGAAAGATAAGTGGTAGTACTTAATGGTTTGGTTTGGGTGGACTTCACACGTTTGGAAGGCTCAGCAGTACTAACTTCCTTATATCTAACAGTATTAAAATGTTAATACTGGTAGTACAAAATTTTTTTAAACCGTATTAACTAGTTAGTCCTGGTACTGTTGTTATCTTATCAGCAGTACATGGTTAGTGTACCATTCAACTGCTTGAATTACAAATACCAAAAATAGTAGTACAAAAGGGTAACAACATGTTTATTCAGGTTACAACAAAATTATTCAATCATACTACGTCCTAAATCAACTAATACATTTTCTTTTTACCCTTACCTTTTGGAAAAGGTTTGGCAATTGCTGGAGCAAATGGTTTGATACCATTGTCTTCACAGAACTGATCACTTGGAAGGCCTAGCACCTTTTCCCTTTCATCAAAAAGCTGTTTCTCTGTCTTTTTAGGATTCTTAAACTTCCTAGCATCAATCTTTCTGGTCACAGAACCTGAATAAGTCTTTGGAAAATAGCCTTCCCAGCTGTTGGTTGAAGTTGAGTCCCTCCAGTTGTTGATGGAGCTTGAATCACTGCTGTTAACGTAAATGATTTCTGCAAACAAGTTAAGAAAACCATTAAAAAAAAGTATGTTAGAAATGAAAAGGAGCAGGGTGTTGCAATTGAGGGTGTGTTTGAAACAACCTTTGTTCTTGGAACTCATTATTTCAGCAGCTAGAATTGGGTGGTGGAAGATTGGTTGGTGTCTTTGTTTTTATAGAGGAAAACTTATGCTTGTTTAGTGTTTACTGCGTAGGGAATGCACCAGGCTTTACCTCTCGAGAAGCTTACAACCCCCACCAGGCAGTGTACCTGATCGATGTAGTATAGTATAATGACAAGTACCGGGGGATTGATCGTTCAGCTAGGAATAGTGTCGCTAGGATTAGAAAACCTAAAGATTAAGTCTAGAGATGAGGGATGATTCTTTTTGCATTTTTATATTTTTAGGAAAGCAAGTTAAAATCTCGGGTTTGAAGGAGTTGAGCGGAATTAGTTGCTAGTAAACTAACCCAATACTAAGATGCAATCAAAATAAAATACTAAAAATAAAAATAAACTATATTAAACTAGAGTTGTGAGCAATATGTGGGAGAAATGTGTTTACTTAGATTTCACTACTCCCTAGATATCTTTTACACGTTAATTACTTGTTATAGTTGCGTGGATGACGGATTGTATTTCTTAATACCATTCATGAGGTGGCGTACTTACTTCCCCAATCCTATGAGTGCCTACTTCACTCCTATGTCGAGCCGGCTAAGAAGCTCCTAACATGGGATCATTAGAATTTACTCATGCATTAAATACAACCAATAAAACCTAGTACACATCGGTTCATGTTTCCTAAGACGTTCAAGCATGTTACACAATGGAAATCTGCCAGTTTTCTTAAGCCTAACATTGAAATCATTCATCCAATACAACCATAAACAAGTAATCAAAAAATAATTAACATCTAGGTTTCATTAGATCTAAGCAAACACAAGATAGATCTAGCCTAGTGATGAGTGCTCAAACACTCATCATTTTTGTCGTATTTAAACTGCCAAAACATCCGAAAATGCTCAGAAATGCATCAAAATACTGAAAATATCCCAGGGATTGTATTTTATACGTTTCTAATGCAAAATGAGCAAAAACAATGAAAAACGAACAAAGTTTACACAATTGGCAGTTTTAGTCCCCCGACTTTCAAAAATTTACAAAACTAGTCCCTACGCATTTGTTTTGAAAGAAAAGTCAACCTAAGGCATTTAAAAGTCAAATATTATCAAAATTGATCCTTAGGTAAAAACTTTGGAAAATTACACTTTTGGTCCCTGCAGTTTGGGAAATTGACGAAATCAGTCCCTGGGGAATTTTAAATGGAAAATACATTTTTGTAACCCTCATCTTTTGGGAATGTAACAAATGTGATCCTTGGAATACTTTGGATTGTTGGTAACTTTGGTCCTCATAAAATCACATAATTACAAATTTGGTCCTTGTGATGTTTTGTTAACACTACCAAACGGACCCTTGTGTATTATCTTATAAACCAAAACCAAACAAACCAATCCCCAGCCCATCCAATTCCCAGCCCACCAATTACCCCAGCCCACCCACCATATTAATAATAAAAGAAACGGGGTCAAAGTTTTGGTCAATCCTCACCCCCTTCCACCTTTGCCGCCATTAACAAACAACCCTGCCTCCCACCACTGTACCTCCCAACAAGTTTGTCCCCCTACCTTCCCCTCCTCCTCTCCAACCAGCCACCCTATCCCACTCACCTCCCAAAGTCAACTCTCAACAATATCATTACCTCCCCCTTTTCCAACTCAGTAGCAACTAGGGCATAAAAAAAGGCATCAATGGTCAAGATAAGGGAAGCAGAGAATCAATGGTGTGGAATCATCCCAAGTGGACAAAAGCAACTCAAAGCAGGGGACAAAGGGTACAAAAGAGAAAAAGGAAGAAGACAACAGCCTGGTTCAACTTTTTATTTATTTTTTAGTATTTATAAGGAGGTCATTGTAAGCCTTTGAGGCAAGTAAGTCAAGTAGTAGTTTTCATTTTATGTAATTTTCATTTCAGCAATCAATGTAATATGTAATCTTTTTTTTTAATCAATGCAAGCATTTTTCAGTTCTAAAAATTCCAAGTTGTTATTTGTAATCTCAGAATTTATCCTAAATCCTCTTAAAACTTGTTCTTAGTTTGAGTTTATTGCAGTCTTAGTCTTTCAAATCTTCAAATTAGCTCTCAGTACCTAAAAAGAAAACAAACTCAGAAAAGAAAAAAATATACAAGGAAGAAGAGGATATTGGATTGCTGGTTCAGAAAAGAGTAGCAAGGAAGTGGAATGGTTTAGAGCCTTGGGGGCATATAGGTTATGTTCTTGTAATATCAGTTCTGGTTCTTGGTTATCTGATATGCTTGGAAGCCAAGTAAGACTTTAATCTTTTTTTTTTTTTTTTTTTACAATTTACATTAGTTAATAACTGGTAGTATTTGTTGTTTATTTCTGCTGATTTAGATTCATATAAGTTAAATATAAGATTAGTTAATTAAGTTTGAGTGTTAACTGGTACATTTCCTTTGAAATTTCATGAAAACAGTAGGCTTAGGGGTGTTTGGAATAGGCCCTTAGGCATATTGGTTGCTGTTCATTTGGCCTAAACTTGTGTAGGTTAAGTTATTGGAGTAGTATTTAGTTTATTGCAGCATAGCACTTGGTCACACACACTCAGAAAGTCAAAATTTAATTTTGATCACATTCAAAAATGTGTAAGTCATAATCTGTTTCAAATTTTGAGATCAAAAGGTTCATTACATGATTAAGATTGCCTAATTTGTGATTAAATCTGTTTACTTAACATCAGTAACCCAATCTGAGCTTTTGAAATTCAGTTTAGTCAAAGGAATTTGCAAATTTGGAAGTCAAGTGTACTGTTCATTCTGCACATGTGCAGTCTCAATGCATGCTGAACTTTGTTAAAATTAAGTTAGCAATGGAGTGATTGGCAAAGGGCTTTTGGTATTTTTGTAATCTCTGGTTGCTCAGCTTTCCATAACTAATTTTGGTTTTAAATTTGGTAAAAAAATAAGGTGTGTAGAAGCTGTTGAAAAAGGTGGTCTGAAACTGAAAGCTCATTAAGCTGTTTGATAATACTTGTGCTTAATTGCTTATTTGTTTATCATAGCCTGCTTACTTCTATTGCTATTGCTCACTTTAGGTTTAGTAGCTTATCAGGGGCAGAAACTAGCTTATCATGAGCTTATTTCAGCTTATTTGCCAAGCTTCTTACTGCCCTGCACCACAGTAACTGAGCCACATTCACAAGCTCATTGTGAGCCACTCAGTGGGTCCCACCTTGAGTTACTTGGTTTTTTAAGAAGCCTTCCAGCTCAACTTTTAGGTTCCAAGCCTTATCAGGGTTTTTGAGCTTATTTGATAAGCTAAAGCTTGGCCTGCAGTTGCCTCCCAAGGCCTGTTTGGATTTTTGGGATTTGGGATTGCTTATTACATCTGTATAGCTTATTCAGTGATCCCTCCTAGTTGTTCCAGCTTTTTCCTAGTACACATCACTTGCTTGTAGCTTAACCCACCCCCAGTATTCACTGTGTGACTGGTCTCAAGCTTATTGAAGCTTAAAACCTCATAATCAAGCTTAAAGCTTAACTGTTGAGCTTATTTAGTTGCACAAGGCTTATTTTTGAGTTTCATAAAAAGTGCCTTCACAAAAAGTGTTTCATTTTAGTTATAAAACAGTTGTGAAAAAGAAAAATTTGAAAAAGACAAAAAATTAGAAGTGATAGCTTCTATTTAAGCCACTTTGGCTTATTTTCTGCTTATTTATAAGTAAAAGCTTTTGTTAAATTTTTCTCAGGCTTCTGTTAACATAATAGATTTTTAGAAATTTTTTCAGATTTTTCCTTAATCATTTAGTATTTTTTATAATTTAGTTTAATTTAAATCAATTAAATAATTAGTTTTTTAATTATTAGTAATTAATTAAAAAGTAGGAAAAATAGTTTTTCTGTTTCAAAATTAGTTTTATAATATTTTAGATTTTTCTAAATTTAATTTTCATTTTTCTAGTTAATTTTCATAATTATTTATAATTTAGGATAATTTAGTTAATTAAAAAGTAATTAATAATTAGTAATTAATTAATAGTAATTAATTAAATAGTGTAAAAATTATTTTTCTTTTTCTAAAAATTTTCTTAAGTCTTTAGGATTGTAAAAATATAAATTTCACGTTCGTAGGACTTTGTTTACTCCCGTTTCACTTTTTATTTTGCGCGTTCGTGTTATTTTTAACTCAAACGCGCGTTTTTAGGTTTACTTACGTTTCAAGGTAATCTGATCATTAGTAATTATTCCATTAGTGTTTCTAAGCATTCTCAATCATAATCTCGTAGTTTAATCAATCAAATCAAATTTCTGATCCTCCTGTTAAATCACCCGCTCACTTTAAAACGTTTTTGAATACAATTGCTTAACTCGCTGGGACATAACGACCCGGGAATACCCTGTACTCCTTGGTTAGTTGGTTTTTGACGTTTGACTTGGTTGACCATCACCTGGGAAACTTAGTTGACCGTTCGGAACCAATCAAAATTTGGCGCCGCTGCCGGGGAGGTAGCTGCGTGTTTAAAACGTTTCTTTGTGATTAGTGATTTTTCATTCGTCACTGTATAAACCCACCACCTTTTTGTAAATTTAAATCATAAAACAAAAACGTCATTAACACTTTTCCTAAAGTGTTAACAACACCAAAAAAATCAAAAAACAAACAAAACATATCGTTACGTTTTCTATATCGCGTTTCTTTTAAGGTGATTCTTAAAGAGATACGATTTTGGTAAACGAAACGATAACAAAAATATTGTCCAAAAAAAAAGTTTTTATCCCTAGTGCATGCGCACTCGTTCACAATCGAAACGAAATCGTCAACTAAAAAACGTAACTGAGTTACGTCCTATTGTTGAGGATCCAGTTCCGAAAATGGACGGTAATCCACATGACCCACCCATCATAGATGATGCAGCTCCTGATCTCCGAACGATGGAGGAGTTGTGTCAACCCACAATGCTCGGAAGAGGCGGGCCCATTGCCCCTCTCAACATTGCTGCCACTGATTTTGGACTTAAGCATCACATGATACAACAAGTCCAGAATTCGTGCCAATTTCATGGCTTACCTGGTGACGATGCAAATAAGCATCTTGATAAATTTCTGACCGTCACCCAAACCATGAAGCAGAATGGTGTCTCCGATGATGCCCTTCGTCTATCTCTTTTCCCCTATTCTCTAACACATCATGCCACTGCATGGTTTGATCGACTTCCTAAGAATTCGATTCACACTTTCAAAGAAATGGTGACAAAATTTTTAGCCAAATACTTTCCACCATCCATGGTTACCAAGTTACGAAATGACATTAGTAACTTTCGTCAGCATCCCGATGAGTCTCTATTTGAGGCATGGGAACGCTATAAGCTCTCAATTGATCGGTGTCCTAACCATAACATGTTACTCGTTACCCAAATAGATACTTTCTATAATGGGTTGACCTTGAGACACCGCGATATTCTCAATGCTGCTGCTGGTGGGACCTTTATGAAAAGGCTCCCCGAAGAGTGCTATGATCTCATTGAGAACATGACTGCCCACCATAATTTTTGGGATTCCTCAGTTGAGAGGGAAGAGTCATGTAAGTCTGTCACTCCAGCATCTTCTGAAATAGCGATCCTCACTAAAAAGATGGATGATTTCGCTACGGCTATGTTGAGGATGAACCAAAGTATCCAAAATCAACAAGTCCCAAATCAACAAGCCAAAGCCGTTAATCAAAGTTGTGAAACTTGTGGAGGTCCACATGCATATTTCGAGTGTCCAGTCACTAGTGGCTACCCTCATGAGGACGTATATGCTGCTCAAGGTTCCTAAAATTCGGGAGGTAATAACTACCAACCGCAAGGGGACCGCAATCTTCTTAGCTATCGTTCTAACAATTTCCTTGGACCTCCCGGATTCAATCAAAACCCTAATGTCCCAAACCGTAACCAGAACCAAAATCAGAATCGAACAAACCAAGGTTACCAAAACCAAGGAAATGTCAATCAAACCCAAAACTACGGTTTCCATCATAACCAAAACCAAGGTTTCCAAAATCATGGAAACTACAATCGAAACCAAGGTCAAAACAACTATCATCATGGAAACAATTCTCATGGACATGGCAACCAACATCAGGGAAATTTTCAAAACCACGGTTCTCATCAAAATAACCGTGCTCAAAATTTTCCCAATCAAAATCAAGCCATCACTCCAGCTACTCAGAATTACCCTAACCAAGCTCCTCTTAACCATAATCAAGCAATTGTTCCAACTGGCCCATCATCTGATGAGTTGTTGAGACAATTCATGAAATCTCAGGAGGAAATGAATAGGGTAATGATGACTCAGATCGCAGACCTTAAGAAGTCTTTAAATGATCGACCCTCGGGCTCAGGTATTACTTTACCTAGCAACACGATCGCTAATCCGAGGGGCGATGTTAAAGCGATCACAACGAGAAGTGGTGTTTCCTATGATGGACCCAAAGCTCCTACTACCTCTTCTTCTCTTCCTAAGGTAGTAGAAAGTGAGCCTGAGGTGACAAAGGACAAGGTACAATTTACTAGCCCACGAAGTACCGCACACGTCCACCCTCAGGTTGTACCAGAAACCGTACCAAAACCAGGATTTGTGTTTGAACCACCAAAAACTCCTGAAGAGAACCCTAAATCTAAACCTTCACTACCATACCCATCTCGGTTACAAGACCAAAAGCTCCGCGAAAAAGCAAATCATCAAATGGAAAAGTTCTTTCAAATTTTCCGAGATATTCATTTTGATATCAGTTTCGCGGATGCTCTCCTTTTGATGCCTAAATTCGCATCGACAATCAAAAATCTGTTGAACAATAAAGAGAAACTATTTGAAATGGCACGAACTCCACTCAATGAAAACTGCTCTGCAGTTCTTTTGAAACAGCTTCCCAAGAAGCTAGGAGATCCGGGAAAATTTCTCATTCCATGTGTTTTCCCCGGAATGGTTGAGTGCTTCGCCTTGGCCGATCTAGGTGCAAGCATCAACCTGATGCCTTATTCAATATGGAAAAAGCTCTCTCTTCCGGAACTCACCACCACCTGCATGACTCTCGAGCTTGCAGACCGCTCAACATCTCGTCCCCTCGGTATTGCCGAGGATGTATTTGTTAAGGTGGGGAACTTCCACTTTCCGGCAGATTTTGTGATTGTCGATTTCGATGCTGACCCGCGAGTTCCTCTCATTCTTGGGAGAGGATTCTTAAGGACGGGTCGTGCGTTAATCGATGTGCACGAAGAGGAAATAACTCTTCGTGTTGGTAATGAAGCTGTAACGTTTAACCTCGATCAAACTTCGAGGTACTCCTCTAATTATGACGCTGAATCGGTTAACCGAATTGATGTCATTGATGTTGCGTCTGAGGAGTACTCTCAAGAACTTCTTGGTTACTTACCGAGTGGCAGTCCCACTCCATCTACTGAGCCTATCATATCCGACTCTTCCCCTTCCCTCACTCCTTTTGAGGGAAGTGACTTCCTTTTGGAAGAGGTCGAGGCTTTTCTAGCCCAAGATAGTTCAATTTCGGGTAAATTTGATGAGGACTATCTTGATCCTGAGGGGGACATTCTTTTGCTAGAAAAATTGTTAAACGAAGATCCATCTCCCCCTCTTCCTCCAAAAATACTTCATAAAGAGGAAGTCAAAAATGTTGAAATAACTGATGACTTGCCTGTGGTTGAACTTAAGGACTTGCCACCTCACCTTGAGTATGCATTTCTGGAGGGTGATGATAAATTACCCGTCATAATTTCTAAAAATTTAAGTGTTGAGGAAAAGGCTGCTCTCATAAAGGTTTTGAAGTCTCATAAACAAGCAATTGCTTGGCGACTCTCCGACATCAAGGGCATTGACCCTGAATTTTGTACCCACAAGATTTTAATGGAGGATGACTTCAAACCAGCAGTCAACACCAAAGAAGGGTGAATCCAAAAATTCATGAGGTCATTAAACAAGAAGTTTTAAAACTTCTTGATGCCGGATTGATTTACCCTATCTCGGACAGTCCTTGGGTTAGCCCAATACATTGTGTTCCAAAAAAGGGTGGCATTACTGTTGTCACAAACGAGGAAAATGAGTTGATTCCAACTGGTTTGGTTACGGGGTGGCGTGTCTGTATTGATTATCGCAAGTTAAATGACGCCACCCGCAAAGATCATTTTCCTCTGCCCTTTATGGATCAGATGCTCGAGAGATTAGCGGGGAATGAGTACTATTGCTTCCTCGATGGTTTCTCGGGTTACTTTCAGATTCCCATTGATCCGCAAGATCAAGAGAAGACCACTTTCACGTGCCCCTATGGAACTTTTGCTTATAAACGTATGCCATTTGGTTTATGTAATGCTCCGGGCACGTTTCAAAGATGTATGATGTCCATATTTTCCGACATGATCGGGAAAACTATGGAGGTCTTCATGGACGATTTTTCGGTCATTGGGGATTCGTTTCAATCATGCCTCTCCCATTTAGACGACATACTCAAACGTTGTGAAGACACAAAGTTATGTCTAAATTGGGAGAAGAGTCACTTTATGGTCAAAGAGGGCATTGTCCTCGGCCATAAAATTTCAAAGAATGGGATTGAGGTTGACAAAGCCAAAATTGATGTCATTGCAAAATTACCTCATCGCACTACCGTTAAAGGTATTAGGAGCTTTTTGGGTCATGCCGATTTTTACCGTAGGTTTATTCAAGATTTTTTTAAGATCGCCCGGCCTATGACCCATCTCCTCGAAAAGGATGCTCCTTTTATCTTCTCACCTGAGTGCGTAGAAGCTTTTGAAACTCTTAAGAAAAAGCTTACTGAGGCACCTATTCTTATTGCCCCCGATTGGGACTTGCCCTTTGAACTTATGTGTGATGCTAGCGATTATGCTATAGGGGCAGTCTTGGGGCAACGCAAGTCTAAACACTTTCAGCCTATATACTATGCAAGCAAAACAATGACTGAGGCTCAAAGTCATTACACCACCACTGAAAAAGAATTACTAGCTGTGGTGTATGCCTTTGAAAAATTTCGGTCATATTTGATCTTGACCAAAAGCATAGTGTATACGGATTACTCGGCTTTGAAGTACCTTTTTGCAAAACAAGATGCAAAGCCGAGACTACTTCGTTGGGTTCTCCTCCTACAGGAATTTGATATCATTATTCGTGATAAAAAAGGAGCTGAGAACCTGGCTGCTGATCATCTCTCCCGATTGGAAAATCCCCATCAAGGTGTCTCCGAAAAGAAGGAAATTAATGAAACCTTCCCTCTCGAGACACTCAATGCGGTTGCCTTTCGTGGAGATTCTGTTACCCCATGGTTTGCCGATTTTGCAAACTACCTTGCGGGTAATTTTGTTGTGAAAGGGATGTCGTCCCAACAGAAAAATAAATTCTTTAAGGATGTGAAACATTATTTATGGGACGACCCCTACCTTTTCAAAATCTGTGCGGATCAAGTCATCCGGCGGTGTGTATATGGTCAAGAAGCCACGGAAATTCTTAAGGCTTGCCATGCTGGTCCCACGGTGGGCCACCACAATCCAAACTACACCGCCAAAAAGGTGTTTGACTCCGGTTTCTTTTGGCCCTCGATTTATAAGGATGCCCAAGAATTGGTCAAATCCTGTGACGCTTGTCAACGTCACGGGAATATTTCACAAAAGAATGAAATGCCACAAAATGCAATCCAAGTTTGTGAAATCTTTGACGTATGGGGCATTGACTTTATGGGGCCATTTCCGTCATCTCATGGAAATAAGTACATACTCGTGGCTGTTGACTATTTGTCAAAATGGGTTGAAGCGAAAGCTTTACCCACCAATGATGCCCGAGTAGTCGTGAAATTTTTGAAAGCTCTTTTTGCTCGATTTGGAACTCCACGTGCTATAATTAGCGATCGTGGTACGCATTTCTGCAATGACAAATTTGACAAAGTCATGCAAAAGTATGGTGTAACTCACCGTCTTTCTACTGCGTACCACCCTCAAACAAGTGGACAAGTATAAGTTTCAAATCGGGGCATTAAGAGAATATTGGAAAGAACTGTAGGTGAGAATCGTGCATCGTTGTCGGATAAGTTAGATGATGCACTTTGGGCTTTCCGTACGGCGTATAAAACACCCATTGGGTGTACGCCATACAAGCTTGTGTACGGAAAAGCATGCCATCTACCGATCGAGCTTGAGCACAAAGCCTATTGGGCCCTCAAGCATGCCAATTTTGACCTCAAAACTGCGGGTGATCACAGGAAAGTTCAACTGAATGAATTAAATGAACTTCGTGATCAAGCTTACGAGAACTCTTTGATCTATAAGGAAAAGACAAAGAAGATTCATGACTCAAAAATCAAGAACCGCGTTTTCAACGTTGGTGATCGAGTCCTTCTTTTCAATTCTAGACTCAAGATCTTCTCGGGAAAGCTCAAAACCCGATGGACTGGTCCATTCACTATCGCAAAAGTTTACCCTTATGGCACCGTCGAATTATCTCAAAATGACGGTCCTAATTTCAAAGTGAATGGACATCGGCTGAAACACTACTTTGGAGAGGACATACCATCCATGGTTGTCCCGGATCTCCAAACATTCCCCAAGGACAATTAAATTCGGGGATCGAGTCAAGCTAGCGACTCGATAAACAAAAACAATAGCAACAATACGGGTTTTCACCCGTATCTCTGATTTCTTTCTACTTTCTACTTTCTACCACCCAAGTGTGGGGGAATGGCCAACCCCCCGCTGTTTGAAAATGTATATATGTATATAAGGTTAAAAAAAAATGTGTGATTGTATGTACAGATAAATAAAGTGAAAAATACAAAACGATTTCCCACAGTTAGTTTTTAATATTATCTTTTTACGTTCAAAGATTTGGTATAATAGCCGGGACTTTGAATATTGAGGACAATATTCAATTCTAAGTGTGGGGGAGGGGAAAATTCTAGCGAATTTTATCAAATTATATCCTCTAGAATCCCCGTTTTTGGCCTAAAATTTTAAAATTTTTTCACTTTATTTCAAAATTTTTGTGGTAATCAGTCCGCCGTGTCTAAATGACAAAAGGGATTGGCTAATCCAGGAGCAAACGGCTCTTGGTAAAGATATGTCAAATCCGTTTACGGCTTGCAATTTGCCCAAAATTGTATGGTTCCTCAACTCCCCATCATCCTCAAAAGTTAATGAGTTGGCTAGCCCGCAAGATTATGGCTTGTGGTAAAGGCCGTGGAAAATCCATAATTGGTAATCAGCTCACCAAGATGTTGACTATTCCATCAAGAGCTGGCTAGTCCAGGAGCAAACGGCTCTTGGTAAAGACAAATCAAATCCGTTGAAAGCTGGTGGTTTGCTCAAAATCACACGGTTATCAGGTGTGCCACAGTTCTTACACCTGGCTACTCCAGAAGTGATGGCTTTTGGTAAAGAGTTTAAAATCCATCGAGTTTTCCAAAAATATTGCTAGGGACTAGCAATAGTTTTGTGTGGGGGATTGATGAGTGCTCAAACACTCATCATTTTTGTCGTATTTAAACTGCCAAAACATCCGAAAATGCTCAGAAATGCATCAAAATACTGAAAATATCCCAGGGATTGTATTTTATACGTTTCTAATGCAAAATGAGCAAAAACAATGAAAAACGAACAAAGTTTACACAATTGGCAGTTTTAGTCCCCCGACTTTCAAAAATTTACAAAACTAGTCCCTACGCATTTGTTTTGAAAGAAAAGTCAACCTAAGGCATTTAAATGTCAAATATTATCAAAATTGATCCTTAGGTAAAAACTTTGGAAAATTACACTTTTGGTCCCTGCAGTTTGGGAAATTGACGAAATCAGTCCCTGGGGAATTTTAAATGGAAAATACATTTTTGTAACCCTCATCTTTTGGGAATGTAACAAATGTGATCCTTGGAATACTTTGGATTGTTGGTAACTTTGGTCCTCATAAAATCACATAATTACAAATTTGGTCCTTGTGATGTTTTGTTAACACTACCAAACGGACCCTTGTGTATTATCTTATAAACCAAAACCAAACAAACCAATCCCCAGCCCATCCAATTCCCAGCCCACCAATTACCCCAGCCCACCCACCATATTAATAATAAAAGAAACGGGGTCAAAGTTTTGGTCAATCCTCACCCCCTTCCACCTTTGCCGCCATTAACAAACAACCCTGCCTCCCACCACTGTACCTCCCAACAAGTTTATCCCCCTACCTTCCCCTCCTCCTCTCCAACCAGCCACCCTATCCCACTCACCTCCCAAAGTCAACTCTCAATAATATCATTACCTCCCCCCTTTTCCAACTCAGCAGCAACTAGGGCATAAAAAAAGGCATCAATGGTCAAGATAAGGGAAGCAGAGAATCAATGGTGTGGAATCATCCCAAGTGGACAAAAGCAACTCAAAGCAGGGGACAAAGGGTACAAAAGAGAAAAAGGAAGAAGACAACAGCCTGGTTCAACTTTTTATTTATTTTTTAGTATTTATAAGTAGGTCATTGTAAGCCTTTGAGTCAAGTAAGTCAAGTAGTAGTTTTCATTTTATGTAATTTTCATTTCAGCAATCAATGTAATATGTAATCTTTTTTTTAATCAATGCAAGCATTTTCCAGTTCTAAAAATTCCAAGTTGTTATTTGTAATCTCAGAATTTATCCTAAATCCTCTTAAAACTTGTTCTTAGTTTGAGTTTATTGCAGTCTTAGTCTTTCAAATCTTCAAATTAGCTCTCAGTACCTAAAAAGAAAACAAACTCAGAAAAGAAAAAAATATACAAGGAAGAAGAGGATATTGGATTGCTGGTTCAGAAAAGAGTAGCAAGGAAGTGGAATGGTTTAGAGCCTTGGGGGCATATAGGTTATGTTCTTGTAATATCAGTTCTGGTTCTTGGTTATCTGATATGCTTGGAAGCCAAGTAAGGCTTTAATCTTTTATTTTTTTTTACAATTTACATTAGTTAATAACTGGTAGTATTTGTTGTTTATTTCTGCTGATTTAGATTCATATAAGTTAAATATAAGATTAGTTAATTAAGTTTGAGTGTTAACTGGTACATTTCCTTTGAAATTTCATGAAAACAGTAGGCTTAGGGGTGTTTGGAATAGGCCCTTAGGCATATTGGTTGCTGTTCATTTGGCCTAAACTTGTGTAGGTTAAGTTATTGGAGTAGTATTTAGTTTATTACAGCATAGCACTTGGTCACACACACTCAGAAAGTCAAAATTTAATTTTGATCTCTTTCAAAAATGTGTAAGTCATAATCTGTTTCAAATTTTGAGATCAAAAGGTTCATTACATGATTAAGATTGCCTAATTTGTGATTAAATCTGTTTACTTAACATCAGTAACCCAATCTGAGCTTTTGAAATTCAGTTTAGTCAAAGGAATTTGCAAATTTGGAAGTCAAGTGTACTGTTCATTCTGCACATGTGCAGTCTCAATGCATGCTGAACTTTGTTAAAATTAAGTTAGCAATGGAGTGATTGGCATAGCGCTTTTGGTATTTTTGTAATCTCTGGTTGCTCAGCTTTCCATAACTAATTTTGGTTTTAAATTTGGTAAAAAAATAAGGTGTGTAGAAGCTGTTGAAAAAGGTGGTCTGAAACTGAAAGCTCATTAAGCTGTTTGATAATACTTGTGCTTAATTGCTTATTTGTTTATCATAGCCTGCTTACTTCTATTGCTATTGCTCACTTTAGGTTTAGTAGCTTATCAGGGGCAGAAACTAGCTTATCACGAGCTTATTTCAGCTTATTTGCCAAGCTTCTTACTGCCCTGCACCACAGTAACTGAGCCACATTCACAAGCTCATTGTGAGCCACTCAGTGGGTCCCACCTTGAGTTACTTGGTTTTTTAAGAAGCCTTCCAGCTCAACTTTTAGGTTCCAAGCCTTATCAGGGTTTTTGAGCTTATTTGATAAGCTAAAGCTTGGCCTGCAGTTGCCTCCCAAGGCCTGTTTGGATTTTTGGGATTTGGGATTGCTTATTACATCTGTATAGCTTATTCAGTGATCCCTCCTAGTTGTTCCAGCTTTTTCCTAGTACACATCACTTGCTTGTAGCTTAACCCACCCCCTGTATTCACTGTGTGACTGGTCTCAAGCTTATTGAAGCTTAAAACCTCATAATCAAGCTTAAAGCTTAACTGTTGAGCTTATTTAGTTGCACAAGGCTTATTTTTGAGTTTCATAAAAAGTGCCTTCACAAAAAGTGTTTCATTTTAGTTATAAAACAGTTGTGAAAAAGAAAAATTTGAAAAAGACAAAAAATTAGAAGTGATAGCTTCTATTTAAGCCACTTTGGCTTATTTTCTGCTTATTTATAAGCAAAAGCTTTTGTTAAATTTTTCTCAGGCTTCTGTTAACATAATAGATTTTTAGAAAATTTTTCAGATTTTTCCTTAATCATTTAGTATTTTTTATAATTTAGTTTAATTTAAATCAATTAAATAATTAGTTTTTTAATTATTAGTAATTAATTAAAAAGTAGGAAAAATAGTTTTTCTGTTTCAAAATTAGTTTTATAATATTTTAGATTTTTCTAAATTTAATTTTCATTTTTCTAGTTAATTTTCATAATTATTTATAATTTAGGATAATTTAGTTAATTAAAAAGTAATTAATAATTAGTAATTAATTAATAGTAATTAATTAAATAGTGTAAAAATTATTTTTCTTTTTCTAAAAATTTTCTTAAGTCTTTAGGATTGTAAAAATATAAATTTCACGTTCGTAGGACTTTGTTTACTCCCGTTTCACTTTTTATTTTGCGCGTTCGCGGCGCGTTTTTAGGTTTACTTACGTTTCAAGGTAATCTGATCATCAGTAATTATTCCATTAGTGTTTCTAAGCATTCTCAATTATAATCTCGTAGTTTAATCAATCAAATCAAATTTCTGATCCTCCTGTTAAATCACCCGATCACTTTAAAACGTTTTTGAATACAATTGCTTACCTCGCTGGGACATAACGACCCGGGAATACCCTGTACTCCTTGGTTAGTTGGTTTTTGACGTTTGACTTGGTTGACCATCACCTGGGAAACTTAGTTGACCGTTCGGAACCAATCACCTAGCATTTTGAAATCAAGACAAGCACAAGATATAGACAACCAACACATAGACATATTGATTGTAAGGATTCAAGGGCTGAAAACCCTTGAAAAAGCTGTAAAATACGTACAAGGTTCGGCCTTAGGGTTTCTCCACACAAGTTCCTCCCTAATGAATGAAAATTAGAAAACTATATATAGATTTTAGAAGGTGACGGCGTCAAGAACAAATGTCTGACGCCGTCATCTCACCGCCAAATAGTTCCTCGGACTGCCTAGATCTGGGTCTGACGCCGTCATGTGTACACCTTATGCAGGCCGTCATGAAATTAACTCTTGACGCTCTTGTTGTGACGCCTTCAGGTTTCTTCTGGGTAGTCATGGATTTTACTCTTGACGCCGTCAGGATTTCCTTCTTGACGCCGTCATACACTATTCCCAGCATGGAAAATTAAGTCTTTGGCGTTTTCTTCACTTTTATGCTCCAAAAACGTCCGAATTGCTTCCTTTTCCAGATTTCACTCCCAAAGTTCCTAAAATCACAAAAGGAACGATTTAGGGCAATATTTGATCAAATAAATTCAATTCCGGGCTTAAATGACCCCTTAAAAGTGGTTCATTTTTCGGCTCATCATATACCCTTACACTTGAGATTTGCTTGTCCTCAAGCAAATGCGTTTTTATTCAAGTCAAAATACAAGTTAGGGGTCATTTAACACTAATATAAAAGTAATTACAACAAATAATCGTTCCACTAAAGACCAAAGACAAGCACGGAGGTCATACACAAGCACCTCACAAATAATGTTTAGATACTCACATCTCTCGGGTGTAATAAAGTATAAATTACAATATGGAAACGGAAGATATCTCTCACTACCTGTCATAGCAAAATAGATTACCATATGTTTGGGAAAGGATCAAACCTCCACCACATGGCGTAAGCACCTAGGATAAACTATCAAAGAGGTCTTTTAAAAGGTTTGTAACGTTAGGTGTAGGGATATGAAATACACGGTTTTGTTGGATATAGGCAGTCTTTACTAGTGGCGAGTTAACAATCTTGGTCAATTACATGTACAATATGGCGTTGCTAAGCCAAGACTAGACTCGACTTAAGCTAATAAATGAAAAATAACAAAAATATAAAATGAACATAGAATGAAACGGGATGGTAGTCCGTATGTTTTTTTTTCTCTTTTTCTTTTTCTTTTTTTTTTCTTTTTTTTCTTGTTTTATCGATTTTTTTTTTTTTTTTTTTTTTTTTTTCTTTTTTTTTAATTTTTTTTGCATACACTCTTACCCTACCATCCAAAATAGTACATCATAGGGAATAAACATTCCCCTTACACTTGAATTTTTACATACTTTACAATAAACTAATCTAATGACTCGAATTAAGAAAATCAAAACACTTGGGATACTTTTAAGATTAACGTACATATGGGGGTAATAAATGATGTTCTTCCCCATTACTCCATAAAATAAGTATTTTACCCATGAGTCCCAATCGTCCCAAAACAATATGTACAAGGATATGACTCGACTTAGCAGCCATGTAATCAATTAGATAATTAACTTAGGGTTTAACAAATAACAATAATGCACTAAAGATGAGTGCATACACGGAAGGCTAAGGCGATTTGGGTGTACATTTAAGTGGGGTGTAACAAATTCTTCCTTTAAGTAGAATGCTTAAAGTTAGAAACGAAAAGATAGGCTCGGAGGGGTGTACTAGGGGTTTCGTGTACTAAAAATGAGTACAACGCTAAGGTGTGGGAAAAATTAGTTGACTTAACTATCCAAGTAATATGACTTAAATGGTCAAGTAATTATAACACGAGTTTAACACAAGGGTGATCCTAATGCCTCTTATCATGTAGTAAATCCTACTACACGAATGTAGTCTCACTAGCGGTCTCGGGATGCATCACTAACGCAAGTTCTAGAATCTAAATGCTACCGGTACACTCATAAGCACTAATAATAAATGCTTTTCCTATCAAATCTAAAGGCGAACCTCACATATTTGGGTGGAAAATTTTTCTGAATGATACGGTTATGTGCTAGTCATACAATCTCCTATCCATGAGACGCTTGCTATGGCTAAAGTTTCACTCCTAAATGTTGTAAAAAATTTTAAATTTGGCGCTAAAATTGCACTAACAAGTATTTCTCATAGTTTTATTACACATCTACCATTAAACAAGCAAACTCAAGTGAAAGTGTATTTGTAAGGTATCATCATTTTACCCTCCCCTTACACTTAAGATGAACATTGTCCCCAATGTTCAAGTAAAGAATGTAAAAGTGAAATAAGTAAAACAAATGAAATCAAATACTCCCCTGATTCGCTCGGTATGGATAATAAGGTGGCCAGGTTAGATCTTCCTCCAAGAAAATGAACAATCAAAGCTTCCCTTCCAGAAAAATAAATCATCTTCTTGTCATACATAACCTGTAAATCCTGAGAAAACAGACAAGCCAACCTCGCATAAAATCGGCGGCAATCTACATATGTTATTAAATCCTAGAAAACAAAGTAAGATATAATGCTTGTGGAATGAAGTTTGCAGATTTCCTGGAGATTATAAAACTTAATAATTCAACAAAAACTTTAAGACTCCGTTAGAAAAACAAAACCGGTAAAATTTCCAGATTTTCAAACGTGACGCCGTCGAGAGTAAACTCATGACGCTGTCAGAAGTGACCTACAGAAATTCTTATGTTAAGTTTCCAGAAAATTTCTGGAAAAACTTGGTTCTACTTCCTGGAAAATCCTGCAAAACTTTATTATGACTCGATACAAGCATTTGACTCTAACAAGTACGAATATACATGTTCATTTAGTATTGTGGAGAATCATGATCGGTTTATTTCTTAAAAACATATTTGGGGTTTCCCCTTACACTTATCTTTTGCAAAAATACCTTTTGGTGAAGTTAAGACTAGGCTAAACAACAAAGTAAAGTATTTCCACTATTTAGTTTTGAAACATGATCTACCAACAATAAAAATAAAGCATGCATACGGAAGCAAATAACAATCAAACAAAAATAAAAATCACACAAAGCATGGGTTGCCTCCCAAGAAGCGCTTTTCTTTATTTACGAGTCTTGTAGCTAGACTCAAGGTCATGGGTCACTACGTGACATCATCGTTGGTTTCACTCTCTAGGTCGTCTTCTAAACCAGTATTGCTTTCATAGTGTAAGTACTTCGGGTCTTCGAACTCAAAGACATCTTCTCGATACTTAGAACCAAGTTTACTAACATCTTTAAAGAACCCACATGATAGGTCGGAAGTGTTCTTACATCCTCTCCGCACATCTTCATCACACAAAATAAGTTGGGAACTTAGCCTATCAAGCCCGTCACAATCGATTTCCTTGAGATCTTTTCTCTTGTACGGTGTTTGGTATGAAACTCTCTTAATTCCATCAGCGAAGGTCATGATTCCGTTTCGGTCAATGATGAGGCGAAAAATGATCCGTTTTTAGGGGGTCATTTAAGCCCGAATTCGAATTTATTTGATCAAATATTGCCCTAAATCGTTCCTTTTGTGATTTTAGGTACTTTGGGAGTGAAATCTGGAAAAGGAAGCAATTCGGACGTTTTTGGAGCATAAAAGTGAAGAAAACGCCAAAGTCTTAATTTTCCATGCTAGGAACAGTAGGTGACGGCGTCAAGAGTAACTCCCTGACGGCGTCAAGAGCAAAATTCATTGACGATCCAGTAAAGATTTGACGGCGTCACAAAGTAGGGCGTCAAGAGTAAAAATCATGACGGCCTGGAAATGATTATCACTTGACGGCGTCAAATGTAGATCAAGGCAGTCCGAGAAAAGTTTTGGCGGCGAGGTGATGGCGTCACAAGCTTGGTCTTGACGCCGTCAGACCCCTTTTCTTATATATAGTTTTCTAATTTTCACATTAAAGAGAGAGAAGTTTTGGAGAAACCCTAAGTACGAACTTGGTGCGAATTTTACAGGTTTTTCAAGGGTTCCAAGCCCTTGATACCTTTCATGTGTAATTGAGATAAGTGTTCTTTTAATTCAATCAATATGTCTATGTGTTGGTTGTCTATATCTTGTTCTTGTCTTAATTCCATCATGCTAGGCTAGATCTATCTTGTGTTTGCTTGGATCTAATGAAACCTAGATGTTAATTATGTGTTGATTACTTGTTTATACTTGTCTTGGATGAATGATTTATATGTTAGGCTTAAGAAAACTGGCAGATCTCCAATTGGTAACATGCTTGAACGTCTTAAGAAACATGAACCGACGCGCACTAGGTCTTTATTGGTTGTATTTAATGCATGAGCCACTGTTTATAATCCCTATAGTTGTGCTGGGCATGGTATAGGAGGAGATAAGAGCTCATAGAATTGGGGAGTTAAGTGTGCCACCCCATGAATGGTATTAAGGAATACGATCCGTCATCCATGCAATTATAACAAGTAATTAACGTGTAAAAGATGTCTAGGGAGTAGTGAAATCTAAGTAAACACATTTTCTCTACTTATTGCTCACAACTTTAGTATAATTTAGCTTATTTTCATTTCTAGTATTTTATTTTGATTGCATCTTTAGTATTGGGTTAGTTGATTAGCAACTAATTCCGCCCAAATCCTTCAAACCCGAGATTGTTAATTGCTTTCTAAAAAAAATATAAAATACAAAAATAATCATCCCTCACCTTTAGAACTAGTATTTAGGTTTTCTAATCCTAGTGACACTATTCCTAAGCTGAACGATCAATCCCCCGGTACTTGTCACTATACTATACTACAACGATCAGGTACACTGCCTGGTGGGGGTTGTAAGCTTCTCGAGATCCCTCGAGAGGTAAAGCCTGGTGCAATTCCCACGCATCAAGTTTTTGGCGCCGCAGCCCGGGGAATAGTTATTGTCTAGGTTAGAATTTCTTTTTATTAGGTCTACTTGCTAGATTCCTTTCTAGTAAGATTTTATTTTTATTTTTAGGTTCTCTTTAGTCTATCTTATTTCTTTGTGCCTTTGTTCTTAACCACCCGACATCATGGACAACGGGAACATCTTTGAACCCATCATCCCACCACAACAAAACCCACCATTAGAACCCCTTAGGCCCCGAACCTTAGGAGAGTATTCCCGACCTAGCCCCCAAGGCTACCGAAACACTATTGAGCTCACCGGAGCCAATGTGACCCCCTTGCGATCCAACACCATCCGGTTGGTGCAAAGCGGATGTGCATTCCATGGACTTCGTTCCGAAGATCCAAACCAACATCTTAAGGACTTCCTCAAAATCGTAGATTCCATAGACCTAGATGTTGCAACTAGAGAGACCACCCGATTACGCCTATTCCAATTCTCTCTACGGGATCAAGCTAGTCAATGGCTTGAGCGTTTACCCGCGGGATCCATCACCACATGGGATGATCTCACCACTCGTTTCCTTGCTCAATTTTTCCCACCGGGGAGAACTACTAAGCTTAGAAATGACATCTTGATGTTCCAACAACGTCAAAATGAATCTCTTTATGAAGCATGGACTCGTTTCAAGGACTTACTCCAAAAAGTCCCTCATCATGGCATAGATCTTTGGCTCCAAGTCCAAATCTTTTATGACCATATCGACATCTCCACGAGGCGAGCCATTGACCAATCGGCCGGTGGTAAGCTACGTGATCTAAGTGCGGAACAATCATGGGAACTCATAGAAGATCTTGCTCTCTATGACAACGAAAGTTGGAATGATCCCCGTGATTTGAACAAAACGGTCAAGGCAATATCTTTGCCTTCGAACAATTCTAGCACTCCCGACCGTAGGATCATGGAACTTGAGGACCAAGTCAAGTTTCTCATGAAATCTTACGAAGCTCCTAAGCCTTCAAGCCAAGTGAACAAAATCACTTCTTCATGCGAATTATGTAGTGGTCCCCACGACACTCGTGATTGTGTGGAACTCCCCGGAACAACTTTTGCGGACTACGGTGATTCATACAACCCCTCGTGGAAAAATCACTCAAACCTTAGGTGGAAACAAAATCAACCCAATTCTTCCAATCCGCCTAATCGTTACCAACCAAACGGTCCACCCTCCAACCGTACTTTCAACAACAATCCTTCTAACAACTATGGTAGTACCAACAATCTTGAAGGATTGATGTCTAAGTTCATGGCATCTCAAGAGGCTCGCATAGCTAGGTTTGAAACCGAATTCAGCCAACAACAAACAGAGATAACCAACAAGATTGACAACTTGTTGAAAGCCCTCAGCAACCAAGCATTAGTCACACCTAGGAAGGACACTAGGGACACCAATAACGGAAGCCAAATTAAGGACCCCTCATCATCCAAACATGTCCACTTTGTCAATGTTGTCACCATTAAGCCGATAGATAAGGAGATTGAAGAGAGTGACAAGGATGAAATTAGAATAGAAGCCGAGACTAAGGATGAGAGTAGGGAAGTTGAGGTAGAGCCTATAGAAGAATACTTTGATAAGTTGCCCACCAAGGAAGAACGGGAATACCATAAGGATTTATTCGATAGTCCCGAGAGACCATATATCCTTGGCACCCCCTTATCAAAATGGGAGACCCCTCTAACATTAACATCCCATGCAATATCGGGCACATGCATATATGGAAAGCTTACATCGACCCTAGATCCCCCGTGAACATCATGACTAGGACTTATTACAATTGGGTGATGAAGAAGCAACTTGATTTTAGGATGATGCCTAATAAGAATCTGATAAGTAATTTTGCAGGAAGAGTGAAGGGATTGCATGTGATTATAGGGAATCTCACCTATGAGATCGATTTTATGATAGTTGAGGACACTCGTCCGGTGATAGATGCTTGCCTAAGCCAAATAATATTTGGAAAACCATTTGTTGAGGCCACTAGGATGAGTTACGATCCGACTTTAGGGATAGTTAGATTCAAGGAAGAGAATGATGAGGTTGCTTATCAAATGCCCTACAAGATTGAGCAATACCGCCTTCTCTCTAATTTCGAAAAGGAACACAAGCAAGCGGCTTATTATAGGAATGAGGAGGATAGACGTAGAGGAGTAGAGTATGTAAAGAATAGAATGCTTGGTTTCTACAAAGAATGCTTGCAACTAGGTCCGGAGTACAAAACTGGTTTAGAAGACGACCTAGAGAGTGGAACCAATGATGAGGTCACGTAGTAACCCATGACCTTGAGTCTAGCTACAAGACTCGTAAATAAAGAAAAGCGCTTCTCGGGAGGCAACCCATGTTTTCTGTGATTTTATTTTGTTTGTTTGTTATTTGCTTCCGTATGCATGCTTAATTTTTATTGTTGGTAGATCATGTTTCTAAACTAAATAGTGGAAATACTTTACTTTGTTGTTTTGGCCTAGTCTTAACTCCACCTAAAAGTATTTTTGCAAAAGATAAGTGTAAGGGGAAACCCCAAATATGTTTTCAAGAAACAAACCGATCATGATTCTCCACAATATTAAATGAACATGTATATTCGTATTTGTTAGAGTCAAATGCTTGTATTGAGTCATAATGAAGTTTTGCAGGATTTTCCAGGAAGTAGGACCAAGTTTTTCTAGAAATTTGACGGAAACTTAACATAAGAATTTCTGCAGGTCACTTCTGATGGCGTCAAGAGTTTACTCTTGACGGCGTCAAGTGTAAAAATCTGGAAATTTTTCCAGTTTTGTTGTTCTAACGGAGTCTTATGGTTTTTGTGAATTATTAAGTTTTATAATCTCCAGGAAATCTGCAAACTTCATTCCACAAGCATTATATCTTATCTTGTTTTCTAGGATTTAGTAACTTATATAGGATGCCGCCGATTTTACGCGAGGTTGTCTTGTCTATTTTATCAGGTTTTACAGGTTATGTATGACAAGAAGATGATTTATATTCTGGAAGGGAAGCTTTGATTGTTCATTCTCTTGGAGGAAGATTTAACATGGCCACCTTATTATCCATACCGAGCGAATCAGGGGAGTATTTGATTTCATTCTTTTTAACTTTTTCACTTTTACATACTTTACTTGAACATTGGGGACAATGTTCATATTAAGTGTAAGGGGAGGGTAAAAAGATGATACCTTACATATGCACTTTCGCTTGAGTTTGTTTTGTTTAATGGTAGATGTGTAATAAAACTATGAGAAATACTTGTTAGTGCAATTTTAGCGCCAAATTTAAAATTTTTTACAACATTTAGGAGTGAAACTTTAGCCATAGCAAGCGTCTCATGGATAGGAGATTGTATGATTAGCACATAACCGTACTTTCAGAAAAATTTTCCACCCAAATATGTGAGGTTCGCCTTTAGATTTGATAGGAAAAGCATTTATTATTAGTGCTTATGAGTGTACCGGTAGCATTTAGATTCTAGAACTTGCGTTAGTGATGCATCCCGAGACCGCTAGTGAGACTACATTCGTGTGGTAGGATTTACTACATGATAAGAGGCATTAGGATCACCCTTGTGTTAAACCCGTATTATAATTACTTGACCATTTAAGTCATATTACTTGGCTAGTTAAGTCAACTAATTTTTCCCACACCCTTAGCGTTGTACTCATTTTTAGTACACGAAACCCCTAGTACACCCCTCCGAGCCTATCTTTTCGTTTCTAACTTTAAGCACTTTACTTAAAGGAAGAATTTGTTACACCCCACTTAAATGTACAACCAAATCGCCTTAGCCTTCCGTGTATGCGCTCATTTTTAGTGCATTATTGTTATTTGTTAAACCCTAAGTTAACTATCTAATTGATTACATGGTTGCTAAGTCGAGTCATATCCTTGTACATATTGTTTTGGGACGATTGGGACTCATGGGTAAGTACTTATTTTATGGAGTAATGGGGAAGAACATCATATATTACCCCCATATGTGCGTTAATCTTAAAAGTGCTCCAAGTGTTTTGATTTTCTTGATTCGAGTTATTAGATTAGTTTATTGTAAAGTATGTAAAAATTCAAGTGTAAGGGGAATGTTCATTCCCTATGATGTATTATTTTGGATGGTAGGGTAAGAGTGTATGAAAAAAAAAAATCAAAAAAAAAAATCAAGAGAAAGAAAAAAAAAATAGAAAAAGGAAAAAGAGAAAAAACATACGGACTACCATCCCTTTTCATTCTATGTTCATTTTATGTTTTCGTTATTTTTCATTTATTAGCTTAAGTCGAGTCTAGTCTTGGCTTAGCAACGCCATATTGTACATGTAATTAACCAAGATTGTTAACTCGCCACCAGTAAAACTTCCTTTATCCAACAAAACCGTGTATTTCATATCCCTACACCTAACGTTACAACCCTTTAAAAGACCTCTTTGATAGTTTATCCTAGGTGCTTACGCCATGTGGTGGAGGTTTGATCCTTTCCCAAGCCTATGGTAATCTATTTTGCTATGACAGGTAGTGAGAGATATCTTCCGTTTCCATATTGTAATTTATACTTTATTACACCCGAGAGATGTGAGTATCTAAACACTATTTGTGAGGTGCTAGTATATGACCTCCGTGCTTGTCTATTGGTCTTTAGTGGAACGATTATTTGTTGTAATTACTTTTATATTAGTGTTAAATGACCACTAACTTGTATTTTGAGTAGAATAAAAGCGCATTTGCTTGAGGACAAGCAAATCTCAAGTGTAAGGGTATATGATGAGGCGAAAAATGATCCGTTTTTAGGGGGTCATTTAAGCCCGAATTCAAATTTATTTGATCAAATATTGCCCTAAATCGTTCCTTTTGTGATTTTAGGTACTTTGGGAGTGAAATCTGGAAAAGGAAGCAATTCGGACGTTTTTTGAGCATAAAAGTGAAGAAAACGCCAAAGTCTTAATTTTCCATGCTGGGAACAGTAGGTGACGGCGTCAAGAGTAACTCCCTGACGGCGTCAAGAGCAAAATTCCATGACGATCCAGTAAAGATTTGACGGCGTCACAAAGTAGGGCGTCAAGAGTAAAAGTCATGACGGCCTGGAAATGATTATCACTTGACGGCGTCAAATGTAGATCAAGGCAGTCCGAGAAAAGTTTTGGCGGCGAGGTGACGGCGTCACAAGCTTGGTCTTGACGCCGTCAGACCCCTTTTCTTATATATAGTTTTCTAATTTTCACATTAAAGAGAGAGAAGTTTTGGAGAAACCCTAAGTACGAACTTGGTGCGAATTTTACAGGTTTTTCAAGGGTTCCAAGCCCTTGATACCTTTCATGTGTAATTGAGATAAGTGTTCTTTTAATTCAATCAATATGTTTATGTGTTGGTTGTCTATATCTTCTTCTTGTCTTAATTCCATCATGCTAGGCTAGATCTATCTTGTGTTTGCTTGGATCTAATGAAACCTAGATGTTAATTATGTGTTAATTACTTGTTTATACTTGTCTTGGATGAATGATTTATATGTTAGGCTTAAGAAAACTGGCAGATCTCCAATTGGTAACATGCTTGAACGTCTTAAGAAACATGAACCGACGTGCACTAGGTCTTTATTGGTTGTATTTAATGCATGAGCCACTGTTTATAATCCCTATAGTTGTGCTGGGCATGGTATAGGAGGAGATAAGAGCTCATAGAATTGGGGAGTTAAGTGTGCCACCCCATGAATGGTATTAAGGAATACGATCCGTCATCCATGCAATTATAACAAGTAATTAACGTGTAAAAGATGTCTAGGGAGTAGTGAAATCTAAGTAAACACATTTTCTCCACTTATTGCTCACAACTTTAGTATAATTTAGCTTATTTTCATTTCTAGTATTTTATTTTGATTGCATCTTTAGTATTGGGTTAGTTGATTAGCAACTAATTCCGCCCAAATCCTTCAAACCCGAGATTGTTAATTGCTTTCTAAAAAAATATAAAATACAAAAATAATCATCCCTCACCTTTAGAACTAGTATTTAGGTTTTCTAATCCTAGCGACACTATTCCTAAGCTGAACGATCAATCCCCCGGTACTTGTCACTATACTATACTATAACGATCAGGTACACTGCCTGGTGGGGGTTGTAAGCTTCTCGAGATCCCTCGAGAGGTAAAGCCTGGTGCAATTCCCACGCATCAGTCATCAACTATCAAATTAGTGATTTCACAAAAGGGTGCTCCAAAAACGACTTGTGATAACCTCGGGTCGACATAGTCTTCGATGTTGTCGACAATAGTAAATTCCATAGTGAATGCCATATTTCCTACGAACACCTGTATTTCATGATCTCTACCAACCACATTCTCTCACTTAAAAATCATTCCTCATCTACATATGTTGTTATAGTGGAATAGGGACATAAAATTCTTAGGAAGGAATACGTTAATGTAGATGTTATCGAAGTACTTATGACCGATCATGCAGGGAATTTTGAGATTATTCGGATCACGCCTCCTTATCTTCCCCGATTTTCCATCCCTTGATCCATATAGATTCCCCTCAAGGGAAGGACGATACTCGTACACCTCTTCATTACCCCTACAAAAAATTACCTTCTTAACACCATTGGTGAACAATGCACTACCATCCTTCTCATCAAGGATTACTCCCGATTCATTGATAAATGGTTTCCCAAGAACAAGGTGGGTTAATGTTTGATTGGTGAGAGGGTCCACGTCATCGACCACGGTGAGGTCAGTATTGTAAACAAGTTCTCCAATCATAATTGATAAATCTTTTATTACCCTTGCATTATTGACTCTCTCGCACAGTATGCGTTCTGGGAAGGCTTCGTGGTATACGGAAAGGGGGATTATGTTGACTGGGAGGCTAGGATCTATATGACTATCGGTTAAGAGCTTTTCCTTAATGGTGCAGGAGATCTTGAAAACTTTAGAGTTAGTTTTCTAAGTCCTATCACTACTCCCACTCGTAACATCCTCCATTTTTCTCTCGGGTTCCCCTATAATAGATTTACCAAAAATGGCAGGATTTCTCATATGCACTTCCGATCTCTCTTTCCCTTCATCCGATTTGTTAGAATCTTGCGTGGCGGACTGCTCAAATGAGTTGGTAGAGCTTTTGGCCAAATCGTGGCCCACCTTTGAGGTCTCATCTTTAGCGGTATGACCAAGATTTTCAGTTTGTTGTTGGTTCAGGTTAGGTGTAGAAGTAGATATCGTGGTGATGGTATTTACGAAATGGATTGGTCCTAGGGGGTTGACAGGTTCTTTTACTTTTGGTGATAGATGTTTGAATAGCTTACTAGGACTTTTTATTTTCACGGGAGATGTTGGCGGGCTCATGATGGTAACAGATTTGACGTCATCAACATGTATTGGTTTATTAACAGCGTGCTCTTTGATAGCAGTTAACAGATTACAAATCTTGTTATTCATATCGGCCTGCTGTTGTCTAAATTTAGCCTCGAGCGTAGAGAGCTGCAATTCTTGAGATAGAATGAATTTTCGCAAGGCATCTTCACAGCTTTGCCTAGGAGTGCTCTGTGAGGGAAAATGCTCGGACCATTTGAGTGGGGGGGGGGGGAGTCATTGAAGGATACACTCCGCGTTTGGTACCCTCTGAAATTAGGTTTATCCTTCCATGCCTCATAGGCCTTGTCAGAAGTTCGAGGGCCTCGACCAACGTGTGACGATGTGAATTCGTTGTAAGCACATTTTGGAAGCTCCATGCAGTTATGAGTTTCGTGAGGGCCATTACACAATTTACATGCAGAAGCGATTCTGCTTACTTGGCTTGAAGGCTTTTGAGCTTCGTAAGATTTCATGAGAGACTTGACTCGACCTTCAAGTTCCATGATCCTACGGTTGGGAGTGCTAGAGTTGTTCGAAGGCAAAGATATTGCCTTGACCGTTTTGTTCAAATCACGGGGATCATTCCAACTGTCGTTGTCATAGAGAGCAAGATCTTCTATGAGTTCCCATGATTGTTCCGCACTTAGATCACGTAGCTTACCACCGGCCGATTGGTCAATGGCTCGCCTTGTGGAGAGATCGATATGGTCATAAAAGATTTGGACTTGGAGCCAAAGATCTATGCCATGATGAGGGACTTTTTGGAGTAAGTCCTTGAAATGAGTCCATGCTTCATAAAGAGTTTCATTTTGACGTTGTTGGAACATCAAGATGTCATTTCTAAGTTTAGTAGTTCTCCCCGGTGGGAAAAATTGAGCAAGGAAATGAGTGGTGAGATCATCCCATGTGGTGATGGATCCCGTGGGTAAACGCTCAAGCCATTGACTAGCTTGATCACGTAGAGAGAATTGGAATAGGCGTAATCGGGTTGTCTCTCTAGTTGCAACATCTAGGTTTATGGAATCTACGATTTTGAGGAAGTCCTTGAGATGTTGATTTGGATCTTCGGAACGAAGTCCATGGAATGCACATCCGCTTTGCACCAACCGGATGGTGTCGGATCGTAAGGGGGTCACATTGGCTCCGGTGAGCTCAATAGTGTTTCGATAGCCTTGGTGGCTAGGTCGGGAATACTCTCCTAAGGTTTGGGGCCTAAGAGGTTCTAGTGGTGGGTTTTGTTGTGGTGGGATGACGGGTTCAAAGATGTTCCCATCGTCCATGATGTCGGGTCGTGAAGAGTTACGAACAAAAACACAAAGAAATAAGATAGACTAAAGAGAACCTAAAAATAAAAATAAAATCTTACTAGAAAGGAATCTAGCAAGTAGACCTAATAAAAAAAGATTCTAACCTAGACAATAACTATTCCCCGGGATGCGGCGCCAAAAACTTGATGCGTAACCAGGCTTTACCTCTCGAGGGATCTCGAGAAGCTTACAACCCCCACCAGGCAGTGTACCTGATCGATGTAGTATAGTATAATGACAAGTACCGGGGGATTGATCGTTCAGCTAGGAATAGTGTCGCTAGGATTAGAAAACCTAAAGATTACGTCTAGAGATGAGGGATGATTCTTTTTGTACTTTTATATTTTTAGGAAAGCAAGTTAAAATCTCGGGTTTGAAGGAGTTGAGCGGAATTAGTTGCTAGTCAACTAACCCAATACTAAGATGCAATCAAAATAAAATACTAAAAATGAAAATAAACTATATTAAACTAGAGTTATGAGCAATATGTGGGAGAAATGTGTTTACTTAGATTTCACTACTCCCAAGATATCTTTTACACGTTAATTACTTGTTATAGTTGCGTGGATGATGGATTGTATTCCTTAATACCATTCATGAGGTGGCGTACTTACTTCCCCAATCCTATGAGTGCCTACTTCACTCCTATGTCGAGCCGGCTAAGAAGCTCCTAACATGGGATCATTAGAATTTACTCATGCATTAAATACAACCAATAAAACCTAGTACACATCGGTTCATGTTTCCTAAGACGTTCAAACATGTTACACAATGGAGATCTGCCAGTTTTCTTAAGCCTAACATTGAAATCATTCATCCAATACAACCATAAACAAGTAATCAACACATAATTAACATCTAGGTTTCATTAGATCTAAGCAAACACAAGATATATCTAGCCTAGCATGTTGAAATCAAGACAAGCACAAGATATAGACAACCAACACATAGACATATTGATTGAATTAAGAGAAGACTTATCTCAATAGCACATGTAAGGATTCAAGGGCTGAAAACCCTTGAATAAGCTGTAAAATACGTACAAGGTTCGGCCTTAGGGTTTCTCCACACAAGTTCCTCCCTAATGAATGAAAATTAGAAAACTATATATAGATTTTAGAAGGTGACGGCGTCAAGAACAAATGTCTGACGCCATTATCTCACTGCCAAATAGTTCCTCGGACTGCCTAGATCTGGGTCTGACACTGTCATGTGTACACCTTATGCAGGCCGTCATGAAATTAACTCTTGACGCTCTTGTTGTGACGCCTTCAGGTTTCTTCTGGGTAGTCATGGATTTTACTCTTGACGCCGTCAGGATTTCCTTCTTGACGCCGTCATACACTGCTCCCAGCATGGAAAATTAAGTCTTTGGCGTTTTCTTCACTTTTATGCTCCAAAACGTCCGAATTGCTTCCTTTTCCAGATTTCACTCCCAAAGTACCTAAAATCTCAAAAGGAACGATTTAGGGCAATATTTGATCAAATAAATTCAATTCCGGGCTTAAATGACCCCTTAAAAGTGGTTCATTTTTCGCCTCATCATTTACAAAATGCAAAAGTATTCACGTGACGGTAAAGAAAAAAGTAGTCTTTGGCACCCTATGACAAGTCATGCCATGTCTTACTTTTATCATGTGTGCAGACATGAGAAGAAAATAGTGTTTGCATAACCAAGGCCAAAATAGTCATTTTCAAACACAAAATGCCACCACATTTAATTGATGTGAGCATTTAATACTCGTTAACCTACCTCACACAATGAATGTCAAACGGGTTTATTTCAAAATAGATAAATATGTCACAACCAACCGTGTAAAGTAAATGATCCTACCAACTTGGATAGTCAAGTAAAGTCTCATCTTATTCCAAAATTATCCAAACCAAAAATATGGCACAACCTGCAAGTCCAAATTTAAAGACAGAGACAAGTGGTGGTTTTATAGGTCTGGGTGTTCGAACTGGTAATGATCCACAGGTACAGGTGTTGGATGAAAGATGCTTTATCTGTTGCAAGGACAGACTGTGTTGGAGGCATGCAAACACAGGACCAAGTGTTGTTGTAGTCACAAAAGCTGCTGGGGCTGAGGCAAACAAAGTAAGTGGTTGTGTTATAGGTCTGAGAATTAGATCTGGGGAAAAAAAAGATGAAAAAAAGAAAAAAGAAGAAAAATAAAAACCCAAGAAAGTTGATTACAAAACAACAACAAATTTGAATAGCTATATTGTGGTAGACCACTATCATGGTTTTGGGCATGTCCAAGCCATACTTGTATGTGATATGTACGTTTGCATTTTAATGTTTCGTGTCTGTATTACGGATTGATTAATGTGATGCTCATGTTTATGTTTCTGATACATATCAAACACACTAAAAAACTTAAAACATATATGAACACATTATTCATTGAAAAACTGAATCATAAGACCCATTACATTCATTAAGCATAACATGGTGATGTGAACAAAAGAAACCCATGACCAATGTCCAACAAACAACAACCTCATGGATATTTCTTTCTGACAACAAATTCAATCTTCTTAAACATCTTGTCCTTGACTTGGTTGGCCATCATCAACAGCGCCTTCGCCCGACCCTTATCAATTGTCTGTAATCTCCTAAGCTTCTTGGTATTGCTCCTTGCAATTCTTGCACGTGAATAGTTTCGAAGTTCAACAATCAGCTCCCCCATACGTCCGACCCTTTCAGAAAATTTTTTGGACTTGTACTCCAAATCATGTGCTTGCTGCAAGTTTTCAAGAATCTCTGTGTGGTAAGGGCCAAGCATTGCTTCAGTTAGCACATACGCGTTACAAACAACCTTTAGATCAATATTAATTTCAGAGTTGTTCATGATTAAGGAAATAGGGAGCTGTGTATTGCAAGTTTTGAGTTGCAACAAATGAGGTAGGACGGTAGGTAAGTATTAAATATGAGTACTAAATGACACACAAATAAAGCAACCCATTTTGTCTAAAAGGCTACTACAGTACTACCAGTTGTCATACCATTGTGACACATATAAAAAAGTTAGAATTAAAAAAATTGCATATATAATTAGGATTTTTAAAAAGTACATAATAAATTTAAAACATTGCATAAGTGTAACATAAAAATTACATAAAACTTCAGTTGTAATCCGGGTGATCCCATGTCTGAGAGTTGTTGTACAGGTAACCGTCGTCGTAAGTAGCAAAGCTCGCAAACTTATCGGCTTCTAACTGAGCTTCCAACCTGCTAAGCTCCCGGTCCTTTTCTTCGTTCCAGCCCCCCATCATCAGCTGCCACCACATTTTCTTCAAAGCTTAGCTTAAAGTGCTCCAGATGAGGTTGTTGCTCAACAACTCTCGGTGCAACAGATGAAGTAGATGCACCAGCATCACATGCTGCCACATTATCCACATAACTCCAACGGATCTTGTTAGAGATTTGCGCCTGTATTTGAGAAACACAACCCCACAGCGACTCAGCAATGGCACTGTCCTTGCAATATTCATCGTACAGAAACTGGTCGATGACAGCTTTCCTCTCTGCTGAGATATCTTGGCACGCTGTGTATTGTTCTCTAAGTTGGTTTGTAACTTTTTTGGCAAGGTCAAACTGTTTGATCACTTCAATGATAGCATTCTGCCGAACTGTGTCGCCTTTCTCGGTCTGTTTCTTGATGTATGTTTGCAATTCTTCGACTGTGTGAGGAAGTTTGCAAGCCATTTATGTTTTCAATTGTTGTTTGTAGTGTGTGTGAATTTATGGATGCCAAATTGTGTTTGATGGTGGTATTTATAGGAAGTCAAATTGGTAAGTTTGCAAGCCATTATAAAAAAAAATATATTTCTTACTTTCAAACGGTAACAAACAAGTACAACCACATGTTGACTTGTTTGCTGCACTTGACTTTACTTAGTGAAACCCCGTTTTTATAAACAATGGTGAATCTTACCCATTTTGTTACCCATCAAGCACATAAGTAGTTTTGGTTGAAAAAATGTATAAGTCAAACAGGTCACAAACCATCTAAAGTAGCCACAGAAGTTGACTTATATAAGTTTGCCTTAAAAAGGACTTAGAAAATTGCCACATATGTGGACTTTCAATGTCAGCCAATAGAAGGACTTAGATGAGTGCCACAGATGTGGACTTTGATGTTTGCCACTTATGTGGACTTTCAATTACAGACGTTTCATAACACCCATAGTACTAAAACTCAAATTTGTCCTGAATTTAAAACATGGCTAAAGGATAGCCCATTCACTGTCATTGACTTGGCTGGATTGAGTTGGAATAGGAGCAGATACTCCTTGAAAACTGAACTAGGACCAGCTTGAGACGCACCAGATACTCCTTGCACAGTTGACCTCTGACCACCTTCAACAGCTACATCTCCATATTGGACAGCTGAACTAGGACCAGCTTGAGCAGACCCATTACCCTTAGCTTGCCGAGCTCCAGCTTTGTTGAAACCTACATAAGAAAACAGGTCATAAAAAAGAACCAAATATAAAACAATCAAAAAACATAACTATGAAAGTCTAATAATTACCTTTTCTAGGAGGTTGCCCTTGTCCTTTGCATGTAGTCTTGTTGTGTCCAACGTTATCGCAGAGTCTGCAAGTAATAACTCTCCCCCTTTTGGTCAGTTTTCCAGAATCTACACAGGGTGCATCCTCATACTTAGACCTTCTTCTCTTCTTCTTTGGTCTTCCAACCTGGACATGATGCTTTGGTGGCAAGAGCTCTGTAGCATGGGTGGTCTTCTCCCAGTAGTTGCTGCCTCTAATTGGTTCCACTAAGTGAGAGTATACTTCCTTCCATGTGGATAACCAATAACAGCTATGTACCCAAGACTCAGGAGGTCCAACTTGAATGCCATTGAGTCCCATATTTCAACAGGCTACAACAACATGCTTACAAGGTATCCCTGTCAATTCCCATTTCCTGCATGTACATACCTTATCCTGTACATTCACAACACACTGGTCACCCCATGCCCCTGTTACCTGATACTTAACTCCTCCATTCCATATCACCCGCAACGATTCAGCCTCGCTCTTAATCTTTCCTAATATTTTAGCTGCAGTTGGGGTTAGAGGCCCATCAGTTTTGTCAATTATACCTTGTACAGCTACTATTCTCTTCATGCAGTATTCTCTGATGTACTCTAAAAGTGTAATGACTGCTTGTCCCTTGCTGGAGCTATTTTACCATTAAACACCTCACAAATGTTGTTGATCAATAAATCTGTAACTGGTCTACCTATAGCACAACAATATGAAACACTTAAATGATGTACATGTCTACTATTGAACCACTTATGTTGAAAATAAACAAACAATTACCAGAAAAATGAGATCTTGCCCAATGTTCAGCTGGTATCTTGCTCAACCATTCGTGTGCTTCCTTCTTCATAGCCTTCAAATGTTCCATACACTTTTCAAAACCAGATAGGGTTGTAACAGATGCACATCTCCACAAAGCTTCCTTATATTCCAAGCCACTAAACTGCTGCCTCATATTTTCATGAATGTGCCTCAAGCAAAATCTGTGTTCTGCATTAGGGAAGACAGATTTTAAGGCTGGAATGAGTCCCTGCATAAACCAACGAAGTTAGCAAAATAACAATTTATATTTTGTTGGTTATTAAAGAATTCAACTAGAGGACCATCATTTACTAACCTTTTGTCTATCACTCATGAATGTGAAGTTAGATCTAGGGCCTAGATCTATGTCATCACCCAAGCACATTAAGAACCAAGACCATGAACTCTTAGTTTCAGCTTTCACCAAGGCATAAGCCAATGGGTAAATCCCATTGTTAGGATCAAGTCCAACAGCCACCAACACTTGGCCTGGATAAGGACCTTTCATGAAACAACCATCTAGCCCCAACAATTCTCTTTTGCAAGCCTTGAAGCCTTCCTTCAAGGGTCCCAAACAAACATAAATTCTTTTAAACACACTTCTAGACTCACTAGGATTAGCAGAATCTCTATCAATTCCAAGCTTCACAGTCGTATTAGGGTTTGTAGACAGCAATTCACCAATATAGTCTCTAAGCATCATATACTGCAGGTTGTGATCACCTGAAACATCTTTTTCTGCTTTAGCTCTGGCCCTGAATGCTTTTGTCATAGAAACCTGAAGATGTAATTCACGCTGAAGCTGGTCTTGAACTGCCTTTCCTGGGATCTCTGGATTAACCTTAACTAGGTCATAGATCTTGTTTGCCAGATATTTATAAGTGCAGTGTTTGATTTCCCTAGATTGAAGGCAAGTGTGTTTGTCTCTGTGTGTCTTTACTATCCAGTTTTGACTAACTCTGTCTTTGCCTACATACAAGACCCAGGGGCATTCATCACACACATCATCAGAAGTTCCTACATCATTTCTCTTTCTTTTACTCCCTCTACCTAATGGGCCACTTGATCCACTAGGCCCAACACTTGTATCTACAGTTGGGCCTGTTGATCCACTTAAGACTGACTCTGTAAAGACAGGAATTTGGTTATCACATACAGCTCTGTTAGGAATACAAATATTCCTATAAAAGTCTCGGTCACCTGATTATTGTAATAGCATTAAGTTAGCTCGTAGTTAGTTTATATATTAGTTAGTTAGTAGTAGTTTAAGTAACACCGTGGAAGAAGGACGGGTCTTCACCCACTGTATGCCTGATCCACAGCCCGGGTGTGGGCGTTTGTAGAAAACTATATATACCCCTCTCCACATGTGGAGAGGGTTGGTGCTTTTCTTTCAATCTAACATTTTCAATTTTCTCTCAACTCTCTCTCTCTCTCGAAATCACCTAACTCTTTCTCTCTCTAATCTCTTCTACTATTATTCTTCTTCTTCCATAATTCTATCACAAAACCATGCATGCTATGATTATTGATATTCTACAATTGGTATCAAGAGCCATGGTTTGATCTTTGGGATAGTGGTTGCTTGGTTCTTAAGATTGGTTTTGTGTTCTTTTATTTTGGCTCGAATTGGTCTTCTTGCTCTCTTTGTTTCATATATTTTCTTAATACTGGTTAAAAAGATTATTTGTTTACATGTTTCATTGGCTACTCCATTTGGAGTATTGGTTTTTCTAGCTACTTAACTGAGTTTGTGGAAATATTGTGGTTCTTGTTTGCGTTTATGTTTTTTTTGTCACCTTTGAATACAAAATTGGTTTTTTCTTGTTGCGTTTTTGTCCATAAGTGATATGAAGACAAAGATATTAGAAAGCGACAGACTTGGGAGTGGATTATCTGTTTTTTTCACTTTTGCGTTTATGTCCATGCTCCAATGTTAGCGGTTATTTTTTTGTGATTAGTCTCGACCCTCTATAGCGGTTAGCTCAAAAATTAATAATATCTGCGGTTATCTTTGTTATTGCGGTTTGCTCATTTTTTTGAGGTTACTCATCTTTGTGTCTTGCGTTTATCTTCCAAGTTAGCAATTATCTTTTGGTCCAGCGATTAAATCTGTTGTTGGTTGCGATTAATTATAGTCTTGCCAGCGTATATATTGTGAAGCAATACAAAAACAAGCACCTACATATTAGATCTCAGATTTCCTAATCCGTATAACAACAATAAACCATTTCCTAATCCGTATACCTGTTTCAAACCCATCTCTAACACAGCATCAATTTCGAAGGTTTAATCAGATCTCAGATTTGTTCTTTGATATTTCATAAGTCTTGTGAAGACCTTTAAAGATCTTAACACTCAAAGAGACATCATCATAGATCTCAACATAAACTTGTGTAACATCACTTCTCATGGTTCGGTTCAATTAAAATCTAAACAAATACAAAAAGAAATTAAAAGAGAAGATCTCAGTTTGTTCAATAATCTTTCAAAAATCTTTCAAAGATCTTAATTGATTGAACAAGGCCATCATCGATCTATTTCAGAAGCACTAACTTCTCTTTAATTTTCGATTTTTTTAAGAACATAACCATAAAGGCTCCATCCTCTCTCTTTGTTCGAACAAGAGTGAACAACCACAAGAAATAAACGAACAACCTACCTGGATTCATATCTCACTTCTTCAATCGTGGTCATTATGGTTCGTGGATTTAAAGAATGATGATATTTTGGGTATGGTTGCTATTCGGTTGGGTTTGAAGTGAATCACAAGGGACAGATTATTCTTGCAGATCTGCTTTGATGGTGTTAGAAGCAGTTAATTATTTGTGATTGTGTATTGTTGTTTGATGAAGGATTAGGGTTTGTCATTTGTGTGATTAGTTGCAATATATAACGATTTATTAGGTCTAAGTAAAAGTGTGTTGGGCTTTGGATTATACTTGGACTGACGAAAAGGGCTGCACATTATTTACTTGGGCCTCAGGCGTTGTATTGGTACATGTTGGGCTGCAGTTGGACATTGCTTTTAATCACTAGGACTCGTGGGCTGGCTATTTCTACAAGTGACGAATTCTTGCTTGGACGTATTTTTTTCTTTGTGTTGTTGGTACCAAGAGACGATACTTTGTTTACCATCATTTTTGGGTTTTACTCTTGGTGATTAATTTTTGTAATACAACTTGGACAACGGTTTGATTGAGCTTCAAGAATCTACGATCGTGAATTATTGTGGGTTGAGATATTGTCTGGCTTATTTGATATATCTACGAAGTTTTCTTCTGATTTCGACACACATACGTTGTCTGATATTCACTGTGTCTTGTCCACTTCACCACTCTAACTCACTTCAACCTAACCAGATCAATTCTTCAGTGTTTCACGGTTTATTCTTAATTTTGTAAAATCCCGCGAAAGAATTTATTTCTCGTTTTAAATCATAGAATTGTAAAATCCCGTGCACGGTTACATCATGTCTACTAATTCAGATGCTGTCATCTCAGAGATACTCAAAGTGTACGACATGGTCGATGAACATAAGACTTCCAACCCTTCACAACATGTAGACGTGTTTGAGTCTGATAACGCTGTAATGGAATCATCGTGCTCAAACTCTCATGAAAAAGACTCTCTTCAGCCACATAAATTGCTCGATTATGCAAAGGATTGCTGCATTGAATGCTTTCGACAACTTCATTCACACCTCTCGTTACTTTTAGAGGGAAATGGATTCAAAATGGGATTCGAACGTGCATTTACAACTCTCTTCGGTCAAGATGTTCAGACTTTCACAGACACAATGATTCTTAATTTAGATCAATTACGACAACAACTTGACCAAGCAGAACCTTCCAAAATGGGATCCATGGCTGCCCTTTGTGTGATCAACAAACAACTCCAAGTGTTCTTTGATTCGAAATTCACTGTGGAGTATGACCATTATAGTGAGATGACGAAAAAGTGCTTTGCTGATCACACGGGAATTGAGGTTGACACGTTCAGAGACACACTTGTCCAGCTTATGGATAAAGTGAAAAGATTCATTAACGAAAAGGCACAGCATATACCTGCATATGATGACAAGGTGAAGGCCTGTAGGGTACAATCATGTGATGATGTTGGTGACTCGGGTATAGAATCGGATGTTGGGTCAGGTGTCACGATATGCAAAGGATCAGAGACTGATACGCTTGACACCTCCTGCAGTTCATTGACTCTTGTTACACATGACATGGATGCAGACTTCATATCAGTAAAAGAACAAGTATCATGTGCTGAGGTACCCCTCACTAATCAATGTAATGTGCTTCCCAATGATCGACATCATACTGATCAAATTAAACCCACTTATGACAGATACTTGTTGGAAAAGATTTATAGCAATATCATTTTTGACTCAACAAATATGAATCATAAAGGGGGAGAAAGTGATCAGTATGCTGAACATGCTGATGTGTCAAGTTCTTTGTTTACGGCTGAGATGGTTAAATCAAATGACATGGTTGATAAAGAAGTTTTTAATGAACTTTTAAACAGATTTTCACAACTTGAAAAACATTGCATTTCACTTGAAATCGCAATGCAACAACAGAAAGAAAGTTTTCAAACTAACCAACCATGTAAAAATCCAGAACTTCCTGATTTCCGTGAATTCTTTATGATCAATGATTTAAAAGCTCAGCTAGAAGCCAAAAACTTGACAATCACCAACTTGAAGAAACATATCTCTGCTATGAATGTGAAATGTAGTTTAGTCGGATCTAACAAGGACATTGATGCAACCAAGTCTAGAATTAGTGAACTATCAACCTATGTGGCTGAATTACGTAAGGAAAATGAGGCTTTGAAAGTTCAGTGTAAAGACCTATGTGACTCAATCAAAGTAACAAAAATTAAGACTGTAGAGCAGACAACTTCTTTGATTGCTAAAAATGATGAACTCAAAGCTCAACTTCAGGAAAAGGGTTTTGCAATTGTGGCATTAAGAAATGATTTAAGAAAATTAACAGGAAACAGTGTGAACACTAAGTTTGCAAAAATATCAATCTTGGGAAAACCACTTTCACAACCTCTTAGGAAACAAAGTGTTGTTAGGCAACCGACTGCGTTTAGATCTGAACGACCAAAATTTTCAAAATTGCGGTTTGCCTCCCAAGTTGATTCGAAACAAGTTTTGACAAAACCAGTCACTTCACATAATTTGCCTAAGAAAAATGCCTCTGGGTCTGTTAAAGGTCAACAAGTAGCTACACCTACACCTGACTCTTCCGGGTTAAGTTCGAAAACAGTGTCAATACCGAGCGTTAAAACTCAAATCTCTTATGATATAAATGACTTGTACAAGAACTTTAATCTTGAAAAAGCTAGGAATGGGGCTCTACTTCAAAAGGATGGAATCTTAGGTTCACGACCTCATAGGATCCCTTCTAGCCTATTGCAGAACTCGACCAGTTGCAGCAAACCAAAATCTGTGAGCACTCAACAAACATTTAGGAATTGTCTAGTGTCCAAGAGTAGTTGCACATCGATTAAAGCGATTCCCGTTGCAAATCACTCTAAGAAACCTAGACCCTGTTCGGAATCCAAAAACCTTGTTTGTTCAACTTGTCTGAAATGTGTTGTTAAGGAAAATCATGACAAGTGTGCTACAAAATTCCTGAAGGATGTGAATAGTTGTGATAAGATTCTACCATCTAAGACTAGAAACTACAACAAGCCCATAGAATCAAAGAGTTATACTCAGAAACATGGCAGGCAGATTGATTTAGGACAAAGGTTTTCTCTTAACAAGACTCCCACTTTACATGAGAAACCAAACACTCCCAGAACTTGCCATAGGTGGATACCGACGGGTAGAATTTTTAAGATTGTTGGTCTTAGATGGATACCTATGAGAAAGATGTTCACTAATTGCAAAGCCAAGGTTGACAGTAGAACCCCAAATGGTATATATGCTGATATCACTAACTCATATAAATGCAAACAAACTCCCAATGTCAGTGCAGGTAGTCTTTACTTAAGTGCAGGTACATCGCTCAATACGATTAAGGAAAGACTCAGAGTTTGGTTGCCGAAAAGAGTGATATCTCATCAATCAGGGGTTAAAGAAGCTCAACTTTGAGGCATATGTTATATGACGTCTGTTCACATCAGTTCAGGCCTCGCTTTTCATCATTATGACGTTTGGACACAACGGTTCAAGCCTCGTTCTTCAACATTATGGCGTCTGCAGACAACACTTCAGGCCCCATTCATCAAAGAAAAGAAAGGTGTACGATTCAGTGCACCTTATCTTCGGAAGAAGAGAAATCTTCTTAATCTTGACCATTCTCAACAACGTGCTTCATGCTTTCTCCATGCTCATTCAGTCATCAAGTGGATTTACTCATCTTGGCTCGTATTCGTATTCACTTGCTCTTTCAAAAATGGCAAACTTCGTATGCAATTTTTGAGGGGGAGAAGGGTGAATAAACTACATGATTGAGTGTATTCTTATTCACATGCTCAATCAAAAATGGCAACCTCGTATGCAATTTTTGAGGGGGAGAAGTGTGAATAAAATACATGATTAATTGTATTGTTATTCACTTGCTCAATCAAAAATGGCATACCTCGCTTGCAATTTTTGAGGGGGAGAAGTGTGAATATACCACATGGTGATTAATGATTGTAGAATGGTCATACGATTCGTCATGCGACTCTCCTCCAACACCTAATGTTCCATTTACTAAGGATGACTGGGATTTATGTTTGATGATTACTTCCAAGCTTCAACGAATGATGATTGATCAAGATGCACCATCCAGAAGTATTACTCAGACTACTCAAGTAATCCAATCTCCAGTTATTCCTCAAGGTGTTGATGATGACTATCACGATTGTGAAGATGCACACATGAATAATGATCCGTCGTTTTGTTATATAATCAAGGATTGTTGTTCCTACCAATGTGCACTCTGTATATCAACCCGAAGGACATTATGGAAAATGTCGGCTAAAATGACAAAACGGCTAAGAATTTGGACATGGAATGTCAAGTAATCACGGAGTTTATTTGGTATCCCTTGTTTGAGATTGAAGTTGACTTTCACAAAGGAGTGATCTTATTCTATCTTGAAGTCGGGGTTGGTTGGATGAAGACTCTTCGAGATCCTTGCTTGAGCTTTTACCTTACAATGACGAAGACTTGGATATCTAGTTATTTTGGTAATTATTCATTTCTATTACCACAAAATAACTATCACTTCAAGGAGTGTCACAACTTACACGAAGTTGTCGGTAGTCAAGAGGTGATGTACGTCTTATACTTGATGGTTGGTTGGTTGAAGAGTATAGAGTACTTAGGGATTCGATGTTGTACGAACTCTCTACACCGCTCTTTGTCACACATTAGTGCAAGTTTAAGTCACAAGAACGGGGAATTCTTCTTCAGTTTCAAGTTTGGTTTATTGGATTTGCTTCATCAGTGGTTACTTCAAACAGTCTACACAAGGTTTGATAATGATAGTCAGAGAGTTTCTGTAGCAGTTGATTCTCACAAGATTTATTTGAGCCAATTTTGTTCTCCTCTCATGATTTCAAGTAGATGTGCCTATAAGTTGTTGCTGATTCTGATGTATCAAAACCAGCAAGGGGGATGGAGACATACATCTGAATGCATTAAGAGTACACGTGATGAACTTAATACTTCTTCTTTATTGAAGTTATCCCGGGAAGACAAATGTCATAACCGCAGAGAATATCAGTGTATTAACTTGTGGCGTTTGGTGTATCATTCCAACTACGTGGGGGAAGTGGTCTTCTGATACTTGTGGTATGCATTACTTCAGCTTTCAGTAGGATGAAATATTGAGAAGAATATTTGGAGCGTGAGATGATATTGCTTATCGACATCTTCATAGGAGCTGATATGGTTTATGGTAGAATGCTTCTGGTTAATGCATCATGTACACAATGGTATGATGATTCCGATGAGATCGCAACCATCAGGGGAGAGATTTGTGTACATCAAGGACGCGTAACAGGTTCACGTGATCGGGCTTAATCATATATTCCAGAGATGATATCCGTAGAGATGATCCGTGCTTCAACCTGTTACTTTGGTGTCATCGTTTCTTCTTGTGTTGGATACATGCGTACAATAGGGATTGAGTTGGTATGTGTAAGATAACTGGAAATCATTTGGTGAAATGAAGATGTTGATATCTTATTCCCCCGAATAGACAACTGCTCCAAACCATGAAGTAATGTGTACATCGGGGACGTACAACAGGGTTATGTGATCGGGCTTCATCGTACATTCCGGGATTGATTACCGCAGAGATGATCCGTGGTTCACCTTGTTACTTCGGTGTCTTCGTCTTCTTCGGGGTTTTTCGAGCTTCATACTATGAGACTTTTTGCATCACTTCAACAACTTGGGGGAAGTGGTCTCATGAAGATGATTGTCGGTTTGGGGGGAAGCTACCAAAGGTTCGCATCGAGAAGGCTCTACACTTGGACGATTATTCATGAGCCTCGAATGCTTTGGTGGTGAATGTTTAAGAGATGTTGATTACACGTTTCTACAACAAGCCAAACGAAATCCTCATTTCGGTATTCATGTCAACATCTTCTTAAACTTAATAGTATCCTTTGTACATATATTATACCTAAATGTATATAGATAATATTAAACCAACAAAAAAAAAAAAAAAAACCATAAAAATCAGAAAATTAGAAAATTCCAAAAATAGTTTTTTTAAGGCATGTCTTCTGGCTTCGATAACATTTACGGTCCTAGAAATGTCATTCAATAATGACACGGGTCTTTAAATGAAGTTCGAACAGAAGTTCAAAAGGTTTTTCAAAACATGCCTAAGTGGCTTGTAGTCATTTCAGGCTACAACCCAAACTTAAAATAATGGCTTGCAGTCATTTCAGGCTGTAACCCGGACTTCAAAATCATGGTTTTCTATTACTTCAGATAGCAACCCGCTTTTCAAAATGGGGAAAACACGTCGCCAAAAAGACGGTTGTTCCTTTTACCGGGTGAAGTTCACCTGGGCATGGATTACTTTACATCCATGTTTCCTCGATCTAATGTACGTTTCAGTGCATTATTTCTTGATAAAGAAGAGAAGTCTTCTCTTTATCGCCAAATACTTTCCCTTCCATGATTTTTCCGGAGAGTATTTGTGCAAAACTTGGTGGTACCATGAGATTTTGAATGAAAATCAAATTGAATCTAAATCTTTGATAAAATTTTTCACTCAATCAATGACATAACATATTTATGTTTTAAACATCTGTCATTGATTGAGGGGGAGAATGATTTTCAAAAATTTTATGTATCATCAAAACTCCCCACTGTGTACAATACAAAAGCAAGATTTGTGATGGTTATGTGTCAGAATGAGTAAATTTTCAAAGAGTCTTCACTAAAACTTCGAATCTTTTGCAAACTCTTCAACTCTGACACATAACAACCTCCCTCACAGTTTGAGGGGGAGCAAGAAAAAGTTCCTTTTATCAGAAAACATTAAAAAATTAACCGCATTTCTCTCCCAAAAAGTTTTCTAAAATTATTTAAATCAATTGAGATAAAAAAATCTTGAATAATTTGAAAATTTTGATCGGGGGAGAGAATGTGATTTAAATATGAAATCTGATAATCAAAAGTGATCTTTTGTACTCAATAATAGGCTCCCACATATGTGCTAAACTCTTTCGTATATCGATGCACATATTGAGGGGGAGCAAAGGCGTTTGCGGAAGTTATACCAAAGACCGACCATTTATCTTTATGCAGGGAGTTATAAGGATGGTTAAGGTTAGGTATGAGTTCCCATGATCCACCAGAACCAGAAGGATCTTCCCAGGGACAATCCATAGATAGATTAGAAGTCCTTAGGAATGATATGAAAAAAGGAGAAAAGTGAGAAAGGGAAGAGTGCGGACTGAGATAGAGCTAGGACTGGAACAAACCCAACAAGGTTCTAGTGGTGAAGTCTCGGTAAGCACTGAAGGGGTTGAAGAATTAAAAAGAAATGAAAGTAGAAAGGGTGAAAACAAATAGCCCTCCAAATATTCAACCTTAGGGCAGAAACCGGGTTCAATTCATAATCTACTGGCGGTTACTAAAGTAACACCGGTATTGAAGACAAGACGTCATGGACCCAGTGACGCACTGCACCAAACTTCCCAACCACTCAAGTTCTCTTAAAAGAGCTTGTTTCATTCTCACGGGGAACCCTGTGCAATGTATCGACCGCTCATTGCGAGCCATGTTGATACCTAAGACAGGAGACGCCTCCCCAGTCTCCAGGAGCGGATCAAAACGCACTATTGAGTCTAGAGACATGAGATCATCCATAAATCTCGATAGGACACATTCCAAATATGCTTATTGTTTCACACAATGTGGAAAATAAGATAATATATGTAGAGTCCTACGCATTATCCTTGTGGTATTGCCAGAACATCCGAGTGATATGAAAATATTCACAATGAAGATGGAAATCCATCTAGAGCGAACATCACTCAAGCTCTTGGTAGGTGACATGTGAGATCCATCTTGGATCAATGATCAAGTGACAACTGGAAAGCAACAATGGTGCGATTCAACATTGAATCAAACTTGTTCCAGGATATGGATTGACGGATACTTTTGCAAAAATCTTTCAATGTGCTCACATACTAATTTTCGAGCACATTGATTGTGTATAACCTTTCAACCAAAAGTATGTTGATGGAAATTTGATTCAAAGTTTAAAACTCTCGTCGTGTCTCAAAAATGATTATTATGTGACACGCGAGTGATTTCTATAAATCAATTTCTCATCAATCCGTGAATGTCTATTCACCGATTCACTCTATCGTGCTGTCTGCTTTGAGACGTTCCGGTATGAGAACATGCTAAGTATGAAGATTCCAAAGTGGATTCTTTGGAAAAATTCATTACTACAATCTGGAAATTCCTGTCAAGGAGAGTCTTCTTTAAAAGAGACTCTACCTGATCACAGGTCAGTTTTCACAAAACCGGAGGGTAGTCTGTCCTCGCAGAACGAATGACAAAGCCATATTCGTTCTCTATCTTTATTGCTAACTGTTTTATATCAGGGACACATATGAAGATGGCGTTGATGGCTCCAGTTTCCAGCTGAATCGGGTCAATCCATACCTCATGCTCACACATCCTCCACACTATCAATGAAGATGTGAGACTTGCTACAACAAATGTTGAGAGACTACTAACAACGTTTCCGCAACTCTGATGAGAAAGTCTCCTGTTTCACTAACTCCAATGCAACGTCTCCAGATACAGAAGGGTGTGAGCATGATGGTCCTTAGTCACTACATCACATGAAGGCAACACTACTATGGATGAGCTTGGAGATTTACTGTGGCTGATGATCTCAAAGAAGCTCAAAGATCACACATTTCAAAGGAACTCCAAATCACAAGTTCATTGCTTGAAGTACAAAGTGCGTTGAAAAGTGAAGAATCAGATCCTACGAGCTACAGATACGAAAGAATGCTTAAAGACCAAAGAGCTTAATTTCAAAGGTGACCTCGCTTAGGGGGAGATTGTTAGGAATACAAATATTCCTATAAAAGTCTCGGTCACCTGATTATTGTAATAGCATTAAGTTAGCTCGTAGTTAGTTTATATATTAGTTAGTTAGTAGTAGTTTAAGTAACACCGTGGAAGAAGGACGGGTCTTCACCCACTGTATGCCTGATCCACAGCCCGGGTGTGGGCGTTTGTAGAAAACTATATATACCCCTCTCCACATGTGGAGAGGGTTGGTGATTTTCTTTCAATCTAACATTTTCTATTTTCTCTCAACTCTCTCTCTCTAGAAATCACCCAACTCTTTCTCTCTCTAATCTCTTCTACTATTATTCTTCTTCTTCCATAATTATACCATCATTCTTGACCAACTTCAAATTTCTCCTGGTCTCAACTGCATGCATGTATACTCTTTCCTTCACTTCTTCTGGGGTTGCAAACTCTTGTCCAGTGAAAAAATAATACTTCATAATAGGATTCTCTGACATGTCAACTCCAATTGCTCTTCTTATTTCCCTTAACTGTTTCCTAACACCAGATTCTGGTTCACCATCACTACCTGATTGACTCTCGAAACCTTCAACACAAACAGGTTCTACTCCACCCACAACCTCTCCAACTAAACTGTTGTTGCCAATGCTGTCATAAGCTTTATTCCCTGTTAGTCTAAACTTATTTACTTGATCACCACTGCTGTTGCCAATACTCACACAAGGATTATCCCTTGCTAGATGAAAACCGTTTACTTTCACAGGAGGCTCAACTCCAGTGTGTCCTTCATCATTCATAACTGCAGCCTCTCCTTCATCACCTGAACCTGCATTGTCACTTGACCCTCCTTCATAATCACTATCATTGACATTATGAATGTTATCCTCCTCATCCTCTAGTGGCCCGACACCATTACCATGCTGAACCTCACCCTCTAGTGCCTCTTGCCTGGTATCCTGTTGACCCTCACCTGTATGTGTTTGGGGATCATCTAGGCCAAAAACAGGCAACACTACATTTAAGTCCAGGTCAGCAACACCAAAATGTTCATCAGGACTTAATCCACTAGTGCTGTCAACATTCATGGCATCCAAATAACTAAATGCCAGAGGCATATCTAACTCATTCTCTTCAAACTCCATCATCCTGACAATATCAGCAAGTTTTTTTTTGCCACAATCTCCTTACTAGCAGGTACAACAGGGGTGAAATTAAATTTAAACTTCCAAATTGTGAATCAATCTGGGGAAGTTCATTGTTTTCATTTTCACCACATTCACCTAAAGTCAGTTGTGTAAAAGGAGTGCCTTGACTTGAGTTGCCTGGAAGTGGAACACTATCAGTATTATCAGGCCATGTCAGGGGCAACAGTTGAGGGTGTTTAGTTTCCTTAGAGGCTCTAGGTGGACTAGACACAAGTTTCTCTATTACTACCCTCGTTTTACCAGTGACCCTGGAACAACCGTGCTCTATATAGACTTCAATCAACTTGAAACGACCTACCATATAACCCAAACATCTGACATCATCATCAGATGAAAGGGGAAACAGTCCGTGGTCTAAAGTACTCATAGGACTAAGATAATGGTAAAACAGAGGCTCTTTCTGACCTGTGTAGCCCAACTTAAGCACCATCTCGTCCAGATCAAAGACTGAGAATACATCAATATCCACCATGTCAAATATGTCTTCAGTACCACCAACGTATTCCCTGTTAGGGAAGCGCATAAATGCCCCACCATGATGTATTCGAATGGTGAATAAATTGCAATTGAATTCTGCAATATAAAGTCAATTACTTAGTACCTAAACATATATAAACACAAGCTAACAGCAAAATAAGCTCAAATCAACTGGACTTAAACTCATTACCGTAGTCATTCTCACATTGCGCCTCCAACTCATCTGCAGGGACTGACACTCTTCTTGTGCCCGTCTTCCACATTGGTGCGGACATTGTTCGGGACGCTTTTCAATACTTTTGTGATTTTGACGTTGATGTGATTGGGCGGGAAAGTTTTTTGCAGGCGTATCTTGGAAAACGAAAGCTTCAGGCAAAAGTGAATAGAACCTTCTTTATAGCCAACTTTTAGGGACGATTCGCGCAAATCACTGTACCAAAACATCTTGCAGCTATCTTTTAGGGACCAACGGCGAGAGTTACTGTTGGAGTTGTTTTGGTGTGAAATGACGAAAGTAGCCATGGTATACACGTCAGCTAACGCTGAGTTGCAACGTCCGTTTCTCAAAAGGACCAACCGCGCAAATATCGACAAGTTCAGGGACGAAAATAAAAAAAAAGTTTAAGGACGATTCGCGCCAATCTTGACAAGTTTAGGGACCAACGGTGAAATTTTGTCTTTTTTCTTTTTTAATCTTACAAATAATATTTTTTTAACATGTAGTAACTTATAATTAAAATATGTTTTTATATAATTTTATACCATCTTTCTTTCCTTTTTCTTTCATACATTAGGGACCAACGGTGAAATATGTTTTTATATAAACAAACGCAATTAAAGGTGTTAAGCATTAAATGCATCAAGGTAAAAGATTTAATAAATAATGTTAAACAAACATGGCGGTAGTTAACATTGTTAACATTATTAATTTCCTTTATACGCACGTGTTGAACACGAGCTAGGTTTTATATATAAAAAGACTAGTAACCTAAGCTTACCACTTTTAGACCAGATAACAAAAACAAACACTTTGTTCTATTTTATTATTAATTTTTTTCTGATCGGATCTCGTACTTATTCTCAAAGGCTTCAAGATCTTTAATAAGATCCAAGGTAAGTTTTTTCTGATCGTACTTGTTCTTCTTGTAACTTTCGAATATAAAAAGAAGCTTTGCTTCCGATAGATCTGGTGATGTGTGTGTGTTCAAATCTTTAAAGATTGTTACTTAAGTTGATCACAAACTGAGATTTGGTTGTTGGTTTGGAGATGAGATGTTAGACTGTATTTGTCGTGAGGTGGTTGGGAACTTATACAAATTTTTTTTTTTTTTTTTTTTTTTTTTTTTTTTTTTTTTGTTTTAATGATATATAAAAACCAAGTTACATCTGGATAATGGGTAAGCGAGCAACAAGCTGCGCCGCTATCCCTTTTTGAATCGCAAAGCCTATTCTACTAAAAACATACCCTTGGTTCCTCGGGCTTTGCGAGTCACTGTGGACCACCTTTTGCACCCGCTCCAAAAAGCGAACTGCCTCAGGGGCTAGGGATCCAAAGGTGTCGAAGGCAAACGGAATGAACACATGCTGATTCTCTAAACATGCTACCTCGTGCTTAGCAACCTTCCTAGCTTCCGCCTTCAAAACCGCCTGTCCCGGAACAAATCCACTATCTCTCAGCCCCGCTAGTGGGGACACCCCAGTGAGGTCAACACACGCATGCTTACCCCCCGCCCAGCCAAACACAAGGACATCCGCAGGACGCAGGGACGATCTTCCCTCTCGAGGATCAGTCAGAAAGTTAACAGGGGCTTCTTTCTTGGCTGAGATTCCGGCACGCCTAAGCACATCCCATAAAACATCTCTAACCCAGTCATGACGATACTTGAACCCCGGCAATTCCTTACAATGGAGGGCATGCTCGCCAAATCTATCCAAACATGCTTTTTTACAAATGGGGCATGAGTCGTCTGGCGGAAAAAGGGGAATCATGAGCCGGTATTTGAGGATGGCTCTGTATTCAACTGCTGACATCCGTTGCCCAAGACCTTCAATGGGTACAACAGTCAAAAAATCTTGGGCGTGAGCCCCTTTGAGACAAGCAAAAACTGCCTTTTGACGCGGGGTCATATCGAACCGCTCCTCCATATCCCGTGCGTGTTTACCATAAAGAGCACTCGCCAAAGTCTGTTGAGGTTTCTTGGGGGCGGTCTCCTTATCAGTAAAACCGCCTAAATCAAGGTCCGGAAGAGTTGTTCCAATATTACCAAGCGCGAGGGAGTAGTCAGGATCCACCCCCACCACACCAGCGCTTCGCAGGATGTGGTCCTGCAATTCCCACGACTGGGCCCTGGACGCCACAAAAGCATATGCGGAGACGTCCTCCGCCGAGATAAGCCCTAAGCCCCCGCAACGCATAGGGAAAGAAGCCAACCTCCACTGAAGGTCCCCAAAATGCGGTCCTCCACAGACAACAAGGTCTTCAATTGCCTCTCGCAGGCCTGCATCAAAGATGGATACAGCCTCTTTGACATGTTCAGGTTGACAAGTCCGGAGCCCAAACACTAATTTAGCAACCCCCATGCACGAGCGCAACAGGAGGAGCTCACTTTGGGGGTCCCTCAAGTCCGGCAGTCGTTTCATAAGATCAACCGCCCGAAGAGCTCTTCTTGATGCCAAAGACTGAATAAACCCTGCATCCTGACTAACCGCCCCCCCGAGGAGTTTGACCCCCCCTACGGGCCTGCTAATCTCGCTAGGAAATAAACCTGCCACATTCTTTGAACCATTGCATGACGGCCAAAAAATCTCCGTTTTCCGAATATTAAGCCTAAGCCCAAGAGACGCCCCCTCTGAACGAATAATGCCCAACGCCCTAGCAACTTCCTCTGCCTTACCAATGATAGTGCCATCGTCCAAGTACCAAGCATGAAAGGGCAAGGAGCAGGCTCCCTGCACACGAAGGATCAACGGATGGAGTACCAACGCAAAAAGAAGGGGGCCGAGGGGGTCCCCTTGCTGCACCCCTGTGGTAGCCCAAATATGAGTATCCCCCACATATAATCTTGCGGGCTGCACATATAAAAACTGGACCCACGGGAAGATAGATGGGCATCTGCAACTAACTTCCCTGAGAAGTGTCGTACGGTCCACCTCGTTGAAAGCGTTAGAAAAATCAACGGTGAGCATAGCCAGGGACCCGTCAGAATGGAATGCGCTTAGAAACCTGTTAGCACTGTGCAGCACCGCTTCTGCCCCATTAGGGACCCCAACCCCAAACTGAAAATCCCCCAGATAGGTTGCCATCTCTTTACCCACTCTACGCATAGCGACTTTCGACACCAATCTTCTCCAAATGGCCCCCACCGCAATGGGCCTAATCCCGTTGTCAGGCTTTAGCAGGGGGGTCAACGGTGCCGAAGCAACGAACTCCGCTAAAGCTTTAGGACAAAGCCCCCCAAGCCACAAGTTGACAACATCGGTGATGGCTTTTAGGAGCCCGGATGCAGTTGGAGACCCTTGGCCACAGAAAGCGTCTAAAATATGCTGAGCTCGCAGACCATCCCTCCCACAAGATGTCCCTTTCGGGAACGTTTTAATACACTCCAACACGCAATCAGCGTCCACCTGCAAGGCTGGCTCCAAAGGCAAGGCGGAGGGCGTGGTCGGGGGGTCCACAACAGGGTGTTTATCTATCAAGGCTTTCAAGGTGTCCCCCCCAGCAGGCGCAACCCCTGATGAGCACAGAACCTTGACGGCCGCTGTATAATGGCCATCCGCTACCTTCCGCAGGCACTGCTTAATATTGCCCCCACCATCTTCTTTAGCTTGGTCCCCAACCCTCCTAGAATTCCCCGCCACGGGGAGTTTAAGCAGGGGTAGAACCAACTCCTCTAAACCTGTCCCATCTTTCCAAACCGCCAATGCCCGCATAATAAAGCTACATTGAAGAGATTTCCTGTTACCTGACCTTCGTTCCTGCCTAGAAGCCGGTTGGACCACACTTAACGTGCAACGAGGCAACAACAAAAGTTTAACCCAAGCCTCAATGGACCCGGGAGCATCCATCACTTTGCGGAGACCCCCTGACAAAGCCTGGGCAAAAGCCATGCGACATGCAGGCGGGATACTCTTGACCGTAGCAACAGGCAAGGCGAGGACGCGCTCAAGGAGAGCGACATCAACCACCATCGTCCCAGACGTATCACTGACATGCGTCATTTGCGGATTGCGAGGTTGAGGAATCCCCGCAATAAAATCAATCTCGCCTCCTGCACGTGAGGCGCATATAACCACTTCTTTCCCGTGCCGACAACGCCCCTTCAAGGCATGCAGGGTCATGCATTCCCCGCATAGCCAATTCTTAAGCACACGCAAGGTGTCGACAACGTCATTGTAAAGGTCCAAGTTTGAAGCAAGATGCTCCTTTAACTCATCCCTCCTTTCCTTTCCATTAAAATGATCCCGCTGGATATGCATGAGTAACCTAGAGTATCCCTTGTATCCCGGCGTACCATCCTTGCAGGAATGATAATTTTTAAAGGGACAACGCCATATTCCTGTGGCCGAGCTGGGACCAGGTTCCCCACCACTCTCCCTCAAAAATCCCCCGTCTTTTTCCTTAGAAGGAGCATGTTCAGAAGAGTTTTCTTTCCCTTTTGGTTTGGTGGTTGTGTGTGATCCTGATGGTACAGAACCAATTATGTTGCCGTTGGCCCTGACTTTACCAGACGGGATCCTTTTCCTTTTACCCTTCAAAGCCCAGGTTTGATTAATAACGGTAAAGGGTTTTCTAGCTAAGTGAAATTCAATCCTCTTAAACGGTGATTTTGGTTCTAAAGATTCCTGTAGCTCTGTTTCTAGGGTTTCTTGGTTTTTTAAAGGGTTTTGAGTTGAGGTCATTTTGATGGGTGTGATTTAATGGGTTGTTTTGATTGATGATTTATGTAAATAAAGAATGGATTTTGAAATTGGGGGTTAGGTTATGTATGATGAAATTGGGGGTTAGGTTATAGTTATGAAATTGGTTGTTTTGAAATTGGGTATGATGAAATTGGGTGTAATGATTAAGAAACCTGATTTGGATTTAAGTGAGCTGATATTCTTGCGATGCGCTGATTAGCATCTCCTCCTCTGTTAAGTTGCTGCTCCATTTTTTCTTCTGGAAGCAAAAACGGGTCGTGATGGATAAAAGAGGTGTGAAGATCGTAAACTGAATCCTTAACAAGTGAAATGAAGAAAGACCCAGTTTAGTTCTTTGAAAAGGGTATCTAAATCTATCATCTTTATGAGATGAACAAAACCCAGTTTTTGGATTTTTGAAAAATGGTGTAAAAATGAGGTTTTTGATCAAATTGTGCAAAATCTTGAAATGGTAAAACAGAGCTTGTAGGGTTTAGTTTTTATGGGTTTTGTGTGGAATTAAGAAAGGAACAATACCCAGTTTTTAGATTTTTGAAAAATGGAGAAAATTTGAGGCTTTTAAAGAATTTGTGAAAATTCTTCAAATGATGAGTATATATTGTTAAAGATGAAACTAGGGGTTAATGGAAATGGGTTTTGTGTGAAACTATGAGATGAACAAAACCCATGTTTTAGATTTCATCAAAAAGGTGAAAAATTGAAGTGAAATTTGGGCTAAATGGAAATGAGGAGATGAACAAAACCCAGAAGTTGGAATTTTAGATTTCATCAAAAAGAGATGAACAACAAGTAGAATAAGATCTCATGGTTGACTTTATGAAGAAGCATATGTTTCATCTCTTATTAAATATTTCATCTCTGCTGTTCCATTACACTTTTAAATTGATTATATATAAGTCATAATTACCTACATATTTGTATTTTTAATTGTTTTAATAGTGAAATGTCTAATAAGATAAATAATCTATGGCGATCAAACTGACCAATGTTTGTTTCAGTTTTTTTATTTAATTGTAGACACACATACAGATGACATTTACACGCATTAGTCGAAAAGACAAACAAAATCCCAAACAAACTCAGCTCTCGCTTCTCCAAGCTATACTAGCTGAACACGAGAGCTCGGCTTGCTTGCACCTAGTTGTCAAAGTGTTTGTATCAGCCTTTATAACTGTTTTTATATATTACTTATGGTTTAAAAAAGAGAAACCATGACTCTAAGAGTTTACCAAATTTCGGTTTTTCAAAACGAGCACTATAACCCTTTCTTCTTATCCAATTTGTGTTTTGGGTTTTTTTATTATTAATTTAAAACCCTTTCTTCTTATTAGGATGGAACCTGATTGGATTAAATTGGTCGCTCGAGATGCTATTCACCGTATAGGATCATATTTGGGTGTTCCCGGACTGGAGTCTGAACTGAATGTGTTGGAAGAGTACACGTATGCCGTATCCGTTTCTTTTCCGTTTCGGGTTTCAAGAATTTGTTTGATTGTGTGCTTTATTAATTATATACTGTCTAACTCTTTGAACTTCGTTTCAGGAACTTCTGCAAGGCTAAACCGCTGGAACAGGAACATGTCAAACGTTTGTGTCTTGACTTTCATCTAAAGTGTCGTGTGTATTTTCAAGCTTACCTTTATAAGGTAAACTTTATATCCTTTAATAGCACTCTCTTATCTGCTATGCTGATGCATCTTGTGTTGATTGTATAAATGTTTTTTGCTGGATATTTGTTCATCCTGTCACGTTTATCTTTCTTTTATATAAAAGGCATATATATCCTTGGCATTGTTAAACCTGTTGTAAGTCGCTTAAAAGGGGTGTTTGAACTTTGATATTTCTTTGCAAAGGTAGAGTTGTAAGAGTTTTGTTTGAATCTCACCGACTTCAAAACATGAAATGTCTATCTTTGTTTCATTTACCACAATGGTTTTGCTGGCTTATGTTGATTTTTAAACGTATCTTTGTTTCAAAGCATGAAATGTATCTTTAAATGGTTAATTGTTTTATCAGTGCATGATGTTGATTTTGATCAGTGTTGCCATGTGTTGTTTGTTTAAATGGTTAATTGTTTTTTTAGTGCGTGATGTTGATTTTGATCAGTGTTCCCACGTGATGTTTGTTTAAATGGTACTTTCTTCTATACAGGTCTTACCTTCTTTAAGGAAGAAGCTTGATGAGTCCTTGCTCACTGATGAGTCCTTGCTCAGTGAGCTTGTGGGAAGGTGGTCCAATCATAAAGTCATGTTTGACTGGCTTTCCCAATTCTTTCATTATCTCAATCCCAATTCCATAGCTCTACCACCCGTTCTACCACTAAATAAAGTTGGAGTTTCCTGTTTCCGTGATCTGGTAGTTTACAATAGTATATCTAAGTATTTGGTCTAGTCATTTAAATAAAGACGTGTCTATGTTATTACCTAAAAATACTTCAAAGTTAAATCTAAGACTGTGAAAGGAGACATCTATATTATTGGCTAGCCTGGGGCACTACTATAGTACCATGTAAAGGATAATGATAATTTATTGAAATAACATCCAATAAAAAATTGTTTCTTCAAGAACTCGAATTTTTATTTTCAACGTCAGGCGTAGCGATTTTGTGCCTCTTAAGGATATGTGCATCATCTCAACAAGTAATTTGTCTTGGTTCTTTCTGTTTTGTCTTTAAATTGAATCTTACTCTCGGATATGCTTGTTATAGGTATTTTATGAGTTTCGTGGGAAACTTACAGATGCCGCAATATCTCTGGTATGTTGATCTTCATTGATTTCTCTACAATCTTTGATGTCCTATTTCACTATTAAGGTATTCTTTTATGATTATCAACCAGATTCATCAAGAGCGTGAAGGAGTGAAAATTAACCAAGAATTGCTTAAGAACGTTCGAGATATATTCGTTGAAATAGGAATAGCCCTGGAATACTATGAGACTTATTTTGAAGCATCCATGCTCGAAAAGACAGAAGAGTATTATAAAGACAAGGTTCCAACATGGATCTCGAGATATAACTGTACATATTATATGCAAAAAGTAAACTACTAATACTCTCTTTTGAAAGTGAATTTGTTCTGTCAAAATATTTGTTTGTTTAATGTAAGGATCTTTTTGCCTGGAATTTCAGGCAGAAAAGTGCTTGAAAAGTGAAAAGGACAGAGTTGGGCATTATCTTCATTCCAGCAGTGAACGTAAACTGCTCAAGGTATTCTTTAAGTTCTTTTAAGTTCATCTTCACTTGATTTAAATTGGTAGAGAAATAACACCTTATTTATGTTTCAAATACTGTGTTAATATAATTTTCTGATCTTTTACAATTGTTGCGTGTAGAAAGTTCAAGATGTGTTGTTGACTGATCATGCTGCTCAATTGCTTGAGAAAGAGCACTCTGGCTGTCAAGCATTCCTCAGTGTCAAGGATGATGATGGCCATTTGCTTAAGCAGGTTAACTTATTTTTTTGTCTTTAAATCAGTTTCCTGATGATGGCCATTTGCTTTCTTGTCTCTTTAATATTTTCCTCTTGTTTAGGTCAAGGACTTAATAAGGATGTATAGTCTCTTTTCGGCGATTCCCGAGGATCTGGATAAGGAGGAATCTATCGAGTTTAAGAAGGTTAACTTTTTTTTTTTTTTCCGATTCTGTTACTTATGTATCTGTGTATTACAGCATGTCAAAAATGAAGTCATGACATTGGCGAAACAGGCAGAAGATTCAGCAAGTAACAAGAGGGTATGTGCATACTTAACTGAGAATGTTTTAAAACATACCGATAGATTTTTTTTCATCTGATCAATGTATTCAAAATATTAAGCTGTTAAGGGCTTCCTTACAGGCAGAAAAGAGAGACGTGGTTGGTTTGCGGGAACAGGTAGCCATGATAACATAGAATTCACATAACTATGTAATTTATCTATCATCACTTCATCAGAAACTTACTTGTGTACTGGTCTCTAGGTTTTGGTTGTCATTGAGCTTCATGACAAGAACCATACCCTCTTCCATAAGGTTTGTATACTAGCTTCACTGATAAACAATCAATGTGATGACATTGTAGTCATTTTATTCTTAATGTTTTCCCTTTCAAATTTTCTTCTAGGCACTTAAAAAAGCTTTTGAGATGCTCTGCAGCGAGCGTGTTGCTGGAAGTTCAAGTGCAAAGTTACTTGCTACATTTTGTGATAATATTCGTCAGAAGGGTGGAAGTGACAAGCAAGGTATGTTTGTTGTTGATGTCAATATGTCTTCCTCTCTATGTACCGGTAAGACAGGCAATGAGATTTGTATCAACTAATTTGCAGGTTGTAAAGCTGCTTGCTTACGTTCTAAAATTTTAATTCGCCTTTTATTATTGTTTTCAGGTTGTATTGGCAAAGAAAAAGCAATCCTACTTTGAGGAGACCCATGGTGCTTGAAGTTTGCTGAAGCTATACTTACTCTTATATTTGCCAATGTTTCAATGCTTGAAGTTTGCTGAAAGCTATACTTACTCGCTATCTTTTATCGCATTTCTCTTTATTTGACTTGATTTAGAATTCTATTGCATGTACTACTTGTTTTCTTTGTTTTCTAAGGTATTAGTCTGCAAAAGTGTGTTTGGTTCTTGATTTACAGATCTGATCTGTAAGTGGCTCCCTAATGCTAACTTAACAGGCTTTTGACTTGGTAGAGTTGTTTAGTGGCATGTTTCGGTCCCTCTTGCTTGAAAATTTTTGGAAAGTTTTTTGCATTGAAATAGGTTTAGCTTTTATGTTCAAAAGGAGAAGAAATAGGTTTAGCTTTTTGGTAATAAAACTACGTAATAATAAAAGAGCGTATGTGTAAAAAACAAAAAGTTTTATAACTTTTAAATGGGTTGGTTGGTGTATAGATTTAACCTAAAATTACCTAAATGGACATATCGAGATTCAGTTTATAAGATGAAGACACTTTCTTTTACCAATATTCAAAATGGGCAAGTCACGAAATTTACTTTTACCCTTTCTATTGCCAACACGTGTCTAACACCTGCAAATTCTCTTAAGCCCCGATTCTGTAACAACTTACTGTAGACACACACAAAAAAATTATAAAATATTTTTGCTACAGTGCAATGTGAGGGGTTGAAGAGAGAAATGTACAGTGTCGGGATTAAAAAAAAAACGCCCTCCCCTCATATCTCACCCACAAATTCCAGAACCCTCCTCATTCATCTTCTCCTACATCAAACCCACCAAGTTTCGAGAACCCTCATTCATCTTCTTCATTTCATCAAACCCACCAAACTAATACAACAAAAAAAATATCAAAACATCCCAACACAACCTAATTCCAGAAACATCTATTTCATTCATATACAGATTTAAATAGGGTTTAGTTATCTAGTACCACCAATTAATCAGCGGAAAAAAACGGTTTGCCTAACACAAGGTTAGAAATTAAAAATTATCTATTTTGATTGTTCTTATATTTTTATGATTTTTTTTTCCCGATATTGTTTTTTGATTATGGGTTTCGGGTTAAGATCACAGAAGCGAGTAAGGGGTTTATAATGATGTGTTTGGATGTGTATGTTTAGATAAAATTTGATTTCGATTATAGCTTAAAGAAAATTTTGGGTGGGTTTGTGTTTATTTTTGTGTGTTTTTGGAATTAGGGGTTATTGGTTTGGTAAAATTAGTGACAAAATAAAATCGGTTGTTAAGATTTAGACACAACAATCATATTAGTTTTTATGATTTGGATGTTAGTAGCAATAGTATGGAATCAAGACATCTTTGATATGTATCTCATTAGTAAGGGCGATCATTTCGACCGTTTGGACCGGACCGACCGACAAAACCGACCGGACTGACCGGAGGACCAACGGTCCGGTCTCGGTCTTGGATTTTTCATTAATTCGGTCCTCGGTCCGGTCCGGACCGACCAAAAAACCGAAAAAACATGCAAAAATCTTGCCTAATGGACCGGACCGACCGAAGACCGAACCGGACCGAGACCGGACCGACCACATTCGGTCCGGTCTCAGTCTATGGTTTTTCTCAAAGTCGGTCTTCGGCCCGGTCCGGTCTTGGCCGGTCCGGTCCGGTTCTTGGACCGTGATCACCCCTATTCATTAGTAAGGGGTTGTTTGGGTAAGCTTATTTTAAGCGTATAATAGCTTATTTTAGTTTCAAAAAGAAATTAAGCTCTTTGAAGGTGTTTGGTAAAGCTTATGTCAAAAGTATTATCATATTTGTCAAGGAAATATGATAATAAGGAGAATCCATTGTGCCGTATGTATAGTCATTACTCATTATTAATGACCATACATATGGTATTAACTTGGCAAAATGAAAGAATACTCTTAAACCATGTTTTTTTCCTCATTGGCTTAAGGTGTGATTGGATTAGCTTATTTTGGTACATTATGAGCTAACGCTGAGGTTGTTTGCATTGTGGCAGGGAGATATATCTCTATATTATATATAACTGGAGGCGTTTGACTATTTTTTGCCACATATTCATGGTCTATGCCCAGTCATTGTCAAATATTCATGGTCAATGCCCAGTCATTTTCACATATGCATGGTCAATGCCCAATCATCACTATTAGCAAATAAATTCGGATTTATTAAAAAAAGTCCATTGTGGGATTCGAACCATGGACCTCTTGATTGGTTATCATGTATTTTTACCACTAGACCAAGTTGATTTTTGAATTAAATCCTACAAAACTAAATATACAATGTTTACCAAGTATTAATAATGCATATTTTTTCCTTATAAAACATATGCATGACATTTATTAGGGTTTTGTTTCACACAGGAAAAAAAGGTACGCCCTCTTCTCCTCCAACCCTTTCTTTGTCATGAAAGATTATGTGTTGTTACCGAGTGATAAAATTCTTACCTTTATTGTAGTATATTAAATTCCAGTATTCACAGTTTTATTGATCAATTTGTTTTTTTATAGTGATAGTGTTAGTTCTCTATATTCGACATATGAATTGCTCTAATATGTTGAATATGTAGTTGGAGATCACCGATTTTCTTCTTGTAGTCCTTTTAGTTTTTTACTTCAGTGTATCTCATATCAAAGATGTTATTGAATTAGTATATGCATGCATGTATGTTAGTCCTCACCTCTTCTCTAATTTTGTTTGATCTCCAGTTTGCAGATAAGTCATTTGACATTGTTTTTAATAAATCAGGTTTAGATGTTTTATTAATGAAGCTTTAGCATGGTCCTACGTTGGGGAACCAATGCGCATCAGAGGATTGTAAAGCTCGATTTTTAATGGAGTTTGTAAATAATACATTATGTTATTTTTCTTACATTTATTTTCCTATGATTTAGTTTAAAATTAGATTAGCAGCTTTGTTTTGGATCTCTCAAAGGACCAAGAATCTTGAGGTTCCAGGTGAAAAGAAATTGGCATGGTTGAATATTATCAACAAGCTATTTCTGTGGCTAATCTTGAAGGAATTACAAGGATTTCACTCAAATCTCAGCCTCAAAAGTTCCCCTTAGGTATAATTTTCAGTTATTTTATTTTCCAAATTATAAAGTTTTCTTCTACAGTTCCTAAATATTATATTTAAGGTGATCTTATAGTAGCTTTCGAGTTATTAATCGAGTAATTATTAATTACAGATACATGTTAATGACTGAGTTTCAAGCAAGTCATCATTGTATGTTGATATCGTATATCGGAAAGGAAACTGTTAGCTTCTGTTTCAACAGCTTTGCTTTTCGCTGGTGTCATTGGTATATTTAAGGGGTTGGTTTTATATTTTGGATGAGGAGTGTTTCTCAATCTCATAGGTATATTAGCGGTAAGCTTTTTGTTGAGTACAATCTGTGTTTCAAAGTTCCTGAATATTATATTTAAGATGATCTTACAGTAGCTATTTGAAATATCTTCTATCTTAGAAGACTCAGCGGGTGCAGCATCTAGGCAGAATGAACACGGGATTTATAGGTGGCCCAGATGCAGGATTCGGTTCAATGTCATCACTCAATGGACTTGATCTTCAAGCTTTAGCCGCAAGTGGCCAACTTGGTTAAGTCCCTCCACAAAGTCTTGCAACTATTCAAGCTGTGGCTCTTGACAGGTAACTTGAAGTCTCCTATATCTGACTATATATGCTGCTCAAGCTGCTGATTAAGTTTGACTTGCTGAGTTAACACAGTATTCAGGGAAATCAAAGGAGAAAACAACTATTATTAAGATTCAAACAGCTTTTCATGGCTACTTGGTATGTCAATATTGTATCCAAATGTATCTTAAAATATCCAATGTCCTAATATAATCTGGATTACTTTTTTTTATCTACTGATTTATATATGTAGGCAATAAGGGCTTTGAGGGCACTAAGAGGGCTTGTGAGGTTGAAGTTAATTGATTATCTACAAGTTAGTGACCAGGACTTCAAGGGAGATCTTACTGAAAAAATATGCTCAATTGTGGAAAAGTAAGTTCCAGCATGTACTTAAGTTCACAACATCATTTTGTTTTTACCTTAATACTGTATTTATTACTTGGAAAGAGCTTCAACCGCCGTAAAATTCTTGCACACTGAGTTTAGACTTGAGATATACAAGTAATATGGTACATGAAATAGCAAAATTTCATTGATTTCAACTTATAATATATATATCTTTCTTTTCTTTGGTGTTCTAGACTTTCCCCAGACAAGATATGGTACATTGATCAGATGCTCAAGGTTCTTTCTGAGGCAGGTCCTTCAGACGTAATCATACATCGACTTGGAGAACATATATTAAGCTTGTGGAGAAAGTGAAAGAGACAAGCAATAAGGTTTGCCAGAGAAACCGATTTACGTGTCTGTTACTGCTGAAAAGGTGAAGGAAGCTGAAAATCAGGTTGATGACTTGATGTGGATACTGTTGGTATTTGAATTGATCAGATCAAAGAAGTGAAAACCCATACTTTGATCTGATAAGGGTGGTGACCGCCAGTGAAGTAGAAGTTATGAAAGGTGTAAAAGGAATTAATGGTTAGGTAGAAATTCAGGATGACATAGGCGAGCATGATGAGAAGAGCACGTAATTGTTTTTTTTAATAGTAATGCTCAAACCTAATCTACCGAGACATGCATTTAAACTATATTCAGGATGATAGGATCTATATAGATTTATTGTATGTTGTAGTATACTTTGTTTGGGGTGTTTTATCTTGATTTGAATTATTAGTTTGGGTACTCTCAATATCTAAATTTGTTAGTTTGATTAGTTTAGTTATTTGTGTAAGTAGTTGGGCATCGAACCAACATCTTCAGAGATCGGCAAAAACTTAAAAGGTAAAGCTTTTGTTATTTATTTTACTTATTCTTGGTGCTATATACTTGGTTTGTAATTAGTGATATCTTAATGTAAAAATCAATAATCCTCGATTTTTATGTTAAAATGAAAAAGTAGTATTCTAGCTTTGAATCATAAAGTCAAAACCCTCAATGAAATTATTGACGTTTTGGGGGAGGCGCTGAGGAAACAAATAGGCGTGGTTGCTTTCAATTAATTCCATTCCAAGCCTCAAAGGTAGTTCTTTTTATAATCAAGCATTGTCAAACAATGGTATTTTCTTTAGGTATAAGAAACAGAGTTTTTTTGTATTATTAATAGCAGATGTAAATTTATAGATTTGTGTATATCCTTAGTTATATTTTTTTTTGTATTTCATATCCATTGTAGCCATTGATTACAGTCATATGTGTACACATAAGGCGCATTTCTTTACACCGCCCCTTCATAGACTGGACCTTAAACGACAAAAATCGTTTAGTCAGAGGAGGAAGATCTATTTCCCGGCACGGTATGCACCACCTATTGTGCACAAAATTCCTCGGGATCAGCCTCATGCGAGTGGCTACCTTCACATGGCTGGTATACCCTTTCACTCCGAAATAGGCATTTTCATTATGTTATGAGGCCTGTAATAGAAGGAGGTTATATAAGTGGAAGATCTGAATGTCACAGTGGTGGAGTACTACGAGACGAGTTATGATAACGAGTTGTAATATATTTTTATATTGGCTAGCGAATGTACTGCTATGGGTTTTGTTAAATAATAACATGACTCAGTTGTTCACATTTTTTGATGAATAAAAGTTGCATGACAAACTGATATTCGTTTTTTTTTTTCTTCTTTTTTTCTTTTTTTTTCAGGGACATAAATGACACACGCTTTTGAGATATTTGTGGCTGCATCAGTAGCAACATAGCATTCTCAATCAGTTTATATAAGATAAGATATTGATCTTTTGCTCATGCTTGCCTTGCCAATGCTACTGAACAAAACATCATTGGAGTCTCATGTTCTTAGATTCTAACAGGTTAGGAACTTCGGTTGGCTATATACGCTTATTACACTCTCAATCATTTTTTTATGAGGCTGTGATGAATCTAAAAAGGTTCTATTAAAGATGTGAATATCGGGGGCAAATTATCATATTTGCAGACATGCCAGATGTAAGAATTTTTTTCCGATTTTTAACGTATCTGAGCCTCATAGATACATTTGTCTAATTTCTTTATCTCATCATTGATTTTTAACTTTTGTGCCTTTATAACCGTACATGTTTGAGTATAAAACCATTTATGGAGCCATTTATAGTCCATGATCAAATGATAAGGGTGTGAAAATTTTGAAGTTGCTGTCAGGAATTTAGAGATTTAAATCTTTACCTTAATTCATTTGCTGTTTGTTTGCATTACTTACACTTCTTTCATGGCAATTTATATTAAAAAGTTGTGATCTGATTGTTGCACATACTACTATTTCAAACCATAAGAAAAACAAGAAGCGCAGCCAGCCACAAAGAAACAGAAGCATGAATAATGGGAAATAATCAATATGGCAAAATCTCAGGTTGGCTACTCAAGCATAAAGGAACTCTAACCGTTTTCAAATTATACAATCTGGAAGAAATTTGAAAATTTTAACATGTCTGGTAAGTTTGTTAGGTTCTATTGCACATGCTTTTGCTATAAGAATTAGGGTGCTCCAACTTTTATAAAAATTAGTTATACTTGAAGATATTAATAATCATTCGTTATAAATATTAGTAAATTTTTTCACAGTCAACAAGCTTCGGTACATAGTTACATTTCATAAGCTCCTTTTTCCGGCTTATTATCATTATTCAGTTAGGTTCTATGCAGGGGTGTGATCAGGGGCGAAGCTTGGAAATTTCGAGTGGGGGGTCGGGATCTAAATTTTTTTTTCCTAACACTATGGGGGGTCGAAACCGAATTAAATTGGGGGGGCGAAACTAAAAATACCAAAATTTTTCTACACGAAAACTATATACCCCTACATCGCAAAAAAAAATTCGGGGGGTCGGCCGCCCCTCCCCGCCCCTTAGAAGCTGCGCCCCTGGGTGTGATGAAACGTAGCCTAGACTTAGGGGGTGCTTTTTTTGTCAGCAGTATATCTGATTCAAATTGAGCTTTTGGTAAGCAATAACATCCTTTAGGTATTCACATTTTCTGATAAATAAAAGTGGCTTAACAAACTGAATGTTATTTTATTTTTGCAGGGAAAACTGATGGCATAGCAGCGACACCGGCTAGATTTATTTTTGCAGGGAAACTAATTGATGTGAAGCCTGTTATGACTTTTGTATCAGGCGGGAGGAGGACGAAGACTAACGTTGTAGTTATCTATAAGATTAGAATATCTTACTATGGATTAAGAGGGGTTAGCCATGAACATGCCAAGGCATAATCATGGGTAACTTTTTTGTTTTATGTGTGCTATGTGTAAGGGTGATAATATGACATCGAGGGCTCGGATCTAGCCCAGGTTAGCAGTAGTTATAACTTATAATGCTATATGATAGTACATCTTTTCTTGATTCCTACCACAATATTTAAAAAATGCAAGCTACAGATAAAGCCATAACTGTCATAATCTTAACTTAATACAATTTTTGGATACGAGCCTATGATGGTATACCCGGGTTATGAATTTCGTATCTGAGTCATAAAACCAAGGAGGTCGGTATTATTTATTGTGAGCTGGTCGACATATTACTGAATACTGCAAAAATCAGAAGAATATATTGAGACTAGAGTTATGAAAAATATATTGAGTAAAAACATAAATTAATTTTGTAATACCCTCTCATTTGGAGAAATGGTGAGATTCATGGACGTCATATAGTTACAAATAATCATAAACTTGGTCTGCGGACACCAGAAAGTGTTTCACCACCTAGGTGATCAATGATACTATAGTCTCAATATATTTTTATCTTCAATAACAACTGTCCCAATAACATTATTTTATAATCTTTTAAAAGATAGTTACTAGGTGATTGTTACTTTTATGCATCTATCACACATAATATTATTTCTGGTGATTATAAACATGACAGTTCTTATAAACAAATGTATTTAAGGGGAATTGAACAAACTAGAGCTCCACCACCTTTGAGACCCCCTCCTCCAGTACCAAGGCATATTTCAAAGCCTGAAAGTGGATCATTACGTTCAAGCACCACCAAATTTGGAAATGGTTTATTTTCTCCAAATTCTCCTAAATACCCTTAATGTCCTAGGTCATATCAACCTACAGTGAATAGTCCTTTATCTTTGCCGTTAGATGACCTTGATAAATTTTCCAAACGAAGAGACTCAACTTTAGCTGCTACTCCAATGAAGGAGGCTATGGATTGAGCTGAAGCTAAGTTTAAACATGCAAATCGAGGCTACAGAGGCTATGGTTGTCGAACACAAACATCTTATCACTGCTATTAATTTTGTTGTTATTGTTAAGTCACTTAGATATATACTAACCCTCACTGATGTTGCTGCAAGAGGTATATTTTGTTTTTTTGTTACTTTTCTCATATGATGACCACATGTCAATTTAGAACACTTGCAATGCGAGTTCAGAAGAGCCAGTTGTTGATACGGTTTCGATGACCATTAACTTGAATGAAAGAGGTCGGCAAAGATTGGCTGGGAATCAATCATCACCACCTGTTGTTAGGGGCCGGGGAAGGATTACACAGGGTCGAACTCTATGTGGACACACAGGCCGCGCTGGTCCAACATCTGCCTCATAGGGTATGTAATTTTAATTATTTCATGCTTCTTTATCTAGCTGTATCTATAACTTATCTTATCCGGATAATTAGTCCAATCTAAAAATGGCTATAAAGGTGTTTAGTTAGTGATATGATGATTATAGGAAGATTCATTACATGAGAACAACTTAGTATAGTGGAATTAGGTTTCCTTTTGTGTTGGAGATATAGGATAAAAATGGATCATTAGGATATATTACCAGAACCTGTTTTACTTTCATGTTCGAGGTACAGTTTTTTGTGTACTTCGATGGCATTTCATGGTCTTTGCACGCTTAGACTCGCGTGTTTACCCATCACATGTTTGTTTAAATTTATTTTTGTAATTATTATTGCCATCTGATTAATGTGTACACATTGTTAACCAAATTATTTCTTCATTTTTTTGCAAAAACAGACTAAATATGCTGGAGGTGGAGCTGTTGTTGAGTATGCAGCTTTGCATCTAAAGGTTATTTATACACCCTGTTAACAAAAAATCAAGAAACAAGAACTATACCAATTATTTTGTCCAACACGGGTAAAATAGGTGCATTGGATAATAGGTTTAAGTGGTAACTTTGGTATGGGTCAAAATGGGTAGAATTTATACACCAATAACCGGTTCATATTCTTCATCAAAATAGACATGTATGGTTTGCAAGTTAGAAGAAACCACTGTATAAAGTTGGAGGTGGAGGGACGATGAAATTGCAGCTCTTTCACTAGAGGGTATGAAGGGTCTGACATATGCGATTTGAAAAAGGGCTTTTAACTTGAAACGAGGTGTCATTGGCTCTATGTCGGGTTAGTTGTTCCTTTTAAAATGACAAATAACAAGTATTTGAATCTTACTTTCTGTCTACCTTTGCTATTAACCTTATGGTTTTCTACCTAGAACTTACATAAATCATCATATCCAAGTATAAAAATGAATATTTCTGATTTAAATTTAGCATATAGATTTGTTTATTTAGTTTCTAAACCATTTATTTAGAAAAATGGCCACTCACACTAGATTTTTTGGAATGTCTGAACCATCAGATGGCACATTGATGTAATGAAAAAAGTTTTAGCACTAGTAGACATACACTTGGTTTAAGCTATACTAACTTTATTTTAATGTTGTGTCATTACAGTTAGCAATCTAGCAGTAGAAGGCAATTTCTCATGTCGGAAAGGATGCATATACATGTAACTAACACCATTTACTAGAGTGGACTTTTGATCTAACTAATTACTCGCCAAAACTTTTTCCACAACAAGACTGTGCTATTCGTTGCAATCTTCACGGATATTTGGTTTTACCAATATTTTATTCGACTACAGCGTTATGCATTGGTGTGCTTGAGCTCTTGATGTCTTCCAAGAATACAGATTACAGTTTTGAGGTTCACCAAGTTCACTAGGCACTAAAGGTTTCGTCTTTTACTACCTCGTCTTTTATATAGGTTCCCAGTGAATGCAGGCAAAATGAGTGGGATAAAATCTTTAGTATTCCGAGAAGTGTGTGACATCCATAATATTGGAACTTTGAATGGGTATGAAAGGTAAGACATCGACACATAATTCTTTAAATTATTTTGGTAAGTTTAAGTTAAAAAAGGATGATTTATGTTTCCTTAATTTGGCATCAACAGGGCTGGATTGGAGGAATCGGACAAGGAGTTAACAAGAAGCATTGAGAAGGGAGTTACTTTCATAAGAAAGTGAAAGAGTTTGAGTTTGAAATGGTATACAAATAAGGTTTGATAATGAATGGGAGGTTGGTTCGAGCACCTCGATCATGAGTCATGGTTAACATTCATCCATTCATCAATTAACATTTAAATGTTGGCTCTCAACAATATGAATGAAATGAAATTTAATTGCTACGAGTAGTATGCTTTCATAATGAGAGGAAGGTTGCTATGGGTACATGGATCATGGTTCATGGTTAACATTCATCAGGCCTATGTAACATTCATCAAGTAAACATTTGTGTATGCGGCATCAAAAATATCATTTGCACATTATCTTATTTTGAATATTGTGCTTAGTAACAGTTAAAAGAGACTTACAAATCAAAAATTATGGAACCTTTTCTTCAAGGGTTTAGAATAACAAAACTGGAAGAAGGGTTGGATGAAGCTACACAACAACATTCATCAAATATAGTTAACATTCATCAATTAACATTCATCAAGTATACTTAACATTTATCAAGTATATTTAATATTCATTAATTAACATTCATAGACTATACTTAACATTCAAAAGCTTCTTTCAAAATATCAACTTTCTGATTATTTTTTTACCCGCCTTTTTTTGACAATAGTAAAAATAAGTCAATGATAACCAACATCATTAACCATAATTTCACGATAACTAAAACCATACGAATTATCATTATAAGTCATGCCCGCCCCTTGGGCGGGCTTTGAAGTCTAGTATATATATATATATATATATATATATATATATATATATATATATATATATATATATATATATATCTCTCTATATTATATATAACAGGAGGCGTTACACGTAGATAATGCCACGTAAACGCCACCTCATTGCCATGTAATTCATTATGTGCCATGTCATCACATTATTGCCATGTAAGCAATTTTTTATTTATTTTATTGACGTCATTAATCACATTAATGTCCACATCATCACACTAATGTCCACATAAGCACTACTTTGGCTGTGAAATTCGGTAGACATTTAACATGGTAAAATTCGGATCTTTAAAAAATTAGATACTTGCAAGATTGGAACCTTGGTCTTGGCATCCAAACATAAGCACTTCTACCATTGGACCAGGCAAGATTTTGTGATAGACATTTGAAAACAATAATGACATACTAAAATTGATGTCTTACAATAACATCTCAAATACAAAACATATTATCCATTATTAAAAAAACAGACGTATATTTTTTTTTTTTACAAAATAAAAACCCTAATCATCATAACTCTCCCAAGAAGAAAACTCAATCATGATTTAGGGTTTTTAAGTTGTTTTTTTTGATAACGTATCAAAAAAAGGGTTATTGTCACTAACAATGTATGCGTTTTAACTGCAGGTTCAACAAAGGAAGCAAGATGAAGATCTCAGTAAGCCAAGCAAATCCAATCATCATCATCATCATCTATTTTGCAACCAACTTCTTTGTTCTTATAATGTTTCTTCAACAGACATCATGCCTCATACGTCAATGCTCAGGTAAGGTTATCAAAACCTTATTTTTTTTTTATTTTTTTTTGTAGTTTGTAGTTAACTTATCACAACGTTATGTATGTTGTTTCGGCTAATAACCTATAATATTCGAGACAAATTACGTCCATTGTACAGTTGAGTAATGCAAACAATAATACCACAATTTAAAATGGAACTTGATCGAACGCACGGTAAGTGTCTCAGTAACTTTGCACACTTAGTTAACTGATATTATGTTTCGGTTATGGTGTTTGTTAATTCAATCTCATGTTAACATGAAACGCTTTTCAAACACCATAACCAAAACATAATATCAAATAACTAAGTGTGTAAAGTTACTGAGTTTTTTCAGTTATTCTATTTGTTAATATTCTTATGACAGATGGTCTTTTTGGGTGCAAATATCTATTAATAATACATTATAGCATATATGTCCTCACAGAATTATGTACAACGAAAGTTAGGATCAACCTTTGAGCTTTTTGTTTTTTTCCTGTACCGGGTACGAATGTACCAAATGAAGCATGCCCTGAACTAGGGATTGAGATTAGGCATGAAGGTACAAGTTGCAACATTTCGCCAACAAATGAGTTCAGACTGCGTCACGAGAATCTAGGTAATCAAGCATCTTTATTGGCTTATATGCCTCGGGTTTAATGAACCAGCTCCACGCGACCGAGGTCGGTGTATCTGTTTCACATGAACAAAATGTCGTGGAAAAGTTGAAGGTCGTATTCACCTTTCACCTTCTTTTTTGTTCTTCTGATTTGGCTATGCAATTAACCACTATATTATCTCAAACCCCGATGCAGGTGCAACAAGTGAGGCCGCATCAGATGCCACATGTTTGTTTACTAAACCCTTATGTCAGTTATATTCTCTACTTTGTCATTCAGTATCCTCTCTATGCTTTCTTAATGAATAACTTTACTGATATCATTATTTTTTTTAATAGAAATTTGATTTATTGCTACATGGTTTTATAGGACATCTGAACTTTCTTTATGATTGTGTAGTTATATTCAGTGTACTTAGCAAAGAAAGTTGAGTAAAAAATAAGTTAATCAGATAAATCATGTGAATGTAATCTTGATCTATTAGTTGCAGTGCATTATCAGATAAATCCTTAAAAAGTTCTGTTACCATTTACGAGCAAGTCATTACATAAATTGTTGTTGCGTTCACTTATGGGAACCAACGTGTAGGTCCATGGTTAGGGACCGGAGTTTCGTAAGATGTTGCTGAAGCATACCTGGATTTTTTCAAAAAGCATCCAGAAAAACTACCAGGAAGTCATTACTTTCTTATGTACCGAGAAGGTATAAAATCTTCATATTAGAACCGTTCATAACAATTATTTCCTATTTATTCTATGTGATTTAATAGCATTGGTATTGAAAAATTGACTAATCCCGCCATCTTCCCTTATACACACTGTTATGTGTTATGGAGTTGTGATGGGCTCATTTAACTTAGGTAAACCCGTATAATCCCAGCTAAATTGTCAATATCTAAGAAGGCCGTATTTTCTGGCATAAGTTATGCTCTTAGAGATGTTGTAATAATAAATTGTAAAGAAGAGTAGTAATGGGTACATGTTTTGATAGTGTGCTTGAAGCATAGAAGAGTAGTATTGCAGACTTTTCTTTTAGAAAGGCCGAAGGCGTATTGCAGAGTTTATTATTCAATGATGTTTCTTGCTCCCAAGTTTTCTAATCATGTTATTTAGTTAATTGTTATAACATTTGCAAGCAGTAGATGCTAGCATTCATCAAGCGACCAAGAGCTGGCCACTTCTTTTAGGTTGTTCAGTTGGAAATTGAAGTTGATGATTGACCAATTTCATGAATTAGGTGTAACAGAAAAGATGCTTCACAAAGTTATCACTACTAGATGAGATTATTAAGATGCTTCGTGGATTCATTTATTTTTATCAAATTTGATAGCAATTACTATAGATGAGGTCAAAAACGAGCTTATCAAACTCTACATATACGTACAAATGAGAAAACCTGGGAGATTTGTAGACCATCTCTGCAATGCAAATCCCATACTGATTCTTAATAACGAAACCATCTACAGATTCAGTCATGTGAGTAGCATTATGTGCTTACTGTTCTTTTATTTACATTACATGTAACAAAATTATTATTAATGGTTAGTGAGTTTTGTATCAATACAGTCACTAATACCAGAAACAAATAGACAAACTTGGTTGACAGTTACTCAACCTTTCCAATTCTTCAATGATACCAATGCTATGTTTTACTTAACTCAGTTGCTATCTACCCTGTACTGATGTCATACAGTGTTAATGTGAACATCGGAGAGAAGGAACATGACTCAACATTTTTGTGTATTGGCCGAGTTTTGTAGAAATGTAGAGTTATCTAGATTGGCTGAGCAAGTAGAGTTTACAAACCATTACAAAATTTTTGAATTCAATTTTTACATGCTTTTATAAGCAGGACACGTTATGGTGGGATCTTGAAATGAACAAGATAGTCGTTCCATTGCGTTAGGCTGACTGGGCAGTTGGTGAAGCAGTTGCTTTTGCAACATTGCTGCTAGAAGGAAATCACATAAGGTTGAGTGGTCAATATGTCGAAAGAGGACTTTCGGTCATACGTATTCTGTACTTCATGACCAAGAAACGGGTGAGCGTTATTGCCCTTTGGACCACGTTGTTATGAATCAACATGAAGAAATATTTACAGTGAGCAACAGGTTAGTTTTTATGAATTATAGTCTTGATAATTCCACCGTAGATACCGAGATGTTCATATGTGTTGTTAATGCACGTATCCGGATAACAATTAGTTTGTGGTCACTATAACTTAAAAGCTGTTGGTTAAATTTACTCTATAGTGGTTACATGACAATAACTAATTTTGTACAATTTCATATTATGTGCAAGCATACATTTAAGTAAGTTGGATTTTAAATAAGTGAGAAAGGTTCGAAAACTTACTACATGAAATATCACAAAATAAAATAGTAGTTGTCTGTTGTAATTGAACGGGGATGGAGATTGTGAAAGTTTTCAAGATGTATTCAACAGTTATGCAGTTATCCACAACACCCGCATCCTATTACTACTTGAATCCAAATATCTCGAAGAACAAGCAATACCGATCAGAGTAAAAAAATTTGATTACAAAGTATCTAAATGCCAATGTTATATTCTCTAATGACTGACCTTACCTATATATCATATATGTCTATTTAAGCTACATAGAAACAACTACCTTAAAAACTCCACTATAAGTGACACGGTACCGCAACGAAGACAAACAGCAGGGAAAAAAATAGAAACAATGATCATTAAAAGTATTTCTGGAACAGAACACAACCACTTTCATGGTCAGTCATAACAAACATTTCAACAAAAGCATCAAATTGCCTCTTTCTGTTTTGTAATAATCTATTGCATGATTTAGTCAGGAGCCTAGAAAGTGCTAACCCCCATGAAATACCAGCAGAACTCCAAGTAATCACAAGGAAAAGCCACATTTTCCAATTTCACTTCAACCAATTATCAAAAAAAAAGTACCCCCGACTTTGTTATAGACGGCATCTTGGACAAAGAAACCACACAATTCCAGCCATCGACACAAGAAACAGGTAACATACATCTAATCAACATCCACATTCTAATAACACAATATACTCCTTTAAAACTCTAACTACCAAATATTTGTATCTAGCAGTCGCAACACCACCACCAACAGAACACACAACAACAACATCTTCTATAAAAGCAGACTTACCCAAAGAAAGTGGAACTAAATCAGCAGAGCGAGTAGTTTTCAAAACTGAATAACCTTTTGGGAAAAAGGCAAAAGCTGATTAGGAAACCACAGCAAAGTAAGTTGACATATACTATCACTAACCAAAAAACAAGGCCATGTATTCAGAAATGTTATAAATTTTAACGCCGTCAACTTCACCTCATGACTCACACAGTCCGAGATACATGACATTATTCTTGGTGCTGAAATTACCCCTCCTTCTAAACAGCACCAACAAATAGATGAGATAGAGAAATAGGTACTTTTGAACTATTGTTTTTTACTTGGAACCAAATATGTACTTCAGAACATTCTCTCTTCAGCACATTCCATACACTACATAAAGATGATTATCATAATCCTAACTATGTGGTATACATTTAAGTACGTATGTGTTACATGCGATCTTTGATCGTAAACGGCCTGCATTTCTGAAGCCAATGAGTTTTTTTTATTAGATTACAGCTATGGGTAAAGGGTGAATTACAACCAGTTTGACTTATGAATGGGTTGATTTGGGTTATTTTAATTTATATTCTAATTTATAATAACTTTGTTGTTTTTCAGATTTACCAATCAAGCTGGTCGAGATATCTGATTTACTAGCTTCAGCTACCGAAGATTATAAGGCTTTGATGACATTTATTACTGACTTCCCACGTGACCTTAACTTCTAGGAAGCATTGATCGATCCATGTATATTCAAGCTTTCATAAACATTAGACATGTAAAAGTATTTTCAGTTTTCTATTGATTTCAACTCGGAATAATTGAATGCATGTTGCTGTAATACTAACTCCAAGCCTTCATATACAAGTAAATAAAAAACACCAATGTTCTCTAAAGTTTTTATGTTGGTATCATTCAGTAAGCTATAATTTAATTTTATTCACATTATTATTGTTAACATGTTCTATCAGTTTCATAGTTGTAATATCATGATTTGAATTATGCATTGCATTATGAACCAATATCTGATGATTCGAATGAGTAAATTGTTAATCTTTATATCATGTTTTTCTTTTTTTCTCTCAAGCGTAATAAGATTCACTTGGTACTTAATTAACCGCCCCGAAAGATCACTCAACATCTCGAGGTAAGTACTCTCAAGCGCTTCACAGATCTATTGTATTATGGTTAAATTGTTTATGTTATACTACGTATTTGTTACTGACCCGAAGCCTTCATATTCAAGAAGCAAATAAGCAAGTTCGTTAACGTTTTTGTGTTGGTATCATTTAGTAAACCTTAATTTAAATCTATGCATATAATTATCATTAACATGTTCAATCAGTTTTCTTATAAGGTAATATGTCATAGTTGTAATATCATTATTTAAATCAATGCACTATGTACTATGACAAAGGGTGATTTTTCTAGAGACCTTAGGCGTATAATTTTAGTTTAAGTATCCTTTAATAGTTACTTTAGTTACTTTAGCATCATAACATTATTATAATCAATCATCCTACACCTATGTAATCAACCAGGTTGAAGAGGTAAGTAGCATGCAAGTAAGGAAACAAGACATGAGTAACGAAGAAATGAGTTTATCAGCACAAAGTTTGGCGGTAAGGGTGAGGCGAAGGAAGATAAGCGAGAAGACACAAGAGCTTGGAAAGCTAATTCTTGGTGGTCAAAAGATGAACACGGCCGAGATATGTCAATCTACTTTTAAGTACGTCAAGTTTTTGCAGGATCAAATTTGTGTTCTCAAACATATGGTCTTACTTCCGGTAATCATCCATGCATGCACCACTTTTTCATTAACAAAACACATACATATTTCATGCACATTTAGCATATGAAAATTTTAGCATATGCATGTTATATTTTTTTAATGATTATTGTTCTTTATTTACAATACTATTTACTGTACTTGCTAAAGAAGCTTCTAATGGCAATGTACATCAAGAGCGGTTAGATAGGATATCCTGAATGTCTGAGATTGAGGACCTAAACACACCACATGAGCCACTGGTCGCGCCATTTTGTATAAAGGTTTGAATTTTAGTATTTTAACTTCTAATGTCTTAATGTATATTATCTCGGTGTGTCTTATAGTCTGATCTTATAGAGCATCCTCAGGATTACTTTCATTCTCAACAAGATAATGCAACGAATCAGGAACCTGGAATGAAACAGATGGAATCTAGCCTCAGAACTTCTGAAGCTTATGGTTCTTTAAGGGTGTTCATCTCTGAAAATAGAACCGTAGGATTGAATGATCCTATAGCTAGACCCGAAGTAGTTGTTTGTTAAATAACCATAACCGTAAAAACAGTTGTGTTTGTAGAAGACAATATTTAGGCATGTTTGTTACTTTTTAGACAAGTTATATAATTTTTATGGAAAAACTTCTTTATGATTACCCGTCTTCTTTCGCTATAGTAAATTATGTCAACGATAATTATAAGTCATGCCCGCCCATCGGGCGGGCTTTGAAGTCTAGTATATATATATATATATATATATATATATATATATATATATATATATATATATATATATATATATATATATATATATATATATATATGTATATATATATATATTGGCGTTGCAAATGATTAGATTTGTTGCCGTTAAATACGTATTTTGAGGCTATTGTGATACCCCACAAGTTATGAAATTAGTTGGCATGTGGGCAATTAATCATAGTAGCAGCCAGTAGCGTAGACCCTTATAGTAAGAATATTTCTTTATTCTCTACTATGGTTTGGGAGTTTATTATTTGTGCCTGGGATTTTTATATTTTTTTCCCCGAAAAGCATTGTGTGTAGGTGCAGAGCAGGCTGTTCTCTCACAGTTCTCTTTTAAGGCCTAATACAAACATTGAGTATATGACATTGACCGTTATTGAAGTTCAAAGTGAGTGTTATTTTAGACGTGTTCAATCACTTTTGGTCTACAAAAGATATTTAATGTGCTGTCATTATACTTAGTTTTGTAGAGTAAGAATGTGTATAGTGCAATTTCATATTGAGTTAACTCATTGTTTGGCGCTTTCAGTTTTGAAGGATCTAAAGCATGCTGATTCACAAGAATGAGCTAAAATTGAAGGTAAATTTGCAATAGCAGGGATTGCAGACCATGCACAAGATCACTTGGGATATGTGGTGTAGAGTTACATGAAGTTAGGGCAGCTGTAACCCAAGGTAGCGGTTTTGGAGCAGCTTCGGTCTAATGTGGAGTGTTTGGGTAAGCTTATATAAGTAGCTTATACTTTTAATTTTATAAGCAGCTTAATAGCTTATGCGTTATCAAAACAAAATAAAGAAGCCTGTACTTTTGTAAGCTTTGCGTATAATGTTTATTCATTTCTGCTTTTAGAATCTTTTCGTCTTTTGCAGCTTACTGGAAGGGGAAATAGAGACCGTGCGAGTCTTCAAAGAGTTTATGCTATACCGTATCCGGACCAAGAACGCTTAAAGGTTAATTTATAATTGTTTTCTCAGTAAATGATATGTTAAAAATATTAGATGCACTCATGATAAATTACTGATTATCCTAGCATGTAAAGCTTACTGCTTAACATACGATTTTGTTCGTATATAGAACTGATTTGTTGTTGTCTCTCAGGTTTTCAAGTGGCTTTTCAAGAAGTTGTTGGGGAAGTGTTGCTATCTATGCTCCCTCTCGGTGCCCCTGATCAGGTACACGTTCTCTAGGTTAAAATGGTTGTATGCTTTGAATTTGTTAATGTTACTACCCGGTGTTTATAGTAGAACTAGCAGCCATTTGTTGGCGGACTGTTTGCACTAACGCAGCCATGCCGGTTTCGTTTGGTTGTAGGTTATGAGACTGGAGTTGTTTGAGGTTTGAGAGCGGCCGTATCTTGGCTGGCCATTTACACTAACACAGCCACAGTTGTACAGGACTCTGCAAAGAGAACCCGTCTGCAATATTTGGTGTTGCTGAAGATCATGCCTCATATTTAGTGTTTGTCGCCGTTGATAATGTGTAGACATGTTTGGGCGACCGGGGGAATGCAACAATGGATCAACATGTTAGAATGATATTTACTGTTTTTTTTTTCGCTATTTAGGTACTTTACACTTCTTTTTGTCTGCTGTATACAAAAATGTTATTTAGCTTAAAATTTATCAAAGATAACGGAGGAGATAGAGTTTGGCCTCCTTATGTTGTATCAGAATCTAAGTACGTAATTTGTGTTTGTTCCTTTGCAGGTCATGTGAATGCTGACTTAAGCCCAATCTTTAGCAACAAACCTGAACATGAGACCCGTCCGTTATACCACTTCCTGATATGAATAGTGGATTACATGATACTGTGGAATGCACTGACCCATGTTCTACTGCTTATCCACAATTCAGTAATCTTTTTATGGTTTATTTTATTTTATTTTTTTATTTTTTTTGTAAGATTCTCATAATGATAGCATGTATGGTTCTTGTGTTATGGATTGAATCAAGTAAGAAAGTTTAGAGAGAGAAAGAGAGGTTGGGAGGATTTCCTAGAGAGAGAAAGTGAAGAGAAATTGAGAATATTAGATTAAGTGAAATGGAAGCTCCAACCCCTTCCAAGCTAGGGAAGGGGTATTTATAGTTACAATAAAACGCCCCCTGAAATGGGCTGACAGTGGGTAAAGACCCGACCCGACTCCACAAATACTAACTAATACTAAACTACGTTCTAGCTAATATGATAAATACTACGAGCTACAACATGCTAAACTATACTCGGGGTGACCGAGTCTTCATATGAATAAACGTATTCCTAACAATCTCCCCCTAAGGGAGGTCACCCCGGAAAATAAATATTGAATCATAGCATTCAAGTCTTTGAAGACATCTTTGTAGCTCGTAGCCATTTGATTCTTCATTGTTGAGATCTTTGTGCATTAAGCGGTAGACTCTAGATGACTTGTTCAATGTGATGGATGGTCTTTGGAAATTACTTCAAGTTCATCATCCAAATGAGTGTCTGAAAGTCATCTTTGAGTAGTAACGTCTCCATGTGATAAGAACATCTTTTTGTTGGCATGCTCACACTTTTTAGGATCATGATCTTCTGCATCAGAGTTGTGGAAGCATATTTGAGGCCCAATCAATGATCATGATTTCTTAGATTGTGATGTCGAAGTGTGAGCATGTGTTGATGGATCAGCATCTTTTCAGCAATCAACCGCAACCATCAGAAATTCCTGCAAGTAGACAGTTAGCAACAAATCATCCGGTACTTATAGGTTTGGAATTAGAGATCGTCAACAGCATAGTGTGAAGACTCCTTCTAACCCTTACCAAGACCGTTCCCAATCGGCAAACCCTGAGAGGATTTACGCGAACTACTTAAGTAGATCAACGAATGGGTGAGTCGCTGGAGATCACTCCACGACTGTTGACCGTTTGTAACCAACGCGATCACTAAGCGTAATCCACAAGGAATTACCTAAGTGACCTGCTTTCAGGGCTGCTTGATGTTGACCCTGGCAGGAATTTCCATTCAATCACAGGGAGTTACTATAGCAACATCCCTCATAAATGTTCTGGCAGATTGCTAAGATCTGTGTAGGACTCATAAGTTTACCACTGGTGTCCTTAATGTTGAACAACCAGGGTAGAAGTAGCACGTGTTCCTATGAGATCTTTTTATGCATCTCGAGGCTCTAGACTTAATAAATGCATTTGGTTTTCCTATGCGGAGATTAGGGAGAGGTCTCCTGCTTCAATATCAATCATCTCTAAAAAATAAGTTGATAGATTACACCGGTTCCCCATGAGAATGAAACAAGTTCTTTTAAGAGAACTTGAGTGGCTAAAAGGTTTAGTGCATTGCGTCACTGGGTCCTTGACGTCTTGTCTTCAATACCGATGTTGCCTTAACAACCATCAGTAGATTATGAATTGAACTCGGTTTCTGCCCTAAGGTTGAATAATTGGAGGGCTATTTCTTTTCACCCTTTCTCATTTCATTTCTTTTTAATTCTTCAACCCCTTCTTTCTCCATTCTCACATTTCTCCTTTTTCCATAATCATACCTACGGACTTTCTAATACTATCTATTTGGTATTGTCCATGGGTAGATCCCTCCGGCTCTGGCGGATCATAGGACGGTTTTCCTAACCTTAGCCACCTTATAACTTCATGACTATCCTATGTTGCCATTACCAAATCATTGAAAATTCTCTCAACGTGTTTATGATTAAGAAACACATTTAGTTAACGCGTTGAGAGTTTTGTCATTTTCAAATGCTCCTGATGAGTGTCTAAATACTCATCATTTTATACTAATCTGAACTGCCAAAACATCCAAAAACACTCAAATATGCATCAAAATACTGAAAATATCTTAGAAGTGTGTTTTATATGTTTCAAATGCAAAATAATCAAAAACAGATAAAAAAAAACGTACAAAGTTTGCATAGTTGGCAGTTTCAGTCCCTTAAGTTTCAAAAGTTGTCAAAACTAGTCCCTGGTTATTCTAAGAACATGAAAAAGTCACCAAAGGTCCTTTTAAATCACAAAGTTACATAATTAGTCCTTTGGTGCAAAGTTTCACAAAATTACAAGTTTAGTCCCTGTACTTTGCAAATTGACATAAATGGTCCCTGGGATGTAAAAACTTTGAGAAAATCAATTTTGGTCCTTATACTAATCTTTTATGGCAGGAATGGTCCTTGGGTGAAAGTTTTGGAAAACCTACATGATTGGTCCCTGAAGTTTCACAAGTTGGCAGTTTTGGTCCCTGGAAATTCAAAAATGAAATTAATATCAAAATAGGACCTTGTACTATTCAAGTTTGGCAATTTACACCATTTTGATAACTTTGGGATATTTACATTTTCAGCCCCCAACTTTGAATAAATTACAAATTTGGTCCTTGTGTAAATTTCTAAACCAAACGGACCCTTTTATTATTGAACCAAAAACCAAACCTAATCCAATCCAAAAACAATACCCAAGCCCACCCATTCCTTACCCCTGGCCCAAAACACAATCCGGCCCACACCCTTAATATATTAAAACGGGGGTTTGACCCCGTTTGACCTCCCAAACCCGCCAAACCACCATCACTATTCACCCTTCCCCTCCATACCATCCAGTCACCATACAAGGGTGGTTCCGCCACCTCACCACCACCTGTCCACCTCCACCTCACCCTCCAAACATAATCATTCCAACCCACAGTAACATTAAATGCTTCCCCACTCCAACTCAGTCACTGTTACACTCACACACCCTATTTTCTTCACTAAACTCATCAACTTGGCTACTAAACCACTTTTCCTTGTCCCTTACACCTCCACAATCTCCCAAATTTCTTTAATTGCAATAAAACAGCCACAAGTTACCTACTTGACTTTTTGGCGCCAAAAGCATTTTAAATGGCCAAGATGAGTTGCAGTCATTCAAGGGCTGAGATTAGAAGTGGGATATGGTCAGAAACATGTGGGGAGTCTCAATTTTCTATAAAGAAAGAAGGGGAAGCAGAAGAGAAAGTATCTAGTTTAATTTTATTTAATGTAATGTCGACTTGTTAAATTCTCAAGTTTCTTTGTATCTTTAAGTTTTTCAAGTTGTAATTCTTAAACATCAGTATATCTTAAACCTTTGGTAATAATAGATTTCAAGTTTTCTGTATAATTCTCAAATATGCATATTACCTTTTCACTCAAAATTATCAAATAGCCTAGTTGTTGTTTGAAGTGGATTACAAGGATTCAATAAGCTCACTTAAGCTCTGACAAAGCTTAAATAAGCTTTTAGAAACATTAAATCCAAGTGAAGTACTAAAATAGAAAAATACATAAAAAATCAAGAAAAATTAGTAAAAAAAATAAAATCATGGTACATGGTGATCAAGCAATGGAGCAGGGTGGCTTATGGATTGCCCTGGGTTAGAGGCTTAGTGGTAAGCCTATAGGAGTGGTGTATGGTCCTTGGTTTCTCAGTTTGGCTTGGACTGCAATTGTAAGCTTCAATCCCAAATTTTGCATTTCTACTATACAATAGCTTAGTACTGCTCATTTGTGTTTATATATGCTTATTGGGTGTAGGTTAGTTGGTTTATTGCTTAATATCACATGCTTGTTCAGTTTAATTCATAATTGCTTTGTATCTTAGCTTAACAGTCAAATTAGCATCTTTAGTGATTCTGAGTATTTGATGTTTATATAAGTGTTTGTTTGCTTAAAATTACTTATCTTATCATATTAAAACACTGTGGACTGATTTTAAGGACTTGATCATGCAAATGTTTTGAAAATCACAAAATCAATGATATAAGGGTGTGTTTGGTTTAGCAGGTTCTTCTGTGTTAGAGGTTGTTAGTGGAGTTGTTCTTGTTTGATATACATCACTAAAGTATCCAATAAGTCAGTCAAACATTGAAAACCAGACCTTGTTTGTGTTAAAGTCAAAATTCATTTTGATTTCACTTGATTTGCCATCTGTTGAGATTTAGCACTTGCATAACCTTCATTTTGTTGCTAATCTTGTTAAATTTGTTAGAATTACTCTTATTTAGTCATAATATATCATATTCAGTCAGATTTAGCCAAGCAAAGTTCACATAAGTCAAAGTTAATTCATAAATCAAAAAGTCAGAAAGGTGTATGATCAGAAATCCTCAAAATGGCATGAATTATTATGATTTTTGTGTAAGGTTTTAGGGTCTGAAACTTATTGTGTGTATACTCTACCAGCTGAGTTTCCTACATCTAATTTATTTTTGTGATTTTATCTGTGCAAGTTACACCCATCCAAACTCACTTGCAGGGGAAGGTACTCCCCTGCTACACAGACCATCACCTCAACCCCACCACCTTTGGTGGTTGTTTGTGGCCACCCCAGTGGGTCCCACACTACATATTTGGGTTTTTCCAACCCCCTCCTACCAGGGTTCATAAGTTGACCCTTTGTTTGACCTGTGCATCAGTGGACCCCACTTGGAATTGCACTTAAAATCTGTCCCATTTCTGTCTCAGTCACCCTTTAAGCAGTTGCTTATTGTGGCTTTTTAGCTTATCCCATGAGCTTATCTCATCAAGTCTAGCTATTTCAAGTCCAACTAACTTAGTTGAACCAGATTTCACCTTTGTGGACCCCACATAAGCTCATTTGAGCTTATTTCTTGATGTAGTCAAACTTGGTCAACTGTCAAGGCAAATAAGCACTCACAGTGCTTATTCTTGGTTTCCAAATTAGTTGTCTTTATAAAAGTTTCTTATTTTAAGTATTTTAATAGTTTTGTAAAAGAAAAAACAGAAAAAGCCAAACTTAATTATAGTGATAGCTTCTATTTAATAGAAATTATCTATTTAATTTTCTTTTTAGCTTATTTATAAGCACTTCTGCATTTTTATATTTTTATTAAATCTATTTAATATTAAAGTATTTTTATAAATTTTTCCAGACTTTTCCTTTGTCATTTGGTAATATTTAGAATTAATATTAGTTTAATTAATTATTAATTAATAAATTAGCATAATTATATTTTATAATGTACCACCTAGTTTTTATAAATTTTCTAGCTTTTATATAAGGTAAAACATTTTTATAAATTTTTCTAGAATTTATACTGTTCATTTTCTATTTTTTTATAATATAATTAGTTTATTTGGTAATTAATTAATAAATAGAATAATAACTAGTAAATTAGTTTAAAAATACATAAAATAAACTTTTTATAATTTTTTAGGATTCCTGTGATGGTTAATTAGATTTATAAAAATCTTCTTAATTATCTAAGTCTTTTTAGTATTTTAATAATTTAAATCAATATAATCAGTTAAATAATAATTAAATAATAATTAATTAATAATAATTAGATAAATAGTGTGAAAAATATAATTTTAGTTTTAAAATAAGTTTTATAATATTTTAGACTTTCAGAAATTTTAATTTTATATTTCTAGACTTATTTTACATTTTCTTATTTATTAGTGAATTATTAAATATTTAAAAATAGTTATTAAATTATAATAATTAATTAAATAGTTATAAAAATAATTTTAATTTTCTAATAAGTTTAGGATTCCAAAAATATAATTTTCATATTTGTGGGAGTTTTATTTGACAGAATTCGCATTTAGTTTAGTACGCTTACGTTTATTTAAACGTACATTTTATTTCTTTTTACATTTTTAGATTCTCTTAAATTTTAATAAATTAGTAATTATAAAATAAATAATTTAAGTTTATTTAATTTGCATTTAAGTCCCTAAGGTATGCAAATTCCTACTATAGTTAAAATTGTTTTTGTTGTTTACGTTTAAAATATTAAACGTATACGTTTTCCAGTTCTTTTCCATTTGTACTTATCTGATTTCACGTATTAGTTGATATAGCTTATCAAAGCTATTCATACTTATATTTCAATAGTACAATCACTTAAACCCTTTTCCTGTTCAAATCACCTGATCTCGAAGTCATTTTATTTCAGATTTCACGCCTCGTTGGGATTTAACGATCCGGGGAAACACTACACTCCACGGAGTATTGGTTTAGACTGTTTGACTTGTTGACCATTACTTGGTTGATATTTTCTGACCGTTTCACATCAATCAAAATTTGGCGCCGCTGCCGGGGAGGTGTGCTGCGTATTACGACTTTTGAAGCATCTGTGAGTTTGAATAATTCACGCATTTGTTATATATCATCTTTTTGTCCATATTTCTTTTCTATTTTTAATTTCCCGTCACTCTAAGGATTCTTAGAGTCGTCTCTAGTGCATGTGCACTCGTTCTTCTAGGTCAACAAGCCCTTTCCGTGAGCTTGTTAGAATTCCTCGAAGACGTTCTGCCCCAACAGCCGTATCTGAGATACGTGCTGTTACCAATAAAAAAGTTATCATGGCGGAAGACCGTCCGATGAATGAGCTTCTCCAAGCACCCATTGAGGGTTACGGAGACGCTATTGTTGTCCCAGCCATTGTGGCTGAATACTTTGAGCTCAAAACCGGGTTACTAAATCTAGTAACCTCAAGCCAGTTTTATGGTTTTGAGAGGGATGATCCTCATGCTCATATTCGATGGTTTAATAAGATTACCTCTACCATCAAATACAAGAACGTCCCTTCCGAAGCAGTCAAACTTCTTCTATTCCCATTTTCTCTTGAGGGGGCAGCCCGGATTTGGCTGGAAAAACAACCTCCTCGTTCAATAACATCATGGGAGGATTTAGTTACCAAATCTGTAAACGAATTTTTTCCCCCGTCCAGAACGACAAGTCTTAAAAATCAAATCGTCAAATTTACTTAAAGGTTTGATGAATCGTTTGGTGACGCATGGGATCGTTTCAAAGAATTGCTTCATCGATGTCCTCATCATGGTTTCACTGAATTAATGCCAATTGACACTTTTTTATAATGGTGTGAGTCAATCTGACCAAGATTCTCTCAATGCCTCCGCGGGAGGTAATTTTTTGAGTAAAACCACTAAAGAAGCTTTAGAAATCATTGAAAATAAGTCCAAGGTCCGCACTACACGCACAAAGCCATATAACTCCCAAGTGAGTGTTGGTCCTTCTACTTCATCTCCCGTGAGTACTTCTAGCACCGATGCTAAGATAGACAAACTCACGGACGCCATTCAAGCTTTGGTTATCTCAAACCAGAAGAAAGTCACTTTCACACAAAATCCTTCACATGCTGAAGTAAAAAAGGTGGAAGTTTGTGTCACTTGTGGTGGCCCACATGCTTACTACAATTGTACTGCCACCGATGGTAGTCCTTTTGAAGCCAATGCCTTAGCCGGTACTACAAATCAAGGAGGTAATCAATACCGTCCTCAAATGGAACCAAGTTACCGTGCTAACACACATATGGGACCACCCGGGTTTAACCAAAACCCGAATTTGCAAAATCGAAACCAGAACCAACCTCGAATGAACCAAGGTTATGAAAACCAAGGGAATTTCAATCCTGGACAGAATCAAGGTTTCCATAATTAAGTAAACTTTAACAGAAACAATTTCAACCCGGGAAATCATTTTCAGGGAAATGGTAATCCAAATCAGGGAAATTTTCAACCACAACAAGGTTATAATCAAAATAACTGAGTTCAAAATTTCCCCAACCAAACACAAGCCATTCTTCCAGCTCCACAATCATCATCTGATGATTTGTTGAAGCAGTTTATGAAAACTCAAGAAGAGACAAACAGGTTGTTGGTCAGCCAGATTTCTGAAATCAAGAAATCTTTAAATGAACGACCCTCGGGCTCTGGAAAACTTCCGAGCAACACGATCGCAAACCCGAGGGGCGATGCAAAGGCGATCACGACCAGGAGCGGAGTTTCATATGACGGACCCACTGTTCCCACTACCCCTTCTTCTTCTTCTCCCAAGGTAGTGGAAAATAAAACCGAGGTAAATAAGGACGAAGTACTTCCTACTCATAATGGGGGTACCTAAGACGTCCCACCTCATGTTTTCCCAAAACCCAAACCAAAACCTAGAGTTGTTTTTGAACCAAATGATATCCCAGTTGAGACATCTAATTCCAAACCTTCTACCTCTTCTATTCCTTACCCCTCATGCTTGAGTGAACAAAAGCTCCGTGAAAAAGCTAGTCACCAGATGGATAAATTCTTTCAAATCTTCCAAGATTTGCATTTTGACATTAGCTTTGCGGATGCTATTATTCTGTTGCCCAAATTTGCATCAACAATCAAACACTTGTTAAGCAACAAGGAGAAACTGTTTGAAATGGCAAAGACTCCCTTGAATGAGAACTGCTCAGCAGTTCTTTTAAAGAAGCTTCCCGAGAAGCTGGGAGATCCTGGAAAATTTCTAATACCATGTGTATTTCCGGGAATGGTTGATTGCTATGCCTTGGCCGATCTTGGTGCAAGCGTCAACCTAATGCCATACTCAGTTTGGAAGAAACTTTCTCTTCCTGATCTTACTCCTGCCTGCATGACTTTAGAGCTTGCAGACCGATCGATATCTCGTCCTCTTGGCATTGCCAAGGACGTGTTTGTGAAAGTAGGAAAGTTCCATCTCCCCGCTGACTTTGTGGTGGTTGATTTCGATGCTGATCAAAGGGTCCCTCTCATTGTTGGGAGGGGTTTCCTTAGAACGGGCCGTGCTCTTATCGATGTATTTGAGCAAGAAATCACTCTGCGTGTGGGTAATGAAGCCGTTACCTTTAACCTCGATCAAACCTCAAGGTACTCCTCCAATTATGATTCTGAAGCAGTTAATCAAATAGATATCATAGACATTGCTTCAGAGGAGTATTCTCAAGAGTTTCTTGGTTATTCTCATAATTCTGTGAGTGGGGATTCCACTCCATCATCTGAACCTATCATTTCCGACTCTTCCCCGTCCCTCACTCCGTTTGAGGGAAGTGATTTCCTTTTGGAAGAGGTTGAGGCTTTTCTCAAAAGTGATTCAGTTCCATCGGGAATTGATAACACTGAGATTGATCTTGAGGGAGATATTCTTCTCCTTGAGAAATTGCTAAATCAAGACAATTCTCCTCCACTCCCTCCCGTACAACTTCATAATGAGGAAATTAAATCGGTTGATAAAAACGATGAATTTCCTGAGGTCGAGCTCAAGGACTTACCTCCTCATCTTGAATACGCATTTTTAGAGGGTGATGATAAATTACCCGTCATTATTGCTAAAGGTTTAAGTGATGAGGAGAAGGTTGCTCTCATAAAGGTCCTGAAGTCACACTAGCAAGCAATTGCTTGGAAACTCTCCGATATTAAGGGTATTAACCCAGATTTTTGTACACACAAAATCTTAATGGAGGATGACTTCAAGCCCGCAGTGCAACATCAAAGAAGGGTGAATCCAAAAATCCATGATGTGATTAAACAAGAGGTTCTTAAATTTCTTGATGCAGGATTGATTTACCCCATCTCTGACAGTCCATAGGTTAGTCTCATCCATTGCGTCCCAAAAAAGGGTGGCATTACTGTTGTCACTAATGAGGAAAATGAGTTGATTCCAACTCGGCTGGTTACCGGGTGGCGTGTTTGCATTGACTATCGTAAGTTGAATGACGCCACCCGCAAAGACCACTTTCCGCTGCCCTTTATGGATCAGATGCTTGAGAGATTAGCAGGAAATGAGTACTATTGTTTCCTTGATGGTTTCTCAGGATACTTTCAAATCCCCATTGATCCATCGGATCAAGAAAAGACTACTGATGAGTGTGTAAATACTCATCATTTTATACCAATCTGAGCTGCCAAAACATACAAAAACACCCAAATATGTATCAAAAGACTTAAAATATCTTAGAGGTGTGTTTTATATGTTTCAAACACAAAATATGCAAAAACAAATGAAAAACGTACAAAGTTTGCATAATTGGCAGTTTCAGTCCCTCAAGTTTCATAAATTTGCAAAACTAGTCCCTGGAAGTTTAAAATGAAAGAAAAGTCAACCCAAGGCAAAGAAAAGTCAAAATTTATCAAAATAAGTCCTTGGGTGATAAAGTTTGAGAAAATTACACTTTTACCCCTCAAAATCCAAAATTGGCAAAACAGGTCCCTGGAGTTTGTGAAATTGGCAGATTTGGTCCCTGAGGTTTAAAATAATACTTGTGGTCCTTGTGCTAATGTTTAAATGCAGGTTTGGTCCTTATGTGAATTTTGGGAAAAGTTTCATGATTGGTCCCTGGAATTACAAGGTTTGGCAGAAATAGTCCCTGGAAGGGTAAAATTGGAAAAAAATCATTTGGAACCCTCACACTATTCATCTTTGGCATTATACACCCTTTGAAGTACTTCAAGAACATGCCAAAACCCAACCCTTAACTTTCCCAAAATTACACAAAAGGTCCTTGTAAACTAAAAAACCAAAACCGGATCCAAATTAAAATAAAACCAAAACCAAAACTTAGCCCACCCAAAAATAAACCCCAAGCCCATCTCAGCCCAGTCCACACCCAACCTTTGACCCGACCCCTTGTTTGACCTCGGTCAAACTCCCAGTCAACCACCTCCTTCCCCGTTTTCCCTCTCAGCCTCCCCCACTTGCTCAACCTCCATTCTCCACCAATCACAAACCATGACCCCCCACAATTAATGCCACCACCCCCTATACCTACCCCTTTCACACCACAATTAATGCTGCCCCCCCCATTGCGTGTATCAGAGTAATTTGCAAATGGTCTCTTTCCCGCCAAAAATACGTGGAGGCCTAAGAGTGGACCAAAAGATGAAAAGAGAGGTGGGAAATGATGAGGGTACATCTGGGAACCCTAATTGGGAGCTATAAATAGAAGAGGAAGCACAAGGATGAAGTAGGAAGTTAATTTAGTTTTTATGTATTTCGTTTAATTGCACTTTTCAATTCTAGGGTACACCCAAGCTCTTAAGCAGTGGTAACCTTCTTTTTATTGTATTGTAACTTAATTTCAGTTATTAATTTCAAGCTTCCTTTATTATTTCATCTTATGCAAATTTTATTTCAAATTTTATATCATCATTAAGCTTAATTATTGTTATTGTGTAATGTACTGGATTCCTAGGCTCACATAAGCTCCCTTATAGCTTATTTAAGCTATTAGTAATAACTTAAATCAGCTTAGTGATAAAAAACTCAAAACACTCAAACTGGTCAACAAAAGTCAACACGACAAGTTCTTGGTGATCATAGCTGGAGTAGGGTATAAATTGGATGCCCCTGGTTTAGAATCCCATGGGGGATGATAGGAAAAGTTTCATGGTTCTTGGTTCACTCAGTTCTTAGCTTTGGACTCTTGTAAGAATACATTTCCTCATTTCTTTTTTGAATAATCTGTGTCACATGCTTATTATTGTTATTTGTTGAGTAAAACTGCTTATTTATGTTAGTTAAAGTTCTGCAAGGTTTAAGTTGTTGATTTAAAGGTTTAGTTTGGTTTATAGCCTTGATAATCCTTGTGATCTGCTCAAAAGGGGTGTTTGGATTTAGTGGTTTACCTGAGTTCAAGACTAGTTCTGTTGTTGTTTGTTGTTTAAACATGTTACATTAGCATAAAACAGATCATGCAAGTCATCATATTGGTTACTTAACCACCCAAAGTCAAAATCACCATTTCACCACCACCACAGTTAACTGTGGTGGTATTTAGGTTCCACAAACCCCTAATTTAGCTTATAACTGGTAGATTTAGGCTAGTGTAACTTTATTTCAATTTATTACATGTAATTCAATCAGTAAGTTAAGCCCAAATCTCAAATAAGTCAAAGTAGAAAGTTTTATTCAAAAGTCAAAAAGTATCCAATTCAGATTTTCACCAAAATGGAGTGATTTTTATAGAATTTTAGGAATGGATTCAAGCCTTGAGCTTTTGAGGTTTTGCAGCCTACCAGCTCATCTTTGAGTATCCATTGATCTCTTATTTTTGAGATTTTTCTTGTGGGCCCCACAAAGCCACAAAGTGACTTGCAGGGCTGAGGTCTGCTCTGTCTCAGCAGCACCACCACCACCACCACCACTTGGTGGTGGTTTTCTGATCAAGCTAGTGGGCCCCAGGCCATGACCCTTGCATCTTTCATCCCCCCTCCTACCAGGGTCTCACCATTGACCAATACTTTGACCCCTAGACCAGTGGACCCCACCTGAAATTGCTCACCAAGTTTGTCCCAGTTCTGAGTCATAAGTGCATAGTGACAAGTGCTTATTTCTTTTTAATCAGCTTATTTGTGTTGCTTAATAGTTGTTTCTGGCTTAATTGTGTTTGTCTAACTTGTTTGTATCTGTTTTCACCATTGTGGACCCCACCCAAGGCCATTTGACCTTATTTGACCAAACAGTCAACCAAAGTCAACTGATAAGCTAAAAGGGGTGTGCACAGCTTATTTTTAAGTTTTAAATTAGTTGTTTTCACAAAAAGTCTTTGTTTTTAGGTGTAAATTAAGTTTGTAAAAGAAAAATCCAAAAAAGTTAGTTTTAAATTAAGTGATAGTTTCTATTTAATTCAAGTTAATTTTAATTTTCATTTTTATATTTTAATTAAGTCACTAGTGTTTTTATATTTTTATTAAATACCTTATATAGTAAAGTAATTTTTGATAATTTTTTCAGATTTTTATTTTGTCATTTAGTGTTAATTAGATTTAATTTTAATTTTCTTTACTATTAATTAAAATCAAGTATTAAATAGCTTAATTAGTTTTTATAAGGTTAAATCTAGTTTTTATAATTTTCCTAGTTCTAATATAGTATAATAAGTTTTTAGAAAATAAATTTTGAGATTCTACTATTCATTTTCTATTTTTCTTATTTTATTTGTTTAAAATAGACTTAAGTTAATTAATAGGTAAATAATTAGTTGTTTAATCTTAAAATATAATTTTTAGAGTTTTTATAATTTTGTAGGATTCCAGTGATGGTTAAGTAATTTTATAAATTTTATCTTAATTTTCTAAGTTAATTTAGTATTAATATAAATTAAAAGTAGTTTAATTAGTTTAATTAAGTTAAATAGTTTTTAATTAATAACTAAACCACAAAAAGACAAAAATATTATTTTTAATTTTTTATACTTTCTTCAAGTTCTAATTTAGGTTTTGAAAATATTTTTGTTAATTTTTAGTTTAATTTAAATCATTTGTCATTTTTAGTTTATTTAAAGTAGGTTTTAATTAAGATTTTAATTAGTTTAATTAATTAAATAATAGTTTAATATTATTTTAATCACTTTTATATATTCTTTTTCATTTTTAATTTTAAGTTTTGAAAAGTGTCAAAAGCACCCCCTGTAGTTTGATAATTACCAAAATCCCACTTTTCTAGTCCGATACGTGATCTTAATTGTGAATTTGTGCATATATCTGGTATCTGATTATTGTGAATATTATATCTGTTTGCCAATACCAAAATAACAGTAGCAAAATCAATTCCATATCATCTGGGCTACTGTCCTCAATCCCACTCACTCATAAACGATTCCAAAAGCACCATTTCAATCTCGTCGGGACATAACGACCCGGGGAAACACTACACTATCACCGGAGTATTGATTCTAGGCTGTATTTGACTTGTTGACCTTGGTCAATAATAATTAGACGGTTTAGGACCAATCAATTTTTGGCGCCGCTGCCGGGGAGGTTGTTGCGTGTTTTAAAATCGTTTTAAGTTTAGTGGTTTTCAAAACCCTCCCTGTACAAATTTCACACAAATTTGTAAAAAGTTTTGTAAAAATATAATCATATCAGAAAAAAGTTCATTAACACTTCTCCTGAAGTGTTGAAAAACACCAAAAAAATTAAAAACAATCAAAAACAAACTGTGAAGTTAAATTACTTCGTGTTCTTTAAGATTACAACCTGAAACAGTTGGTTTAAGGTAAGTTCTGACATTAAATTGCGAACTGAAGAGGAAACCTATTTACTTCCTCCCGCCAGCCTGCGAGTAATCTTAAAGGGACGATTTCGGTTAACGAATCAGTTCCAAAAATATTTCCCAAGTTTTCTGCACACACACCCATAAGCCTAAAGCAGTTTTTTTTCAAAAATCAATTAATAAACCCATAATAAGTTCCCAAACTTAAGATTAAAACTTGCCTTTGTATCCCTGTGAGTAGTGTACCTTTTTCAAAGAAGCTGCTCACTTGTGATTATTGGTTTAAGTTCACTGTGGTTTTGCCTCGAACTTGTGTTGAAAAATTGTTTTTAGTGCATGCGCACTCGGTCTCAAGCAAAGAATAAAAAACAGAAAGACGTACCCGAGCTACGTTCTAATACAAAAACCGAAATGGCCGCTGGGCCACCACCACCACTTTTACCACCCCCTGACCCTCCTAGGGATGAGCCAGCTCCCGATCTCCGAACGATGGAGGAGCTGTGCCAACCTACCATGCAAGGGCGGGGTGGGCCTATTGCACCACTCACTATTGGGGCTGCGGACTTTGGCCTCAAGCATCACATGATCCAACAAGTCCAGAATTCGTGTCAATTTCACGGATTACCGGGTGACGATGCCAACAAGCATCTTGACAAATATCTTACGGTCACCCAAAGCATGAAACAGCATGGTGTCACCGATGATGCCCTTCGGCTGTACCTCTTCCCCTATTCTCTCACTCATCATGCCACTGCATGGTTTGACCGACTCCCAAAGAATTCTATTCGAACCTTTGATGAAATGGTAACCAAGTTTCTAGCAAAATATTTTCCACCATCCATGGTTACCAAGTTACGAAATGATATCAGCAACTTCCGGCAACTTCCCGATGAGTCTCTTTTTGAGGCTTGGGAACGTTATAAGCTAGCCATTGATCGGTGCCCTAACCACAATATGTTACAAGTTACCATCATCTTTTATAATGGTCTGACATTGAGGCACCGAGACATTCTCAATGCTGCTGCTGGTGGGACCTTTATGAAAAGGCGTCCCGAGGAGTGCTATGACTTAATCGAGAACATGACTGCCCATCATGACTTTTGGGATTCCTCTGCGGAGAGGGAAGCGTCATGTCATTCCGTTACTCCCTCATCATCATCTCCTGAAATAATCGCTCTTACCAAAAAGATGGATGATATTTCTACGGCTGTGTTGAGAATGAACCAAACGATACAACATCAGGTTCAAAATCAACAAGTAAAAGCCGTGGCCCGAAGTTGTGAAACTTGTGGGGGCCCACATCTGTATTCCGAGTGTCCAGCTACTGCTGAATTTCCTCAAGAGAACGTTTATGCTGCTAACGGTTCCTACAACACGGGGGGTAATTCTTACCAACCGCAAGGGGACCGTAATCTCTTAAGCTATCGTTCCAACAATTTTCTCGGACCTCCCGGTTTTAACCAAAATCAAAACCGTAACGCGAATCAGAATTTTAACCAAGGTCAAAACTCAAATTTCCAAAACCCGAACCAAAATCAAGGCCAGTTTAATCAAAACAATTTTCAAAATGGCAATCAAAACCAAGGTTTTCAAGGAAATTTTCAAAGAAACCAGAATCAAGGGAATTACAATCAGGGTAATTTCAATCAGAGAAACAATTTTCAGGGTAACAACAATCAAAACCAAGGGAATTTTCAAAACAACCGTGTTCAAAATCCCCCTGTTCAAAATCAAAACGTTGTTCCACCCCCGTCTTCCTCCGATGCTGAAATTAAACAATTCATGAAAGCACAAGAGGAAACGAATCGGTTATTGATCAAAACGATCTCTGATCTTCAGAAGTCTTTAAATGATCGACCCTCGGGCTCAGGTACATTACCGAGCAACACGATCGCTAACCCGAGGGGCGATGTCAAGGCGATCACTACCCGAAGTGGGGTATCATACAATGGACCCTCGATTCCCTCTACCTCTTCTTCTCCTCCTAAGGTAGCGGAACGTGAACCTGAGGTCACTACGGACAAGGTACTTCCTACTAATAACGGAGGTATCAACAACGTCCATCCTCAAGTTGTCCCGGTCCTGGCTCATAAGCCGAAAGTTGTATTTGATCCTCCTGTATGTCCTGATGAAATCTCAAAGAATAATCCTAAGCCGTCAATTCCATATCCTTCACGAGTGACTGAACAAAAGAACCGCGAAAAAGCTAACCATCAGCTGGAAAAATTTTATCAAATTTTCCAAGAATTACACTTTGATATTAGCTTCGCGGACGCTCTTCTTCTCATGCCTAAGTTTGCTTCAACAATCAAAAATCTGATAAGCAACAAAGAAAAACTTTGTGAGATGGCAAAAACTCCTCTTAACGAGCATTGCTCAGCAGTGCTTTTGAAAAAGCTTCCCGAAAAGCTTGGAGATCCCGGGAAATTTCTCATTCCTTGTGTTTTCCCTGGGATGGTTGAATGCTTTGCCTTGGCCGATCTTGGCGCAAGCATTAACCTGATGCCTTACGCAGTCTGGAAAAGACTCTCACTCTCTGCTCTCACTCCGACCTGCATGACACTCGAGCTTGCAGACCGTACCATATCCCGTCCTCTCGGCATTGCCGAAGATATCTTCGTGAAAGTAGGAAAGTTCCATTTTCCGGCAGATTTCGTGATTGTTGATTTCGATGCTGACCCACGAGTTCCTCTCATTCTCGGGAGAGGATTCTTAAGAACGGGTCGTGCTTTAATCGATGTATTCGAAGAAGAAATCACTCTACGTGTTGATGGCGAAGCCATAACATTCAATCTTGATCAGACTTCAAGATATTCCTCCAATTATGACGCTGAAACGGTTAACCGTATTGACATCATCGATATTGCGTCGGAGGAATCGGCCCAAGAAGTCCTTGGTTTCTCATCCAGTGGCAGTCTTTCTACTGACCCTATCATTTCCGACTCTTTCCCTTCCCTCACTCCGTTTGAGGGAAGTGACTTCCTTTTGGAAGAGCTCGAGGCTTTTCTTGCTCAAGATAGCTCAATTCCCGATGGAGTTGATGAAAACTATCTTGACCCGGAGGGGGACATTCTTCTCCTTGAAAGATTGTTAAATGACGATCCTTCACCTTCTCCGTCTCCACAAATACTTCATAAAGCGGAAGTCAAAAATGTTGAAATAACTGAAGACTTTCCCGAGGTTGAGCTCAAGGAGTTGCCTCTTCATCTAGAATATGCATTTCTGGAGGGTGATAATAAATTACCCGTCATTATTGCCAATGACTTAAAAGATGAGGAAAAGGCTGCACTCCTAAAGGTTCTTAAGTCAAACAAGCAAGCAATTGCTTGGAAACTCTCCGACATTAAGGGCATAAGCCCGAACTTTTGTACTCATAAAATCTTAATGGAGGATGACTTTAAACCAACTGTGCAACATCAGAGAAGGGTAAATCCCAAAATCCACGAAGTTATCAAACAAGAAGTTCTTAAACTTCTTGATGCGGGATTGATTTACCCTATATCTGACAGTCCTTGGGTTAGCCCAATTCATTGTGTTCCCAAAAAGGGTGGCATTACCGTTGTCACCAACGAGGATAACGAGTTGATTCCAACTCGTTTGGTCACGGGTTGGCGGGTTTGTATTGACTATCGAAAGTTAAATGAAGCCACCCGTAAAGACCATTTTCCTCTCCCTTTTATGGACCAAATGCTCGAAAGACTTGCGGGGAATGAATACTACTGCTTCCTCGATGGCTTCTCGGGTTACTTCCAAATCCCCATTGATCCCCAGGATCAAGAGAAGACTACCTTCACATGCCCCTACGGAACTTTTGCTTACAGACGTATGCCTTTCGGTTTATGTAATGCACCAGGCACGTTCCAGAGATGCATGATGTCTATTTTTTCCGACATGATCGGGAAAACTATGGAGGTATTCATGGATGACTTTTCGGTCATCGGGGATTCATTTCAGACTTGCCTCTCCCACTTGGAACAGATGCTTAAACGTTGCAAAGAAACGAATCTAAGTCTCAACTGGGAGAAGAGCCACTTTATGGTCAAGGAGGGCATTGTCCTCGGCCATAAAATTTCAAAAAACGGGATCGAGGTTGACAGAGCTAAAATCGATGTCATTGCCAAATTACCTCATCCCACCACCGTAAAAGGTGTTAGGAGCTTTTTGGGTCATGCCGGCTTCTACCGTAGGTTTATCCAAGATTTTTCTAAGATTGCCCGGCCTATGACCCATCTCCTCGAGAAGGATGCTCCTTTCATCTTCTCTCCTGAGTGCATCGAAGCTTTTGAAACACTAAAGAAAAAGCTTACCGAGGCACCGATTCTTGTTGCCCCCGATTGGGACCAACCTTTTGAGCTTATGTGCGATGCTAGTGATTTTGCCATAGGTGCGGTCTTGGGGCAACGAAAAGCAAAATACTTTCAGCCCATACACTACGCAAGCAAAACTATGACTGAGGCTCAAGGTCATTACACCACCACTGAAAAAGAACTCCTAGCTGTGGTGTATGCCTTCGAGAAATTCCGGCCATACCTAATCTTGACTAAATGCGTAGTGTACACAGATCACTCGGCTTTGAAATACCTATTTGCAAAACAAGATGCAAAGCCGAGGCTTCTTCGTTGGGTTCTCCTCCTTCAGGAATTTGATATCATTATCCGTGATAAAAAAGGAGCCGAGAACCTTGCTGCTGATCATCTCTCACGATTAGAGAACCCGCATCAGGATGTGTCCAAGAAAAAGGAAATAAATGAAACATTTCCTCTCGAGACACTCAATGCGGTTGCTTTTCGTGGTGACTCTACTACCCCATGGTTTGCCGACTTTGCAAATTACCATGCGGGTAACTTCATAGTAAAGGGGTTAACGTCCCAACAAAAGAAAAATTCTTCAAAGACGTTAAACATTACTTCTGGGACGACCCCTTCCTCTTCAAAATCTGTGCCGATCAAGTCATCAGGCGATGTGTATACGGACAGGAAGCCACTGATATTCTCAAGGCTTGCCATGCTGGACCCACCGGGGGCCACCATAGTCCTAACTACACCGCCAAAAAGGTGTTTGATACCGGTTTCTATTGGCCCACAATCTATAAGGATGCCCACGAGTTAGTCAAAGCCTGTGATGCTTGTCAGCGTCACGGGAATATTTCACAAAAGAACGAAATGCCACAAAATGCTATTCAAGTTTGTGAAATCTTTGACGTCTGGGGCATTGACTTTATGGGGCCATTCCCATCTTCTCGTGGAAACAAATACATACTCGTGGCTGTTGACTACTTGTCAAAATGGGTTGAGGCTAAGGCCTTACCCACTAACGATGCCCGAGTAGTTGTGAAGTTCTTGAAATCCCTTTTTGCTCGTTTTGGAACCCCACGTGCCATCATTAGTGATCGCGGTACTCACTTTTGCAATGATCAATTTGCAAAAGTCATGCTGAAATACGGTGTTACTCATCGTCTTTCCACCGCATATCACCCCCAAACAAGTGGGCAGGTGGAGGTTTCCAACCGTGGTATTAAACGGATTCTTGAGAGGACAGTAGGTGAAAACCGTGCTTCCTGGTCGGATAAACTAGATGATGCACTTTGGGCCTTCCGTACAGCTTACAAAACACCCATCGGGTGCACTCCATACAAGCTTGTATACGGGAAGGCGTGTCATTTACCGATCGAGCTCGAGCACAAAGCCTACTGGGCTTTGAAACATGCTAACTACGACCTTCATAAAGCGGGTGATCACCGTAAGGTTCAAATCAATGAATTAAACGAACTTCGTGATCAAGCCTACGAGAACTCTTTGATCTACAAAGAAAAGACAAAGAAGATTCACGACTCTAAGATTAAGAACCGAGTTTTCAACGTCGGTGACAGAGTCCTTCTTTTCAATTCAAGATTAAAGATCTTCTCGGGGAAATTAAAAACCCGATGGACCGGACCATTCACCATTGCTAAAGTTTACCCATACGGGACTGTTGAGTTATCTCAACCCGAAGGTCCCAACTTCAAAGTGAATGGTCACAGATTGAAACATTATTTTGGAGAGGACACACCACCCATGGTTGTCCCGGATCTCCAAACTTTCCCCATGGACCAATGAATTCGGGGATCGAGTCAAGCTAGTGACTCGGTGAACAAAAATTAGCAGCATATATGGGTTTTCACCCGTATTTCTGACTTCTTTCTACTTTCTACCACCCTAGTGTGGGGGAGTGGCCATCCCCCACCGTTTCAAAAGTAAATATTTTCCAAAATTCAATAAACATGTTTTGTATGTATATGATGTCATTCATCTCCCGGGCTGTCAGGGCAAATTTACTACAGTTAATCATTCACAAGTGATTAGCTAGCGTGGTAAACTTGACACAAGCCTGGGAAGTGTATGTATATTATATACTTTATTATTCATCTTCCAGGCTGTCAGGGCAGATTTATTACAGTTGATCATTCACAAGTGATTAGCTAGCGTGGTAAACCTGACACAAACCTGGAAGGTGTATGTATATTATAAACTTTATCATTCAACTCCCGGGCTGTTAGGGCAGATTTATTACAGTTAATCATTCACAAGTGATTAGCTTGCGTGGTAAACCTAACACAAGCCTGGAAGGTAGTGAGCAAAAAAAAAAAAAAAAAAAAAAAAAAAAAAAAATTGTATGTACAGATAAAATAAAGTGAAAAATAGAAATTTCCACAGTTAGAATCGAATATTAGCTTTTCCATTCAGAGATTCGGCATAATAGCCGGGACTTTGAATATTGAGGACAATATTCAGTTCTAGTGTGGGGGGGGGGGGGGGAAATTCTTACGAATTTTATCACAAAACTTTCCAAGTACCCCCATTTTAGGCCAAAATTTTTCAAAATTTTTCACTTTATTCCAAAATTTTTGTGGTTATCAATCCGCCAAAGTCTAAATGACAAAGGGATTGGCTAGTCCAGGAGCAAACGGCTCTTGGTAAAGACATCTCAAACCCGTTGATGGCTGGCAGTTTGCCAAAAATTGCATGGTTCCTCAGCTCCCCCGCATCCTCGTAAGCAAATGAGTTGGCTAGCCCGCAAGATTATGGCTTGTGGTAAAGGCAGTGGAAAATCCATAATTGGTAATCAGCTCACCAAGATGTTGACTTAGTCCATCAAGATACTGGCTAGTCCAGAAGCAAACGGCTTTTGGTAAAGATAAATCAAATCCGTTGACAGCTGGTGGTTTGCTCAAAATCACACGGTTATCAGGTGTGCCACAGTTCTTACACCTGGCTACTCCAGAATTGATGGCTTTTGGTAAAGAGTTTCAAATCCATTAATTTTTCTCAAAAGATTGCTAGGGACTAGCAATGTTTTAGTGTGGGGGATTGATGAGTGTGTAAATACTCATCATTTTATACCAATCTGAGCTGCCAAAACATACAAAAACACCCAAATATGTATCAAAAGACTTAAAATATCTTAGAGGTGTGTTTTATATGTTTCAAACACAAAATATGCAAAAACAAATGAAAAACGTACAAAGTTTGCATAATTGGCAGTTTCAGTCCCTCAAGTTTCATAAATTTGCAAAACTAGTCCCTGGAAGTTTAAAATGAAAGAAAAGTCAACCCAAGGCAAAGAAAAGTCAAAATTTATCAAAATAAGTCCTTGGGTGATAAAGTTTGAGAAAATTACACTTTTACCCCTCAAAATCCAAAATTGGCAAAACAGGTCCCTGGAGTTTGTGAAATTGGCAGATTTGGTCCCTGAGGTTTAAAATAATACTTGTGGTCCTTGTGCTAATGTTTAAATGCAGGTTTGGTCCTTATGTGAATTTTGGGAAAAGTTTCATGATTGGTCCCTGGAATTACAAGGTTTGGCAGAAATAGTCCCTGGAAGGGTAAAATTGGAAAAAAATCATTTGGAACCCTCACACTATTCATCTTTGGCATTATACACCCTTTGAAGTACTTCAAGAACATGCCAAAACCCAACCCTTAACTTTCCCAAAATTACACAAAAGGTCCTTGTAAACTAAAAAACCAAAACCGGATCTAAATTAAAATAAAACCAAAACCAAAACTTAGCCCACCCAAAAATAAACCCCAAGCCCATCTCAGCCCAGTCCACACCCAACCTTTGACCCGACCCCTTGTTTGACCTCGGTCAAACTCCCAGTCAACCACCTCCTTCCCCGTTTTCCCTCTCAGCCTCCCCCACTTGCTCAACCTCCATTCTCCACCAATCAGAAACCATGACCCCCCACAATTAATGCCACCACCCCCTATACCTACCCCTTTCACACCACAATTAATGCTGCCCCCCCCCCATTGCGTGTATCAGAGTAATTTGCAAATGGTCTCTTTCCCGCCAAAAATACGTGGAGGCCTAAGAGTGGACCAAAAGATGAAAAGAGAGGTGGGAAATGATGAGGGTACATCTGGGAACCCTAATTGGGAGCTATAAATAGAAGAGGAAGCACAAGGATGAAGTAGGAAGTTAATTTAGTTTTTATGTATTTCGTTTAATTGCACTTTTCAATTCTAGGGTACACCCAAGCTCTTAAGCAGTGGTAACCTTCTTTTTATTGTATTGTAACTTAATTTCAGTTATTAATTTCAAGCTTCCTTTATTATTTCATCTTATGCAAATTTTATTTCAAAATTTATATCATCATTAAGCTTAATTATTGTTATTGTGTAATGTACTGGATTCCTAGGCTCACATAAGCTCCCTTATAGCTTATTTAAGCTATTAGTAATAACTTAAATCAGCTTAGTGATAAAAAACTCAAAACACTCAAACTGGTCAACAAAAGTCAACACGACAAGTTCTTGGTGATCATAGCTGGAGTAGGGTATAAATTGGATGCCCCTGGTTTAGAATCCCATGGGGGATGATAGGAAAAGTTTCATGGTTCTTGGTTCACTCAGTTCTTAGCTTTGGACTCTTGTAAGAATACATTTCCTCATTTCTTTTTTGAATAATCTGTGTCACATGCTTATTATTGTTATTTGTTGAGTAAAACTGCTTATTTATGTTAGTTAAAGTTCTGCAAGGTTTAAGTTGTTGATTTAAAGGTTTAGTTTGGTTTATAGCCTTGATAATCCTTGTGATCTGCTCAAAAGGGGTGTTTGGATTTAGTGGTTTACCTGAGTTCAAGACTAGTTCTGTTGTTGTTTGTTGTTTAAACATGTTACATTAGCATAAAACAGATCATGCAAGTCATCATATTGGTTACTTAACCACCCAAAGTCAAAATCACCATTTCACCACCACCACAGTTAACTGTGGTGGTATTTAGGTTCCACAAACCCCTAATTTAGCTTATAACTGGTAGATTTAGGCTAGTGTAACTTTATTTCAATTTATTACATGTAATTCAATCAGTAAGTTAAGCCCAAATCTCAAATAAGTCAAAGTAGAAAGTTTTATTCAAAAGTCAAAAAGTATCCAATTCAGATTTTCACCAAAATGGAGTGATTTTTATAGAATTTTAGGAATGGATTCAAGCCTTGAGCTTTTGAGGTTTTGCAGCCTACCAGCTCATCTTTGAGTATCCATTGATCTCTTATTTTTGAGATTTTTCTTGTGGGCCCCACAAAGCCACAAAGTGACTTGCAGGGCTGAGGTCTGCTCTGTCTCAGCAGCACCACCACCACCACCACCACTTGGTGGTGGTTTTCTGATCAAGCTAGTGGGCCCCAGGCCATGACCCTTGCATCTTTCATCCCCCCTCCTACCAGGGTCTCACCATTGACCAATACTTTGACCCCTAGACCAGTGGACCCCACCTGAAATTGCTCACCAAGTTTGTCCCAGTTCTGAGTCATAAGTGCATAGTGACAAGTGCTTATTTCTTTTTAATCAGCTTATTTGTGTTGCTTAATAGTTGTTTCTGGCTTAATTGTGTTTGTCTAACTTGTTTGTATCTGTTTTCACCATTGTGGACCCCACCCAAGGCCATTTGACCTTATTTGACCAAACAGTCAACCAAAGTCAACTGATAAGCTAAAAGGGGTGTGCACAGCTTATTTTTAAGTTTTAAATTAGTTGTTTTCACAAAAAGTCTTTGTTTTTAGGTGTAAATTAAGTTTGTAAAAGAAAAATCCAAAAAAGTTAGTTTTAAATTAAGTGATAGTTTCTATTTAATTCAAGTTAATTTTAATTTTCATTTTTATATTTTAATTAAGTCACTAGTGTTTTTATATTTTTATTAAATACCTTATATAGTAAAGTAATTTTTGATAATTTTTTCAGATTTTTATTTTGTCATTTAGTGTTAATTAGATTTAATTTTAATTTTCTTTACTATTAATTAAAATCAAGTATTAAATAGCTTAATTAGTTTTTATAAGGTTAAATCTAGTTTTTATAATTTTCCTAGTTCTAATATAGTATAATAAGTTTTTAGAAAATAAATTTTGAGATTCTACTGTTCATTTTCTATTTTTCTTATTTTATTTGTTTAAAATAGACTTAAGTTAATTAATAGGTAAATAATTAGTTGTTTAATCTTAAAATATAATTTTTAGAGTTTTTATAATTTTGTAGGATTCCAGTGATGGTTAAGTAATTTTATAAATTTTATCTTAATTTTCTAAGTTAATTTAGTATTAATATAAATTAAAAGTAGTTTAATTAGTTTAATTAAGTTAAATAGTTTTTAATTAATAACTAAACCACAAAAAGACAAAAATATTATTTTTAATTTTTTATACTTTCTTCAAGTTCTAATTTAGGTTTTGAAAATATTTTTGTTAATTTTTAATTTAATTTAAATCATTTGTCATTTTTAGTTTATTTAAAGTAGGTTTTAATTAAGATTTTAATTAGTTTAATTAATTAAATAATAGTTTAATATTATTTTAATCACTTTTATATATTCTTTTTCATTTTTAATTTTAAGTTTTGAAAAGTGTCAAAAGCACCCCCTGTAGTTTGATAATTACCAAAATCCCACTTTTCCAGTCCGATACGTGATCTTAATTGTGAATTTGTGCATATATCTGGTATCTGATTATTGTGAATATTATATCTGTTTGCCAATACCAAAATAACAGTAGCAAAATCAATTCCATATCATCTGGGCTACTGTCCTCAATCCCACTCACTCATAAACGATTCCAAAAGCACCATTTCAATCTCGTCGGGACATAACGACCCGGGGAAACACTACACTATCACCGGAGTATTGATTCTAGGCTGTATTTGACTTGTTGACCTTGGTCAATAATAATTAGACGGTTTAGGACCAATCAACTACCTTTACATGCCCTTATGGAACCTTTGCTTATAAATGTATGCCTTTTGGCTTATGTAATGCTCCAGGTACGTTCCAGAGGTGCATGATGGCTATATTTACCGACATGATCGGTAAAACTATGGAGGTCTTTATGGATGACTTCTCGGTCATTGGGGATTCATTCCAAACATGTCTCACCAATTTAGAAAAAATGTTGAAAAGGTGTGAAGACACCAATCTATGTCTAAATTGGGAAAAGAGTCACTTTATAATCAAAGAGGGCATTGTCCTCGGCCATAAGATTTCCAAGAATGGGATTGAGGTTGACAGAGCTAAGGTTGATGTCATTGCTAAATTGCCTCACCCTACTACCGTCAAAGGTATTAGGAGTTTCTTGGGTCATGCCGGTTTCTATCGTCGATTCATACAAGATTTTTGATACGTGGGAATCGCACCAGGCTTTACCTCTCAAGGGATCTTGAGAAGCTTACAACCCCCACCAGGCAGTGTACATGATCGTTGTAGTATAGTATAGTGATAAGTACCGGGGGATTGATCGTTCAGCTAGGAATAGTGTCGCTAGGATTAGAAAACCTAAATACTAGTTCTAAAGGTGACGGATGATTATTTTTATATTTTTATATTTTTATATTTTTTATAAAGCAAGTAAAAATCTCGGGTTTGAAGGATTTGGGCGGAATTAGTTGCTAGTTAACTAACCCAATACTAAAGATGCAATCAAAATAAAATACTAGAAATGAAAATAAACTAAATTATACTAAGGTTGTGAGCAATAAGTGGAGAAAATGTGTTTACTTAGATTTCACTACTCCCTAGACATCTTTTACACGTTAATTACTTGTTATAGTTGCATGGATGACGGATCGTATTCCTTAATATCATTCATGGGGTGGCGCACTTAACTCCCCAATTCTATGAGCTCTTATCTCCTCCTATACCATGCCCAGCACAACCATAGGGATTAAAAACAGTGGCTCATGCATTAAATACAACCAATAAAGACCTAGTGCACATCGGTTCATGTTTCTTAAGACGTTCAATTGGTAACATGCTTGAACGTCTTAAGAAACATGAACCGATGTGCACTAGGTCTTTATTGGTTGTATTTAATGCATGAGCCACTGTTTATAATCCCTATGGTTGTGCTGGGCATGGTATAGGAGGAGATAAGAGCTCATAGAATTGGGGAGTTAAGTGCGTCGCCCCATGAATGGTATTAAGGAATACGATCCGTCATCCATGCAATTATAACAAGTAATTAACGTGTAAAAGATGTCTAGGGAGTAGTGAAATCTAAGTAAACATATTTTCTCCACTTATTGCTCACAACTTTAGTATAATTTAGTTTATTTTCATTTCTAATATTTTATTTTGATTGCATCTTTAGTATTGGGTTAGTTGATTAGCAACTAATTCCGCCCAAATCCTTCAAACCCGAGATTTTTACTTGCTTTCAAAAAAATATAAAATACAAAAATAATCATCCCTCACCTTTAGAACTAGTATTTAGGTTTTCTAATCCTAGCGACACTATTCCTAAGCTGAACGATCAATCCCCCGGTACTTGTCACTATACTATACTACAACGATCAGGTACACTGCCTGGTGGGGGTTGTAAGCTTCTCAAGATCCCTTGAGAGGTAAAGCCTGGTGCGATTCCCACGTATCAAGTTTTTGGCGCCGCAGCCCGGGGAATAGTTATTGTCTAGGTTAGAATTTCTTTTTATTAGGTCTACTTGCTAGATTCCTTTCTAGTAAGATTTTATTTTTATTTTTTTAGGTTCTCTTTAGTCTATCTTATTTCTTTGTGTCTTTGTTCATAACCACCCGACATCATGGACAACGGAAACATCTTTGAACCCGTCATCCCACCACAACAAAACCCACCATTAGAACCCCTTAGGCCCCGAACCTTAGGAGAGTATTCCCGACCTAGCCACCAAGGCTACCGAAACACCATTGAGCTCACCGGAGCCAATGTGACCCCCTTACGATCCGACACCATCCGGCTGGTGCAAAGCGGATGTGCATTCCATGGACTTCGTTCCGAAGATCCAAACCAACATCTTAAGGACTTCCTCAAAATTGTAGATTCCATAGACCTAGATGTTGCAACTAGAGAGACAACCCGATTACGCCTATTCCAATTCTCTCTACGGGATCAAGCTAGTCAATGGCTTGAGCGTTTACCCGCGGGATCCATCACCACATGGGATGATCTCACCACTCGTTTCCTTGCTCAATTTTTCCCACCGGGGAGAACTACTAAGCTTAGAAATGACATCTTGATGTTCCAACAATGTCAAAATGAAACCTTTTATGAAGCATGGACTCGATATAAAGACCTGCTCTGAAAAGTCCCTCATCATGGCATCGAACCATGGCTCCAGATCCAAATCTTTTACGATAAAGTTGACTATCAAACAAGGAGAGCCATTGATTATGTAGCCAAGGGCAGGCTAAATAGACTTAGCATTGACGAGTGCTGGAAAGTTCTTGAGGGGTTGGCACAATACGAAGAAGAAGGATGGGAGGACCCGATGTTCCCAAGCAAGGGAAAACTTGACTACGCATACGCCACCCAAGAACAGTTGTTAGGAAGCATCGAGAAGCAGGTAAAAGAATTAATGAGTATTGAGAAGCTTGCTGCTGAACCCATGTGGAATCCTAATTTACGTAGGAATACGGTTATCGACCACAATTTTCCTGAACGTTCACGACAAGAGGAATTCGAAGGGATAATGGTAACCTTCATGGATAATCAGGAAAAACAAATCCAGCACCTAGAAGCATGCATGGAAAGCACTCGCAAAGCTTTTATGAATTTAGCAGACCAATACATATCAAGGGTCAAAGAAAAGATCAAAGAAAATTCCGTACCTAAAAAAATTGAAAAAGTCTTCGAGGTTTCAACCCCTTTGGTGTTTGACCAAGAGGATAGCGGGAAATTTTCCCCAAGTGCTTCACCATTAACTACCCCCCGTTCTCATGAGCATCCCCATGCAGAGAAGAATTCGCAATTCCATAACATTTTCGTTGGATGCTTGCGAACCACATTCCCGAACTTATCCAAGAAACGTTCTTTTGGTTTTAAACCCAGTGTAAAGAGGTTGTACCTCAAAAACACCACTGATTTGAAACCCTCTATGGAACAACATCTCTTTTTACACACCAGTGACCCGTGCACAGGTTACAACTTAGCCAAAACGTCACCCAACCCCTTCTACAACCTCACCTCTTTCCGTGACAGTAATGAGATGTTTGACCCTGGTGGACCTCGTCAACGGAATAGCTACTCATGGGTTTTACTAATGTTTAGCTATTCACACAAAGTGCAGGGACTAAACATGGAATTACTCCATTTCTCACCTCACACGGGCATCTGACGGCGTCAGACATAACTCTTGACGCCGTCACCTCGATGGATCAGCAATATTAACCCAAAACCAATCACTTTCAACCCATACCCCACAAATCTCACCCAAAGTGCTGCTACTACTCCGAATCCCCACCCTTCAATTCGACGTATTCCGCATCCAATCTTCACTTGGTAAGTGATTTTTCTTCATTCTTTTTCAATCAATTGTCCTTAGGATCTATCAATTTGGAAAACCACTTTCGCCCGAAACCCCATTCTTGACCCATCATTAACAAATCGTAATGCTTTCCATTTGGTGATTTGTAAACATGGGATTACCCGTTGATTATGTTATCCCACTCGAATCATGCATTAGTTTAGGGAAAGCCACTCATGCCACGGATTCTTTGACCCCCACCCATGTTTTCTGATTAAAGGAGTGTTTGGGTAATGGGTTAAGAGTTTGAAAATTGATTTTTCCCTCGCATTTGCATGGATTCGGATTCTGCTAAGTCTGACGGGGTCAGGACTACTCCTGACGGCGTCAGATGTGTCTGACAGCAAAAAAGTCATTAAAATTCTCGTTCTAATCGTTTCCGTTCACTCTACCTTTTTCCAGGAAAATGAGCAAGAGATCTCGTCAACATCGGGGCAGTTCCTCTAGGTCCCAAAGGGTTAATTATGGAGAATTGGTCCATAGTTGGAGCGAGTTTGACACCGTTGGCGCCAATACCAAGTATGCGGAACTTTGTAACCACCATATTGATGTTGGGGCTGTGGTTGATTAAGGGTTTCTTAGGGCCCAAGGGTTGGAAGCTGCGTTTTTGGAGAGGATCCACACTGATGGGTTTGCGGGTCCTCAGTGGGAGAGGTTGTTTGGATTAGAGAGACAGTGTATAGTGAGTTGGTGAGGGAGTTCTTTGTGACCTTCCATTTTGATCAGGCTGAGGCTAGGACGGATGTGGGGGGCACCACTATATATTTTAGGCTAGGAGGAGAATTGCGGTCATGTTCAGTCACTGAGTTTGGTTGGAGGATTGGGTTGTATACTAGGGAGGAGGTTGATGGGACTTTTATGCAGAGGTTGTTACATGGGGAGACTCAGAGGAGTGAGATGAGGTGTATCACTTTTTGGCCAACCATAGGGGACGGGGTTTACACCTCGACAACTAGGGCAGCATCCATCAGGGACCCCATAGTTAGGTTGGTCCATAGGTGCATCACATACAGCCTGTCAGGACGTCATGGCACCACTCACCGTGTCACTGCTTCAGACCTGTTCTACCTGTACACCATCTTTTCAGCGGATGTCTACTGCAACATCCCATTTTGGGTGGTGATGAGGCGAAAAATGATCCATTTTTAGGGGGTCATTTAAGCCCGAATCCGACTTTATTTGATCAAATATTGCCCTAAATCGTTCCTTTTGTGATTTTAGGTGTTTGGAGAGTGAATTCTGGAAAAGAAGCCATTTTGGACGTTTTTGGAGCATAAAAGTGAAGAAAACGGCAAAGTACCAAATTTCCATGCTGAAGATACAAGGTGACGGCGTCAAGACCACCATCTTGACGGCGTCAGACATGAAGAATTAAACACCGTAGGTGGTGACGGCGTCAGAAGGCTTCATGACGGCGTCAAAGTGGCAAGAATAAAATACCATAGGTGGTGACGGCGTCACATAGGCCGTCATAAGTGGATCAAGGCCGTCCGAGGAAGTATATGGCGGCGAGGTGACGGCATCAGATGTTACTCTTGACGCCGTCAGACTATTTTTCCTATATATAGTTTTCTAGTTTTTTTTTTCATAAAAAAAGGGAAGTTTTGGTGAAACCCTAAAGACGATTTTGGTGCCTCTTTTACAGGTTTTTCAAGGGTTCCAAACCCTTGAGACCTTGCATTGTAATTGAGATAAGTGTACTTTCAATTCAATCAATATGTCTATGTGTTGGTTGTTTATCTCTTGTTCTTGTCTCAATTCTACTATGCTAGGCTAGATCTCTCTTGTGTTTGCTTAGATCTAATGAAACCTAGATGTTGATTATGTGTTGATTACTTGTCTATTCTTGTTTTGAATGAATGATATTATATGTTAGGCTTAAGAAAACTGGCAGATCTCCAAATGGTAACATGCTTGAACGTCTTAAGAAACATGAACCGAGGCGTACTAGGTCTTTATTGGTTGTATTTAATGCATGAGCCACTGTTTACAATCCCTATAGTTGTGCTGGGTCATGGTGTAGGAGGAGATAAGAGCTCATAGAGTTGGGGAGTTATGTATGCCACCCCACGAATGGTATTAAGGAATACAATCCGTCATTCATACAAGTGTAACAAGTAATTAACATGTAAAAGATATCTAGGGAGTAGTGAAGTCTAAGTAAACACAATTTCTCCAACCACTGCTCACAACTTTAGTATAATTTAGTTTAATTTCATTTTTAGTATTTTATTTTGATTGCATCTTAGCTTTGGGTTAGTTGATTAGCAACTAATTCCGCCCACTCCTTCAAAACCCGAGATTTTACTTGCTTTCATAAAAATATAAAAATACAAAAATAATCATCTTTCACCTCTAGAACTATTAATTAGGTTTTCTAATCCTAGCGACACTATTCCTAAGCTGAACGATCAATCCCCCGGTACTTGTCACTATACTATACTACAACGATCAGGTACACTGCCTGGTGGGGGTTGTAAGCTTCTCGAGATCCCTCGAGAGGTAAAGCAAGGTGCGATTCCCACGCATCAAGTTTTTGGCGCCGCTGCCGGGGATTGTCTATCTTTACATTTATTCCTTAACTTTCGCATAAGAGTGCGGCGCTATCAAGTTTTTGGCGCCGCAGCCTGGGGAATAGTTATTGTCTAGGTTAGGATTTCTTTTTATTAGGTCTACTTGCTAGATTCCTTTCTAGTAAGATTTTATTTTTATTTTTAGGTCTTCTTTAGTCTATCTTATTTCTTCGTGCCTTTGTTCGTAACTCTTTACCATCCGACATCATGGAAGGTGGTAACATCTTTGAACCCGTCATCCCACACAACAAAACCCACCATTAGAACCCCTTAGGCCCTGAACCTTAGGAGAGTATTCCCGACCCAGCCACCAAGGCTACCGAAACACCATTGAGCTCACCGGAGACAATGTGACCCCCTTGCGATCCGACACCATCCGGTTGGTGCAAAGCGGATGTGCATTCCATGGACTTCGTTCCGAAGATCCAAACCAACACCTTAAGGATTTCCTCAAAATCGTAGATTCCATAGACCTAGGTGTTGAAACTAGAGAGACTACCCGTTTACGACTATTCCAATTCTCTCTACGGGATCAAGCTAGTCAATGGCTTGAGCGTTTACCCGCGGGATCCATCACCACATGGGATGATCTCACCACTCGTTTCCTTGCTCAATTTTTCCCACCGGGGAGAACTACTAAGCTTAGGAATGACATCTTGATGTTCCAACAACGTCAAAATGAATCTTTTTATGAAGCATGGAGTCGATATAAAGACCTACTCCGAAAAGTTCCTCATCATGGGATCGAATCATGGCTGCAGATCCAAATTTTTTATGGTAAGGTTGACTATCAAACAAGGAAAGCCATTGATTACGCAGCCAAGGGTAGGCTAGATAGACTTAGCGTTGACGAATGTTGGAAAGTTCTTGAGGAATTGGCACAATACGAAGAGGAAGGATGGGAGGACCCGATGCTCCCGAGCAAAGCAAAGCTTGACTACGCATGTGCCACCCAAGAGCAATTGTTGGGAAGCATCGAGAAACAGGTAAAAGAACTGATGAGTATTGAGAAACCGGCCACTGAACCCGTGTGGAACCCTAATCCACATTGGAACACGGTTATCAGCCAAAATTTTCCTGAACGCTCACGGCAAGAGGAATTCGAAGGAATAATGGTAACCTTCATGGATAATCAGGAAAAGCAAATCCAGCACCTTGAGGCACGCATGGAAAGCACTCACAAAACCTTTATGAATTTCGCAGACCAATTCATATCAAGGGTCAAAGAAAAGATCAAAGAAAATTCTATACCTAAAAAAATTGAAAAAGTCTTCGAGGTGTCAACCTCTTTGGTATTGGACCAAGAGGACAGCGGGGGATTCTCCTCAAAAGCTTTACTATTAACTACCCCCCGTTCTCATAAACACCCCCATACGGAGAAAAGCTCGCGAATAAATTGCATTTTCGTTGGATGCCTGCGAACCACATTCCCGATCTCACCCAAAAAACGTTCTTTTGGTTTTAGACCCGGTGTAAAGAGGCCACGCCTCATAAATACCATTGATTTGAAACCTCCTATTGAGCAACATCTTTCTTCTCGCGCCAATGACCCGTGCATGAGGATCAGCTTGGCCAAAACATCACCCGACCCCCGCTGCTACCTCATCTCTTTCCGCGACAGTAATGAGACGTTCGACCCTGGTGGACCTCGTTGACGAAATAGCTACTCATGGGTTTTACTTGTGATTAGTTATTCATGCAAAGAGCAGGGACTAAACTTGAAACTACTCCAAACCTCACTCCACACGGGCATCTGACGGCGTCAGATTTAACCCTTGACGCCGTCAGCTCGACGGATCAGCAATATTAACCCAAAACCAATCACTTTCAAACCATACCCCACAAATCTCACCCAAGTGTTGCTGCTACTCCGACTCTCAAACCCCCAATTCGACATCTTCCGCCTCCGATCTCTACTTTGTAAGTAAGTTTTCTTCATCTTTTCTCGGTTAATTATCCTTAGGACCCGTCAATTTGAAAAACCCCTTTCGCCCGAAACCCCATTCTTGACCCACCATTAGCAAATCGTAATGCCATCCAATTGGTGATTTGTAATCGTGGGGGGTTACCATTTGATGGTGTTGTCTCACCCAAATCATGCATTAAAATAGGGAAAACCCATCATGCTTCGGATTCTTTGACCCCCCACCCCTGTTTCCTGATTTAAGGAGCGTTTGGGTAATGGGTTAAGAGTTTAAAAATTGATTTTTCCCTCGCATTTGCATGGCTATAATTCTGATCTATCTGACGGCGTCAAAAATTACTCTTGACGACGTCAGATGTGTCTGACTGCATAAAGTTCGTATAAATTTCGCGTTCTAATCGTTTCCATTCACTCCACCTTTTTTCAAGGAAAATGAGCAAAAGGTCTCGCCAACAAAAAGGTAGTTCTTCTAGATCTCAAGGGGTCAACTATGGGGAATTAGTGCACAGTTGGGGGGAGTTCAATAATGTGGATACTAGTACCAAGTATGAGGGCTTGTGCAATCACCATATCGATGTTGGGGCGGTGGTTGACTGGGATTTTCTGAGAGCCAGTGGGTTGGAGGCTGCATTTTTAGGGAGGTTCCGCACAGATGGGTTTGCGGGACCGCAGTGGGAGAGATTGTTTAGGTTGAGAGAGACGGTATATAGTGAGTTAGTACGGGAGTTCTTTGCGACCTTCCGTTTTGATCAAGCTGAGGCTAGGGGAGATATGGGGGGCACCACGATATATTTTAGGCTAGGGGGAGAGTTGAGGTCTTGTTCTGTGGCTGAGTTTGGTTGGAGGCTGGGGCTATACACTAGTGAGGAGGTTGATGGGGCTTTTCTACTGAATTTGTTACATGGAGAGACTCAGCGGAATGAGATGAGGTGTGTTACCTTTTGGCCGACCATAGGGAATGGGGTTTACACCTCGACTACTGGGGCTGCATCGATCAGGGACCCCATTGTTAGGCTAGTTCACAGGTGCATCACATACAGCCTGTCTGCATGTCATGGCACCACTCACCGTATCACTGCTTCAGACCTGTTCTACTTGTACACCATCTTTTCTGGGGATGTCTACTGCAACATCCCGTTTTGGGTGGCCAGTTATTTGAAAACCAGTGTGGGTGAGAGGGATATTGACAAGGTTTATGGGGGGATGTTCGTGACATGGTTGGCTCGTTCCTATGGTCTTCTTACCCCTCAGATCATGGGATACTTGAGCGACTGTGGGAACTGCAGGGTAGTGAGGGCGAAATCCCTTAGGCAGATGAGTATTGTGATGCAGATGGGGGATGGTTCCTACACATGGTACATAGGGGCTGGTGATGGGGATGATGATGATGATGATGATGATGATGATGAGGGACTGCCCCAGCAGCATCAGTTTGCCGGGTATGAGGAGGGGACGGCTGATTACTACCGACACATGAGTCGGGGAGACTGGCAGGCACACCAGGGTGCCTGGATGGGTCGGATGGACACGTGGCGAGCTGCTACTGACCAGCGCTTTGACTGGATGTATGATCATACCGTCCGCCAGATGCAGCACCTCTCCACCCGAGATCAGCTTGAGCCTCACCTGCAGATTGACCCCTTCCCAGGCCGAGAGACTGACTACCCTCCCTATGGGTACAATGGACACCTCCCACCAGGCTATGATTATCGTTTTGGTCCTCCCCCTCAGTGATTCATCTTGATATCTGTGATTCTTGAATAATTTATTTTTGATTGTACGATTTGAAACATTTGGTTTGTAATAGTTTAGGATTCGGCCTTTGTTGGCATTGAACAATTTTCATTTCTGTTCTTTTAATTAGTATTACGCACGATTAGCTTTTAATTTTTATTGATGGTTTATCTTTGCAACCCATGCTTTGTGTGATTTTTATTTGTTTGATTGTTATTTGCTTCCGTATGCATGCTTTGTTTTTATTGTTGGTTGATCATGTTTCTCTAATAAAATGTGGAAATACTTTATTATGTTGTTTAGCCTAGTCTTAACTTCAACCTAAAGGTATTTTTGCAAAAGATAAGTGTAAGGGGAAACCCCAAATATGTTTTTAAGAAACAAACCGATCATGATTTTCCACAATATTTAATGAACATGTATATTCGTATTTGTTAGAGTCAAATGCTTGTATTGAGTCATAATGAAGTTTTGCAGGATTTTCCAGGAAGTAGGACAAAGTTTTTCCAGAAATTTTCCGGAAACTTAACATAAGAATTTCTGCAGGTCCATTCTGACGGCGTCAGGGTATTGCTCTTGACGGCGTCAGGAGTTAAAATCTGGAAATTTTACCGGTTTTGTTTTTCTAATGGAGTCTTATAGTTTTTGTAAATTATTAAGTTTTATAATCTCCAGGAAATCTGCAAACTTCATTCCACAAGCATTATATCTTACTTTGTTTTCTAGGATTTAATAACTTATATAGGATGCCGCAGATTTTACGCAAGGTTGCCTTGTCTACTTTTGTCAGGATTTACAGGTTATTTGTGACAAGAAGATGATTTGTATTCTGGAAGGGAAGCTTTGATTGTTCGTTTTCTTGGAAGAAGATTTAACCTGGCCAACCTATAATCCATACCGAGCGAATCAGGGGAGTATTTGATTTCATTCTCTTTACTTTTTCACTTTTACATTCTTTACTTGAACATTGGGGACAATGTTCATCTTAAGTGTAAGGGGAGGGTAAAAAGATGATACCTTACATACGCACTTTCGCTTGAGTTTGTTTTGTTTGATAGTAGATGAGTAATAAAACTATGAGAAATACTTGTTAGTGTAATTTTAGCGCCAAATTTAAATTTTTTTACAACATTTAGGAGTGAAACTTTAGCCATAGCAAGCGTCTCATGGATAGGAGGTTGTATGACTAGCACATAACCGTATATTCAGAAAAATTTTCCACCCAAAAATGTGAGGTTCGCCTTTAGATTTGATAGGAAAAGCATTCATTATTGGTGCTTATGAGTGTACCGGTAGCATTTAGATTCTAGAACTTGCGTTAGTGATGCATCCCAAGACCGCTAGTGAGACTACATTCGTGTGGTAGGATTTACTACATGATAAGAGGCATTAGGATCACCCTTGTGTTAAACCCGTATCACGATTACTTGACCATTTAAGTCATACTATTTGACTAGTTAAGTCAACTAATTTTTCCCACACCCTTAGCGTTGTACTCATTTTTAGTACACGAAACCCCTAGTACACCCCTCCGAGCCTATCTTTTCGTTTCTAACTTTAAGCATTTTACTTAAAGGAAGAATTTGTTACACCCCACTTAAATGTACACCCAAATCGCCTTAGCCTTCCGTGTATGCGCTCATTTTTAGTGCATTATTGTTATTTGTTAAACCCTAAGTTAACTTTCTAATTGATTACATGGTTGCTAAGTCGAGTCATATCCTTGTACATATTGTTTTGGGACGATTGGGACTGATGGGTAAGTACTTATTTTATGGAGTAATGGGGAAGAACATCATATTATTACCCCCATATGTGCGTTAATCTTAAAAGTGCTCCAAGTGTTTTGATTTTCTTAATTCGAGTCATTAGAATAGTTAAATGTAAAGTATGTAAAGATTCAAGTGTAAGGGGAATGTTCATTCCCTATGATGTATTATTTTGGATGGTAGGGTAAGAGTGTATGCAAAAAAAAAAAAAAAAAAAAAAAAAAAAAAAAAAAAAAAAAATCGAAAAAAGTTAGAAAAAGAAAGAAAAAAAGATAAAAAAAAAAAAAAAAGAAAAAAACATACGGACTACCATCCCGTTTCATTCTATGTTCATTTTATGTTTTTGTTATTTTTCATTTATTAGCTTAAGTCGAGTCTAGTCTTGGCTTAGCAACGCCATCTTGTACATGTAATTAACCAAGATTGTTAACTCGCCACCACTAAAACTTCCTTTATCCAACAAAACCGTGTAATTCATATCCCTACACCTAACGTTATAACCCTTTTAAAAGACCTCTTTGATAGTTTATCCTAGGTGCTTACGCCATGTGGTGGAGGTTTGATCCTTTCCCAAGCCTATGGTAATCTATTTTGCTATGACAGGTAGTGAGAGATATCTTCCATTTCCATAATGTTATATTACTTTATTACACCCGAGAGATGTGAGTATCTAAACACTATTTGTGAGGTGCTTGTGTATGACCTTCGTGCTTGTCTATTGGTCTTTAGTGGAACGATTATTTGTTGTAATTACTTTTATATTAGTGTTAAATGACCCCTAACTTGTCTTTTGAGTAGAATAAAAGCTCATTTGCTTGAGGACAAGCAAATCTCAAGTGTAAGGGTATATGATGAGGCGAAAAATGATCCGTTTTTAGGGGGTCATTTAAGCCCGAATCCGACTTTATTTGATCAAATATTGCCCTAAATCGTTCCTTTTGTGATTTTAGGTGTTTGGAGAGTGAATTCTGGAAAAGAAGCCATTTTGGACGTTTTTGGAGCATAAAAGTGAAGAAAACGGCAAAGTACCAAATTTCCATGCTGAAGATACAAGGTGACGGCGTCAAGACCACCATCTTGACGGCGTCAGACATGAAGAATTAAACACCGTAGGTGGTGACGGCGTCAGAAGGCTTCATGACGGCGTCAAAATGGCAAGAATAAAATACCGTAGGTGGTGACGGCGTCACATAGGCCGTCATAAGTGGATCAAGGCCGTCCGAGGAAGTATATGGCGGCGAGGTGACGGCGTCAGAAGTTACTCTTGACGCCGTCAGACTATTTTTCCTATATATAGTTTTCTAGTTTTTTTTTTCATAAAAAAAAAGGGAAGTTTTGGTGAAACCCTAAAGACGATTTTGGTGCCTCTTTTACAGGTTTTTCAAGGGTTCCAAACCCTTGAGACCTTGCATTGTAATTGAGATAAGTGTACTTTCAATTCAATCAATATGTCTATGTGTTGGTTGTTTATCTCTTGTTCTTGTCTCAATTCTACTATGCTAGGCTAGATCTCTCTTGTGTTTGCTTAGATCTAATGAAACCTAGATGTTGATTATGTGTTGATTACTTGTCTATTCTTGTTTTGAATGAATGATATTATATGTTAGGCTTAAGAAAACTGGCAGATCTCCAAATGGTAACATGCTTGAACGTCTTAAGAAACATGAACCGAGGCGTACTAGGTCTTTATTGGTTGTATTTAATGCATGAGCCACTGTTTACAATCCCTATAGTTGTGCTGGGTCATGGTGTAGGAGGAGATAAGAGCTCATAGAGTTGGGGAGTTATGTATGCCACCCCACGAATGGTATTAAGGAATACAATCCGTCATTCATACAAGTGTAACAAGTAATTAACATGTAAAAGATATCTAGGGAGTAGTGAAGTCTAAGTAAACACAATTTCTCCAACCACTGCTCACAACTTTAGTATAATTTAGTTTAATTTCATTTTTAGTATTTTATTTTGATTGCATCTTAGCTTTGGGTTAGTTGATTAGCAACTAATTCTGCCCACTCCTTCAAAACCCGAGATTTTACTTGCTTTCATAAAAATATAAAAATACAAAAATAATCATCTTTCACCTCTAGAACTATTAATTAGGTTTTCTAATCCTAGCGACACTATTCCTAAGCTGAACGATCAATCCCCCGGTACTTGTCACTATACTATACTACAACGATCAGGTACACTGCCTGGTGGGGGTTGTAAGCTTCTCGAGATCCCTCGAGAGGAAAAGCAAGGTGCGATTCCCACGCATCAGGTGGCTAGTTATTTGAGGACCAGTGTAGGTGAGAGGGATATAGACAAGGTGTATGGGGGGATGTTCGTGACCCGGTTGGCTCGTTCCTATTATCTTCTTACTCCTCCAATCATGGGGTACTTGAGCGACTGTGGGGCCTGTAGGGTAGTGAGGGCTAAATCCCTCAGGCAGATGAGCATTGTGATGCTAGAGAGGAACGGGACCTATAACTGGTATGAGGCAGGGGGCCTGATGTTGAGGAGGATGCTGATGATGAGGTAGAGCCCCAGCAGCATCAGTTTCAGGGTTATGAGGAGGGGACAGCTGACTACTACCGACACATGAGTCAGGGAGACTGGGAGGCACACCAGGGTGCCTGGATGGGTCAGGTGGACGCATGGCGGACCACCACTGACCAGCGCTTTGATTGGATGTATGATCACACCATCCGCCAGATGCAGCACCTCTCCACCCGAGATCAGCTTGAGCCTCACCTGCTGATTGACCCATTCCCCGGCCGTGAGACTGACTACCCTCCCTACGGGTACACCGGACACCTCCCTCCTGGCTATGACTACAGCTTTGGTCCTCCTCCCCAGTGATTCCTCTTGATTTCTGTTGTTTCTGAACAATTTATTGATGGTTGTGTAATTTGAAACATTTGGTATTGTAATAGCTTAGGATGCGGCCTCTGTTGGCCTTGAACAATTTATTTTCATGTTTACGTTTGTTTGAAATAATTAATTGTGCTCATGGTGACGTTCTTCATTTTGTGTGATTTTGTTTGTTTGTTTGTTATTTGCTTCCGTATGCATGCTTAATTTTTATTGTTGGTAGATCATGTTTCTAAACCAAATAGTGGAAATACTTTACTTTGTTCTTTTGGCCTAGTCTTAACTCCACCTAAAGGTATTTTTGCAAAAGATAAGTGTAAGGGAAACCCCAAATATGTTTTCAAGAAACAAACCGATCATGATTCTCCACAATATTAAATGAACATGTATATTCATATTTGTTAGAGTCAAATGCTTGTATTGAGTCATAATGAAGTTTTGCAGGATTTTCCAGGAAGTAGGACCAAGTTTTTCCAGAAATTTTCCGGAAACTTAACATAAGAATTTCTGCAGGTCACTTCCGACGGCGTCAAGAGTTTACTCTTGACGGCGTCAAGTGTAAAAATCTGGAAATTTTACCAGTTTTGTTTTTCTAATGGAGTCTTATGGTTTTTGTGAATTATTAAGTTATATAATCTCCAGGAGATCTGCAAACTTCATTCCACAAGCATTATATCTTATCTTGTTTTCTAGGATTTAGTAACTTATATAGGATGCCGCCGATTTTACGCGAGGTTGTCTTGTCTATTTTATCAGGTTTTACAGGTTATGTATGACAAGAAGATGATTTATATTCTGGAAGGGAAGCTTTGATTGTTCATTTTCTTGGAGGAAGATTTAACCTGGCCACCTTATTATCCATACCGAGCGAATCAGGGGAGTATTTGATTTCATTCTTTTTAACTTTTTCACTTTTACATTCTTTACTTGAACATTGGGGACAATGTTCATCTTAAGTGTAAGGGGAGGGTAAAATGATGATATCTTACATGTACACTTTCGCATGAGTTTGTTTTGTTTAATGGTAGATGTGTAATAAAACTATGAGAAATACTTGTTAGTGTAATTTTAGCGCCAAATTTAAATTTTTTTACAACATTTAGGAGTGAAACTTTAGCCATAGCAAGCGTCTCATTGATAGGAGATTGTATGACTAGCACATAACCGTATATTCAGAAAAATTTTCCACCCAAATATGTGAGGTTCGCCTTTAGATTTGATAGGAAAAGCATTTATTATTAGTGCTTATGAGTGTACCGGTAGCATTTAGATTCTAGAACTTGCGTTAGTGATGCATCCCGAGACCGCTAGTGAGACTACATTCGTGTAGTAGGATTTACTACATGATAAGAGGCATTAGGATTACCCTTGTGTTAAACCCGCATTATAATTACTTGACCATTTAAGTCATATTACTTGGCTAGTTAAGTCAACTAATTTTTCCCACACCCTTAGCGTTGTACTCATTTTTAGTACACGATACCCCTAGTACACCCCTCCGAGCCTATCTTTTCATTTCTAACTTTAAGCATTTTACTTAAAGGAAGAATTTGTTACACCCCACTTAAATGTACAACCAAATCGCCTTAGCCTTCCGTGTATGCGCTCATTTTTAGTGCATTATTGTTATTTGTTAAACCCTAAGTTAACTATCTAATTGATTACATGGTTGCTAAGTCGAGTCATATCCTTGTACATATTGTTTTGGGACGATTGGGACTCATGGGTAAGTACTTATTTTATGGAGTAATGGGGAAGAACATCATATATTACCCCCATGTGTACGTTAATCTTAAAAGTGCTCCAAGTGTTTTGATTTTCTTAATTCGAGTCATTAGAATAGTTGATTGTAAAGTATGTAAAAATTCAAGTGTAAGGGGAATTTTCATCCCCTATGATGTATTATTTTGGATGGTAGGGTAAGAGTGTATGCAAAAAAAAAAAATAAAAAATAAAAAAATAAAAAAAATAAAAAAAAAACGGACTACCATCCCTTTTCATTTTATGTTCATTTTATGTTTTTGTTATTTTTCATTTATTAGCTTAAGTCGAGTCTAGTCTTGGCTTAGCAACGCCATATTGTACATGTAATTAACCAAGATTGTTAACTCGCTACCAGTAAAAACTTCCTTTATCCAACAAAACCGTGTATTTCATATCCCTACACCTAACATTACAACCCTTTAAAAGACCTCTTTGATAGTTTATCCTAGGTGCTTACGCCATGTGGTGGAGGTTTGATCCTTTCCCAAGCCTATGGTAATCTATTTTGCTATGACAGGTAGTGAGAGATATCTTCCGTTTCCATATTGTAATTTACACTTTATTACACCCGAGAGATGTGAGTATCTAAACACTATTTGTGAGGTGCTTGTGTATGACCTCCGTGCTTGTCTATTGGTCTTTAGTGGAACGATTATTTGTTGTAATTACTTTTATATTAGTGTTAAATGACCCCTAACTTGTATTTTGACTAGAATAAAAGCGCATTTGCTTGAGGACAAGCAAATCTCAAGTGTAAGGGTATATGATGAGGCGAAAAATGAACCACTTTTTGGGGGTCATTTAAGCCCGGAATTGAATTTATTTGATCGAATATTGCCCTAAATCGTTCCTTTTGTGATTTTAGGTACTTTGGGAGTGAAATCTGGAAAAGGAAGCAATTTGGACGTTTTTGGAGCATAAAAGTGAAGAAAACGCCAAAGTCTTAATTTTCCATGCTGGGAACAGTAGGTGACGGCGTCAAGAGTAACATCCTGATGGCGTCAAGAGCAAAATTCCATGACGATCCTGTACAGATTTGACGGCGTCACGAAGTAGGGCGTCAAGAGTAAAAGTCATGAAGGCCTGGAAATGATTATCACATGACGGCGTCAAATGTAGATCAAGGCAGTCCAAGAAGAGTTTTGGCGGCGAGGTGACGGCATCACAAGTTTATTCTTGACGCCGTCAGACCCCTTTTCCTATATATAGTTTTCTAATTTTCACATTAAAAAGAGAGAAGTTTTGGAGAAACCCTAAGTACGAACTTGGTGCAAATTTTACAGGTTTTTCAAGGGTTCCAAGCCCTTGATACCTTTCGTATGTAATTGAGATAAGTGTTCTTTTAATTCAATCAATATGTCTATGTGTTGGTTGTCTATATCTTGTTCTTGTCTTAATTCCATCATGCTAGGCTAGATCTATCTTGTGTTTGCTTGGATCTAATGAAACCTAGATGTTAATTATGTGTTGATTACTTGTTTATACTTGTCTTGGATGAATGATTTATATGTTAGGCTTAAGAAAACTGGCAGATCTCCAATTGGTAACATGCTTGAACGTCTTAAGAAACATGAACCGATGTGCACTAGGTCTTTATTGGTTGTATTTAATGCATGAGCCACTGTTTATAATCCCTATGGTTGTGCTGGGCATGGTATAGGAGGAGATAAGAGCTCATAGAATTGGGGAGTTAAGTGCGCCACCCCATGAATGGTATTAAGGAATACGATCCGTCATCCACGCAATTATAACAAGTAATTAACGTTTAAAAGATATCCAGGGAGTAGTGAAATCTAAGTAAACACATTTTCTCCACTTATTGCTCACAACTTTAGTATAATTTAGTTTATTTTCATTTCTAATATTTTATTTTGATTGCATCTTTAGTATTGGGTTAGTTGATTAGCAACTAATTCCGCCCAAATCCTTCAAACCCGAGATTTTTACTTGCTTTCTAAAAAATATAAAATACAAAAATAATCATCCCTCACCTTTAGAACTAGTATTTAGGTTTTCTAATCCTAGCGACACTATTCCTAAGCTGAACGATCAATCCCCCGGTACTTGTCACTATACTATACTACAACGATCAGGTACACGGCCTGGTGGGGGTTGTAAGCTTCTCAAGATCCCTTGAGAGGTAAAGCCTGGTGCGATTCCCACGTATCAGGAAGCAAATTGCAAACAAACAAAATAAAATCACACAAAGCATAGGTTGCCTCCCAAGGAGCGCTTGTTTTTGTTCGAGTCACGAGCCTGACTCTACCCTTATTTAACGGAAATAGGGGAGGCTTTCCCTACACTTAGGATTAAGTGCGGGTGAAAGTAGCGATACACACCCTTAGGGTAGAAATATGCTTCGTGAGGAAAGAGTGGTGGATGAATTATATGCTCAAAGGGGTGTGCTCCTATCATCATAACCTTACCTAATTCAATTGGGTTAGTGGGTGGATAAAGATTTTCTCCTAGAAAGGGATCATTTTCAATCAACTTCAAGAGACTCCTAGTTGGGAATCCATCTTGACCTAATAAACCCGGTTTAAACCCATAATGTTTCTTGTGATCAATCATAAATGGGTGATGTAAGCATGTAAGGTCATTTTCCACTCCTATATTGGCCTCCTCTCTAAAAGGCTTAGAGTCCACTACCTTTGTCCTAAGACTACCCGGACTATATGGTTTGATGGGTGGATCAGAACCTATTTCAATTCCTAAATTTTCATCCAAGGATGGAAGATTAGGTAACGGTTTTGGTTGAGGCTCTGGTTCATCAACACTTGGAACTTCCCTAGAACTAAGAGTAGGGTTATCATTATAAGTATTCAAACCTATATCCTCTAGTTGTGTTTGGTTCAAAGGTTCTACCTCAATTGGGATTCCTAAAGTCTCATCTACTTCATCCGAATAAGTCACGGGTGGTGTGTATGCCTCAAATGATGGTAGGACTTGTGGGGTATTTGGTGAGCTTAGATTTTCTACTTTATCATCCATCTTATCAAGATCACCTATATCCTCAACATGTGTTTCATTATAATCCAACCCTAACATTTTCCCAAGTATCTCACGTACTTCTTTAGGCATCTCAACTTCTATGTCCGAATCATATGGATCATCCTCAATATTCTGACTGCTATATACATATTGCCCAAAAGATTCATCATATGTTTCTTGAGATTCATCATCATCGATCATAGGACCTAGGTTTTTTTGATCAATGTGATCATGTTCGGCTAAATCCTCCATCACATCAAGGTCAGCTATGTGTTCAGCTTGTACTTTGGCATTACATGACAACCACTTAGGTATCTCAACACTAATATATTCATCCCCAAACAAACTTGTTTCATGATCCTGGAAATTTATATTCAATTGACTTGTACTAACGTTTGTTGGGTTGTCTACCCTATAATAAAATTAGGCACAATCTTCTATGGTATCCCATGCTTCTTCAGCACTTAATTCCCTAAAGTCCCCATTGGCAAAAGCCTCAATACGCATTTGGTCATATTGGCCAACACGATAGTAAAAGGTTCGGGTTAGGGATGCTAAAGCGAAACTATGATGAGGGAATTTTCGGAGTAAATTTCTAAAACGAGTCCATGCATCATATATGGGTTCATCTCGATATTGTTTGAAATTCGAGATGTCAATAGGGTAGAATGGCCTTTGTGGTTGGTGGTATGGTGGATTCGCGTACTCTATAATGGTGAACGGAAGAGTCAACGGAAATTTCGAACAAACACACAAAGAAAAAGATAGACTAAAGAAACCTAAAAATAAAAATAAAATCTTACTAGAAAGGAATCTAGCAAGTAGACCTAATAAAAAGAGATTCTAACCTAGACAATAACTATTCCCCGGCAGCGGCGCCAAAAACTTGATACGTGGGAATCGCACCAGGCTTTACCTCTCAAGGGATCTTGAGAAGCTTACAACCCCCACCAGGCAGTGTACATGATCGTTGTAGTATAGTATAGTGATAAGTACTGGGGGATTGATCGTTCAGCTAGGAATAGTGTCGCTAGGATTAGAAAACCTAAATACTAGTTCTAAAGGTGACGGATGATTATTTTTATATTTTTATATTTTTATATTTTTTATAAAGCAAGTAAAAATCTCGGGTTTGAAGGATTTGGGCGGAATTAGTTGCTAGTCAACTAACCCAATACTAAAGATGCAATCAAAATAAAATACTAGAAATGAAAATAAACTAAATTATACTAAGGTTGTGAGCAATAAGTGGAGAAAATGTGTTTACTTAGATTTCACTACTCCCTAGACATCTTTTACACGTTAATTACTTGTTATAGTTGCATGGATGACGGATCGTATTCCTTAATATCATTCATGGGGTGGCGCACTTAACTCCCCAATTCTATGAGCTCTTATCTCCTCCTATACCATGCCCAGCACAACCATAGGGATTAAAAACAGTGGCTCATGCATTAAATACAACCAATAAAGACCTAGTGCACATCGGTTCATGTTTCTTAAGACGTTCAAGCATGTTACCAATTGGAGATCTGCCAGTTTTCTTAAGCCTAACATATAAATCATTCATCCAAGACAATTATAAACAAGTAATCAACACATAATTAACATCTAGGTTTCATTAGATCCAAGCAAACACAAGATAGATCTAGCCTAGCATGATGGAATTAAGACAAGAACAAGATATAGACAACCGACACATAGACATATTGATTGAATTAAAAGAACACTTATCTTAATTACACATGAAAGGTATCAAGGGTTTGGAACCCTTGAAAAACCTGTAAAATTCGCACCAAGTTCGTACTTAGGGTTTCTCCAAAACTTCTCTTTTTTTAAATGTGAAAATTAGAAAACTATATATAGGAAAAGGGGTCTGACGGCGTCAAGACCAAACTTGTGATGCCATCACCTCGCCGCCAAAACTCTTCTCGGACTGCCTTGATCTACTTTTGACGCCGTCATGTATTATGCATTTCCAGGCCATCATGAATTTTACTCTTGACGCCCTGCTTCGTGACGCCGTCAAATCTGTACTGGATCGTCATGGAAATTTGCTCTTGACGCCGTCAAGGATTAACTCTTGACGCCGTCACCTACTGTTCCCAGCAAGGAAAATTAAGACTTTGGCGTTTTCTTCACTTTTATGCTCCAAAAACGTCCGAATTGCTTCCTTTTCCAGATTCCACTCCCAAAGTACCTAAAATCACAAAAGGAACGATTTAGGGCAATATTTGATCAAATAAATTCAATTCCGGGCTTAAATGACCCCCTAAAAGTGGTTCATTTTTCGCCTCATCAATTTTTCTAAAATGTCACGGCCTATGACTCATCTCCTCGAAAAGGATGCTCCTTTTATCTTCTCACCAGAGTACATCGAAGCTTTTGAAACATTAAAGAAAAAGCTAAACAAGATGCAAAGCCGAGATTGCTCCGTTGGGTTCTCCTCCTTTAGGAATTTGATATCATTATTCGTGATAAAAAAGGAGATGAGAACCTGGCTGCTGATCATCTGTCCCGATTAGAGAACCCTCATCAAGATGTATATGAGAAAAAGGAAATAAATGAAACATTTCCTCTCGAAACACTCAATGCGGTTGCTTTTCGTGGAGATTCTACTACCCCATGGTTTGCCGACTTCGCAAACTACCATGCGGGTAACTTTGTTGTGAAAGGGATGTCAACCCAACAGAAGAATAAATTCTTTAAGGATGTTAAACATTACTTCTGGGATGACCCCTACTTATTTAAAATCTGTGCGGATCAAGTCATCCGACGGTGTGTATATGGACAGGAAGCCACTGAAATTCTCAAGGCTTGCCATGCTGGACCCACTGTGGGACATCATAGTCCTAATTACACCGCCAAAAAGGTGTTTGATTCCGGATTCTTCTGGCCCACAATTTATAAAGATGCCCAGGATCTCATTAAAACCTGTGACGCTTGTCAACGTCACGGGAACATTTCACAAAGAAATGAGATGCCACAAAATGCTATTCAAGTCTATGAGATATTTGATATATGGGGCATTGACTTTATGGGGCCATTCCCATCATCTAGAGGAAACAAATACATACTTGTGGCTGTTGATTATTTATCAAAGTGGGTTGAAGCGAAAGCTTTACCCACGAATGATGCCCGAGTTGTAGTGAAATTCCTTAAATCTCTTTTTGCCCGTTTTGGAACCCCACGTGCTATCATAAGTGATCGTGGTACGCATTTCTGCAATGACAAATTTGACAAAGTCATGCAAAAGTATGGTGTAACTCGCCGTCTTTCTACCGCGTATCACCCACAAACAAGTGGGCAAGTGGAGGTTTCAAACCGTGGTATCAAAAGGATACTTGAGAGGACTGTTGGTGAAAACCGTGCTACCTGGTCGGATAAATTAGATGACGCACTATGGGCTTTTCGTACAGCTTATAAAACACCCATTGGGTGTACACCTTACAAGCTTGTGTACGGAAAGACATGTAATCTACCGATGGAACTTGTAATACCCCAGGCAAATCCCACATTGGTTGTGACTTGGAGTGATGCTGGGACATATATGTTAACATTCGCCTTATATGACACAACGCGTTTTGTGGTGGAACGGTTAATCGGCCATACGGTTAAGCGTGCTCATGTGAGAGTAGTACTGGCTTGGGTGACCTGCCGGGAAGTCTTCACATGAGGGCCACAAGAACAAAGCCGTGAGCCTTCGGGCAAAGCGGACAATATTGTGGTCTATAAGGCGGGGTGTTACAGATGGTATCAGGGCCACTCCAAGCCGTTCGGGATGTGGGGCAAACTTCATCGGGGACGATGAATCCCTACGGGGGGTGAATGTAATACCCCAGGCAAATCCCACATTGGCTGTGACTTGGAGTGATGCTGGGACATATATGTTAACATTCGCCTTATATGACACAACGCGTTTTGTGGTGGAACGGTTAATCGGCCATACGGTTAAGCGTGCTCATGTGAGAGTAGTACTGGCTTGGGTGACCTGCCGGGAAGTCTTCACATGAGGGCCACAAGAACAAAGCCGTGAGCCTTCGGGCAAAGCGGACAATATTGTGGTCTATAAGGCGGGGTGTTACAGAACTTGAGCACAAAGCCTACTGGGCATTGAAACATGCCAACTTTGACCTCAAAACTGCGGGTGATCACAGAAAAGTTCAAATGAATGAATTAAATGAACTACGTGATCAGGCTTACGAGAACTCTTTAATCTATAAAGAAAAAACAAAGAGAATTCATGACTCAAAAATAAAGAACCGCGTTTTTACCGTTGGTGATCGAGTACTTCTCTTTAATTCTAGATTAAAGATCTTCTCGGGTAAACTAAAAACCCGTTGGACTGGCCCATTCACTATCACTAAGGTTTATCCATATGGTACCGTTGAGTTATCTCAAAATGACGGTCCATGTTTTAAAGTGAATGGGCATCGTGTGAAACACTACTTTGGAGAGGACATACCATCCATGGTTGTCCCGGATCTCCAAACTTTCCCCAAGGACAATTAAATTCGGGGTCGAGTCAAGCTAGCGACTCGGTTAACAAAAACAGTAGCTTCCTCAAGGACAATTTAATTCGAGGTCGAGTCAAGCTAGCGACTCGGTAATCAAAAACAGTAGCAATATGGGTTTTCACTCATATTTCTGTCTTCTTTCTATTTTCTACCACCCTAGTGTGGGGGAGATGCCCCACATGTTGTATATAAGTATTATTTCATAAAAAAAAATAAAAATAAAATAAAAATAAAAATATAAATAGCCTAAAATAAAGGTTATTAATATTTCCTTCTTACGTTCTAAATATCGGTTTAACACCCGGTGTTTTGAATATTGAGGGCAATATTCATTTCTAAGTGTGGGGGGGGGGGGGGATTCTCACGAATTCAAACACATGTTCCATCAAGCACCCTCATTTGATCAAAATTTAAAGTTTTTTCACACTTAGAAATGCAATAAATGGTTATCAGTCCGCTATGTCTAACCCACATAAGGATTGGCTAATCCAGGAGCAAACGGCTCTTGGTAAAGATATCTCAAAACCGTCAATGGCTTGCAATTTGCCCAAAATTGTATGGTAAATCAACTCGCCATATCCCAAAAATGAATGAGTTGGCTAGCCCACAAGATTATGGCTTGTGGTAAAGGCAGTGGAAAAACCATAATTGGTAATCAGCTCACCAAGATGTTGACTTTGTCCATCAAGAGTTGGCTAGTCCAGAAGCAAACGGCTTTTGGTAAAGACAAAACAAATCCGTTGACAGCTGGTGGTTTGCTCAAAATCACATGGTTATCAGGTGGACCATAGTTCTTACTTGAATCGATACATCTGGCTACTCCAGAAGTGATGGCTTTTGGTAAAGAGATAAAATCCATTAAAATTTTCTCAAAAGATTGCTAGGGACTAGCAATAGTTTAGTGTGGGGGATTGATGAGTGTCTAAATACTCATCATTTTATACTAATCTGAACTGCCAAAACATCCAAAAACACTCAAATATGCATCAAAATACTGAAAATATCTTAGAAGTGTGTTTTATATGTTTCAAATGCAAAATAATAAAAAACAGATAAAAAAACGTACAAAGTTTGCATAATTGGCAGTTTCAGTCCCTCAAGTTTCAAAAGTTGTCAAAACTAGTCCCTGGTTATTCTAAAAACATGAAAAAGTCACCAAAGGTCCTTTTAAATCACAAAGTTACATAATTAGTCCTTTGGTGCAAAGTTTCACAAAATTATAAGTTTAGTCCCTGTACTTTGCAAATTGACATAAATGGTCCCTGGGATGTAAAAACTTTGAGAAAATCAATTTGGTCCTTATACTAATCTTTTATGGCAGGAATGGTCATTGGGTGAAAGTTTTAGAAAATGACATGATTGGTCCCTAAAGTTTCACAAGTTGGCAGTTTTGGTCCCTGGAAATTCAAAAATGAAATTAATATCAAAATAGGACCTTGTACTATTCAAGTTTGGCAATTTACACCATTTTGATAACTTTGGGATATTTACATTTTTAGCCCCCAACTTTGAATAAATTACAAATTTGGTCCTTGTGTAAATTTCTAAACCAAACGGACCCTTTTATTATTAAACCAAAAACCGAACCTAATCCAATCTAAAAACAATACCCAAGCCCACCCATTCCTTACCCCTGGCCCAAAACACAATCCGGCCCACACCCTTAATATATTAAAACGGGGGTTTGACCCCGTTTGACCTCCCAAACCCGCCAAACCACCATCACTATTCACCCTTCCCTTCCATACCATCCAGTCACCATACCAGGGTGGTTTCGCCACCTCACCACCACCTGTCCACCTCCACCTCACCCTCCAAACATAGTCATTCCAACCCACAACAACATTAAATGCTTCCCCACTCCAACTCAGTCACTGTTACACTCACACACCCTATTTTCTTCACTAAACTCATCAACTTGGCTACTAAACCACTTTTCCTTGTCCCTTACACCTCCACAATCTCCCAAATTTCTTTAATTGCAATAAAACGGCCACAAGTTACCTACTTGACTTTTTGGCGCCAAAAGCATTTTAAATGGCCAAGATGAGTTGCAGTCATTCAAGGGCTGAGATTAGAAGTGGGATATGGTCAGAAACATGTGGGGAGTCTCAATTTTCTATAAAGAAAGAAGGGGAAGCAGAAGAGAAAGTATCTAGTTTAATTTTATTTAATGTAATGTCGACTAGTTAAATTCTCAAGTTTCTTTGTATCTTTAAGTTTTTCAAGTTGTAATTCTTAAACATCAGTATATCTTAAACCTTTGGTAATAATAGATTTCAAGTTTTCTGTATAATTCTCAAATATACATATTACCTTTTCACTCAAAATTATCAAATAGCCTAGTTGTTGTTTGCAGTGGATTACAAGGATTCAATAAGCTCACTTAAGCTCTGACAAAGCTTAAATAAGCTTTTAGAAATATTAAATCCAAGTGAAGTACTAAAATAGAAAAATACATAAAAAATCAAGAAAAATTAGTAAAAAAAATAAAATCATGGTACATGGTGATCAAGCAATGAAGCAGGGTGGCTTATGGATTGCCCTGGGTTAGAGGCTTAGTGGTAAGCCTATAGGAGTGGTGTATGGTCCTTGGTTTCTCAGTTTGGCTTGGACTGCAATTGTAAGCTTCAATTCCAAATTTTGCATTTCTACTATACAATAGCTTAGTACTGCTCATTTGTGTTTATATATGCTTATTGGGTGTAGGTTAGTTGGTTTATTGCTTAATATCACATGCTTGTTCAGTTTAATTCATAATTGCTTTGTATCTTAGCTTAACAGTCAAATTAGCATCTTTAGTGATTCTGAGTATTTGATGTTTATATAAGTGTTTGTTTGCTTAAAATTACTTATCTTATCATATTAAAACACTGTGGACTGATTTTAAGGACTTAATCATGCAAATGTTTTGAAAATCACAAAATCAATGATATAAGGGAGTGTTTGGTTTAGTAGGTTCTTCTGTGTTAGAGGTTGTTAGTGGAGTTGTTCTTGTTTGATATACATCACTAAAGTATCCAATAAGTCAGTCAAACATTAAAAACCAGACCTTGTTTATGTTAAAGTCAAAATTCATTTTGATTTCACTTTATTTGCCATCTGTTGAGATTTAGCACTTGCATAACCTTCATTTTGTTGCTAATCTTGTTAAATTTGTTAGAATTACTCTAATTTAGTCATAATATATCATATTCAGTCAGATTTAGCCAAGCAAAGTTCACATAAGTCAAAGTTAATTCATAAATCAAAAAGTCAGAAAGGTGTATGATCAGAAATCCTCAAAATGGCATGAATTATTATGATTTTGTGTAAGGTTTTAGGGTCTGAAACTTATTGTGTGTATACTCTACTAGCTGAACTTGAGTTTCCTACATCTAATTTATTTTTGTGATTTTATCTGTGCAAGTTACACCCATCCAAACTGACTTGCAGGGCAAGGTACTCCCCTGCTACACAGACCATCACCTCAACCCCACCACCTTTGGTGGTTGTTTGTGGCCACCCCAGTGGGTCCCACACTCCATATTTGGGTTTTTCCAACCCCCCTCCTACCAGGGTTCATAAGTTGACCCTTTGTTTGACCTGTGCATCAGTGGACCCCACTTGGAATTGCACTTAAAATCTGTCCCATTTCTGTCTCAATCATCCATTAAGCAGTTGCTTATTGTGGCTTTTTAGCTTATCTCATGAGCTTATCTCATCAAGTCTAGATATTTCAAGTCCAACTGACTTAGGTGAACCAGATTTCACCTTTGTGGACCCCACATAAGCTCATTTGAGCTTATTTCTTGATGTAGTCAAACTTGGTCAACTGTCAAGGCAAATAAGCACTCACAGTGCTTATTCTTGGTTTCCAAATTAGTTGTCTTTATAAAAGTTTCTTATTTTAAGTATTTTTATAGTTTTGTAAAAGAAAAAACAGAAAAAGCCAAACTTAATTATAGTGATAGCTTCTATTTAATAGAAATTATCTATTTAATTTTCTTTTTAGCTTATTTTAAGCACTTCTGCATTTTTATATTTTTATTAAATCTCTTTAATATTAAAGTATTTTTATAAATTTTTCCAGATTTTTCCTTTGTCATTTGGTAATATTTAGAATTAATATTAGTTTAATTAATTATTAATTAATAAATAAGAATTAAATAGCATAATTATATTTTATAAAGTACCACCTAGTTTTTATAATTTTTCTAGCTTTTATATAAGGTAAAACATTTTTATAAATTTTTCTAGAAGTTATACTGTTCATTTTCTATTTTTTATAATATAATTAGTTTATTTGGTAATTAATTAATAAATAGAATAATAATTAGTAAATTAGTTTAAAAATACATAAAATAAACTTTTTATAATTTTTTAGGATTCCTGAGATGGTTAATTAGATTTATAAAAATCTTCTTAATTATCTAAGTCTTTTTAGTATTTTAATAATTTAAATCAATATAATCAGTTAAATAATAATTAATTAATAATAATTAGATAAATAGTGTGAAAAATATAATTTTAGTTTTAAAATAAGTTTTATAATATTTTAGACTTTTAGAAATTTTAATTTTATATTTCTAGACTTATTTTACATTTTCTTATTTATTAGTGAATTATTAAATATTTAAAAATAGTTATTAAATAATAATAATTAATTAAATAGTTATAAAAATAATTTTAATTTTCTAATAATTTTCTAATAAGTTTAGGATTCCAAAAATTTAATTTTCATATTTGTGGGAGTTTTATTTGACAGAATTCGCATTTAGTTTAGTACGCTTACGTTTATTTAAACGTACATTTTATTTCTTTTTACATTTTTAGATTCTCTTACATTTTAATAAATTAGTAATTATAAAATAAATAATTTAAATTTATTTAATTTGCATTTAAGCCCCTAAGGCATGCAAATTCCTACTATAGTTAAAATTGTTTTTGTTGTTTACGTTTAAAATATTAAACGTATACGTTTTCCAGTTCCTTTCCATTTGTACTTATCTGATTTCATGTATTAGTTGATATAGCTTATCAAAGCTATTCATACTTATATTTCAGTAGTACAATCACTTAAACCCTTTTCCTGTTCAAATCACCTGATCTCGAAGTCATTTTATTTCAGATTTCACGCCTCATTAGGATTTAACGATCCGGGGAAACACTACACTCCATGGAGTATTGGTTTAGACTGTTTGACTTGTTGACCATTACTTGGTTGATATTTTCTGACCGTTTCACATCAGGTCCCCCTTAACATGTGCTCATATGTTTTGATTTGAAAATTTGCACATGTCGGGAAGAGTTGCACTTTTTGAATTGATCTACCTTAAGTGAACATGATCGGGCATTCGAGACACGCTTACATCACTAGTTGAACTAGCTTGAAGTTATTACCCGGCCCGATCAGATTCGCCCAAAGTTTCTCGAAACGGTACATTCTACTCAAACTAGTCCTTTTCGAGACACGCTTACCTCACTGGTTAAACCAGCTTGTAGTTATTACCCGTCCAGGACTAGTCCTTTCGATTCATGACAATTATTGTTTCGTCAATTCATTAGTGAAGTCTGAGTCTTGCTCACATGAGATGCTAAAGATCCTTTTTCACAAACCATTTGCTCCCCCTCAATATGTGCATTGCTATACAAAAGAGTTTAGCACATATAGGGGAGCGTTTGTTAAAGTCCAAAACAATCACATTTTATATCAGATTTCATATTTAAATCACATTTTCTCCCCCGATCAAAAATTTCAAACCATTTGAGATTTGTGATCCCAAGTGACTTAAATGAGTTAGAAAAGTTTTGGGAGCAAGATGTGGTCTGATTAAAGATATTCTGATATTGAGACAATTCATTACTCCCCCTCAATCAATGAGGGAGAATATTAGTGTCAGTTATGATGAGTTTATAAATGATTTAAAGTTTAATGAGAAACTCATGAAATAAAAAAATCATGTACTGACACATAACATTTGATACCACACTACTTATGACGCACAAGATAATTGGTGGTGGTGGTGAAAGAGTTGTTGTCGTTGTTTCTACCGATGTTGTTGTTGTGGTGAAATCAAAGCCAGTCAATGAAGTTTGAACATCTGATCAAATGGTTAGAGCAGGAGCATGCACATTCACATCAGTCATGGAATCTGCATAAGAGTATCAACAAAGATATGCATACATACAGATTCACTCTTTATTAACTGCTACCACGTAGCAGCTAGCCTACTCATAATACAATATTCATATCATGATCAAAGAACATTCAAGCAACTCATCAAAATGCTATCTAGCATGAAGAGAAACTAGCAATCATGAACATTCATTGCAAGTTTCTATCAGACATAAACAACAATCACTAACATGGCAATTCACGCATATTTTCAACATACAAATCAGGAGCTTAGGAATAAGATTCTAACCCGGTAACTACATACCTAAGCAAATCCTAAGAACACGAACACATAATCAGCAACAATCAAACAATTATCAGCAAACAGCAAACGAAACACAATCAATCAAATTATACGAATGTCAGAGGGGAGAACAAGAGCATCAAACACAATGGTTTTCTAACATCATTAAGATTTTGGATTAAAACGTGTTTAGGGGATTAAGCGAGGATACCAACGTGAGACAAATGGACCTTTTAGTTACATAAAGCTAGGAAACTATACGCAAATAGCACATAATGCCCTAATCTTTCTAACAACTAACACATTTGGCCATTTAAGATAAAGCTTAGTAAGTTCCTCTTCAACTAATAACCCATTAACTACAAAACCTTTTCTAACCATTATGAGACAACCAAGAAATCTGTTTGATGATATAAAATTGGAAATCACTCTCCCCCTCAATTGATGACCCATTGTCATTAATTGAGTGACAAATTTTATGAAGTATCTAAGACTGGTTGATTTACAAGCAACACGTTACCACCATGTATCACTCAAATAATTTTCTGAAGAATCATAAAAGAAAATTATTTGTTTTGATAAAAAGAAGACTTCTCTTCTTAAACAAGAAATAATGCACTGAAATGTACATTGGATCGAGGGTGCATGAATATAAAGTAATTCACGCTCGGATGAACGACACCCTTTGCTAGGAACAACCGTCTTTTTGGCGACGTGTTTTCCTCATTTTGAAAAACGGACTACAAGCCATTTAGGCATGTTTTGAAAACATTTTGAACTTCTGTTCGAACTTCATTTAAAGATCCGTGTCATTATTGAATGACATTTCTAGGTCCGTAAATGTTATCGATACCAGAAGACATGCCTTAAAGACAACTATTTTTGGTATTTTCTAATTTTCTGATTTTTATGGGTTTTTTTGGTTGATTTTATATATCTATTTACAATTTAGTATAATATATGTACAAAGGATACAAATCAGTTTAAGAAGATGTTGACATGAGTACCAAAATGATAGTATCATTCAGCTCGTTGTAGAAATCAGCAGTCAACATTTCTTAAACTTTCACCACCAAAGCTTTCGAGGCTCCTGAATAATCGTCTGAATCCGTAGTTGCCATGTTATAATCTTAAACGGGATTTTACAACTCTTGCGACTTAAACCAAGAGATCGATTCTCTCCCGGGATTTTACTAAAGTCAACAAAAGAAACCGAAAGATGTAATATGTGAGTTAAACTTAGAGAGAGATCTTGGATAAGTGACAATTTGCATTAAGTGTCAAGTCGCGACAAGTCAAGTTACAATAGATCCGATCGTAATAAGTCAAGTCGTAAAGATTAACTCATAACTTCAAATTACAATCAGACTAATTGAAACGACTTAAGTCACAACAATTCACCAAACACAAATAGTTAACAAATCACTAGAATCTCACAAATGAGTTAATCGCTAGACACCCACCAAATCGATGAATTTTAATTGCCTCCTCAATGTGAAGCTTTGGTAGTTTCCCCCCAAACCGACAATCACCTACATGAGACCACTTCCCCAAGTAGTTGAAGTGATGCAAAAAGTCTCATTGTATGACGCTCAAAGACCCAAAGGAAATGATAGCACCAAAGTAACAAGGTGAACCATGGATCATCTCTGCGGTTATTAATCCCGGAATGTATAATGAAGCCCGATCACATGACCCTGTTGTGCGTCCCCAATGTACACATTACTTTGCGGTTTGGAGCAGTTGTCTATTCGGGGGAATAAGATATCAACATCTTCATTTCACTAAATGCTTTCCAGTTATCTTACACATACCAACTCAATCCATATTGTACGCATTTATCCAACAGAAGAAGAAACGATGACACCAAAGTAACAGGTTGAAGCACTGATCATCTCTGCGGATATCACCTCCGGAATATATGATTAAGCCCGATCACGTGAACCTGTTGCGCGTCCTTGATGTACACAAATCTCTCCCCTGATGGTTGCGATCTCATCGGAATCATCATACCATTGTGTACATGAAGCATAAACCAGAAGCACTCTACCAAAAACCATATCAACTCCTATGAAGATGTCGATAAGCAATATCATCTCACACTCCAAATATTCTTCTCAATATTTCATCCTACTGAAAGCTGAAGTAATACATACCACAAGAATCAGAAGACCACTTCCCCCACGTAGTTGGAATGATACACCAAACGCCACAAGTTACTACACTGATATTCTCTGCGGTTATGACATTTGTCTTCCCGGGATAACTTCAATTAAGAAGAAGTATTAAGTTCATCACATGTACTCTTAATGCATTCAGATGTATGTCTCCTTCCCCCTTGCTGGTTTTGATACCTCAGAATCAGCAACATATATTAGAAGAACATCATTTGTTCAGATATATCCTGTGAGAATCAACTGCTGTAGAAACTCTCTATGACAATCATTACCAACCCTTGTGTAGGCAATTTGAAGTGACCACTGATGAAGTACACCCGATATACCAAAGTTGAAACTAAAGAAGAATTTCCAAATCCGTAACTTAAGCTTGCACTGTTGTTGATTAAAGAACGATGTAGAAGAATAAGTACAACACCTCTTGAGACTATCCACATCCGCATATGCGTGTGACACTGAGCACTACAATGTAACTCCTTGAAGTGATAGCTATAGCCCGTGAGTACTACAATGTAACTCCTTCCATCGGGTATAACTAGATAATCGAAGTCCCAATCATAAACTTTAAGAGTTCACGCAAGTCATCAATCGATACATGAAGTTTCGATGATGAAATAAGTAGATGCCTTCGTACAATACTCTTCAATCTTAATTAAGGGATGCCAAATAAACTCCGTGATCACTTGACATTTCATGTCCAAATTGTTAGACGTTTAGACATTTTAACCGACATTTTCCATAATGTTCTTCGGGTTGATTTACAAAGTGCACATTGGTAGGAACAACAATCCTTGATTTTAGAACGAAAAGACGGATCATTATTCATGTGTGCAACTTCATAATCATGATCGTCATCATCAACACCTTTAGGAATAACTAGAGATTGGATTGCTTGAGCAAGTGATCAATCATCATTCGTAATACTTCTAGAAGGTGCATCTTGATCAATCATCATTCGTTGAAGCTTGGAAGTAATCATCAGACATAAATCCCAGTCATCCTTAGTAAGTAGAACATTAGGTGTTGGAGGTGTTGGGATCATACTTTTGTATTTTAGTCAAGTCTCGGTCATTACCTTTTGTAATTGGTTGCTTAGTTAATTATTCTATATGTTTTATGGTTACAAGGCTTAAGTTAGTAAGCCCATGGGCTTGAAAGCCCACGTCCAAAGAAAGGAGGGAGGAAGGGAGTGTTGCCCTACTCCTCCTCCTATAAATACTAAGCTTATGTAACTCTTTTAATTGTTGGTTATTTGAATATCTTAGTGAAACTCTTGTTCTTACTTTTCTCTTATTTCTTATAATCAACCAATCTCTTTTCTCATCTCATTTCTATCAATATCATACTTGTGTTTACTAAATGGTGACCTAACAAGTGGTATCATTCGCCTAATAGAGATTGAAGTGTTGTTCTTGGATTGAACGTGGGGTTCAAGGTGTTCTTTTGCTTCTTTGTGCATTTTTCTTTGTTTCTTTCACTCAAATCTTGGAGCTTGGACAAGTTTCAAGGTTTATATAGTGATTTGAAGCTTAGTTTTTGCATAAAGTTTGGATTTTTAAGGTTTTTTTTTAAGGTTTTATAGCTTCTTTGATATTGGAAAACTAGTTTTTGGTAGCAAAATCTTCATTAGTTAGTGTTTTCTAAGTATTGGTGAAGTTATTTGATCAAAAGTACCTTATTTCTAAGCATTTTTCTTCAAAAATTTGAGATTTTTCAAGTTTCTGACCTCTTTACGCGTAACTTTTATGAATAGTACGATTCAAAAGCTGTAAACAGTACTTTTTGTCCTTTCTACGAGTAACATTTGGTCAAAACCCTTTTCTTACGAGTAACATAGGTCAAAACCCTGTTCTTACGAGTAACTTTGAGTTCCTACGCCTAATTCTTACGCATAATTGACTTCCTACGCATAAGTTCTACGCATAAGTGATTCCTACGCCTAATTCTTACGCATAAGTGACTTCCTACGCATAAGTGATTCCTACGCCTAATTCTTACGCATAAGATTACCTCTTACGCATAAGATTTTATCTTACGCGTAAGTTTCAGTATTCTACGCATAACTTCATACCAAGGTCTTCTCTTCGTGCAACGGTGACTCAGTACTTCCCTAGCTTGGATAAGAGTGGAATACTTCGACTAAGGATATCTTTCACGCTTGGATAAGTTTGAAAGATTTGTTTGGTTGTTTAACCTTACGCATAAGTCTAAACTTACGCATAAGCCAAAGCTTATGCGTAAAGAGAAAACTTACGCATAAACTCTTTGTTTACGCATAAACTACTCTTTACGCATAACCTAAAGTTTACGCGTAAGATTATTGTTACGCGTAAGAATTCAACTTACCCCAGGGATTTTGAACTTAACCAAAGGAACGTGCATTTCAATCTTTTTGGCGGGAAAATTTGAGTAAAATTTAATTTTTACAGGAGACTAAACTTTCAATTTTTACGCGAAATTTAAATTTTGGTATAACGGTGAAAATTTTGGCCCAAAATTCAAATTTTTAGGCCAAAATTCAAATTTTTTTTCGGTAAAATTTGGCGGCAAAATTTTAAAACTTAAATTTTTTCTATAACCTTAGAATTGCATTTTATAGTGATTTTCAAAATTTTGGAAGAGAAAAATTTTCAAATTATTTTGGAGGGAAAACCAGAAATCACTATTTCGACCTTGAGTGTGACATTTTGTTTGATTATTTCGATTACGTCGCAACAATCAAGGGGGAGAGATATGTCATCTACAATGTCTCAATCACCTTCTTCCAACTACCTTCCTCACCAATATTCTCATCTGCAACAGTCATCAGCAACTGTACCTTCTTCCAACTACCTTCCTCACCAATATTCTCATCTGCAATAGTCATCAGCAACTGTACCTTCTTCCAACTACCTTCCTCACCTATATTCTCATCAGCAACAGTATCATCAACAACAAAGTCACAGCTCCCTCATTCGTCATGTTCTGATCTTTGGCAATGAATCAAGGCCTCCTATGTTGCTACCAGGAACGTATACTGTTTGGAAACGAAGATTTCTACAATGGCTCACAGATCGTCCTGCTACAGATCTCATGCTTAAATCCATTCAAGATGGTCCATACAAAATGATATTTCTTGCTGACTCAACAGGGATTATCAGAATACAAACTGATAAAGATTTGAATGCTACTGAACTTGCTCAGTACGATAATGACCAACAGGCTGTATGGTTCATAACATTGGCACTTCCCAACTCAATTTACAGGCATATGGACTTTCAAGCTAGTGCTTATGAAATGTGGAAATATCTTGAAGCTATGCATCATACAGAAGAACTTCATCACATCAGAATGAAGCAAATTCTTGAATCTTGTTTAAGCATGAATCCACTGAAGACCATTCTCCCTGCTCCACCATCTCCAGTTGTTGACCATGAATCCTTAATTTACACTCCAAATGGTCTCTTCTTCATTCCTCCAAATGCAACTGAGCATATCTTCATTCCACAGTACCATCCTGCAACACTAAATGATCACATGCAATCACTTCTGCAAAATCTTGTGAAGCTTAGAAAAGCATCTACTGATAAAGGCAAATGCATGATGACTTCAACTTATGAATGCTTTAACACAATGGAAGATACTGATGATGAAGAAGATCTTATCGAACCAAGCATGGCATTTATGGCATATACGGAAAATATTGCAGATGAGGAAGCTCAAGATTATGATTCAACTCCACTCTTTGACGATAATGTTGAATACGATGCCACACTTAGTCAAATGGAAGTTGAAGGGGGTAATCTCAATGCTATTTTGCAAAGTGTCATGGGAGTTATTCCTTCTGATGATGAATATGCAGATTTGGAATCCAATACAGCAGATTTGGAAATCGATACAGCAGATGTGATGTTAATGGCAAACATGCAGGAATCTCACATGAATAATACAAGCCCAGAGCATTATTCTGATGATTCTGAAGATCCAATTGTGAGATTAAACAAAGAGAAAATGTATCAATCAAGGTCTCTAATGCATGAACAAAGTCACAGCTTCATCCTCTTAGATTTCATACAATTTACGAGTCAGGCTGTATCTAATTCCCGAAATCTCCGAAATCGAGCTGTCAAACAAGGTGAAAGAGTTGTGATACAAGGAAGCAATACTCAAAGGTTGGTTGGGAATGGTGAGAATACTGCAGATGTCGCTAATGCAGGCAATGAGGTGAAAGTATTGGATAAACATGATGACAACAGCAGATTGGGGAATGATACAGATGCAGATTGTGCAGAGATCAGACCCTTCTATGACTCAGAGCCCAACTTTGACAGAGGACAGATGGATGAGGAAGATGTCATACCCATCTATGACAAAGAACCGAACTTTGACAAAGAGCAAATGGTTGAGGTACAATCTACTGTTGATCATATTATGCCTGCAAATGAGAAACAACAATCTGAGCAACCTAACTTTAGTAATGAAGGAGAGGTTGACCAGGATGTTGTACAATTTCTTGACAAACGTTCTGAGTCTGAGTCCTTGTCTGTTAATCTAATAACTGAAACATCATACCAGACTCTTGAATCTGAAAATATTCTTCTCAAAAAAGACCATTGCCCAGTGTCATAAAGATTTTTCAAAACTAGAGGCACATTGCATCTCACTTGAACTTCAATTGCAAGACGAATCTCTAAATTCGGGCAACAATGGTCAATTTTTGAATGAACTAAGAAAACGTGTGGATACATTAGTTAAAGAAAATGAGCTTTTAAAAGGTCAAATTCAAGAAAAGGTGTTTGCACATGCTGCATTACAAAACAAATTAAGAAGACTGACTGGCCAGAGTATGGATACTAAGTTTGCAAAACCATCAATCTTGGGGAAACCGCCTTCTCAAACAATCAGAAAACAATCACTGGTTAGACAACCGACTGCATTTAAATCTGAATGACCTAAATTTTCAAAACCTCGGTTTGCCTCCCAAGTTGTTGAGAAAAACAATTTGACAAAACCAGTCACTCCACATTCTTGGCCTAAGGAAAATGCAGCTGTGTCTGCTAAATCTCAACACGTGATTATACCTGGCTCTTCTAGGATTAGTTCAAAAACAGTGTCTAAAACGAGCATTAAAAGTAAAGAGTTTTATGGCAAATATGACATGTACAAGAACTATGATCTAGAAAAGGCTAGGAAAAAGGCGCTACTTCAAAAGGATGGAATTCTAGGTTGAAAACCTCATGTGGAGCCTTCCAATGTAGTGCAAAACACTGCTAGCAGTAGCAAACCAAAACCTAGGAGTTCTCAACAAACTAATAGGAATTGGCTAGCATCTAAGAGTAGTTGCGAAAATAATCATGATGTCTGTGCTTTAAAATATCTTCAAAAGGGAAATTCACTTGAAAAGGCTCAATCGACTAAGACAAACAAACCCGTTGAACCAAATGTCATAAGTCAGAAACCTAAGAAGTGGATCAATATAGGACGTAGGTTTTCTCAACGAAGTGATGCTCCCACATTTCATTCCACTGCATCTAAAAGGAAAACATCTCCTAGATCTAACATTAGGTGGGTACCTACAGGTAGAAATTTCAAATCGATTGGTCTTAGGTGGATTCCTACAGGAAAGAGTTTAGACATTTGCACCAAAACTAATGTGAACTCCACTATATCTACCCCTGAGACAAGAAGGAAAACCGTCGGAATTGTGTGTTCGAGTGTCAAGAAGATAATTGACACTACATCTTTATGCTTCTAACATCTGGAACCCAGTTTCTCTTGGGGATCCGTGTTCTCTGTTTTTCTTGTCTCTTCTTTCTTTCTTTGCAGATATAACAGGAATGGCTTCGGAACAAATTAGTTTCGGACCCGAGCTTAATGTTATGGTTTCTAAGCACAACAGCTTAGGACCCGTAACCAACTGTTTAAAAGCACATCAACAATGGCTTCTGAGCAACACAACTTAGGACCCGAATTCAACCGTCTTAACTCTCCGGAATCTTCGGATGAACCATTGCCACTCAACCGCAAAGAATTGGAAACCTTGTTTGCTCCGCTGTTTGATGAAACAATTGAATACCGTCCTACTGAGGTCTCACCTAATTCCGCTGCTCAACCTAAAAACATTCCAGTACCAGACTCACCTCAACAAACTACAACAAGTGTTGAGAGAGACGGTCCTCCAATTGCATCACCATCTACAGCAGAACAAACTGTTTCTAACTCCCGCCATTCATCTGAAGATCCCACACCACAATCAGTTCCACAACCTACAGAGCATGATCCTGATGCGTTCTTTAACCCATTTGCACCGACTCCTACCTTTCCTGATATAGTTGAGTCGTCAACACGCAATTTGGATCCTGCTAACATGCGAGATACTTATCAACTACACCCTTCAACACACAAATGGACTCGAGACCATCCACTAGTTCATATTATTGGCCATCCAGATGCACCTGTAATGACAAGACAACGACTTCACACTGATGGAGAAACTTGTATCTATGCACTCACAGTTTATCACGAAGAACCTAAGAACATTAAAGAAGCAATGACTTATGACAACTGGATTGAATCTATGCAAGTGGAATTTCAGTAATTCATAAGATTAGAAGTCTGGGAATTAGTTGTAAGACCTGACGGAGTCTTTGTCATCGGGTTAAAATGGATTTGGAAGAATAAGCTAGATGCTGAAGGCACTGTCATACGTAACAAATCACGACTGGTAGCGAAAGGATACTCTCAACTAGAAGGACTTGATTTTGCTGAATCCTTTGCTCCAGTGGCTAGACATGAAGCTGTTCGGATCTTTTTGGCCTATGCTGCACACAGGAACATGGTGGTTTACCAAATAGATGTGAAAACAGCATTTCTTAATGGAGAACTCTGTGAAGAAGTTTACGTTAGCCAACCAGACGGCTTCGTTGATCCTGAGCGTCCTAATCACGTTTACCGACTCAAAAAGGCACTCTACGGACTTAAGCAAGCCCAACGGGCGTGGTATGACAAACTGTCCACTTTCTTGCTGGCCAATAAATTTTCTAAAGGATCGGTGGATCCAACACTATTTACAAAAACCTACGGGGAGGACTTACTTGTTGTTCAAATATATGTCGATGACATTATTTTTGCCTCAACAAAAAGAAGTTACTCTAATGATTTTGAAAAATTAATGAAAGATAATTTTGAAATGTCCATGATGGGTGAGCTTTCGTTCTTTCTAGGACTACAAGTTCATCAATCACCCCGTGGAATTTTTTATAAATCAGTCCATATATGCTCTTGAAATTTTAAAGAAACATGGAATGATGACTTGTGATACTTATAATACACCAATGGGCTATACCACAAAACTAGATGCTGACTTACATGGGAGAAAAGGAATTTTTTTTCTGCAAGTTTGAACTTCAAATGGAAAAGTAATTAACCTTTTAATGAGTAAAGTTCACAAAAGTCTTAAACTTTGGTAAAAGGACCTTGCAAGAAAAATAAAACAGGCTCTAATCAATGTTTTCACACATGTTCTCAAAAGTTGCACACATGATTAAAAACCTCAACGAATCAGACTAACGATTTTTTTTCCTCAATTATCTCCATAATTGTGAGTTTCTAATTTCCTCATTGTTGTTGTCTAGTCGTTCCCTAAATGTTTCAAGTGTTTTTCAACGGTCAAAAAGGCATAATCAGAAACTAAGGTTAATGTAATTATCGATCGGGGCATTTCTTTTTTATGTGTTTAGTCTAATTTATTATTTCATATAGCTTTAGAGAACACTAAAGTATGCTCGATTGGTGTGTTTACAGGATTAGAAACAACATAGGTTTGAAATCAAGTGATTTAGGGTTTAAGGTTTCGATGTCTTTGCTGCTACTAGGATGGTTAATTTGTACAATATTCATGCATTATGATGCTAAAATGCGTGCAATGTCTCTAATGATAACCCCTAACCATTATCATAATTGGAAAATCTCGAGTGATAGGATGAGTTAATCTATGATCTTGTGTGTTAATTAGAGAATTCTGAGCATTTTGGTAGATTTAGAATGAGTTTCTTGATTCATCTGTATACTTGTTTGTGCCTGATGCATTTTCTCTGTGTGCAAGTACATGTCATCCCATTGAAAGTCAAAATTTCAACATTCGACAAAATGTTTCTTATGGAACATATTTTGAGGTCTAAGGGAAAAATGTGTTTAAAGGCTAAACTGGTAAATGGATTCAAAATGGTGAGAAACAAATCTTCCCAAACTCTACACTATTACACCGGTAAAGCAAGTGTGAAGACCAAAGCAAAGTTGTCCTAAATTTTTCAACTTTTCAAATTCTGGAATGCTTTGGCTACGATAAAAGAATGACTCTGATTTGGGCATCCCAAATACCGGAAGTTTTCCATTCATCACAAAAACATATCTTCAAAAAGAATCCATGAGGTTCAACTTTAAATGGAAATCTTCTTCTTCAGATTTTAAAACTCAAAAGCGAGACTCCGGGTCTCAAACTACTTTCAAAAGTAAAAGAGTTTTAAATTTCCATTGATTTGACGAGTGTTTTATCAAAATGAAACAAAGATTTTTCAATCCTCGTTGAAATTCAACATTTTTCGGATTGACACAACCTATAAATGGATTTCAAATTTTGTAAACAATGGTTTTCAGTCCTCAAGGTTGTTGTCTAATCTGATTTTCAAGCATTTTTTGTTGTACAATACTTGATTGTGTTTTCTAAAACCTTGAGCAGAATCAACTCACGAATTTTCGAAAAGTATTTCTTAAATACGACTCAATATTCTGCTCAAGAAGACTATCTCTCGAATAAACTTCATTATTTGAGGGGGAGTATTTTGTTAAAAGAAAACAAATTTTGTATTAAACCAACGACTTGTGCACACATTTCAGTGTACAACTCGGGTTTCAAAGTAAGGAAAGTGCCTTGCTAAACCATTCTTTAAAACCAAACATGCACTTTTCCTTGACAACAAGAAGAAGTTTTCATGCAATGCTTATCTAAAACTTCTTAATCTTGAGCAGAATTTATTCAAAATTTTTCAAAAGGTTTTTTCAAAACTTTTCAAAATTTTGCTCAAGATTTTTTTCAAATCTTTACTCCCCAATTCGCTTCAAAAAGTTTAAAATTCTCAAAAAATATGCGAATTTTGAGGGGGATTATTTCCAAAACAAAATGTTCTGTCAAAATAATGCTTTATGGCTTGTGCACGCATTACAGTGCACAACCCGAACTTGTAAAGAAAGGACCCTGAGGTACGCATCAGTGCCTCAATCCTAATATAAGGAGCGAAGGCTTCTTACTTTTGAGTAGAATTAATCAAACATTTATGATTTTCATAATTCTGCTCAAAAGGACAAGTATTTCACCTCAATAAGACCTAATCACTTGTTGAGGGGGAGCACTTGTCAAAACAAAATACTTTGTTCAAAATCAAAAGTTCTTGGTGAATCTCCCCGTAAGACTCAAAAAGGCATATTTTAATCTAAAAAGTTTGTCAAAAACATCATCTTATATGCTATTTTTGAGGGGGAGAAAATGAAAAAGTGATTAAAATATAAAAAAGGTCAAAGCTAAAAGTTGTATCATGTGCGAGCTAGACTCAGTAATGACCCAGGAATTGACGAGACAACAAAAGTTAGTAATATCGAAAAGACTTGTCCTCGACGGGTTATAACATCAAGTTAGTTACTAGAGCTAGTTGTCACCTAAAAGCTGACAATGTATCTCTTTAACTGACCATGTAAGCGTGTCTCGAAAAGGATTTGTCTTAGTAGAAATGTACCATCTCGAGAAACTTTCTGTGGACTTGACCAGGCCGGGTAATAACTTCAAGCTAGTTTAACTAGTGATGTAAGCGTGTCTCGAATCGGTCTCGTTCACGGAAAGTGGATCAATTCAAAATGCTTGCTCCTCCCGCATGTGCAAATTTATTAAATACTTATGAGCGCATGTGCAGGGGGAGCCCTTCAAAAGTGTACACAAAACTCTCAAAGTGTTAACCAAAATATTTGATTATCATAAACACTTTGAGAGGTTTTCAATCAAAGGTTTCTTGGCTACTGTCGGAGCTATAAGGTGATTAAGATAGGAATATCCGTCCTATGATCCGCCAGAGCCGGAGGGATCTACCCAAGGACATCTCCCATAGTTAGAATTAGAAGTCCTTATGTATGATACGAAAAAAAGGAGAAAAGAATGAAAGGGAAAGAAGGAGTTGAAGAATTAAAAAGAAAAGTAAAGTAAAGGGTGAAAATAAATAGCCCTCCATATGTTCAACCTTAGGGCAGACACCGGGTTCAATACGTATGCTACTGGTTGTTGCAAAAGACAACACCGGTATTGAAGACAAAGTCGTCATGGACCCAGTGACGCAATGCACTAAACCTTCTTAACCACTTAAGTTCTCTTAAAAGAGCTTGTTTCATTCTCACGAGGAACCAGTGTAATCTATCAACCTATCTCTTAGAGACGGTTGATATTGAAGCAGGAGACCCCTCCCTAGTCTCCACATAGGAAACCTAAGTGTGCACTTATAGAGTCTAGAGCCTTGAGATACATCAAAGATCTCTTAGGAACACTTAGTATTTCTACAACTGGTGTTCTACATCAATAGGCACCAGCTATAAATTATCGAGTCCTTCGCAGATCTTAGCAATCTGTCGAGAACGTTTATGAGAGGATTACTAATGTATTTCTCAATGATTGAACGGAAATCCTGCCAGGGTTAACATCAAACAGCCCTGACAGCAGGTCACTTCGGTAACCCCACAAGGGTTACGCTTAGTGTTTGCGGTGGTTCCATAGCGGTCTACAGTCGTGGAGTGATCCCCAGCGACTCACCCAGTCATTGAGCTACTTAGTAGGTCTCGTAAGCTCCTTCGGGAGTATCTGATATGGGAATGGCCTGGATAAGGATTAGAGGGAGTCTTCACAATATGCTGTTGATGAACTCTAATTCCTTATCTGTAAGTACCGGGTATTTATTGCTAACTGTTTACTCGCAGGTACCTCACTTCCATGATGGTAGATTCCAACATGCTCATATATACATCTTGAAGCAAATGATAGCTCCCCCAAAGATCTTAGCACCACAAAGTTCAAAGAAAGATTCTACGTCAATAAAGAAGAATCTGCAAAGTATAAAGACTTAAAGATCTTAGAGTATGAAAAGGAACTTCGTGCACGTGAAAGTATAAGTCCGAAGATGTATGAGTATGTTGGAATGGTGGACAACCACCACAGACGCAGGAGTGACGAATGGCAGACTACTTCATAACACAATCACTTCATCATCACCAAAGAACAAAGACATAGAGCAAAGTACATTCATTATCATTCAACCATTTTGAAGACGTCTAGAGTTTTACATGTCACAAGTCAACGACAAAGATGAAGACGTCAAGCAACCGTGATGACCGACCCTTAGAGGGAGATTGTTGGGATCATACTTTTGTATTTTAGTCAAGTCTCGGTCATTACCTTTTGTAATAGGTTGCTTAGTTAATTATTCTATATGTTTTATGATTACAAGGCTTAAGTTAGTAAGCCCAAGGGCTTGAAAGCCCACGTCCAAAGAAAGGAGGGAGGAAGGGAGTGTTGCCCTACTCCTCCTCCTATAAATACTAAGCTTATGTAACTCTTTTAATTGTTGGTTATTTGAATATCTTAGTGAAACTCTTGTTCTTACTTTTCTCTCATTTCTTATAATCAACCAATCTCTTTTCTCATCTCATTTCTATCAATATCATACTTGTGTTTACTAAATGGTGACCTAACAGGAGGAGAGTCGTATGACCATTCTTCAAGCATCAATTACCATGTGGTATATTCACACTTCTCCCCCTCAAAAATTGCAAGCGAGGTTTGCACTTTTTGATTGAGCAAGTGAATAAGAATACAATCAATCATGTATTTTATTCACACTTCCCCCCCACAAAAATTGCAAACAAAGTTTGCCATTTTTGAATGAGCAAGTGAATACGAATTTGAGAAACGATGAGTAGATCCACTTGATGACTGAACGAACATGGAGAAAGCACGAAGCATGTTGTTGAGAATGGTTAAAACAAGAAGATTTCTCTTCTTCCGAAGATAAGGCGCACTAAATCGTACACCTTTCTTTTCTTTGATGAACGGGGCCTGAAGTGTTGTCAGCAGACACCATAATGATGACATTGAGGAACGAGGCTTGAACTGAATCGTTCAAACGTCATAATGATGAAGAGCGAGGCCTGAACTGATGTGAACAGACGTCATAGTCGTTGAAGAACGAGGCTTGAACTGAGGTGTTCAAACATCATGTGCGTGCATACATCAACATTGACTTTCCAGACCTCCTGAAGTAGGAGATATGCTTGCTTTAGGCCTCCAGACTTTGAGTCCTCTCATATAGTGAATGATCAATGTACCTGCAACTGAGTAAGGACTACCTGCACTAACATTACAAACTTGATTGCATATAAATGGGTTAGTGACATGAGTATCCAAACCCTTAGGGGTTTCACGGTCAACCATGACATTGCCATCAGTAAGCACCTTTCCGGTAGGTATCCACTTAAGTCCAATGTACTTAAAAATTCTACCAGTTGGAATCCACTTATGGCAAGGTCTAGGATTACTAAGCTTCTTATGCATAGTGGAAGCTTATCGTTATTCCTAGTCTTCAAAGATTTAGTAGTTGGTATCCACCTAGGAAAAGAATTAGGTTTGTTTTGCTTCTTATGCATTGTAGATGACTTACTATAAATCCTAGACTTAGCAGGTTGAACCTTAGCATTGTTCCTCAATAAACCAGGAGGCATCAGGCGAGGTTGTGAACCTAAGATACCATCCTTATGAAGTAGTGCCCTTTTCCTATCCTTTACTAGGTCATAGTTCTTGTATAAATCATGTATGTCATAAGAATTTAGAATCTTAATGCTTGGTTTAGACACAGTTTTCGAACTAATCCTGGAGGTGTTGGGAGTAGGGGTAGCTACTTGTTGAGGTTTAATAGAACTAGAAACAATTAACTTAGGCAAATAATGTGGAGTGACTGGTTTGTCAAAACTTGTTCCGCATCAACTTGGGAGGCAAACCGTGTTTTTGAAAGTTTTGGTCGTTCAGATCTAAACGCAGTCGGTTGTCTAACAACTGATTGGTTTCTATTCGATTGGAAAACTGGTTTCCCCAAGATTGATGGTTTTGCAAACTTAGTGTTCACACTATTTCCTGTTGCTTTTCTTAGCTCGTTTTTTAATGTTGTTATTGTGAAACCATTTTCCTGAAGTTGAGCTTTGAATTCATCATTTTTGGTAATCAAAGAAGTTGTTAGCTCAATATTCTTAGTTTTCGTTTCTTTGATTAACTCACTCAGTTCTTTGCACTGAATTTTCAAAGACTCATTTTCATCAAGTAATTTTGCCACTTTTTGATTCAATTCCATGTTTCTAGTTGCAATGACTTCACAGTCATGATTAGACTTAACTTCATTACACATATCGCACATCATAGAGATATGATTTTTCAGGTTGATGATTGTTGAGTTTTTTGCGTCTAGCTGAGCTTTCAAGTCATTAATCATAAAAAATTCACGGAAATCAGGAAGTTCTGGATTTTTACATGGTTGGTTTGTTTGAAAACTTTCTTCCTTTTGTTGCATTGCGATTTCAAGAGAAATACAATGTTTTTCAAGTAGTAGAAATCTGTATGAAAGTTCGTTAAACACATCTTTATCAACCATATTATTAGATTTGAAAGACTCAACCGTAAACAAAGAACTTGGCACATCAACATGATCAGCATACTGATCACTTTCTCCCCCTTTATGACTCACATTTGTTGAATTAGAAATGGTATTGCTATCAATCTTTTCCAACAAATTTGTGTCATAAGTGGGCTTAATTTGATCAGCATGCTGCCATTCATTATCAAGCACTTTATGTTGATCAGTTAAGGGTACCTCAGCACATGACACCTGTTCATTTACCGGTCTGAAGTCTGCATTCATATCATGTGTAACATGAATCACTGAACTGCTGGTAGTGTCATGCTTATCTGTCTCTGATCCTTTGCATTCAGTGACAACTGACCCAACATCCAATGCTTTACCCGAATTAACAATACCATCACATGATTTCACCCGACATGCCATCACCTTGTCATCATACATAAGTTTGTGCTGTGCTTTTTCCTCAATGAACTCCTTGACATTACCCATGAGTTGGAGTAGTGTATCTCTGAACATGTCAACCTCGACTCCCGTGTAATTAGTAAAGTACTTATTCATCATTTGACTGTCAAAATCATAATTCTCAGTGAATTGTAAATCAATGAACACTTGGAGTTGGTTGTTGATCACACAAAAGGCAGCCATGGATCTTCCTTCAGAGAAGTTTCCTTTGTCAAGTTGTTGTTCAAGTTAATCTAGATACAAAATCATTTTGGCTGTGAAAGTCTGAACATCTTGACCGAAGAGTAAAGCAAATGCACGTTCGTAAGCGAATGCACGTTCGTATCCTGTTAAATATCCAGGTCGTTCAAAGAGAACCTTGAGATGTGAGTGAAGAAAATGAAAACATTCAATGCAACTTTTCTTTGCATTATCGGGCAATATTTGTGGCTGATGAAGTTCTCTCTCAGATCTGATAGAGTCAGAAGTAGTAGACATGATGTAACAATTCAATGATATGAACGCGCACGGGATTTAACAATTCTATTATTTAAACCGAGAAATAGATTCTTTCGCGGGATTTTACAAAATCAAGAAGAAACCGTGAGATGATAATTGATCGAGAGTGTTATGAAAAACAGTTGTATCATTAAAATGGTTCGAGATTGAGAGTTTAAAGTGATGATTGCATGATTGAAGTCTAAATAAGCCCTGTAGTTAACTCCAATAAACTTGAAAGTATCACAACCCAAAATAATTCACAATCACGGATTCTTGAAGCTCAAATAAAACCGTTGCCCAAAATTATTAACCAATCTCGGATCAATAAACCTTGCACAAAACCGTGACCAAAAGTAATATCCAAAATCGTACAACCAAAAATTCACCGTTAAGTATTAATATTAGCCAAGAAAAGAAAATACGTTCCTATTGTTAACAAAACATCAGTCGAAACAAACTCAGTAAATAGATCTGAAATAGCCCAAATAAGTCCAACTCGTGATAACTTAGACGCAGCCCAAATGAGTCCACCCACGAAATTAGATCACACTCAAAAGCCCATGTCCATTAAGCTAATCCTAACCCTAATTTCACGGTGTATAAAACTAACTAATCTCACTTAACACAATCCCTAATCCTTTAACAACAAAATACGCAGCCACCAAGTCCTCCCAACAATAGATACACAGTAATAAAAAATTCTTCGAACTTGGTTTTAGATGAAATCTGAATAACATACAAACACTGAAGCCATCTTTGTGTCCATCTCGTCACAGTTAATACAAACAAATCAAAAACCCACGAATCACACGAATCACACGAATCAAGAGTGGTCTTTACGATCCAATATAAAGGTGACAGGTAGGTTGTAGCTATGAATTCGATTCTTGTTTTGATTTCATTCAAACCAAACGAAGGAAAGTGAGATTGAAACACTTCTTGTTTTGATCTTACTTTTATGATTCGTATATTACCATAAGATCTATGATGAAAATCTTTTGTGATTCTTTGAACAAATCTTTGATAACACAAATGGGATTAACTGAGATCTTGATGACCTTTTCTTGTTATTTTTTATCCTTTACTCGAACATGAGAGACTGAATCGAAATGATTTCGTTCTATTTTAATATGGTTTGAAAAGTGAAAAGAAATATCAATCTTCACATGGATCAATGATGGATAATCTCTTTGAGTGCATTCTTATGGATGTGTTTTTGTTTGCACAAAGAGTAAATCAGTAAAGCGAGATCATCATTTCATGATTTTGTTTGTTGTAGTTGTAATTGATGAGTGAAATGTTTGAAAAAGGCTTGTGTTGTTAATCTTGTTGTTAGTTAGAATGGATAGCTTGATGTTGGTCTTGTTGATTGATGAGTTAGATAGATGTCTATTGGCTATACATGTAACGCGATCATGTAATGGATCTGTTGAAGTATGTAGATGATGGAACAACTCGCTACCAATATACCAAGAGCAGAAATTTGGGCAGCGTTTGGTTTATGTGGACCAAGATAATTAGTTAACGATAGACAAATCGCTACACTCAGATTAAAGAACCAGATCGCTACAATCAAATGCCAAGGGAACAAATAGACAGAACTGTCGTTGTCTTGTGTGTTGTCCTTTTATGGTAAAATAACAAATCGAATCAGTCCAAAAAGAACACAACTCGCTATCAAGAAAATACCAACAAAGACACAACTTGCTAGTAAGAATGACTACAATGAACCTCACGAATTACCATTGACTTGAAGAAACATGAAATATAAACACTTAACCAGGTTCATAAAACCGCCCAAATAATGAAAGTACTACAAAGATACTAAACAGACCACAAGCAAAAAAAAAATTAAGCAAGAGTGTAATCTTATGAAAGCCAAGTCGAACCAAAATAAAACACAAGAACCAAATTGAAAATTCGAGAGCAAGCAATCCCTAAGATCTAACCATGGCTCTTGATACCAATTGTAAGATTCTCATAATGATAGCATGTATGGTTCTTGTGTTATGGATTGAATCAAGTAAGAAAGTTTAGAGAGAGAAAGAGAGGTTGGGAGGATTTCCTAGAGAGAGAAAGTGAAGAGAAATTGAGAATATTAGATTAAGTGAAATGGAAGCTCCAACCCCTTCCATGCTAGGGAAGGGGTATTTATAGTTACAATAAAACGCCCCCTGAAACGGGCTGTGGAGCGGGCTGACAGTGGGTAAAGACCCGACCCGACTCCATAAATACTAACTAATACTAAACTACGTTCTAGCTAATACGATAAATACTACGAGCTACAACATGCTAAACTATACTCGGGGTGACCGAGTCTTCATATGAATAAACATATTCCTAACATTTTTGTATTATTATTTTGGCCAAAAATTGTTGTTATTGATTAATATATTTAGGATTTTTTTAATGGCATTGTTATATGTATTGTAGGTTTTATCAGTTCTATGGATTTAGGTTGCAGTGATGCTGTTTGTTCGTCCACATATGCTGTTATGGTTGCCTCGATATCAAATTCCGTTACCGTCAATATTCGTAACTTACCCGACACTCATTTATCAGGAGGTGATGTCCTTTAGTATTCTGAAACGTGCATATTTGTATGTTGTTGGAATGTGTTTTGCTGTATTTAACTTTTTGACCTATGCCGTATTGATAATTGTACAGATGCAAGCATGCGCTTTGGTACCGTACGTGATGAATCAACATCGAACAATAGCGAAGGTAAAATTCGATTTGCATCACAAGAACAATTTTAAATGGCAATACTCTAAACTTCAGATAACTTATCACTTATTAGTTGTTTTATGGAGCAACGTAACATACGATCTTTATAAAGTTACTAGTCCAGTCATACTACGTATGTAACTTCTATCGAGTGCACCATGGTATACTTATGTTCTGCATTTGTATGTTGTTAGTGTACTACAGGTAATTTATTGTACATGGTTATTTTCTAATCTATATTGACAACTCATGTATTATAATTCCTTTATACGTTGTCTCCTTGAGATACTAATTGCAACACCTGACACAACTGATGTATTACAATTCCTTTATATGTTGTATCCTTGAAATACTAATTGTATCAACTGATAGAATTTATTGATAAGCAATCCCAAACACCCTTTTAATCTTTAGAAGGTTGTAGTAGCTATTTAGGAATAAAATGAGAATTTCACGTATTACAAGTGTAGGTTAGCATAAATTACCAAGTAAGATTCTTTTTGTTTTGTTATTCGTATCAAGAATTTTTATCAAGCACCAACAGCCAAATACATTAGTAGACAAACTGTTCGCAGATTATAGCAGTGAAGTATTACCTCGCGTTCGACACAACTTTAAGAGTTTGACATGTTTTGTTGTAGGTGATGAGGCGAAAAGTGAACCGCTTTTAGGGGGTGATTTAAGCCCGAATTAGTAATTATTTGATCAAATATTGCCCTAAATCGTTCCTTTTGTCATTTTAGGTACTTTTGGAGAGAAATCTGGAAAAGGAAGCATTTTGGACGTTTTTTGAGCATTTAAGTGAAGAAAACGGCAAAGTATCAATTTTCCTTGCTGGGAACAGTACCTGACGGCGTCAAGAGTCTCCAAATGACGGCGTCAAGAGTTACAAAAGAGGTGGAAGTGGAAGATACACATGACGGGCCAAAAAGTTTTTGTGCATAGGAGATGACGGCGTCACCTAGGCCGTCATGGTCCATTTGTTAGTGATGGCCCGGAAGAAATTCCTACATGATGGCATCACAAACAGATCTAGGCAATACGATTTCATTATGGCGGCGAGTTGACGGCGTCACAAATTCCTTCTTGACACCGTCACCCTGTAAAATCTATATATAGTTTTCCAAATTTCATTCATTAGTGTGCAACTTTGAGGGAAAAAACCCTAGGTCAAATTTTCCAGCTTTTTCAAGGGTTTCAACCCTTTGAATCTTTCATGTTCAATTAAAGATAAGTACTCTTTCAAATCATTCAATATGTCTATGTGTTGTTTGATTATATCTTACGCTTTTCTTCTAGTTAACATGCTAGGCTAGATTTTCATTGTGTTTGCTTAGATGTAGTGAAACCTAGATGTTGATTATGGGTTGATTGTTTGTTTATAATTGTTACGGATGATTGTATTCGATGTTAGGCTTAAGAAAACTGGCAGACTTCCATTGGTAACATGCTTGAACGTCTTAAGAAACATGATCGGAGGTGTACTACGATTTTTGGTTGTATTTAATGCGTAGGAGAATTCTAATGATCCCATGTTAGGAGCTTCTAACGGCTCGACATAGGAGTGAAGTAGGATCCTATAGAGTTAAGGAATATTGTACACGGCCCTACGACTAGTATTAAGGAATATGACCCGTCATCCATGCAATTGTAACAAGCTATCAACCTGTAAAAGATATCTAGGGAGTAATGAAACCTAAGTAAACACAACTTTCCTCATTATTGTCACCACAACATTAGTAATTAGTTGCATTTTCATTTCTTTTATTTTATTTTGATTGCATCTTTATATAAATTGGGTTAGTTGGCTAGCAACTAATTCCGCCCATTTCTCCAAAACCCGAGATTTTTAATTGCTTTCCATAAAATATAAAAATACAAAAAGAATCATCCCTCACCTCTAGATCTAGTTTAGTAGGTTTTCTAATCCTAGCGACACTATTCCTTAGTTGAACGATCAATTCCCCGGTACTTGTCACTATATTATACTACAACGATCAGGTACACTGCCTGGTGGGGGTTGTAAGCTTCTCGAGATCCCTTAAGAGGTAAAACCTTTTGTGAGGGCGCAATCCCACGCATCAAGTTTTTGGCGCCGCAGCTCGGGGAATAGTTATTGTCTAGGTTAGGATTTCTTTTTATTAGGTCTACTTGCTAGATTCCTTTCTAGTAAGATTTTATTTTTATTTTCTAGGTTTTCTTTAGTCTATCTCATTTCTTCGTGTCTTTATTCGTAACATTTACCATCCGACATCATGGAAGGTGGTAACATCTTTGAACCCATCAACCCACCACAACAAAACCACCTACAAAACCCACCACTAGCAAACCAACCTCCTAGGCCCCGAACTTTAGAAGAGTATTCATGTCCTAGCCACCAAGGCTATCGAAACATTATTGAGCTCTCTCAAGGAGCCAATGTGTCCCCCTTGCGATCCGACACCATCCGGTTGGTGCAAAGTGGGATGTGCATTCCATGGACTTCGTTCTGAAGATCCTAATCAACATCTCAAGGATTTCCTTAAAATCGTAGATTCCATTGTAATGAGGCGAAAAATGAACCGTTTTTAGGGGGTCATTTAAGCCCGGAATTGAATTTATTTGATCAAATATTGCCCTAAATCGTTCCTTTTGTGATTTTAGGTACTTTGGGAGTGAAATCTGGAAAAGGAAGCAATTCGGACGTTTTTGGAGCATAAAAGTGAAGAAAACGCCAAAGTCTTAATTTTCCATGCTGGGAACAGTAGGTGACGGCGTCAAGAGTAACTCCCTGACGGCGTCAAGAGCAAAATTCCATGACGATCCAGTACAGATTTGACGGCGTCACGAAGTAGGGCGTCAAGAGTAAAAGTCATGACGGCCTGGAAATGATTATCACATGACGGCGTCAAATGTAGATCAAGGCAGTCCGAGAAGAGTTATGGCGGCGAGGTGACGGCGTCACAAGTTTATTCTTGACGCCGTCAGACCCCTTTTCCTATATATAGTTTTCTAATTTTCACATTAAAAAGATAGAAGTTTTGGAGAAACCCTAAGTACGAACTTGGTGCGAATTTTATAGGTTTTTCAAGGGTTCCAAGCCCTTGATACCTTTCATGTGTAATTGAGATAAGTGTTCTTTTAATTCAATCAATATGTCTATGTGTTGGTTGTCTATATCTTGTTCTTGTCTTAATTCCATCATGCTAGGCTAGATCTATCTTGTGTTTGCTTGGATCTAATGAAACCTAGATGTTAATTATGTGTTGATTACTTGTCTATACTTGTCTTGGATGAATGATTTATATGTTAGGCTTAAGAAAACTGGCAGATCTCCAATTGGTAACATGCTTGAACGTCTTAAGAAACATGAACCGACGCGCACTAGGTCTTTATTGGTTGTATTTAATGCATGAGCCACTGTTTATAATCCCTATGGTTGTGCTGGGCATGGTATAGGAGGAGATAAGAGCTCATAGAATTGGGGAGTTAAGTGTGCCACCCCATGAATGGTATTAAGGAATACGATCCGTCATCCATGCAATTATAACAAGTAATTAACGTGTAAAAGATGTCTAGGGAGTAGTGAAATCTAAGTAAACACATTTTCTCCACTTATTGCTCACAGCTTTAGTATAATTTAGTTTATTTTCATTTCTAGTATTTTATTTTGATTGCATCTTTAGTATTGGGTTAGTTGATTAGCAACTAATTCCGCCCAAATCCTTCATACCCGAGATTTTTAATTGCTTTCTAAAAAATATAAAATACAAAAATAATCATCCCTCACCTTTAGAACTAGTATTTAGGTTTTCTAATCCTAGCGACACTATTCCTAAGCTGAACGATCAATCCCCCGGTACTTGTCACTATACTATACTACAACGATCAGGTACACTGCCTGGTGGGGTTTGTAAGCTTCTCAGGATCCCTTGAAAGGTAAAGCCTGGTGCGATTCCCACGTATCAGTCAACATTAGAATCCATATAACATCAGAATAATTTAAATAATGAAGTTAATTATTTCATTGATGATAGACTGAATTGACTCCCTACTGTAATCTAATTTCAAGATATGTCTTTGTTGTATCATTTATCAATGATCAACTCTTGATATGGGATTACTAAGGAACAAACCGACTTGTCTATTTAAAATGAAGTTTAATTATCTTTTCTTCATTCTTTAAATTCCTCTTCAAAAATTGGTATTTAGACGATTCTTAAAGTTTTAGGTTAACTAGGGTAAATTTAAGAAATCTTAACAATTTGTAAGAAATCTTACGGTAGATTTGAATAATATTACAGAGATAAACAGAATTTTAATAACTTGACCGATTATTTTGGCAAGATAAACGATACAAGATCTTTTATTAATCTTCCATTGATCTATGTAGAATCATTTGGTTATCAAAGAAATAACAAATGATGAGATTTTTGCATGAAGTTATGAGGATTCATTACATGCATGATTGATACGGAAGAAAAGATTGATTCATAACATAGAGATATAACAGAAAGGATGTTATTATACAATATGTTTTGATTACACGTTCTGAAGTTTCAGAATTATTGAACATTACATGAAATATTAACCAAATCTATTTGGTTTAGTAGGAACAACAAGGAAACTTGTAAACTTAAGATTAGTTACGCGTCTGGCGTAAATATCTAACTTCTTTCTCAAGTTCAAGTTGTGCAGCTTCCATGTTTGAGAAACGTTCTTGACACATGTTCATTTGGTTTGCCAACATATTCTCTAATGCGGCAATCTTTTGACCCTGGTTTCTGGCTGCATCTCTGGCCATCCATAGGGTTCTCTCAATATCTCCAATTCTTACATGTGTATGACCGTGTTCTCTTCTTGCACAACGAACCCTGGAGTCCAAACTTCCAAGTTCCTGGTTGGTGTTGTCCTTTATTTCATTAATCTTTATTCCTAACTCACACATTGTTCACCTCTCAGCATCTGCCCTTTTGAACAATGCGTCAAGGTTACGGTCGTACCATTCAAATTGAGTTGGTCGTAACCCTTTTAGTTGTTCAGTGTGAGCATCCAATATGCCTGCTTGTCGATAAATAAGATTCCATATTGTTTCAGGAGTGCTTATATCGTAGTCGGGAGAGTTAGGTGAGGATAAATTATTTGGAGAATCTGGTATTGTGGAATTTGAAGTATATGGTAACGGAGAATTTGGCTCAACATTCGTCCATGATATCTCTTGGCTTGAACCTTGTCCAACTTCGAATGTTGCCTGGCCACCAATCAAATCTTCATATGATTCGGTAGCTCTCCTGATTCTTTGACGTGAAGGTGAACGAATAGGTGACGATGGAGGTGATCTCAGAGTGAGTTCTATATTAGGTTGGAATTTTGATATTTGTACGTAAGGATCTTCAGTATTCGGAGAATTTTTATTGATAAATGAGGTATTAGTATTATGGAGAGTAGTTTTGATATTCACGGGCGTTCCTGAAGACATGCTACAGTAGTAACCGAGAATAATATTTTATGAGTATTTTGTATGTTAAAGATATAACAGTACGGATGAAATAATAATTGTATAAGAGTAACTTCTAAACCATGTAAGATAATCTCAACAGATAAAGTATATAGCACGGCAGTCTGCAGACACGAAGGGCATAAAATGTTATGGTGTAAAATCATTATTTTGAAAATGTAGTTATAGTTTTAATGTTTGAAAACATTTAATTCTCTATAACTGTAGCTCTGATACCAATCTGTAACACCCCCAAATTTAAGTTTGTCGCAGCGGAAAAATAATTTGGGTGTTACGGGGAGGATCGAGGTTTTAATCTCATAAAACGGCTTAAAAGAAGCGTTTTGAAAGTTATTTGTCATTCAAATAATATTTTTGATAAAAAGATAAACCAATTGATTTAAAATCTTATTAAAGATATAAAGGCTTGTAAAAATGACAAATTTGATTTTTACACCATTTTAATTTATCAGAGTAATAAATGCCCACTCCGTGTCTTGTCCTGCTCCGTTAAATTACCTGAGATACACATGCTTAAAAGTGTCAACACAAAGGTTGGTGAGTTCATAGAGTTTTATGGAAAACCATTTATTTTGATAGATTTCAGGAATATTTGGTATTGATAAAATACAAACAGTAATGAAACAAGTATTGAGTATATTGACTATAATCACAAATAAATCATATAAGTATTCAATCACATTCAAATAAGGAATCAATAATCCTAACATGAGCTGGAAACTCATGATGCTAATTTAATAACATATACAATTCACGTATGGTCAAATTCCTATACAGCTGTATCTAAATATATGTTGAAAACATACATTTCCTTTATAGATATTGCCCCAAGCCTCATGACACACAAGCTTAACCAAAAGAGGTGTTTTATCAAATCAATGATAAATTTTGCCCTCTAATAATAGGTGATTTGCCAATTCCTATTTGTCTACGAATATAGTGTATCACGACTAATACGACTAACCATTTGCAAATGGCATTCCGTCAAGTATTAGTGGGACAGGAGGTCAGTCCTTAACAGGTTTTGAAGCTATTCACTATATTCGCGCCCACTTTACATGTGATTAATGGCTCATGATTGAGGGACTTTATGGCGATAAGGTAACTTAGGCAATATCAAGGTAATAATGGGATCATTCAGAATAACATCATGTAATCAAGTATCATACCACAGTAATCAGTTTGGGAATATTATCGTTTGGGTATCAGTAATTCAGTTTAAGTATTTTGCCAGTAACACAAGTATATCACATACCACAATAATCGAATCGGAAACATTATCATATGAGTATCAGTATTTCAGTCAAGTAATTCATCAGTAAAATATATATATATATATATATATATATATATATATATATATATATATATATATATATATATATATATATATCACATACTACAATAATCAAATTGGAAGCATTATCATATGAGTATCAGTATTTCAATTAAGTATTTCGTCAAGTATTGTACATATCACACTTTAAATCACAAATCATATTAAATAAATATCAATTAGGAAATTGATTTGAATCATGTATTTTATTTCATATACTTATCAATTTATCAAAGTATATGTAAGCATATATCTCCCCCAATGAGTTTAAAACAATTATTGGAAATGGGGCTATGACTCACCTGGATTGATACGGAAATGATGAAAAGTAAAGTAGGATGAGATTTATGGGAATGATTATGGAAAAGTCTTTGACACGAAACCTGATAAATAAATTTATCTGAGAATATAACCAAATACTATTTGGTAAATATGAACGAATAACGAATAATTATTATTCGTTATGACGAATAGATGATGTGCAGTGTAATTATTATGTCATGCATGATATGATAAAATACTTTATTTAAAATATCCATCGTAGTTTTACCTTTTTAATCGTGAGTACAAATATTAACTTTTGAAATATCGTTATATATATTATTAACGTAAAAATAAATAATATATAAATAAAACGTAATAAAAATGCATATGACGTGATGGTTGGCGTAAAATAGAAAATAAAATAAGAATGTCAAATAGATTATGTTTAGTCCTTGTCCTTTTCCAATTTTACACTTTTTATACTAACGGAGTTAGCGTTACACCGTTAGTCCTTTTCGTATCTAATTTACAATTATAGTCCACTACTTGTCCAAAATTACAATCTAAGCTTGTAACATCATATAATATCAATTTTTATCCTAAACTTTCTGTTTTTACAGTTTTAGTCCTTTCTTTCCAATATTTACACTTTTAGTCCCTCTAGGTGTCGTCGCGTTACATTTTTAGTCCTAAATTACAAAAATGATTATAAAAATTTTATAAAAATTTCCGTAGCTTATTTTATTAATTCCAAGCTTATTTCAACAGCTTATTTGATTAAAAGCTTATTTTTCTAGCTTATGGGCCTTAACGAGCCACTACAAAAGCCCATTTAGATTTTTAGAGGCAAGGGCATGAAAAATGTTTTGGGCCTGAACTTGGGCTTCTTTTGTGATTCCAAAAATATTTTATATGGGCCCAGTGGGCTTACAGATCATTATTTCTTGTTGGGCCTTGAATTAGCCCACTCGACAATAATTAAGTTTTTATATAAAATTTTGGATTTGAAAAATGGTTCATGTCGATTCAAAATGGATCATTTTATGTGTCGAAACGTGATTATTTTTACAAAATATATAAATGAAAGTGGTAGTTTTATAGGATGTCTATTGAGTCGTGTAAAAATATATGGTGCTCGTTAAGTTAGATTTCAATGTATGCGTGTGTTTCTTGGGTCACATGGAACGTTTTTATTTATGAAAATGTTGTAAATATTTCTAAGTGTTTTGGTAAAATCTCGTACGATGGACATGGTTCAAAAATGGATTCGTGTAATGCATGTAACGTGAAACCAACGTGAACTTTGTGTGCTACGTGACTCCTAGGCCTTCCAAGATAGAGGCTAGTCACGTTTGTGTTGCTAAAAATATATACGAACGTAAAATATATATATGAAACTATATACGATCGACTAAATATAAACATGATGCATGTGATACTTTTAACATGTAAAATGGATAGAATTGAGTTTGAAATAACTTACAACACCTCTAGGGTGGTGAAGAAACGAGTAGGAACGAAGGAAACACAAGAAACTAATAAATTCGACTATAACTCAAAGATATATTCGAGTGTATTCAACCCGTTCCTTCTCTCTTGCTTCCAAACGTAAGCTAACTTGTTCATAGACTAATAGAAATGAGTTTTTATGAAGAAAGAATGTTGTGAAAGTGTTTGAGAATGAGAAGTAAGTGCATGCATGGACCGTATATATGTATCAATTGAATGAATCGTATGGTTTGAAATCACTCAAGGAAACACATGAACTATGCAATGTCAGTAATACTTGGACTCCTAGTACGAAATATATGGTTATAATATGTAATGTGAGAGCTAGATTTGAGGTACTTGTTTGGTGATTCACATATACATGTCGACCGTAGTTTTTATCCATAAACGATTTGCTTAATCTCGTACTACTCGATTATGGCTGATCATAGATAATATTTAAACATGAAAACATGCTTGAAATATTATTAGGATCATTTAGAAACAAATCGGGATAAAAACGGTTAAGTTTTGAATAATATATGAATCGATTGATTTGATTTTTGTTCGATCACTTTGCCACTTAAAAACGTATCAAACGTCGTCCAATAAACTTGGGATTTGACACACTAATATTTAGCTAGGTGGTGAACGAGATGGTGCAAAAATATATAGGTGTTGTGTGTACGAATTAAGAATAAACGAGGCGTTTTGGAGCTTAGTTGGTCGATCAAATAAGAATTAAGAAGAAAAAAATGGGCGTGTGGCCTTGGGCCGGTGAACAGTGAACGTGTGATGAGTTTGGGCTGAGATTTTATTAAGGGCCCGTTTATTATTATTAGTGATTAATTAGGATTAGTGAAATTATTTAGTTTTCGTTAAACGTGTCGAGAACTTGTTTTGTCGTTTGACGAGTTTTGCAATATCGTAATCGTGACCATTTTAATATACTAAGAAAATTTTAAATTTCCCCGTAAAAATGATGATTACAATAATGTCAAAGATTATTTATTTAATTAACCGAAGTTAATTATACGAATTTTTGCGAGGTTTTACACCTGCTCCGTTAATTACCTGAGATACACATGCTTAAAAGTGTCAACACAAAGGTTGGTGAGTTCATAGAGTTTTATGGAAAACCATTTATTTTAATAGATACAGGAATATTCAATAATAATTGTAATAAATACTAACAGTAATAGAATAAATATTGAGTGATGTTGATTATAATCACAGATAAATCATATAGATATTCAATCGAATTCAAATAATGGATCAATATCCTAACATGAGATGGAAACTTATGATACTAATGTAGTGAGATTTATAATTCAAGTCTGGTCAAATACCTATACAGTTGTATCTAAATATATGTTGAATACATATATTTTCTTATGGATATTGCCCCAAGCCTCATGACACACAAAACGTTAACACTGAGATGGTTATCAAGTCAATGATAATATTGCCCTCTTGTAATAGGTGATTTGCCAATTCCTATTTTTACTCAAATATAGTGTATCACGACTAATACGACTAACCACATGCATGTAGCATTCCGTCAAGTATTAGTGGGATAGGATGTCAAGCCTTAACAGGTTTCGAAGCTGTTCACTATATTCGCGCTCACATACAAGTAATTAATGGCTAATGATTGAGGGACTTTATGGCTATAAAGGTAACTTAAGTGTAACAAACCGAAAATTTTCCAAACTAATTTTAAATAATAAATGTCAATTTATTATTACCCAACTATTTATTAAGCATTCATGAGCTTGCATAACTATTTTCGAGAAAACAAACCCGGACAATGTATCTTACAGTAACTCATATCATGGTTTATCTTATCAGAAAATGTGAACTTTTCGTTTTCTGACTATTATTGATCATTTACGAGAGGTATCTCTCACACAACACCACACGCGTACCAACACTAACTTAGTAATGGCAAACACATATCTTCATTAAACAAAGACTAGGAACAGTGTTTTTATAACTATTACTATCAAACTCACTCGAAAACTATAATAAATGCGTTCCCGCTATCCAAGGACACATAAAAAAAATTTAACCGAGACTCAACTAAACTCGGGATATGCCAAAATCCCTGCGAGCGTGCGAAGCCAAAACATCTCTAAACCTCACACTATTTTACTACTCACTTTCATATACAATGCCTTCTAGTATTTACAAACCTTAATAATATTTTTTTTCTTTATCAACCACAAATTTAGTAAAAATAAATATACAGAGAAAATAAATAAATGAAATGTTCATCCTGATCTGAGATACTATACTAAAACCGACCCCCCACCATTTTATTTTGAGAAAAAAGGTTAAACACCCACACGCTTTATCTCCTCTCTTTCATTCCCCATAGACACTCGACCCTACTTCATCTCTTTCCTCCTGCTACGCTGCTCCAAACCAGGTCTGGGGCAAGATGACGACAAGAGGATGATCGGTCCCCCTTCCCCCACCTCCATGGTCCTTGTGGTAACAGGCAGGTCCTTTGTCTCTGCCTCAGTAGTCAATGAATCCAAACAATAAGATGATGAGGGTGGAGGGCGATGGTTACCCTTTTTGGATAGAGAGCCAACTGATGATGAAGGGAGAAGGAATCAAACCTCCCTTGTTTATTTTGTTATAATCCAATCGATTCACAGCAACTCTTCACACATTTTCAAAACATCACAAAAACTTTACCTCAAGACTTTGGTTCAAAGATTTGATGGTGGGTTCCTGCTTGGTTTCGGGTCAATTCGTATCCCAGGTCTGTTGTTGTAATCATCTCTTCCTCGACATCACACCAAGGTCTTATAAATTTTCCTTTTACTTGTAATTTTTGAGATTATAAATCGTGTATTAATTTAAGTATGTTGGTCGACATATATAAATGGGATTTGATTTATTTACAAGATGTAATGTTGTTTTGACTCATACCAATCGATACATGTTAATTCATGAACATTTTTGATTGTTGTTAAGCTTGTGTGGAAATCAATAAACAAGTTAAAACAGGACTTAATAATGGCTCTGGTATTGGAAGTGCTTATTTTCTTGAAATAAGTTATTGAAACTACTTATGGAGATGTTGGTTTTAGCTTCGCATTGACTGCTTATTTTTATTCCTCTTTGCGGCACCCTACACACCGAGAGGTCTCAGGTTCGAGCCTCGGTGTGGCCAAATTCACTCTTCAATAATTTGTGTTTTAATAGCACTTTGTACACCAGAAAAATCTCTTTTTCTTTTCTTCTTTCTTCTTTGTGATACCACGATACAAGCAGATAGGAATGCTAAGTCTCTCTTTTTGTAAAACTGTTTTCGTTATTAGGATGACAAGTCAGTTTACTAGTTGCACCTGTTGTGTGTGTCGAGACCGAGTGTATGTCGAGGCCACACAAGTCTCAGTAGGGGATATCTGGTTTGTTCTTGTTTGGTCGAACCACTGTCTAACAATGGTGATGGTTTGATTATGCTCCTTCCTCCTAAATTTACTCCTTCCTCCCAAATCTGCTCCTCCCAAATTTGCAAGTTATATTTTTTGGACTGGAACAATAGGATGCGTTTATGTAAATGTAAGAGTGTGTTTATTATTTCTTGCTCACCAAATTCCTAAGGCAAGAGTCAAAAGAACCTAAACTTTTACTAGTAATTAATTGGAATTGGTTAACTTTGTAGTAAAAATGGGTTAAGAGTATTGGGTTAGTTTTATTTTTGGTTGGACTTGTGCTTTGTCCAACACTTGTGGGCCGAAGCCCAATAGGAATTTACGATAGTAAAGGTGTGTTCGAATTGTTGTTTTTGCTACGGCTATTCCCGGCTTATTTCGACACAACTATCGACATACTTAAAAACTATGTGGCACGTTTTATAAAAGGATTCTTGTATGTAACTTGTAATTAAAACTAAATATTTTCTCGTCAATAAAACTATAAGCTTAAGCTACGTACCAAACTAATAAAAATATAATTGTAACTTTAATTTTGAGATCGTTGATCTATATTTCTTATATTTATTTATTTTAAACTTAATGAAACTCATTTTGATTATAAAACTTATTTGAAATTCACAAACAAAATGAAACGGTTTATTCTTCCAATATAAAAATCGTGACATCTAGTCACCTTGGACAAACCAACATATATTCACGAGTCGTGCTCGTTTTCTCATCACTTAAGTATATATGTGCTTTCTCACATTTTTCCCGACAACACTCAATAACCATCAACGATCATTTTCTGTCCTTGTCTTTCATACACTTGTCTAATAACGAGTACTTTTCGTCATATACACTTAATGTTTTTGTACGTGGGAACGTACGCACTTCCAAGAGCCAACACATGCAAACATTTAGAAAACTATTTTCAAACTTAAATGCTACCACACAAGCAACAATAAAACAACACTTTAAAACTTTTGAGTTTAATTAAACCTCGTTGAGTCTTAAATCTGAATCCGTAAACTAAACTTGTCATACTAATCTAGGTCGCGTGTCGGTGCCGCACATTATAACTACATGACTTTTTACTATCAGACTACTATGTGCTGAGGTGAGTTCATGACCCCTACCTTTTTGTTTTTAAACTATTTTGGGGGAGAATACATGCTCGTTTTTAACTAAACTCATTGCCTGTTTTATTTGAATGCGCAATTGTTTACACAAACACTACTCGTTTGCTGAATATTTGATTGATTATTCAAATGCATTTATGTGTATATTGGTTGCATACTTGATTATTTTCTCACGGACACAAGTGTTTGAATCAAATATGTGAGTTTATAGCCCCACTCTATTTACACTTGTTTCATAATCGAGGCAAGAAACATGCAAAACTATTTTATGGACCAAAAACTGTTAGTTATGCTATTACGTGGATTAGCCTAAGACACTGAATCCCACATGCCCAAACTCATGGACCATTAATTCCTGCGGGGAAGCGCGAATGCTATAAATAGATCTATTGGGGATGATACCCCCGTTCGGTTTGGCCGGATAGGCAAACGTGAGCGTATAACATGTTGAAACACGAGTGTCACGGGATAGACACTTGCAAGGGCTTTATTTAACGTGCTTCTAGAGCATGCACACTGTCAAGCTTCGGTTGCATGAACTTAGTGCTAGCGTAATAGACTATTTACTATGTGACATTATATTCGTTGTAATGATCACACACTCTACTCATGGTCCACAATTATGATTTTACTGTAAGGTAAACACTATTTTCATGACATTGTGAGCGACACAATGGTCACAAAACTCTTTACTAAACTCACAATACTACTGTTTTATTATAAACCTATGAACTCACCAACCTCGTGTTGACACTTTTTAGCATGTACTTTCAGGTTAAGAAGATAGCTAACTATTGAAGGCTTTGGCATGGCATGGCATGGCATGGTCATAGATGACTCTGACATATATTTGGGACCGCTTAAACTCTTTTATGGGCCTATATTTCCGTACTCTTTCTTTTTAACAATGTAAATTTGAATATTTTTGATAATGAAAGTTATTCTAAATGGTTTAGATAAAAACCGTTCTTTGTACTTGTCTTATGATACCGATTCAGTAGCACCCCAGTAACATGTATGCTTCCGCTGGACCCGATTTTTGGGGGTATTACATTAGGCAATATCAAAGTAATAATGTAACTAGAGTATTTGTGCTCTTCCTAGCAATTATTTCTGTTGAAACATAGAAATATCATATAGAGATAATGGAATCATTCAGGATGTTATAGTATAGTCAAGTATCATGCCACAATAATTATTTTGGAAACATTATCATCTGAGTATCAGTATTTCAGTTAAGTAATTCGCCAGTAACATATACATATCACATCTTAAGTCATAAATTTCATCAGGTAACTATTAATAAGGAAATTGATTTGAATCATGTAATTTATTCATATACTTATAAAATTATCAAAGTATATGTAAGCATGTATCTCCCCCAGAGAGTTAAAACAAGTATTAGAAATGGGGCTATGACTCACCTTGATTGATACTGGAATGATGAAAATTAAAGTCGGATGAGATTATGAGAATGATTATGGAAACGTCTTTAATACGGAACCTGATAAATAAATTTATCTAAGATTCTAACCAAATACTATTTGGTAAATGAATAACGATTAATCGTTATGATGAAAAGATGATATGCGAATGAAATTCTTATGTCTATAATAGTATGACGAGATATGTTATTATTTCTAAAGTTTTCCTTTCTTAACCATGATGACATAGGCGGAGCTTTAGCAAGACAAAAGAGGGCTTTAGCCCCCCTAGGATTCTTCAATTTGACATAATATACCCTTATACTAATATATATTTAACATTAGAAACCTTAGATTTTATAGATATATAATGAATTGGCCCTCCTAAGTTTCAGGATCTACACTTCGACCCTCCTAGAAATTTTAGGCAAGCTCCGCCATTGCATGATGATAATAGTACGTAAAGATAATTAGTTAAAATATCGTTATATATATTATTAACGTAAAAATAAAATGTAATGAAAATGCATATGACGTGATGGGGTGACGTAAAATAGAAAATAAAATAAGAATGTCAAATATAATATGTGGGTCCTTGTCCTTTTTCCAATTTTACACTTTTTACCAATGTTGCAAAAATCGTGAATTGGTCCCGAGGCGGTCGGGGGCCGAGTTGCGATTTTTGGCCGATTAATCGGCCGATTTTCTTGAATCGGCCGATTACCTTGTAATTTCCTACAAGTTCCAGGGCCGAGGCCGATTAATCGGCCGCCTCAGCCGATTTTTGCAACACTGCTTTTTACTCTAATGGCGTTAGCATTGCACCGTTAGTCCTTATTTTATAATATTTGCATTTAAAGTCCACTACTTGTCCAATATAATATTCTTAACTTGGAATATTATATAATATCAATTTTTATCCTAAATTTTCTGTTTTGACAATTTCAGTCCAAGTTTTTAAGGTTTGGCAGTTTTAGTCCTCTAACGTGAAAATACGTTACATTTTTAGTCCAAACGTTCAAAAATTATGGGAAAAATTATATTAAATTTTCTGGAGCTTATTGAAGCTTATTCAAACTTGTATCAACTGCTTATTTGCCAAAATAGCTTATTTTCCAATAAATGGGCTTTTAACGAGCTAATTAAAGGCCCGTTAACGTTTAACGATCCGTGAGCGTTGAGACAAGTTGGGCTTATCCCTAGGCTCATTTTTAATGTTATAAAATCATATCAAAAGAGTTTTTTGGTCCAGCTTATATGGAGTGCTTATTTTCAGCTTATTGGGCTTTTCAGTCCATTAAGCTTTTAAAATTAGTTTTGAAGCATGTTTTTGGTCGATTCACTTGGGCAATTTTTAAGGGTCGAGACTTGAGTATTTTTACAAGTTATTTATACGAAAATGATAGCTAGCTAGGTGGTCTATTAGATGGTGTAAAAATATAGTATGCTTGTTAAGTAATATTTAAAGATATACGATTAATCTGTAGGTAGCTTGAGACGTTTTTCATAATAGAAAAGACTTAGAAATATTTCTAAGTGTTTTTAGTTTTTATAACCGATTTTAGTAAGTTCAATATGAGTTCGAATAGTGCTTGAAACATGAAAATGAACGTGAAATATGTGTGCTACGTGACTCCTAGGCCTTCCAAAATAGAGGCTAGTCACGTTTTGTGTTCTACATATTCATACGTAGGTATGTATATATATAAAAATTATATACGTTCGACATGAGACCAAATATGATGCATGAGATGTTTAAATGAAATCAAGAGATGTAAAAATGACTTACAACACCTCTAGGGTGGTGAGTGGACGAGCAAGAATGAGTAGAACAAGAGGAACAATCCTATGAATGGCTAGAACCAATATACGAGTTATATTAAACTCCATAACCTTCGAATGAGACCCAAATGAAATGAAAAAGCTTCATGGTCGTTTGTGACTTGTTTAAGAGTTGAGAGGAACTTAAAAATGTAGAAAGGAGTGAAGTGTGAGGGGTGGTGAAATAGTAGTAGGTTATACGTTTTATATATATAACGTATGAATTCATATTAAGTTTCAAAACATTCTCACATGTTCTAACTATTGAGTGTCAGAGATGTTGGGATATCATTTGAGATTTTTCCTGTATAACAAGGACTTTAAGGGTTGTGAGAGTGAAGGAAAACAAATGGGAATTGAGTTGTGTTTTAACATATGTCGACTAGGACATATATTATATATACATACACGATTTGTAGAACTTGATCCATAGCTGATGAAACTCAATATTAAATCATGAAACCATGCTTGAAATATTATTAGAATCATTTGGAAACAAACCGGGATTAAAACGGTTGAGTTTTGAATTATTTATATGTCAAATGGGTTGTTTTTGGAGCGAACACTTTGCCTTCCGGAAATGTATTAAACATTCGTATCTAGAGCTAATATTTGGCGTCCTACTTCTTTGGTGGGTTGACAATTAGGTGGTATAAAAATACGTATACGTTGTGTTTAGAATTTGAAAGAAAAACGGGGCGTTTGGAGGGGGTCTGGTCGACTGAATTGGAATAAAAAAGAAAATGTTGGGTTTTTGAAGTGGGATGATGAATAGTAATAGATCACGAGAATAGTTGGGCTGAAATTAATTAAGGGCCCGTTTAGTATAGTTAAGGATAATTTAGGATTAGTGAAATATTTAAGTTTCGTTAAACGTATCGAGAACTTGTTTCGTCATTTGGTAATTTTTGTGATAACGTCTTTGCGTTAAATAAATATAATAAAGAAAATTTTAAATTTTCCTTTAAAAATGGTGATTAAAAATAATGACGGAGGTTAATATATAATTAAACATTTGTTAACTATATGGATTTTTGCGGGGTTTTACAGTACCCACTTGTCACTCTGAATTTCGTCCCGAAATTCAAGTTTAACATGATTACTGGAGTAGAGAATTTTGGTCAGAGGGTTGTCGAGAGATTTTCATTATTAAAATTAAGGAAACGTGATTCAGGTAGACTTATCTGTACTAGACAAGACAAAGTAACTGACGTATTTAAGGGCTGTGAATATTGAAAAATAGTGGTCATGAATAGTAAAATAACGGCTAGTGAACAGTGAATACTAACGGTTGTGAATAGTAATTTCAAACGGCCGTGAATAGTAACATAACGGCTATATTTTAGTTTAGAAATACCTCATTAAATTTTCTATTCTTCCACCAACCATTTTTATCCCTTTAAATATTTTCAAAAATGACAAGCCTAATTACTATTATTGCGATGGTATATGTCGTTGTTGTCGTTACCTATTTGACTTTTGTCACGGATGAAGATTATGTAGTTTTGGTCGGGCTCTTGGTTTTCCTAATACCACTCACGGTTTTATCATATGTTGTGGATAAGATATGGAGGCACTAGTCTCGAACTAGGGTTGTTTAAAATGTATCCTTGTTATGTTTCTATGTAATTCTCAATAAATGTGAAATAAGACTTATTTGTCTTTATGTTTAACAACTAGTCTTGCTATTGTTTCTAATGGTGTACTTATACTTATCTTTTAGAATAATCAGAGTGATTCATCCTGTGGTGGTCCTTGCTATGGTGCTGTTGATGGGAATCCTTATTGTTATGTCGGGTCAGCCTATTGGAGATTCTATCCTTTTTATTGTAATCATTGTAATAATAGCACTTCCAATGCTAATTATATGCCTATGTATTAATTTCCGTGGTTTCTAATAAAATTATCGCTATTGATGTTTTCCATAAGTCTTTGTGAACTCTTAGGTTTCTAATGTTTGTACTTTTCTCGACTTACTATAATAAAAGTGATGGATATTAAGTGTAAATATCTATTGGAGTTTGTCAAAATGAGGTTTATGAATAGTTTATTTAATCTCAAGATTTTGCTTTTGAATGAAGATTGTTATTAGAAAATCTGAAAAGATAACTGTTCCATTTATGACATAATTCTTCCTAAATTATACATAGGTAGCTAGGCTATGTATAATTGAGGACCAAATGATGTGATGCTTGGCTCAGTAACAATGATATTTATTTTTCTTTAAATTGTTTTAGGTGGTTCAGTCTTAATGGTTTAGGTACAACGTTGAATGCCATCTAATCATTTTCAAAAGAATTTAGTAAATTTTTTTTCATAATATGGTGATGAGTCAGGAATTTCTAAGGAGATACTAGGATATCCTTGGTATAAACTTAAAGTTCATGAGATAATTCTTATAGGGTGGTAATAATCTATCGTTCAGTCGGAAATGAGGTTAACTAGATTTCTAAGGTGATATCAGGGTATTGTTACGTAACAATTACGAACAAGGAAAATGGAATAGAAATTGAAAATAGACGTAGGTTATGATTATTACGGAAATATTACTAGGTAGAATTTTAATACGGAAGAAAGGTAGTTGTTACACTTAGGTTACATCCATCGTACCTAAGGTAAATTACAAGAGGGAATACAACTATAGAGGGTTTGAACTATGGTTTATTCTATTACAACAGGAATTTCTCTTCTGTTTAAACATTAATGTCATCTTTTGACGTTGTTAAGGTTCTAAAGAGTTTCCATTCTCTTCCACTGGTCTTTTTGTACTAAATGGTATTTCTGAGTTGGGCACTGATTCTTAAAGTGTCCCGTTTTAACTTTTTGATCTAAAATCCTTTGATATTGGTGATGGTAGGTTCAGTCACTCTTATTGTACCTATTAGGTGAATTGGTCTACAATCCGTAAAACTTTCATGGATATGCTTATAAGGTATAGCCGTCTTATTTTCTTTTCTTGCCATCTCATTGCTAATCGGAGGAACTATGGTTACTTCAAGTATTACTGCAATGATACTGATTACTAACTTCTGGATATTCTTAGTACTTTGTTAGTCCCTTTAGTGAAAGAATATGGAGCTAATTATTTCATTGATGATAGACTGAATTGAATCCATACTGTAATCTAATTTCAAGATATGTCTGGGTAGTATCATAGATAAATGATCAACTCTTGGTATAGGATTTCTAAGGAACAAACTGATTTATCTACTAAAGCTGAAGTTCAATAACCTTCTCTTTATTCTTCAAGTTCTCATCCAAAAATTTGTCTTATAAAATTCTATGGTTATAGCCTAGTTATGGTAGGTATAAGGAATCATAATAATCATAGGTAATATCAAGGTAAGTTTGAATATAATCACTAACATCAACATGATATTAATAACTTGACTGATTTTTTTTACAAAACAAATGGTACAAGGTCTTTTATTAATACTCCATTGATCTGCGGGGAGTCATTTGTCTACCAAAGAGAGTAACAAACGGTGAGATTCTGCATGAAGGTATGAGGAATCATTACATGCATGCATAGCATCACGATGGAAAGAATTTATTAACAACAGAGGGTTATAACAAAAGGAGATTGTTATTGATTAAAGGTCGATTAGCAGTTCTGGGAGTTTCAGAATTATTAGAAAATACGTCATCACTAATCAAGAACTTTTTGGTTTAGTGGGTACAACTTTCTGTTCAGGGGAATTGGGTGAAGATACATCGTTTGAGACGTATTGTATCGAGAAATCTGGAACGTTTTGAAAGTTATTTGTCATTCAAATAATATCTTTGATAAAAGATGAACCATTTGATTTAAAATCTTATTAAAAGATATAAAGGCTTGTAAGAATGACATATTTGATTTTTACACCATTTTAATTTATCAGAGTAATAAATGCCCGTTCCGTGTCTTGTCCTGCTCCGTTAATTACCTGAGATACACATGCTTAAAAGTGTCAACACAAAGGTTGGTGAGTTCATAGAGTTTTACGGAAAACCATCTATTTTAATAGATTCAGGAATATTCAATAATAATTGTAATAAATACTAACAGTAATAGAATAAGTATTGAGTGATGTTGATTATAATCACAGATAAATCATATAGATATTCAATCGAATTCAAATAATGGATCAATATCCTAGCATGAGATGGAAACTCATGATACTAATGTAGTGAGATTTATAATTCAAGTCTGGTCAAATACCTATACAGTTGTATCTAAATATATGTTGAATACATATATTTTCTTATGGATATTGCCCCAAGCCTCATGACACGCAAAACGTTAACACTGAGATGGTTATCAAGTCAATGATAATATTGCCCTCTTGTAATAGGTGATTTGCCAATTCCTATTTTTACTCAAATATAGTGTATCACGACTAATACGACTAACCACATGCATGTGGCATTCCGTCAAGTATTAGTGGGATAGGATGTCAAGCCTTAACAAGTTTCGAAGCTGTTCACTATATTCGCGCTCACATACAAGTGATTAATGGCTCATGATTGAGGGACTTAATGGCTATAAAGGTAACTTAGGCAATATCAAGGTAATAATGTAACTAGAGTATTTGTGCTCTTCCTAGCAATTATTTCTGTTGAAACATAGAAATATCATATAGAGATAATGGAATCATTCAGGCAATATCTTTGCCTTTGAACAATTCTAGCACTCCCGACCGTAGGATCATGGAACTTGAGGACCAAGTCAAGTTTCTCATGAAATCTTACGAAGCTCCTAAGCCTTCAAGCCAAGTGAACAAGATCACTTCTTCATGCGAATTATGTAGTGGTCTCCATGACACTCGTGATTGCGTGGAACTCCCCAGACAAGCTTTTGCAGATTACGCATCCTCGCGTACCGACGAAGGGAAGATAAGTAGTACACTTTCAAACCCGAGCCAAACCTTTACGGTGATTCCTACAACCCTTCTTGGAAAAATCACCCGAACCTTAGGTGGAAACAAAACCAAAACATGTCCCAAAACAATTCTTTCAATCCACCTAATCGTTACCAACCAAACGGTCCACCCTCTAACCGTACTTTCAACAACAATCCTTCCAATAACTATGGTAGTACCAACAATCTTGAAGGGTTTAGGTCCAAGTTCATGACATCTCAAGAAGCTCGCATAGCTAAGTTTGAAACCGAATTCAATCAACAACAAACGGAGATGACCAATAAGATTGAAAACTTTTTGAAAGCCCTCAACAACCAAGTGCTAACTACACCTAAGAAGGACACTAGGGACACTAATAGCGGAATCCAAATTAAGGACCCTTCATAATCCAAACAAGTCCACTTTGTCAACGTTGTCACCATTAAGCCAATAGATAAGAATATAGAAGAAAGTGACAAGGATGAAGTTGGAATAGAAACCGGGACAAGGGATGAGATTAGGGAAGTTGAGGATATTAAGGAAGAAAAGTTAGAGGAAGTAGAAAACGTAGAAGAATACTTTGATAAGTTATCCACCAAGGAAGAACGGGAATATCACAAGGATTTATTCGATGATCCCGAGACACCATACATCCTTAGTTCACCCCTTATTAAAGTAGGTGATCCCTCTAACATCAACATACCATGCAACATTGGGCATATGCATGTGTGGAAAGCTTACATCAATCTTAGGTCTCCTATAAACATCATGACTAGGACCTATTATAATTGGGTAATGAAGAAGCAACTTGGATATAGGATGATGCCCAACACGAATTGGATGAGCAACTTTGTAGGAAGAGTGAAAGGATTGCATGTCTTTGAAGGAAACTTCACTTATGTTACCGATTTTGTGATTGTAGAGGATATTCGTCCGGTAATAGATGGTTGCCTAAGTCAAGTAGTGTTCGGAAAACCGTTTGTTGAGGTCTCTAAGATGAGTTATGACCCGTCCCTAGGGATAGTTAGATTCAAGGAAGAGAATGATGAGATTGCTTACCAAATGCCCTATAAGATTGAACAATACCGTCTTTTATCAAACCTAGAAAATGAACACAAGCAAGCGGTTTACTATAGGAATGATGGGGATAGACGTAGAGGAGTAGATTATGTCATGAGTAGAATACTTGGTTTCTACAAGGAATGTTTGCAACTAGGTCCGGAATACAAAACTAAGATTGGAGATGACCTAGAGAATGAGACCAATGATGAGGTCACGTAATTGCCCATGACCTTGAGTCTAGCTACAAGACTCGTAAATAAAGAAAAGCGCTTCTTGGGAGGCAACCCATGTTTTGTGTGATTTTTAATTGTTTGATCGTTATTTGCTTCCGTATGCATGCTTTATTTTTATTGTTGGTAGATCATGTTTCAAACTAAATTGTGAAAATGCTTTATTTTTTCGTTTAACTTCGTCTTAACTTCATATAAAGGTATTTTGCAAAAGCTAAGTGTAAGGGGAAACCCAAATTTGTTTATAAGAACGAAATTGATCATGATTCGCCACAATATTAAATGAACATGTATATTAGTATTTGTTAGAGTCAAATGCTTGTATCGAGTCATAATGATATTTTGCAGGATTTTCCAGGAAGTAGGACATAAGTTTTTCTAGAAATTTTCTGGAAACTTAACGTAAAGATTTCTGACGGCGTCATGTGTAAAATTCTGGAAATTTTGCGAGTTTTGTTTTTCTAACGGAGTCTTAAAAGTTTTTGTTAATTCTTTAGTTTTATAAACTCCAGGAAATCTACAAACATTCATTCCACAAGCATTATATCTTACATTGTTTTCTAGGACTTGTTAGTATATATAGATTGCCGCCGATTTTATGCGAGGTTGTCTTGTTTGTTTCATCAGGTTTAACAGGTTATATATGACAAGAAGATGATTTATATTTCTGGAAGGGAAGCTTTGAATGTTCATTTTCTTGGAGGAAGATCTAACCTTGTTGATACACTATCCACACCGAACGAATCAGGGGAGTATTTGTTTTCATTCTTTTACCTGTTTTACTTTTACATCCTTTAATTGAACATTGGGGACAATGTTCATCCTAAGTGTAAAGGGAGGGTAAATGATGATACCTTATAGGATACTATTGCACTTAAGTTTGTTTGTTTGATGGTAGGTGTGTAATAAAACTAAGAGAAATACTTGTTAGTGTAATTTTAGCGCCAAATTTAAAAATTTTTACAACATTTAGGAGTGAAACTTTAAGCCTTAGCAAGCGTCTCATGGATAGGAGTTGTATGACTAGCACAAAACCGTACCATTCAGAAAAATTTTCCACCCAAATATGTGAGGTTCGCCTTTAGATTTGATAGGAAAAGCATTCATTATTAGTGCTTATGAGTGTACCGGTAGCATTTAGATTCTAGAACTTGCGTTAGTGATGCATCCCGAGACCGCTAGTGAGACTACATTCGTGTAGTAAGATTTACTACATGATAAGAGGCATTAGGATCACCCTTGTGTTTAAACCCGTATCATAATTACTTGACCATTTAAGTCATATTACTTGGCTAGTAAAGTCAACTAATTTTCCCACACCTTAGCGTTGTCCTCATTTTTAGTACACGAAACCCGTAGTACACCCCTCCGAGCCTATCTTTTCATTTATAACTTTAAGCATTCTACTTAAAGGAAGAATTTATTACAACCCACCCAAATGTGCAACCAAATCGCCTTATCCTTCCATGCATGCACTCATCTTTAGTGCATTATTGTTACATGTTTAAACCCTTAGTTAATTATCTAATTGATTACATGGTTGCTAAGTCGAGTCATTTCTTGTACATATTATTTTGGGATGATTGGGACTCATGGGTAAAGTACTTGTGTTATGGAGTAATGGGGAAGAACATCAAATTATTACCCACATATGTGCGTTAATCTTAAAAAGTACTCCAAGTGTTTTGATTATCTTGATTCGAGTCATTAGAGTAGTTTATTGTAAAGTATGTAAAAATTCAAGTGTAAGGGAATGTGCATTCCCTATGATGTATTATTTTGGATGGTAGGGTAAGAGTGTATGCGCGCACACACAAAAAAAAAAAAAAAAAAAAAAAAAAAAAAAAGAAAAAAAAATTAGAAAAAGAAAAAAAATAGAAAAAGACTACCATCCCGTTTCATTCTATGTTTATTTTATGTTTTTGTTATTTTTGATTCATTAACTTAAGTCGAGTCTAGTCTTGGCTTAGCAACGTCATATTGTACATGTAATTAACCAAGATGATTAACTCGCCACCAGTAAATATTGCCTTTATCCAACAAAACCGTGTATTCCATATCCCTACACCTGACATTATAACCCTTTTGAAAGACCTCTTTGATAGTTTATCCTAGGTGCTTACGCCAAGTGGTGGAGGTTTGATCCTTTCCCAAGCCTATGGTAATCTATTTGCTATGACAGGTAGTGAGAGATGTTTTCCATTTCCTTATTATGATATATACTTTATTACACCCGAGAGATGTGAGTATCTAAACACTATTTGTGAGGTGCTAGTGTATGACCTCCGTGCTTGTCTTTGGTTTTTAGTGGAACGATTATTTGTTGTAATTACTTTTATATTAGTGTTAAATGACCCCTAACTTGTATTTTGATTAGAATAAAAGCGTATTTGCTTGAGGACAAGCAAATCTCAAGTGTAAGGGTATTTGATTAGGCAAAAAGTAAACCGTTTTTATGGGGTCATTTAAGCCCGAATTAGTAATTATTTGATCAAATATTGCCCTAAATCGTTCCTTTTGTCATTTTAGGTACTTTTGGAGAGAAATCTAGAAAAGGAAGCATTTTGGACCTTTTTTGAGCATTTAAGTGAAGAAAACGGCAAAGTCTCAATTTTCCTTGCTGGGAACAGTACCTGACGGCGTCAAGAGTCTCCAAATGACGGCGTCAAGAGTTACAAAAGAGGTGGAAGTGGAAGATACATGTGACGGGCCAGAAAGTTTTTGTGCATAGGAGATGACGGCGTCACCTCGGCCGTCATGGTCCATTTGTTAGTGACGGCCCAGAAGAAATTCCTACATGATGGCGTCACAAACAGATCTAGGCAATACGATTTCATTATGGCGGCGAGTTGACGGCATCACAAATTCCTTCTTGATGCCGTCACCCTGTAAAATCTATATATAGTTTTCCAAATTTCATTCATTAGTGTGCAACTTTTAGGGAAAAAACCCTAGGTCGAATTTTCCAGCTTTTTCAAGGATTTCAACCCTTTGAATCTTTCATGTTCAATTAAAGATAAGTACTCTTTAAAATCATTCAATATGTCTATGTGTTGTTTGATTATATCTTACGCTTGTCTTCTAATTAACATGCTAGGCTAGATTTTCATTGTGTTTGCTTAGATGTTGTGAAACCTAGATGTTGATTATGGGTTGATTGTTTGTTTATAATTGTTACGGATGATTGTATTCGATGTTAGGCTTAAGAAAACTGGCAGACTTCCATTGGTAACATGCTTGAACGTCTTAGGAAACATGATCAGAGGTGTACTACGATTTTTGGTTGTATTTAATGCGTAGGAGAATTCTAATGATCCCATGTTAGGAGCTTATAACGGCTCGACATAGGAGTGAAGTAGGATCCTATAGAGTTAGGGAATATTGTACACGGCCCTACGACTAGTATTAAGGAATATGACCCATCATCCATGCAATTGTAACAAGCTATCAACCTGTAAAAGATATCTAGGGAGTAATGAAACCTAAGTAAACACAACTTTCCTCATTATTGTCACCACAACATTAGTAATTAGTTGCATTTTCATTTCTTTTATTTTATTTTGATTGCATCTTTATATAAATTGGGTTAGTTGGCTAGCAACTAATTCCGCCCATTTCTCCAAAACCCGAGATTTTTAATTGCTTTCCATAAAATATAAAAATACAAAAAGAATCATCCCTCACCTCTAGACCTAGTTTAGTAGGTTTTCTAATCCTAGCGACACTATTCCTGAGTTGAACGATCAATCCCCCGGTGCTTGTCACTATACTATACTACAACGATCAGGTACACTGCCTGGTGGGGGTTGTAAGCTTCTCGAGATCCCTTGAGAGGTAAAACCTTTTGTGAGGGCGCAATCCTACGCATCAATAGGGGAAAAACATAGGCCAGTTGGTGCATTTAGTTGCTGATTTTTCTACACAAAAGGGCGCATTTTGCTGCTGATTTTTCTGCACAAAAGGGTGCATTTTGTTGCTGATTTTTCTGCACAAAAGGGTGTGTTTTGTTGTTGATTTTTCTGCACAAAAGGGCGTGTTTTGCTGCTGATTTTTCTGCACAAAAGGGTGCCTTTGGTTGCTGGTTATTCTGCACAAAAGGGTACATTTGGTTGTTGATTTTTCTGCACAAAAGGGTGCATTTTGTTTGTTTATTTTTCTGCACAAAAGGGGTGTTTGGTGCTTGATGCATGGTTTTGCAACCTTGCAAATGGTTTTACCTCTCAAGGGATCTTGAGAAGCTTGCAACCCCCACCAGGCAGTGTACCTGATCGTTTTAGTATAGTATAGTGACAAGTACCGGGGGATTGATCGTTCAACTCAAAGAATAGTGTTCGCTAGGGTTAAAACTCAATTAAACTAGGTCTAGAGGTGGGGATGATTCTTTTTGTATTTTTATATTTTAAGGAAAGCAAGTAAAAATCTCGGTTTTTGGAAAAGTGGGCGGAATTAGTTGCTAGTCAACTAACCCAATTTACTACAAATGCAAATAAAATAAAACTAAAGTAAATTTGTGGTGGAAACAATAATAAGAGAAAATGTGTTTACTTAGATTTCACTACTCCCTAGATATCTTTTACCGATTGATTAGTTTGCTACAATTGTATGGATGACGGGTTATATTCCTTAATACTAGTCGTAGGGCCGTGTACGATATTCCCTAATTCTATAAGCTTCTACTTCATTCTATGTCGAGCCGACTACTAGCTCCTAACATAGTATCACTAGTAGTTACCTACACATTAAATACAACCAATATATCGTAGTACACATCTAATCATGTTTCTTAAGACGTTCAAGCAAGTTACCAATTGGAAGTCTGCCAGTTTTCTTAAACCTAACATCGAAATCATTTATCCACAACAATTATAAACAAACCATCAACCAATAATCAACATCTAGGTTTCATTACATCTAAGCAAACACAAAAAAAACCTAGCCTAGCATGTTAAAAAGAAGACAAGCATAAGATAGAATCAAACAACACATAGACATATTGAATGATTATTGGAAAACTTATCTTCAATTAATTATGGATGAAACAAGGGTTAAAACCCTTGTTGTTACAGCAAATTCTTCTAGGGTTTTGCTCTACAAAAAGTTCTACACAAGTTCCATACTAATGAATGAAAATTAGAAAAGTATTTATAGATTTTGCCATCTGACAGCGTCACGTATAGGTTTTGACGCCGTCAACTCGCCGCCAAAATAATAATCGTATTGCCTAGATCCACTTCTGACGCCGTCACTCTATTATTACTCTGGGTCATCTCTCTTTTTGATAATACGTGACGGCCTTAGCGACCCTAAAGGGTGACGCCGTCACGCCTCTTTTGGAAATTGTTCTGGTGCGTCACGTGTAATTGTCAAATCCACCTCTTTTACCAAGCCTTGGCGCCGTCACTAATAAGCCTCTGACGCCGTCAGGTACAATCTTGAGCATGATTTTGGAGACTTTGTCGTATTCTTCACTCTTTCGCTCAAAAAACGTCCAAAATGCTTCCTTTTCTAGATTTCTCCTCAAAAGTACCTAAAATGACAAAAGGAATAATTTAGGGCAATAATTGATCAAATAATCTCGAATTTGGGCTTAAATGACCCCCTAAAACCGGTACACTTTTCGCCTCATCAAATACCCTTACACTTGAGATTTGCTTGTCCTCATGCAAATGCGCATTTATTCTAATCAAAATACAAGCTAGGGGTCATTTAACACTGATATAAAAGTAATTACAAAAAATAATCGTTCCACTTCAACCAAAATAAGCACGGAGATTATATACTAGCACCTTACAAATAGTGTTTAGATACTCACATCTCTCGGGTGTAATAAAGTATATATCACAATATGGAAATGGAAAACATCTCTCTTTACCTGTCATAGCAAATAGATTACCATAGGCTTGGGAGAGGATCAAACCTCCACCACTCGGCGTAAGCACCTAGGATAAACTATCAAAGAGGGCTTTTGAAAGGGTTATAACGTGAGGTGTAGGGATATGATAAACACGGTTTTGTTGGATAAAGGCAATATTTACTGGTGGCGAGTTAATCATCTTGGTTAATTACATGTACAATGTGGCGTTGCTAAGCCAAGACTCGACTCGACTTAAGCTAATGAAAACTAATAAAAACATAATACAAACATAGAAGGAAGCGGGATGGTAGTCCGTTTTTTTTTTTTTTTTTTTTTTTTTTGCATACACTCTTGCCCTACCATCCAAAATAATACATCAAAGGGGATTTACGTCCCCCTTACACTTGAAATTTTACATACTTTACAATCAACTATTCTAATGACTCGAATCAAGATAATCAAAACACTTGGAGTACTATTAAGATTAACGCGCATACGGGGTAATAATTGACGTCTTCCCCATTACTTCATAACACTAGTACTTTACACATGAGTCCCAATCGTCCCAAAACAATATGTATAAGATATGACTCGGCTTAGCAACCATATAATCAATTAGACAATTAACTAAGGGTTTAAACACATAACAATAATGCACTAAAGATGAGTGCATACACGGAAGGCTAAGGCGATTTGGTTGCACATTTGGGGTGGATTGTAACAAATTCTTCCTTTAAGTAAGATGCTTAAAGTTAGAAATGAAAAAGATAGGCTCGGAGGGGTGTACTAGGGGTATCGTGTACTAAAAATGAGTACAATGTAAAGTTGTGGGAGAATAAATTGACTTTATTAGTCAAGTAATTATGACTTTATTGGTCAAGTAATTATGATACGTGTGGAAAACTAGAAGGGGGGGGGGTGAATAGTTTTACGTCTTTTTAATTTTATTATGAAAACTTAGTTTAGTTTTAAAACCTTGTTTACTTTTAAAACTTTGATTCGACTTTATGTGAACTCAAATCATGAACAATATGAACAACTATTTCTAAGTATGAACAATAATAATAATGTAAGCTAAGTATGTGAAATCAACACATGCATAATATAAACAATTATAGCTATATACGAGAGATAAGTAAGTAAACGTTTATTATGTAATCCTTAATTATATGTTGTATAGAAACTATACTTGATCGAAATGATCAATTATATGTATGTTATTTTTTTAGATTGATTGTAAAGACTTTGTTTTGTGAATTAAACTTTTGTTTGATCTTTAAGTGAAATCAACACTAGCACTATATGAGCAACTATATATATACGTCTACGTCTACGAAAGTAATAACGATATAAGCAAGATAATAAGTAAAAGATGGAAAGATCAAACCGCGAGACAAAGAATTTATAGTGGTTCGGCTACAAGGACACCTTCCTTGCCCTACTCCACTCTCCGAGTCACCTACTCGAGAGTTTTCTTCACTATGTCAACAAGTTCCCTTATGGCAGAGAAAACCTTACACACCAATATACACACCACAACTTCATCACAACTTATTCACACCTTCTACACAACTTCTTCACACCTAGTCACTACTTAATCACAACACTACTTCTTCACACCTATCTATCTTCACAACTATCTACTTCACAACAATCTTCTTCACAACTATCTACTTCCCAACTTCTCTACTTCACAACTATCTACTACACAATCTCTCTATCTACACACCTTGCTAATCTATATTCTATCAAATATTCACAACTAGTTACACAAAGAAATAGATATAATGGATGATGCTCTAACAACTTGGATGTGGAGGTCACAACAAGTTGTAATACTTCTTGTCTTGGAGTATAGAAGTATTCTTCTCTTGCACTTGAGAGGTTGATGTTTGGATCACTTTGAAACAAAGATTTATGTATGTATGATCAAAGGATTTAGAGAATAGAAATGGAGATCTAGAACAGAAATTTTAGGACTGCAAAAGGTGAGAAAAATTTATGAAATGAACCAGTATTTATAGGCAAACAAATTACTGTTCTGGAGCGTGGCCGGTCCCCATAATTAGAGGGCGGTCCCCTTAATCATTAAGGGGGGTGCCTAGTATAATTATGGGGGCCGCCCCTGTAAGGAATTATTGAAGATACTGCTGATTGATACTGCTGACAGGTTCCTGCGGAAGGCTTAGTGACTTTTTGCTGATGATTGGTTCCTGCGGATATTTAGAGATCCTACGGATAGAGTTTAGCCGTGGATATAACTTATGTATTTTAGGACAAGATATGTAGAATATCTTTTATTAGTTTTTCATTATTCGTTTCTTGTAAGAAAGGTTAGGGTTTCCACTAGTATATAAGGAACCCTAGGTCATTGTAATAGACACAAGTTTCTAGTACGAAGTTTATTAATATTATCGATCCATAGAGGATCAAGTTTAGTATACGTTTGTTTTTATATTCCGCATAATTACAAGCTCATAGAGATTATCTAACTTAGTCTAGCTAGTGATTGCATTAGTTGGCTAACGATCTATTGACTCGTGATCTATCAAGATATAGATCCCTACAAGTGGTATCAGAGCCACTAGATACTCTCTGTAACCTCTACACAATCACATAACTACTCAATCAATACCTATGGCAGACAAACCAAGTGGTGATGTTGCTCTCTCTGAAGCAGGCTCTCTCACTCAACAACTACAACAAGTGGCCTTCTCCAACAGCAATGCAAAACTTCCTTTTCTTAGGAAGGATGAGTATGAAATCTGGGCCATGAAGATGCAGAATTGGATTGCAAGTGTTGATTATAACCTCTGGAATGTTATACTCAATGGTTGTCGTCCTAAAAAGCAAAGTGTTGATGCTAATGGGAAAGTTACAATATTAGAACCTGTTTCTGCTGATGAAATTCTGGCTATTCAAAGGGAAAACAAAGCTAGAACCATATTGTTGCAGGCAATCCCTGATGACCACATGGGAGATTTCATTCCATGACTAATCCAAGAGAAATCTGGTGGGCCATAAAAGCTAGATTTGGTGGGAATGAAGAATCAAAGAGGATGAGAAAAAGTATGCTAAAGATGGAGTTCCAAGAATTCAAGATCACTGAAGAGGAAGGTCTTCACAAAGGTTTTGACAGGTTTCTGAAGATTCTGAGTTACTTGAATCAGTTGCTGGCCAGACCTGATAATGAGGAGGTGAACTCTAGGTTTCTAAGAGCCTTGCCTCCCTCATGGTCTCAGGTGAGTATATCATTGAAAACCAAAGGTGGCTTGGACTACCTCACCTTTGATGACTTATACAACAAACTCAGAGCTTTGGAAGGTGACATAAAGGGATTCTCTCCATATGCAGCAACTTCTTCACAATCTGCATTTGTCAGTTCTAATTCAAACTACATGCCACATACCTATACAAGTCCATCCTCAGCACCACAGATTTACTCAAGTCCATCCACCCCAAGCCAAAGTCTTCCAATGACCACATTGTCTTTTTCCAGTGCTAATCCAATAACTCATCCAAAGATTAGCAATGTGATGGAAGATGTACTTCATTCATTTGTTGCTGAAGTTGATAAACAGCAACAAATAGCTTATGAAGATTTTGAGCAGATTGATGAACTTGCTTTAGAAGAATTGGACTTAAAGTGGCAAATGGCTATGCTATCTCTCAAGGTGAGGCGATTTGAGCAAAAGGTTGGTAAAAAGCTCAATGTTGAAGGAAAAGATGCAGCTAGGTTTGATAGAAGGAAGGTGAAGTGTTATGCTTGTGGAGAAATTGGTCACTTTGCAAGAGAATGCACATCCAAGAAGGGTGAAGCCAGTACTAGGTATTCAGCATACAAGAAGAAAGAATTGGAAGCTGGAGAATCAAAGGCCTTGATCACTGCTATAGATACTAGTGTGGACTGGAATGAGCATGATGATGATACAAGCAACTCTCCTCAAATCTCCTGCATGGCTAGTTGTGATGATAGCTTTGGTCTCATGGGAATCTCTCCTCAGGTATCTACGTGTACTTGTGATTGCGATTCTAAATATACAACTCTAAAAGAAGCTTATGATGATATGAAACCAAAATATAATGCTTGTTTTATTGAAGCTGCAACTTATAAAGAAGCTTTTAAAACTTTAGAACAACAAAAGGTGTGGTTTCAACAAAATCAATTAGCTTATGAGGAAAAGATTAGAGTTTTAAGTAGAGATTTAGAATGTGCTAGCAATGAATTGAAATTTTCTGAAAAAGAAAAAGCTAGAATTCAGTCTGAGAAAAATGTTTTACAAGAGAAATTGAATAAAGAAGTAGCTAGTCGTAAGAAGTGGCAAGAAGGGTCTTCACATTTAGAAAAACTAATTGATAGTAGACAATCTGTTAGGTCTAGAAGAGCATTAGGGTATGATAAATATATAGATCCAGAGGAATTAACTTACCCTGATATATCCAGTGTTTTTGACCCTGAACCTGTCCTAGAATTTCAAAAACCCATAAAATATGTTAAGGAAGGGGGATGCATGCTGTACCAGGACCTATCAGAGGTGTATTTATGCCTACCACCAAAACTTCTGACTTTGATGGTTCACACCATCTCTTTGGTAAAAAGTCTAAAGACTTGCCAAATAAGTCTGAAGACTGTCCATCCATAGGAACCCCTAAACCCACATCCCATAAGTTTGACTCACTAGGATCAAAGGAAACCACTGGCATTAGGATCAATGACTCCCCTGACACTAGAAGTATATCTAGTAATGATTCTAACACTTATGTCTATTGTTCTTCCAAGGACAAGACCTCAGAGACCTCTAGTTATGCCAGATGTGATTCCAAGACCAAGTCAGACTCACCCAAGTCCTCAACAAAGATTTCTGACAAGTCTACCTACAAGTCTGTGGACTCTGAAGTTGCTGCTGATGAAGTTCTTTATCAACCAGCCTCTTTTGAAGACTTTTTATTTACTTCTTATGAAAACAATTGCTTTCAGTGTTTACAAAACAATTCTGTTTCTGATGTTTGTTTGAATAATTCTATGTTTATTAAGACATCTTTTGGATTTAATAAATCTTATAAGAAAAAAAAGTGTTTTGTTTGTGGTAGCAAGTTGCATTTAATTAAGGATTGTGATTTTCATGAAAAGAGGATGGGTGTTTCTGTTGTTAACAATAGACCTAGACATAAGTGGACTAATACCAAACCCTCACTAGCTCCACAGGCCAATTATCATGTCAGCAGAATGTATTCCACTCCAGCTGAATGGCCTGTTTATTCCAATAGGTCTGTTTTTAACAATAGATATATGAATACCAATAGAAATAGATATGGATCTCAACCATTTATTGGTGCTAATCATTGGTATGAATAAACTGACCCAATGAGTATGGGAAGGGGTAATTGGGATTCTGCTGAAAAGTCCTCAGCAGATTGTTCTTGGACATATAAAAGACCATTTAACTACAGGGAATCCAGGAACAATTGTGGATCTAACTCATCATCTTGGGTTCATTAGAATGATTCACAGGGCAGGCTCAAGTCTTTCATGACTTAAGTCTCATATTACTTGTTGTTGTTGTATATTAACTTTCTTTGTTGTAGGAACATCCTCTTCTTAATAAAGACTTAGGCATTGTTGATAGTGGTTGTTCAAGAAACATGTCTGGTAATGAAGAGAAGCTGGATGACTTTGTGCCTTTTAATGGAGGCATTGTGAGGTTTGGAAGTGGAGTAGGAAGGATTACTGGCAAAGGAACCATTAGAACTCCAAAGGTGGATTTTGAGAATGTCTACTATGTAAAGGAGCTTCAAGGATTCAATTTGTTCTCAGTCTCACAAATTTGTGACAAAAAGCTTCTTGTGCTTTTCACTGAAGATGGTTGTTTCATTCTTTCACCTGAATTCCAAATGCCTGATGATAATCTTGTGTTACTTAAGGCTCCAAGAAACCATAATCTTTATACCTTTGACTTGAATGATGTCAAGCCAGAAGGTGATCTTACTTGCTTGGTAGCTAAAGCATCCTTGGATGAATCTACAAAATGGCATAGGAGGATGACACATGTTGATTTTAATGTCATCAACAAACTTGCTAAAGATGGACTTGTTCATGGACTTCCTTCCAAGATCTTCACCAATGAGCATAATTGTGTGGCTTGTAACAAGGGAAAGCAACACAAAGCTTCTTATAAAGCCATTACCACTGTGAGCATAATCTCAGAACCACTGCAGCTGCTTCACATGGATCTTTTTGGTCCTACATCCATCAGGAGTATTGATCATAAGTACTTCTGTTTGGTGATCACTGATGAGGCAAAAAATGATCCGTTTTTAGGGGGTCATTTAAGCCCGAATTCCAATTTATTTGATCAAATATTGCCCTAAATCGTTCCTTTTGTGATTTTAGGTACTTTGGGAGTGAAATCTGGAAAAGGAAGCAATTCGGACGTTTTTGGAGCATAAAAGTGAAGAAAACGCCAAAGTCTTAATTTTTCATGCTGGGAACAGTAGGTGACGGCGTCAAGAGTAACTCCCTGACGGCGTCAAGAGCAAAAATCCATGACGATCCAGTACAGATTTGAAGGCGTCATGAAATAGGGCGTCAAGAGTAAAAGTCATGACGGCCTGGAAATGATTAAGTCTTGACGGCGTCAAATGTAGATCAAGGCAGTCCGAGAAGAGTTTTGGCGGCGAGGTGACGGCGTCACAATGTTTGTCTTGACGCCGTCAGACCCCTTTTCCTATATATAGTTTTCTAATTTTTACACATAAAAAGGAGAAGTTTTGGGACAAACCCTAAGTACGATTTTGGTGTAACTTTTACAGGTTTTTCAAGGGTTCCAACCCCTTGATACCTTTCATGTGCAATTAAGATAAGTGTTCTTTTAATTCAATCAATATGTCTATGTGTTGGTTGTCTATATCTTGTTCTTGTCTTAATTCCATCATGCTAGGCTAGATCTATCTTGTGTTTGCTTAGATCTAATGAAACCTAGATGTTAATTATGTGTTGATTACTTGTTTATTCTTGTCTTGGATGAATGATTTATATGTTAGGCTTAAGAAAACTGGCAGATCTCCAATTGGTAACATGCTTGAACGTCTTAAGAAACATGAACCGACGCGCACTAGGTCTTTATTGGTTGTATTTAATGCATGAGCCACTGTTTACAATCCCTATAGTTGCGCTGGGCATGGTGTAGGAGGAGATAAGAGCTCATAGAATTGGGGAGTTAAGTGTGCCACCCCATGAATGGTATTAAGGAATACAATCCGTCATCCATACAATTATAACAAGTAATTAACGTGTAAAAGATGTCTAGGGAGTAGTGAAATCTAAGTAAACACATTTTCTCCAATTACTGCTCACAACTTTAGTATAAATTAGTTTATTTTTATTTTTAGTATTTTATTTTGATTGCATCTTAGTATTGGGTTAGTTGATTAGCAACTAATTCCGCCCAAATCCTTCAAACCCGAGATTTTAAATTGCTTTCTAAAAAATATAAAAATACAAAAATAATCTTCCCTCACCTTTAGAACTAGTATTTAGGCTTTCTAATCCTAGCGACACTATTCCTAAGCTGAACGATCAATCCCCCGGTACTTGTCACTATACTATACTACAACGATCAGGTACATTGCCTGGTGGGGGTTGTAAGCTTCTCAAGATCCCTTGAGAGGTAAAGCCTGGTGCGATTCCCACGTATCAAGTTTTTGGCGCCGCAGCCCGGGGAATAGTTATTGTCTAGGTTAGAATTTCTTTTTATTAGGTCTACTTGCTAGATTCCTTTCTAGTAAGGTTTTATTTTTATTTTTTAGGTTTTCTTTAGTCTATCTTAATTCTTTGTGTCTTTGTTCGTAACCACCAGACATCATGGACAACGGGAACATCTTTGAACCCGTCATCCCACCACAACAAAACCCACCATTAGAACCCCTTAGGCCCCGAACCTTAGGAGAGTATTCCCGACCTAGCCACCAAGGCTACCGAAACACCATTGAGCTCACCGGAGCCAATGTGACCCCCTTGCGATCCGACACCATCCGGTTGGTGCAAAGCGGATGTGCATTCCATGGACTTCGTTCCGAAGATCCAAACCAACATCTTAAGGACTTCCTCAAAATCGTAGATTCCATAGACCTAGGTGTTGAAACTAGAGAGACTACCCGTTTACGCCTATTCCAATTCTCTCTACGGGATCAAGCTAGTCAATGGCTTGAGCGTTTACCCGCGGGATCCATCACCACATGGGATGATCTCACCACTCGTTTCCTTGCTCAATTTTTCCCACCGGGGAGAACTACTAAGCTTAGAAATGACATCTTGATGTTCCAACAACGTCAAAATGAATCTCTTTATGAAGCATGGACTCGTTTCAAGGACTTACTCCAAAAAGTCCCTCATCATGGCATAGATCTTTGGCTCCAAGTCCAAATTTTTTATGACCATATCGATATCTCCACAAGGCGAGCCATTGACCAATCGGCCGGTGGTAAGCTATGTGATCTTAGTGCGGAACAATCATGGGAACTCATAGAAGATCTTGCTCTCTATGACAACGAAAGTTGGAATGATCCCCGTGATTTGAACAAAACGGTCAAGGCAATATCTTTGCCTTCGAACAATTCTAGCACTCCCGACCGTAGGATCATGGAACTTGAGGACCAAGTCAAGTTTCTCATGAAATCTTACGAAGCTCCTAAGCCTTCAAGCCAAGTGAACAAAATCGCTTCTTCATGCAAATTATGTAGTGGTCCCTGATGAGTGTCTAAATACTCATCATTTTATACTAATCTGAGCTGCCAAAACATACAAAAACACTCAAATATACATCAAAATACTTAAAATATCTTAGAAGTGTGTTTTATATGTTTCAAATACAAAATATGCAAAAACAAATGAAAAACGTACAAAGTTTGCATAATTGGCAGTTTCAGTCCCTCAAGTTTCAAAAGTTGTCAAAACTAGTCCCTGGTTATTCTTAAAACATGAAAAAGTCATCAAAGGTCCTTTTTAATCACAAAGTTACATATTTAGTCCTTTGGTGCAAAGTTTCACAAAATTACAAGTTTAGTCCCTGTACTTTGGAAATTGACATAAATGGTCCCTGGGATGTTAAAAACTTTGAGAAATTCAATTTTGGTCCTTGTACTAATAATCTTTTAAAGGAATGGTCCTTGGTGTGAAGTTTGGTGAATTTACATGATTGGTCCCTCAAGTTTGGTAGTTTGTCAAATTTAGTCCCCGGGTTTTTAAAAAAATGAAATATATCAAAAATACCCTTGTACTATTCACATGTGACAAATTAGGTCCTTATGAGAACTTTGGAATTATCACAAAGTCAGCCCATCAACTTTCACTTAATTACATTTTTGGTCCTTGTGCATAAATAAACCAAACGGATCCTTATTGTTAAAATAAAACCCAAAACCAAATTAAACCCAAACACATACCAAGCCCACCCCCACTATCCTAATTACCCAAGCCCACCTAAGAAGACCACCCAATCCCTTATTTAATAATACGGGGTCAACGCCCGTTTGACCAAACCACAAAACCGCCCTTTTCCCTCTCCCCTTCCCTCTCCACCACTGCAACTCCAAACCACCATACCAACCCACGGTTTCACCACCACTTGACCCCTCTACCTCTCCACGCAATGTCTCCACCTCACACAACCTCCCAAGCCCATTTAATGCCCGTAAAACCCTCCACGTTTCCCTGTGGAGACTTTGGCGCCAAGAAACAATTTAAACGGTTATGATTCATTTGAGCAATCCAAGGGCTGTGGATTGGTGGGAAATGCCCTAGTGGGTCCCACAAACCCTGAAAGTGTCTACAAAAGGGAAATGAGGCAGTGGAGATGAAGTATTAGTGTAATCTTAGAATAAAGTAGTCGTAGGTAGTGTAAACTCTTAATTTAGTTGTAATTTCCATCAAACACACTTGTATTCAATTAATCTTATGTATTTCAGTCTTTAATTAAAGATAATTTCAAGTTTCAGTGTCATTCTCAGATTATGCATTTTCATTAAAGTTCAAAAATCTCAAAAAGTTAATTGTTATTGTTAGTTGTTATTAAAGCAGTTCATAAACTTATATAAGCTTTGACAAAGCTTATTTAAGTTTTTAGAAGGTTTAAATTTTAGTTTAAGTCAATAAAGCAAAAATAAGAAAAATATCAAATAAATAAGAAATAAATAAAAAATAGTGTTTGAAGAAAGAAGAAGGATTGAGAAGGTGCATTCTGGATTATTTTGGTGTTAGAAACCTTGTGGAAGGTTGTTAGGTGGTTTACAGTCCTTGGTTCATTGGTCTCTAAACTCTCAGTCATATAACACTTGTAAGTCAATAGTGTGATATTTGCATTTAACTTTTCTTATTATTAGTAGTTACATTTTATTGCTTAAATAGTTTTAAATTTAGTTAATAAGTTAGTTAAGATCAGTAGATATGAATTTTTAGGTCTAATCTTAGTTGAGTTTGTATAAACCTTCTGTAAGGGGGTGTTTGGCTCAGCTTGTTACTGAGTGTATTGGGTAGTATTAGTTATCTAGGTTAGTTTAATTATACTACTTTAGGTCATATTAGGTTGTAGTAACTTTAAAACTCAGGCCTTATACACTAAAAAGTCAATATCATAGAAAAATTCCCCTCACAGTTAACTGTGAGGGATGTGGGTCTTAAAATTAATCACAATAGCTCATAAGTGGTTCATATAGCTTATTCTAGTCTTACAGTAGCTTATTATAACTTAATCAGTAAGTAAGATAGCTTAGAAGTTCAAGAAAGTCAAACTAGCAAAGTTATATCAAAAGTCAAAAGTGTCATTCTCAGATTTTCACCAAACTAGTGGGATTTTTATAGATTTATGTAGTGAGATTCAGGCTTTGTGCTTTTGTGGATTGGTAATCTACCACCTCAACTTCAATATCCCATCTGTGTTATATTTCTAAGAATTTTGTTGTGGGCCCCATCCCTGTCTAAAGTCACTTGCAGGGAATACCTTTGCCCTGTGCACCAGATATCAGGCCACCACCACAATTTTGTGGTGGTTTTGTGACCACCACAGTGGGCCCCACTCCTCAAATCTTGTACCATTGAACCCCCCCCCCCTACCAGGCTTGAACCCTTGACCAATAGTTTGACCTAGCACCCAGTGGACCCCACTTAGATTTGCCATTGAAAGTTGTCCCTAATCTGTCTCAGATTCCTAAAAGCCAAGTGCTTATTTGAGCTTATTGGCTTATCCAGTGTACCTCACTAGCATTTTATGGCTTAAACAAGTTTCCTAAACTTATTTAGATCTGAATTAGTCATGGTGGGTCCCACACAAGCTCAGTAGAGCTTATTTGCTTAGTTGGTCAACTTTGGTCAACTGTTTTGGTTAGTAGCTTATATCTAGCTTATTTTTAAGTTATAGAAATATTGTTTTCACAAAAGTTATTTATTTTTAGGTATAATATAGATTTGTAAAAGAAAATTCAAGAAAAACAAACATAAAAATAAGTGATAGTTTCTATTTAATTTAATTTAATTTTAATTTTCATTTTTAGATTTTTATTAAGTAAGTTACCTTTTTATATTTTTATTAATTTCCTTATATATTAAAGTATTTTTAATAAATTTCTCAGATTTTTGTTTTGTCATTTAGTATTTATTATAATTAATAATAGTTTTATTAATAATTAATCAATAAATAAGTTTTTAATAGCATAATTAATTTTTATATAGCATCACCTAGTTTTTATATTTTTTTATAGCTTTTATAAGTCATAATATAATTTTAGGAATTTTTTCATAATTTTCTAAGTCATTTTAGTATTATTTGTAATTTAAAATAGTTTAATTAGTTTAATTAATATAAATAGTTTTTAATTAATAGAAAATTCATAAAAAGACAAAAAGATTTATTTTTATTTTTTGTACTTTCTTCAAGTTCATTTTAAGTTTTAGAAATTATTTTTATAAATTTTTAGTTTAATTTGTAGTGTGTATTATTTTTAGTTTTTATTTAAGTTAGTTTTAATTAAATAGTAAAATAGTTTTTAATTAAATAATTAAAAATAAATAATAAAATAATCTAAAAAATAGTTTTATTTTTAATTTAATTTTATTTTAAGTTTAAGTTTATAGAATTTTCATTTTCAACCCCTGTAGTTTATTTTTCTTAAAACTCACCTTTTTCTCAGCACGCAATCGCGTCTGATTTTAAATTGGTGTACGTTTTAACGTTTTAGATATCTAGGTTTCACGTAATCGTTAAATTAGTTTTCCTAAGTTATTTTAAGTTATAAAACCTTAGTTTAAATCACTCACACACACTTTATACCTTTCCTGTTCACATTCACTGATCACAGATTTGTTTTTAATAAAACATCGCACACCTCGTTGGGACATTACGACCCGGGGAAACACTGTATTCCACGAAAGCATTTGCCTCAGCTGTTTGACTATTACAGTTGGCCATTCACAAGTGGCTGATCAATAATTATCTGACCGTTTGAGGCGAATCAGTCCCCATGACACTCGTGATTGTGTGGAACTCCCCAGAACAGCTTTTGCGGACTACGCATCCTCGCGTACCGACGAAGCGGGAGATAAGTGGTACACTTTCAAGCCTGAGCCAAACACTTACGGTGATTCATACAACCCCTCTTGGAAAAATCACCCAAACCTTAGGTGGAAACAAAATCAACCCAATTCTTCCAATCTGCCTAATCGTTACCAACCTAACGGTCCACCATCCAACCGTACTTTCGAAAACAATCCTTCTAACAACTATGGTAGTACCAACAATTTTGAAGGATTGATGTCAAAGTTTATGGCATCTCAAGAAGCTCGCATATCTAAGTTTGAAGCCGATTTCAAACAAAAGCAAAGCGAGATGACTACTAGAATTGATGCATTGTTGAAAGTTCTCAATGACCGAGAAATGGGAGCACTCCCAAGCGACACGGTCAAGAATCCAAAACTAACCGTTAATTCCATATCCTCAGTTTCGTCACCCACTTCGTGTCCACAATACTACTCGGTTAAATAAACGAGCACGTGTTTCAAACAAAACCAAATTCTTCAAAAGGACCAATCAAATAAAACACCCAATATAGAACCGGTCAAAAGTATAGTTGAAACACCTCCTACGCAAGACCTTGACGATGAATTCAAAGAACTTCACCTTGAACGCCCCGTCATTGATGTCTTAGCGCGTGCTCCTTACTATAGTGCCCTCCTAGAAAAATATGAGAAGTTTAAGCTAGGTAAAAATGGGACCGCCTTCGTTCAAAACAAGTTACCTAAAAAGCTTGATGATCCGGGTATATTTGTTTTGCCTTGTAAGATAGGAAGATCCAAAGCTTTCGACACACTAGCTGATTTAGGGTCAAGCCTCAACTTGATTCCCTTATCCTTATTCACCGCTCTTAAGCTAGGAAAGTTAGAGGAAACAGAGGTATTGATAGGGCTAGCGGATGGGAGTATTGCCCACCCGGTTGGAATGATTAAGGATGTAGTTGTTCACGTAGGAAAGTTAACTATATTAGCGGATTTTTACGTCTTAGACATGGTTAGTGACACTACATGCCCATTATTGGTAGGGAGAGGATTTTTAGCAACCGCTAGCGCCATGATAGATTGTAAGGAGTCTAAGATAGCGGTAGGTGAAGGTGATACTTGGTCGGTGTACGATGTAAAGAAGCATAGTTATGATTGTGATGATGAACCGACACCGCATTGGGTAGAGATGAATAGGAGACCATCTAGATATGGACCTTGGATAGAAAGGAACTTCATAGGACCTCAATGCCCATTTTATCTAGAAAAGGATTTCGTTGAAAAGACACATTCGGTAGAACAACTCATAGCTAGAGATGAAGAGCTAGATCCCTTTGAGGACCCCTTAGTCTTTAGGAAGATGATTGAGTTCTTAAGCGTAATGCCTATTAATATAGAGATAAATAAATGGAAAAGATAGGGAGACAAGTGTAAATAGAGGTGGGACAAGCCACCTAATGAAGGTGACGGATCATGGCATATGAGGATGACTTTGTATGATCCGGATGGAGAAAAGTTTGAAAGGTCATACCATACTAAGGAAACCGATAGGAAGTTGAAACCTAAGTTTGATCCCAAAGATGTCCTCAATGAGGAACTCACCCGTATCACGTAGTAACCCATGACCTTGAGTCTAGCTACAAGTCTCGTAAATAAAGAAAAGCGCTTCTTGGGAGGCAACCCATGTTTTGTTTGTTTATTTGTTTGTTTGTTATTTGCTTCCGTATGCATGCTTAATTTTTATTGTTGGTAGATCATGTTTCTAAACTAAATAGTGGAAATACTTTACTTTGTTGTTTTGGCCTAGTCTTAACTCCACCTAAAGGTATTTTTGCAAAAGATAAGTGTAAGGGGAAACTCCAAATATGTTTTCAAAGAAACAAACCGATCATGATTCTCCACAATATTAAATGAACATGTATATTCGTATTTGTTAGAGTCAAATGCTTGTATTGAGTCATAATGAAGTTTTGAAGGATTTTCCAGGAAGTAGGACCAAGTTTTTCCAGAAATTTTCTGGAAACTTAACATAAGAATTTCTGCAGGTCAATTCTGACGGCGTCACGAGTTTACTCTTGACGGCGTCAGGTGTAAAAATCTGGAAATTTTACCGGTTTTTTTTTTTTTTTTTTTTTTCTAACGGAGTCTTATGGTTTTTGTGAATTATTAAGTTTTATAATCTCCAGGAGATCTGCAAACTTCATTCCACAAGCATTATATCTTATCTTGTTTTCTAGGATTTAGTAACTTATATAGGATGCCGCCGATTTTACGCGAGGTTGTCTTGTCTATTTTTTCAGGATTTACAGGTTATGTATGACAAGAAGATGATTTATATTCTGGAAGGGAAGCTTTGATTGTTCATTTTCTTGGAGGAAGATTTAACCTGGCCACCTAATTATCCATACCGAGCGAATCAGGGGAGTATTTGATTTCATTCTCTTTACTTTTTCACTTTTACATTCTTTACTTGAACATTGGGGACAATGTTCATCTTAAGTGTAAGGGGAGGGTAAAAAGATGATACCTTACATATGCACTTTCGCTTGAGTTTGTTTTGTTTAATGGTAGATGTGTAATAAAACTATGAGAAATACTTGTTAGTGTAATTTTAGTGCCAAATTTTAAATTTTTTACAACATTTAGGAGTGAAACTTTAGCCATAGCAAGCGTCTCATGGATAGGAGATTGTATGACTAGCACATAACCGTATATTCAGAAAAATTTTCCACCCAAATATGTGAGGTTCGCCTTTAGATTTGATAGGAAAAGCATTTACTATTAGTGCTTATGAGTGTACCGGTAGCCTTTAGATTCTAGAACTTGCGTTAGTGATGCATCCCGAGACCGCTAGTGAGACTACATTCGTGTAGTAGGATTTACTACATGATAAGAGGCATTAGGATTACCATTGTGTTAAACCCGTATTATAATTACTTGACCATTTATGTCATATTACTTGGCTAGTTAAGTCAACTAATTTTTCCTACACCCTTAGCGTTGTACTCATTTTTAGTACACGAAACCCCTAGTACACCCCTCCGAGCCTATCTTTTCGTTTCTAACTTTAAGCATTTTACTTAAAGGAAGAATTTGTTACACCCCACTTAAATGTACAACCAAATCGCCTTAGCCTTCCGTGTATGCGCTCATTTTTAGTGCATTATTGTTATTTGTTAAACCCTAAGTTAACTTTCTAATTGATTACATGGTTGCTAAGTCGAGTCATATCCTTGTACATATTGTTTTGGGACGATTGGGACTCATGGGTAAAGTACTTATTTTATGGAGTAATGGGGAAGAACACCATTTATTACCCCCATATGTACGTTAATCTTAAAAGTGTTCCAAGTGTTTTGATTTTCTTAATTCGAGTCATTAGTTTAGTTTATTGTAAAGTATGTAAAGATTCAAGTGTAAGGGGAATTCCCATTCCCTATGATGTATTATTTTGGATGGTAGGGTAAGAGTGTATGCAAAAAAATAAAAAAAAAAAAAAAAAAAAAAAAAAAAAGAGAAACATACGGACTACCATCCCTTTTCATTCTATGTTTATTTTATGTTTTTGTTATTTTACATTTATTAGCTTAAGTCGAGTCTTGTCTTGGCTTAGCAACGCCATATTGTACATGTAATTAACTAAGATTGTTAACTCGCCACCAGTAAAACTTCCTTTATCCAACAAAACCGTGTATTTCATATCCCTACACCTAACGTTACAACCCTTTAAAAGACCTCTTTGATAGTTTATCCTAGGTGCTTACGCCATGTGGTGGAGGTTTGATCTTTTCCCAAGCCTATGGTAATCTATTTTGCTATGACAGGTAGTGAGAGATATCTTTCGTTTCCATATTGTAATTTACACTTTATTACACCCGAGAGATGTGAGTATCTAAACACTATTTGTGAGGTGCTTGTGTATGACCTCCGTGCTTATCTATTGGTCTTTAGTGGAACGATTATTTGTTGTAATTACTTTTATATTAGTGTTAAATGACCCCTAACTTGTATTTTGACTAGAATAAAAGCGCATTTGCTTGAGGACAAGCAAATATCAAGTGTAAGGGTATATGATGAGGCGAAAAAGATCCGTTTTTAGGGGGTCATTTAAGCCCGAATTCGAATTTATTTGATCAAATATTGCCCTAAATCGTTCCTTTTGTGATTTTAGGTACTTTGGGAGTGAAATCTGGAAAAGGAAGCAATTCGGACGTTTTTGGAGCATAAAAGTGAAGAAAACGCCAAAGTCTTAATTTTCCATGCTGGGAACAGTAGGTGACAGCGTCAAGAGTAACTCCCTGACGGCGTCAAGAGTAAAAATCCATGACGATCCAGTACAGATTTGAAGGCGTCACGAAATAGGGCGTCAATAGTAAAAGTCATGACGGCTTGGAAATGATTAAGTCTTGACGGCGTCAAATGTAGATCAAGGCAGTCCGAGAAGAGTTTTGGCGGCGAGGTGACGGCGTCACAATGTTTGTCTTGACGCCGTCAGACCCCTTTTCCTATATATAGTTTTCTAATTTTTACACATAAAAAGGAGAAGTTTTGGGAGAAACCCTAAGTAAGATTTTGGTGTAACTTTTACAGGTTTTTCAAGGGTTCCAACCCCTTGATACATTTCATGTGCAATTAAGATAAGTGTTCTTTTAATTCAATCAATATGTCTATGTGTTGGTTGTCTATATCTTGTTCTTGTCTTAATTCCATCATGCTAGGCTAGATCTATCTTGTGTTTGCTTAGATCTAATGAAACCTAGATGTTAATTATGTGTTGATTACTTGTTTATTCTTGTCTTGGATGAATGATTTATATGTTAGGCTTAAGAAAACTGGCAGATCTCCAATTGGTAACATGCTTGAACGTCTTAAGAAACATGAACCGACGCGCACTAGGTCTTTATTGGTTGTATTTAATGCATGAGCCACTGTTTACAATCCCTATTGTTGTGCTGGGCATGGTGTAGGAGGAGATAAGAGCTCATAGAATTGGGGAGTTAAGTGTGCCACCCCATGAATGGTATTAAGGAATACGATCCGTCATCCATACAATTATAACAAGTAATTAACGTGTAAAAGATGTCTAGGGAGTAGTGAAATCTAAGTAAACACATTTTCTCCAATTACTGCTCACAACTTTATTATAAATTAGTTTATTTTTATTTTTAGTATTTTATTTTGATTGCATCTTAGTATTGGGTTAGTTGATTAGCAACTAATTCCGCCCAAATCCTTCGAACCCGAGATTTTAAATTGCTTTCTAAAAAATATAAAAATACAAAAATAATCTTCCCTCACCTTTAGAACTAGTATTTAGGCTTTCTAATCCTAGCGACACTATTCCTAAGCTGAACGATCAATCCCCCGGTACTTGTCACTATACTATACTACAACGATCAGGTACACTGCCTGGTGGGGGTTGTAAGCTTCTCAAGATCCCTTGAGAGGTAAAGCCTGGTGCGATTCTCACGTATCAATCACTGATGCTTTCAGTAGATTCAGTTGGACATTTTTCTTAGTGACTAAAGATCAAACCTTTCAGGCACTCAAAGAATTTATGGCTCTAGCTCAAAATCAACTTAACAAGAAGATTAAAGGTATTAGGTGTGACAATGGGACAGAGTTCAAAAATGCCAAACTTATTGAACTTTGTGGTTTAAAGGGAATTAAAAGAGATTATAGCACTCCTAGGACTCCACAACAGAATGGAGTTGCTGAGAGGAAGAATAGAACCCTTATAGAGGCTGCAAGATCTATGCTTGCTGACTCTAAGCTTCCCACCATGTTTTGGACTGAGGCAGTTGGTACTGCCTGTTATGTAATGAATAGGGTGTTGATTACTAGACCTCACAATAAGACACCCTATGAACTATTGACAGGGAAGAAGCCTACCATTGAACACTTGAAACCTTTTGGTTGTCAGGTGACCATTCTGAATACAAGTGATCACCTAGGCAAATTTGAAGCAAAAGCTGCTGAAGGTTATATTGTTGGTTATTCAGCTCATAGCAAGGCATATAGGGTCTATAATTTGGCTACAAAGAAGATAGAAGAGACACTTAACCTAAAATTTCTGGAGGATAATGTAAATGTACAGGGAAAGGGTCATGAATGGTATTTTGAGCTTGATTACCTTACTGATTATTTGGGGTATGCTAGACACACAGCTAACCCATCTGCAGGTATACAAGTGTCATCTTCTAACAATGCGGGTACACTAAAGGATGATTCAGACAGTGATTCAGAATGTGATGAACCCACTATTGTTGTAACAACTCTACCAATCCAGATAGCAGATCCTCCTACCAAAGAAGCCTCTGATGCCCAATCTACTGATGATGTGGAAATTCAACTTATGCAGAAGATCTTGCTAGACTCAAAAAGCAAGAACATGCAGCTGCTGAGGAAGCTAAAAGACTTGGTCTTGAATTTGCTCAAGACACTGAAGCCCTCTTAAAACAAGCTGCTGTTGAAGAAAGCAGAAAACCTAGTACTGCTGATGCAGCTGTTGATTCTGCTGATGGAGATTCTGCTGAAGGCATTTCTGCGGAAGTTCCTGTTTCCACTGAAGTTTCCACAAGTTATGCTGAACCTTATGGCAGGTTTCCCACTCCCTCAGATCTTGCTAATGTTCAGCAAAGTGATGGCATTTTTCAATCAGCTTCCTATGATCAAGACTTTGCTCCCACTTTAACCAATCTTGATACCTCAATTGATGTTAATCCTGTTACAATTAAAAGGATCAACACCAGACATCCACAAGATAATATACTTGGTGATCCAAATGCAATGGTACTCACCAGAAGTGCCATTAAGAATACCAAGTTTGGGCAATGTGCATTTTTGACTTATGTATCCACTCAGAAGAGAGACAATCACACAGATCAGAAGCATAATTTGTTTGCTTGTTTCTTTTCTCAAGTTGAACCCACAAGCATTAAACAGGCTTTGAGTGAGCCTAGTTGGGTTGAAGCTATGCAGGAAGAGATGCAACAATTCAAGAATCAAGATGTTTGGGTACTTGTTGATCTGCCTGCAGGGAAGATTGCAATTGGGACCAAGTGGATCTTAAAATGCAAGAGGGATGCCAGAGGTATTGTGGTCAGAAATAAAACTAGATTGGTGGCTCAAGGTTTCAGACAAGAAGAAGGTATTGACTACACTGAGGTCTTTGCACCAGTGGCTAGGGTTGAAGCCATTCGACTATTTTTAGCCTTTGCCTCATATATGGGGTTTAAGGTCTATCAGATGGATGTCAAAAGTGCCTTCCTTTATGGTAAAATTGAAGAGGAAGTGTATGTTACTCAACCACAGGGCTTTGAAGACCCCCAACATCCCAAAAAGGTGTACAAAGTTGTCAAAGCACTTTATGGACTTCACCAAGCACCAAGAGCATGGTATGCTAGATTATCTACATTTCTATTGGAGCATGGATACAGAAGAGGAGCTATTGATAAGACCCTCTTTATTAAGAAGAACTCCAGGGATATCATTCTAGTACAGGTATATGTGGATGACATCATTTTTGGCTCCACAAAGGAAGCATGGTGCAGGGAATTTGAAGATTTGATGAAAGGTGAATTTCAAATGAGTGCAATGGGGGAGTTAACCTTTTTCCTAGGCCTACAAGTCAAACAACACCCTGAAGGGATCTTTATTCATCAGGAGAAATATGTTAAAGATATCTTGAAAAAGTTTGACTTTGAACTTTTGAGGACTGCTACCACTCCATATGAACCACCCAAGCTTAAGAATCCAAATGAGCAAGATGAGGCTGTTAATGTTCATCTTTATAGATCCATGATTGGCTCACTCATGTATCTCACAGCCTCTAGGCCTGACATTACTTTTGCTGTCAGTGCTTGCTCAAGGCATCAAGTCACTCAATTGACTTCTCATCTAAATGCTGTGAAGAAAATTTTCAAGTACATCAAGGGCCAACCCAAATTAGGCCTTTGGTACCCAAGGGATTCACCATTTGTGTTGGAGGCATACAATGATAGTGACTATGCTGGAGCTAATTTGGATAGGAAATCCACAACAGGAGGTTGTCAATTTCTTGGAAGAAGACTCATCTCTTGGCAGTGCAAGAAACAAACCATTGTGGCCACTTCTACCACTGAAGCAGAATATGTGGCTGCTGCCAATTGCTGTGGTCAGGTACTTTGGATTCAAAATCAGATGTTGGATTATGGGTTTAACTTTATGAACACTAAAATCTACATTGACAATCAAAGTACTATTTCCATTGTTAAAAATCCTGTTTTTCATCAGAGAACTAAACACATAGAAATTAGGCACCATTTTATAAGAGATGCAAATGAGAAGCATCTAATTCAAGTGCTTAAGATTCACACTGATGATAATGTGGCTGATTTGTTAACAAAAGCTTTTGATGGACCTAGGTTTAATCACCTGGTTGTCAATATTGGGATGGTTAACCCTTGAATGCAATGTTTGAGGGGAGGCATAAGCCTCAGGGGAGGATTGTATATGTTGTATATATATAGATTATTATGTTTACTAACTTTCTTTTGCAGGTTTTTACTAATCTTGTACAATATTCTGGTTGTTCTTTTATGCTTTTGTGTTTTGTGTGAATGTCTGGTTTCAGGTCATGTTCCTGCTGATGTTCAATGGTCTCCATTCAGTGGAATAAGATGTAAAGACATAAAAGTAAATTTTATTCATAAGTGGCAAGCTTGGTACATCAAGATCAGTCATCAGAAGAAACACAGAATACATAAAACATCAACAAAATAACCAACCACCATCCTACCACCACATCCCTAAACTACAATCAACCACCAACATACCAACACACCCCCAAGCAACAACCTACTCCATTTTTCTCTTACCTTTACCCAAGTCCTTTGGGTATGGCATCTTCTTGTGGATTCCTCTGAATTGCATGTCCTTGTTCCAGAGTTTGGGAGCTGCAAGACCTAGAACCACCTTCAATGGACTCTTCCTTCTACCTGAGGACTGTGGCTCCTCAGGGACAGAGATTCTTCTCATATCTGCACAAACTCTTTCCATTTCACTAGTTAAGAATGCAGTGACAGGGGTGAAGTCAGGGACAACCATAGCTAGAGGAGCTGGTGCTTCCTCAGCCTCAGTGGTTTCCTCTGATGAGGTTGGAGATGGACATAACTCTGAAGGACCTTCATTTAAGTAGTAGTATGATCTTTGGATTTGAGGTATGTCAAAGGTAGAGTCTGATGAATCAGAAGAAATTTCAATGACTTTGGGGGATGGCTTCATGACTCAATTGTAAAAATGACTTTGGGATTTGTTTTTGTGGAATGGTGAGTGATTATAACTTGAAGACTTCTTTTAAAGACCTGATTTGAGTTTACTGGGAGTTAATGTAAGTTAATGGGAGGTAGTTGAGCCAGTAGCAATTACTAAGTGTTCAAGTTGTCCACTTAATTGGATTCTTCGGATGAAAGTCAATGATTTGACCAACATGCTGTTGATGCTATTTATCTTGTTGTTAAGTGTGTTCCTGCTGATGATCTATTCAAGTTTAATTTATTCAGGGGAATGCTAATCCGAAGAATTTAAACAAACAATAACTTAGAAAGCAAATTTTATTGATTCTTCAGAGGTACAATACAAGATAATGAAAGTTAAAGACATATAACAAAGTCCCTATTCTACTTTGCCCTTGCCCTTGCCATCCACAGTCTTCTTCTTGCTCTTGTTATTGATATTGAAGAGTCCTTGCCACTGAGGATAGGGCAAACCTAGTACAATCTTTCTGGTCTTTGGCAATGGAAGATTTACTTTTCTTCTTCTTGGACAAGAAGACTGAGGCTTCTCAGAGGTTGTAGGAGTGTAAAGTTCATCATTCTCATCATCCTCTTCATCAGAAGATGTAAAGAAGATGAGAGACTCATCAGGACTAAGAACTTTGTTTGCCCTCTCAAATTCATTCCACTTTCTCTCCAATTCTCTCTGATACTCAGGATCATCAATCTCAGAGGGATATGGTGGAAGATCTTCAGATGATGATGAACTTGGTGCAGGCACATCATGTTTCTTCTTCTTGGCTTGTTCTTTTGTAAGACCACGGGGAAGAGTTGGCATTCTGAGTGGAGGAGGACTTGTTAGTGAATCAGAGGATTCAGAGGAGTCAGAAGAAAGGTTGATGATGGGTTGATTGGAAGCCATGGATGTATTTTTGGTTGGCGATATGATAATTAGGGATTTGATTTGAAGTTGAGAGATTTGGGGATAATTAGTCTTTATTTATAAGATCCCCCAACCGCGTGTCTTTATTACCATTAATGCGAGGCAGTTTGGAGATAATTAAGGGTTCTTTGTATTTTGAATTAAAAGATCTTTGTTAAAGATATTTGGTTTCCATTGAAGGGTAGATTCTGCTGAGTGTTGCTGCGGATGGTTTTGTTGACTATAGTCAACGTTTGACTATTTTCTGCGGATTGACCATTTGTTTTTCAGCTGTTTGATTTGGTTTCTACGGATGAGTCAGCTAATTGGGATTTGCTTTAGTTGATTATTGGTCAAGGATTACTTTCCAATAATTCACATCAGTTTCATTCTACGTTTGGTAACTTCCATAATTAACCAAGACGTGCATATCCCACTCCCAAATTAACTGATTCCCTCTAGCTATATAATTTCAAAAACCATTTCAATATTTTTCAGAACACCCAACCCTAATTTCTCAATCTCAATCAATGGCTGAACTATATTTCAAAGGAGATCATAACAAACATGCTTTTCTCGATCGTGGTAAGAATGATGAAGATTATGTGGACATGATGGAATTTCTTCAAAGGTCCAAGATTCGTTTTGCTCTGCTCCAGTATCCAGACGTTATTTATGAGTCTCTTGTTGTACAATTTTGGGAAACCGCTCAAACAAGGACTGTTGAAGATGGATCAACAGAGATTTTTGCTGAAATAGATGGGGAAGAATATGTGGTTACTGAGTCATTGGTCAGGACCAAACTACAGTTGGATGATGAAGGAGGGGTGACTGAGTTGCCTAAGAGTGAGATACTTAGAGGGCTACAGGCTGCTGGTTATACTAGTGATGGGAAAGTATGGTACAAGAATCTGTTTTGTCCAAAATGGAGATTTTTGACACACACTTTACTTCAATGCATGGGTTCTAAGTCTGGTGGACGGGACCAATTCTCTACAGACATTGCTCTTGCTATTGTGTGTCTCTCTCAGGGAAGAACATTCAACTTTTCTAGGTATATCTTTAATGCTATGCTTGAAAATGTTAAGGATACCAAACTTAAATATTTATTGTATCATAGGTTTCTTCAAATCATTTTAGACATAGAGACCAATGACCCCACTCACTTGCCTGTTAAGGGTCTATCTAAAAAGTTGTTTAAACAAATGAAATTTAGATTTACTGGTGAAATAAGACCCTTACTTCCAGCCATGTTGCCTGGTGGCAATCCTCCTGATGGAGTAGCTGCTGATGTAGCTGCTGATGCCCCAGTGGGCAATCCCCCTGATGGAGATGCAGCTGATGTAGCTGCTGGTGGTCAGGATTCCCCTGATGCTCAAGCACCAGAGAATTATCCTGATAAAACTGAAGATGCTCCTGATGCAAATGCATCAGTTGCTTCTGATGTTCAGCCTCCACTCTCTCCAAGGCTACCCACACCTGTACATTCACCAATGGATTTCAATTCTCCTAAGCATGAGCTCAATGAGAATTTAGGCTTTGACCAACATGTAAACTCACCACAATTTTCAAGACTTTCTTCACCCAGTCCTTTGAGACCTCACTTTGAGGAACATGTAGATGTAAATGTTAATTTAGATTATTCTACTCACAGGACCAATGATGCTCCAAATGCCACAGATATCCCTGTTGGTGGAGCTGAAGGTCCTGTTACTCTCACTTCTGTATCAGCTTTGTTGAACAGGTATGTATTAAAGGTGGACATATTGGAGAATGATTTGAATTTCACCAAAAAGAATCTCAGCAATGTTGTTCTGACTCTAATTGGAAGAGTTGAGAAGTTGAAGGGTAAGCTGAAGCAAAGAAAGAGACAAGGGGTGGTGTATGACTCAGATGAGGATTCTAATAAAGCATCTGATAACATTGACTTAGAAGGCCTTGAACTTCTTGCTGCTACCACTTTGGAGAGTGTTCAGAAGCATGGTGATACTAGGCCTGAACCATCTGTTGCTCAAACTGCTGATGCTGCTCATTCTACTGATACCAATGTTCCAAAGGATTCCATAGCCAAGAAGTCTGCTGGTGTTGCTCATTATGTCAGAAGGAAGCATTCTGCTGATAAGAAGACTTCTGCTGATGTTTCTAGAAAGGAATCTTTTCCTAATCCTTTGCCAGAAGTGGGCACTCCTGGTCCATTAGTAGATATTCCAGCTGATCTTCCTCATGATTCTCCTGATAAGACTTTTGTCCCTCCTCAGAAGCAAGATAAAGGAAAGTCTATGTTGATTGATCAAGACATTCCTTCTAGAGTCAAATCCAAGGAGGAACTTGCTTATGAGAAACTTAGTGAGAATGTTGCTGCACATTTGCAAGCTAAAGAGGATGCTGCAGTTACTAAAGTTCAATTGGATTTGAAAGCTTCAGAAGCATTAGCTAGGAAAATTCAAGATGACTTGGACAAGATGGGACCTCAGTATACTACCACCTTGCCTGCTGAAAGAAAGAAGGAGCTTGATGAGATAGCTAAGAATCTTACTGCTGAACAATGGGAGAATTTGGCTGAACAGGTTGCTTCCAAGCCTAATTTGGGTGAATCTGAGCTTGGAGTTGATAATCCTGACTTTGTTCAGATGATGGTTGAAAGAGGAAGATTACTGAGACAACAGGAGGAAGAAATTAAAGCTAAGTATCAAAAGGAAAGACCTTGGACAAAGAATGAAATCAAGAAATATATGAGGAATTTTGTGAAGAATCAGGGATGTTCTATGTTTGGGTCAGGTTGGAATCAAAAGAAGGTTTGGGGATTTTCTGATAAGCAGCTCACCTTCTACTATGACAAGATCATTACAAATCTTCATTCCTCTGGTATAAATGTTCAAGATGTGTTGGAGTTTAGAGGAAGACTCTTGGATGAGCATCCAGCTAAGAAAGCTAAGATTCATGATACTGCTGAACAACCTGCTGAATCTATTGGGTCTGTTCATGGTGGTCAGGAGAATGTGCAACTTCCTTCAGTTTTGCCTCAGAAGAATGATACTCCTGATGCTCAGAATGATGACACTCCTGATGCTCAGATGGATGATATTCCTTCTGGTTCTCATCATGATACTGCTGAATCTCATCATGATACCACTGAAGCTCCACATGATGTTACCAATGATGCTTCAGAAGATACTCCAATTGAAGTACCTGATGATGATGATTCTGCAGATGTTCCTGCTGATACTTCCAAACAAGTACCTAAAGAAGAACCTACTGATGGTCCTTCTATTCCTGTTACTGGTACTAGAAGGAAGACTAAAGCTATCAAGAGGAAGGCTCCAAAAGATATTCCTTTAGAGGATAGTACTACTTTTCTTGATTATGATTCTGATGAAGGTCAAGACCCTGTTGTATGGGAGAAAATTGTGAAGTGGGAACTTGTTGACTCTGAGCTTGGTGAGGGAAAAGTGAATGTCATAACTAGACAAGATGGATCTACCAAGCCATTCTTATTTCTAAGCCAGATTTTACATATGGTGGGTAAACAAGATCTTCTCTCACTTTATGATTGGGTCACCAAGTACTATCAAACTCATTCCCCTGATGAAATTGGAATGTATTTGATGGGTGATTTGCAGATTCTGTGTGATTCATATAAAGGTAATTCTGGTGTAAGGTTTCAAGTTTGGAAAGGTCAAAAGACATGGGTGGTTGACTATTGGAAGTTCTTTCTACTACCTAATGTTCACATGATTGTCACAACCACTGGTAAGACCTTATATTGCCGGGCTGATGTTCTCTACCCAATCACAAAGGAAGTTATGAATCTCATGCTGGAAACAAAGCTATCTGTTCCTTTGGATATGACTGCCAATGATCTTCATCTTGCTGAACAATTGGTAAGGTTCATCAGAAGAAGTATCTTGACTAAGAAGGAGTTAGCAACCAAGCATGGCATTCAGATGGCTTCCTATCTGCAATGAGTTGATCTTGGTATTGTATTTTGTTGTATATTGTTTATTTTTTAAGTTTAGTATAAAAAAAAAGAAAAAAAAGAAAAAAAAAAGAAAAAAAAAACTAACATATTTGTATAGTTTTGTGTTTGTTGTATGCAGGTTTGGTGTTGATAATTATCACACTCTTTCTGGTCATCAGCTTGCCTGATGTTGACTATTCCATCAAAAAGTTGGCTAGTCCAAAGGGTACAGCTTTGGTAAAGACTCATCAAATCTGTTGATAGCTGTAATGGTTTGCTCAAAATCATAAGGTTTTCAACTCACCTATGCTTTATTGCTGAGTAGTTGAAATGGTTGTCAATTGACCATGGATTTTTCCTTTATGGATTCCAAATAATTGGCTAGCCCACCTGTATATGGCTTGTAGTAAAGGCAGTGGAAAACCATACTTGGTATTCAATTGACCAAGATGATGCTTCATCAATAATTGACTAGTCCTGAGCAAACGGCTACAGGTAAAGACATCTCAAATCCGTTTATAGCTGATGATTTGCTAAAAATCATGTGGTTATCAGTGTACCTTTGAACACTTGGCTACTCCAGTAGTAATGGCTATTAGTAAAGAGACATCAAATCCATTATTTTCAATGATTCACCTCTCACAGGAGTTAACACACCTGGACGTGATGAGAATAGTATGAAACTTATATGTTTTGATGTACATTTAGTCTTGTGTTGCTGCAAAGAATGGTGCTTTTAAATTGGTTGCTGATCATAGAGATTCTGCTTATGAAGATTCTTTGTTGCTGATGTTCATCCTCAATCCTCTGGTTTATGTTATTCGTGCTCTATCAAGAAATCTTGAACTTAACTATGTCAAATTCAAGATTAGGGGAGGATTGTAAGGAATTATTGAAGATACTGCTGATTGATACTGCTGACAGGTTCCTGCGGAAGGCTTAGTGACTTTCTACTGATGACTGGTTCCTGCGGATATTTAGAGATCCTACGGATAGAGTTTAGCCGTGGATATAACTTATGTATTTTAGGACAAGATATGTAGAATATCTTTTATTAGTTTTTCATTATTCGTTTCTTGTAAGAAAGGTTAGGGTTTCCACTAGTATATAAGGAACCCTAGGTCATTGATGCGTGGGAATCGCAACAGGCTTTACCTCTCGAGGGATCTCGAGAAGCTTACAACCCCCACCAGGCAGTGTACCTGATCGTTGTAGTATAGTATAGTGACAAGTACCGGGGGATTGATCGTTCAGCTTAGGAATAGTGTCGCTAGGATTAGAAAGCCTAAATACTAGTTCTAAAGGTGAGGGATGATTATTTTTGTGTTTTTATAATTTATGGAAAGCAAATTAAAATCTCGGGTTTGAAGGATTTGGACGGAATTAGTTGCTAATCAACTAACCCAATACTAAGATGCAATCAAAATAAAATACTAGAAATGAAAATAAACTAATTTATACTAAGGTTGTGAACAGTAATTGGAGAAAATGTGTTTACTTAGATTTCACTACTCCCTAGATATCTTTTACATGTTAATTACTTGTTATAATTGCATGGATGACGGATCGTATTCCTTAATACCATTCATGGGGTGGCACACATAACTCCCCAATTCTATGAGCTCTTATCTCCTCCTACACCATGCCCAGCACAACTATAGGGATTGTAAACAGTGGCTCATGCATTAAATACAACCAATAAAGACCTAGTGCGCGTTGGTTCATGTTTCTTAAGACGTTCAAGCATGTTACCAATTGGAGATCTGCCAGTTTTCTTAAGCCTAACCTATAAATCATTCATCCAAGACAAGAATAAACAAGTAATCAACACATAATCAATATCTAGGTTTCATTAGATCTAAGCAAACACAAGATAGATCTAGCCTAGCATGATAGAATTATGACAAGAACAAGATATAGACAACCAACACATAGACATATTGATTGAATTAGAAGAACACTTATCTTGATTAATCATGCAAGGTATCAAGGGGTTGGAACCCTTGAAAAACCTGTAAAGTTACACCAAAATCATACTTAGGGTTTCTCCCAAAACTTCTCTGTCTTAATGTGAAAAACTAGAAAACTATATATAGAAAAAGGGGTCTGACGGCGTCAAGACCAAATAGGTGACGCCGTCACCTCGCCGCCAAAACAATCCTCGGACTGCCTAGATCTACATCTGACGCCGTCAAGAACAATTCATTTCCAGGCCGTCATGACTTTTACTCTTGACGCCCTACCTTCATGACGCCGTCAAAACTCTTCTGGGTCGTCATGGAATTTTACTCTTGACGCCGTCAGGGAACTACTCTTGACGCCGTCATGCACTGTTCCCAGCATGGAAAATTAAGACTTTGGCGTTTTCTTCACTTTTATGCTCCAAAAACGTCCGAATTGCTTCCTTTTCCAGATTTCACTCCCAAAGTACCTAAAATCACAAAAGGAACGATTTAGGGCAATATTTGATCAAATAAATTCGGATTCGGGCTTAAATGACCCCCTAAAAACGGATCATTTTTCGCCTCATCATATACCCTTACACTTGAGATTTGCTTGTCCTCAAGCCAATGCGCTTTTATTCTACTCAAAATACAAGTTAGGGGTCATTTAACACTAATATAAAAATAATTACAACAAATAATCGTTCCACTAAAGACCAATAGACAAGCACGGAGGTCATACACAAGCACCTCACAAATAGTGTTTAGATACTCACATCTCTCGGGTGTAATAAAGTGTAAATTACAATATGGAAACGGAAGATATCTCTCACTACCTGTCATAGCAAAATAGATTACCATAGGCTTGGGAAAGGATCAAACCTCCACCACATGGCGTAAGCACCTAGGATAAACTATCAAAGAGGTCTTTTAAAGGGTTGTAACGTTAGGTGTAGGGATATGAAATACACGGTTTTGTTGGATAAAGGAAGTTTTACTGGTGGCGAGTTAACAATCTTGGTTAATTACATGTACAATGTGGCGTTGCTAAGCCAAGACTAGACTCGACTTAAGCTAATAAATGAAAAATAACAAAAATATAAAATGAACATAGAATAAAATGGGATGGTAGTCCGTATGTTTTTTTCTCTTTTTCTTTTTCTAATTTTTTTTTCTTTTTCTTTTTCTTTTTCTTGAATTTTTTTCGATTTTTTTTTTTTTTTTTTTTTTTTTTTTTTTTTTTTGCATACACTCTTACCCTACCATCCGAAATAATACATCATAGGGGATTGAACATTCCCCTTACACTTGAATTTTTACATACTTTACATTAAACTAATCTAAGGACTCGAATTAAGAAAATCAAAACACTTGGAGCACTTTTAAGATTAACGTACATATGAGGGTAATAATATGATGTTCTTCCCCATTACTCCATAAAATAAGTACTTACCCATGAGTCCCAATCGTCCCTAAACAATATGTACAAGGATATGACTCGACTTAGCAACCATGTAATCAATTAGATAGTTAACTTAGGGTTTAACAAATAACAATAATGCACTAAAGATGAGTGCATACATGGAAGGCAAAGGCGATTTGGTTGTACATTTAAGTGGGGTGTAACAAATTCTTCCTTTAAGTAAAATGCTTAAAGTTAGAAACGAAAAGATAGGCTCGGAGGGGTGTACTAGGGGTTTCGTGTACTAAAAATGAGTACAACGCTAAGGGTGTGGGAAAAATTAGTTGACTTAACTAGCCAAGTAATATGACTTAAATGGTCAAGTAATTATAATACGGGTTTAACACAAGGGTAATCCTAATGCCTCTTATCATGTAGTAAATCCTACCACACGAATGTAGTCTCACTAGCGGTCTCGGGATGCATCACTAACGCAAGTTCTAGAATCTAAATGCTACCTGTACACTCATAAGCACTAATAGTAAATGCTTTTCCTATCAAATCTAAAGGCGAACCTCACATATTTGGGTGAAAAATTTTTCTGAATATACGGTTATGTGCTAGTCATACAATCTCCTATCCATGAGACGCTTGCTATGGCTAAAGTTTCACTCCTAAATGTTGTAAAAAATTTTAAATTTGGCGCTAAAATTGCACTAACAAGTATTTCTCATAGTTTTATTACACATCTACCATAAAACAAAACAAACTAAAGCGAAAGTGCATATGTAAGGTAACATCTTTTTACCCTCCCCTTACACTTAAGATGAACATTGTCCCCAATGTTCAAGTAAAGAATGTAAAAGTGAAAAAGTAAAGAGAATGAAATCAAATACTCCCTTGATTCGCTCGGTATGGATAATAAGGTGGCCAGGTTAAATCTTCCTCCAAGAAAATGAACAATCAAAGCTTCCCTTCCAGAATATAAATCATCTTCTTGTCATACATAACCTGTAAAACCTGACAAAATAGACAAGACAACCTCGCGTAAAATCGGCGGCATCCTATATAAGTTACTAAATCCTAAAAAACAAGATAAGATATAATGCTTGTGGAATGAAGTTTGCAGATCTCCTGGAGATTATAAAACTTAATAATTCACAAAAACCATAAGACTGCGTTAGAAAAACAAAACCGGTAAAATTTCCAGATTTTAACTCCTGACGCCGTCAAGAGTAAACTCCTGACGCCATCAGAATTGACCTGCAGAAATTCTTATGTTAAGTTTCCGGAAAATTTCTGGAAAAACTTGGTCCTACTTCCTGGAAAATCCTGCAAAACTTCATTATGACTCAATACAAGCATTTGACTCTAACAAATACGAATATACATGTTCATTTAATATTGTGGAGAATCATGATCGGTTTGTTTCTTGAAAACATATTTGGGGTTTCCCCTTACACTTATCTTTTGCAAAAATACCTTTAGGTGGAGTTAAGACTAGGCCAAAACAACAAAGTAAAGTATTTCCACTATTTAGTTTAGAAACACGATCTACCAACAATAAAAAATAAGCATGCATACGGAAGCAAATAACATTCAAACAAATAAAATCACACAAAACATGGGTTGCCTCCCAAGAAGCGCTTTTCTTTATTTACGAGTCTTGTAGCTAGACTCAAAGTCATGGGTTACTACGTGATCTCATCATTGGTTTCACTCTCTAGGTCGTCTTCTAAACCAGTGTCGCTTTCATAGTGCAAGTACTTCGGGTCTTCGAACTCGAAAACATCTTGTCGATACTTAGAACCAAGCTTACTAACATTCTTAAAGAATCCACATGATAAATTAGAGATGTTTTTACACCCTCTCCTAACATCTTCATCACACAAGATAAGTTGGGAGCTCATCTTATCAAGCCCGTCACAATCGATTTCCTTAAGATCTTTTCTCTTGTATGGCGTTTGGTATGAAATCCTCCTAATCCCATCAGTGAAGGTCATGATTCCGTTCAAGTCATCCACTATCAACTTAGTGATTTCACAGAAAGGTGCTCCCAAAACTACTTGTGATAACCTGGGGTCGACATAGTCTTCTATGTTATCCACAATTGTGAATTCCATAGTGAATGTCATATTTCCTACGAACACCTGTATTTCATGATCCTTACCAACCACTTTCTCTCCCTTGTAAATCATCCCCCATCTGCAGATATTGTTATAATGGAATAATGACATAAAATTCTTTGGCAGGAATACATTAATGTAGACGTTATCGAAGTACTTATGACCGATCATGCATGGGATTTTGAGATTATTCGGATCACGCCGTCTTATCTTCCCCGACTCTCCATCCTTTGACCCATATAGATTCCCCTCAAGAGAGGGACGATACTCGTACACCTCCTCATTATCCCTACGAAAAATTACCTTCCTAACACCATTGGTGAGTAATACACTACCATCTTTCTCATCAAGGATTGCTCCCGATTCATTGATAAATGGTGTCCCAAGGACAAGGTTGGTCAACGTTTGATTGGTGAGAGGGTCCACGTCATCAACCACGGTGAGGTCAGTATTGTAAATGAGCTCTCCAATCCTAATTGGTAAATTTTCTATTACTCTCTCGCATGCAATGCGTTTAGGGAAGGTTTCATGGTATAGGGAAAGGGGGATTATGTTGACTGGGAAGCTAGGATCTATATGACTATCGGTTAAGAGCTTTTCCTTAATGGTACAGGGGATCTTGAAAACTTTAGGGTTACTTTCCTTAGTCTTATTGCTACTCCCACTAATAACGTCCTCCATTTTTCTGTCGGGTTCTTCTATAATAGATTTACCCAAAATGGTTGGATTTCTCTCATGCTCTTCCGATTTCTCTTTCCCTTCATCCGGGGTGCCGGATTCTTGCGCGGTGTATTGCTCAGGTGAGTTGGTAGGTTTTCTTGCCGAATCATGGTCAACCCTTGAGGTCTCATCTTTAACTATCCGACTGAATTTGTTAGTTTGCTGTTGGGTTGGGTTGGACGTTGAAGCAGATATCGTGGTGATGGTGTTTACGAAGTGGATTGGTCCTAGGGGGTTGACAGGTTCTTTTCCGTTAGGAGATAGATGTTTGAATAACTTGCTAGGACTTTTTATTTTCACAGGGGAGGCTGGTGGACTTATGACAGTAGCAGATTTAACCTCATCAACGTGAATGGGCTTACTATCAACATGCTCTTTGATAGCAGTCAACAGATTACAAATCTTGTTGTTTACATCAGTCTGCTGTTGTCTAAATTTGGCCTCGAGCGTAGCGAGCTGTAATTCTTGAGATAGAATGAATTTTTTTAAAGTATCTTTACAGCTTTGCCTAGGAATGCCTTGTGATGGAAAATGCTCGGACAAAGTGAGTGGTGAGGAGTCATTGAAGGATACGCTTCGCATTTGGTACCCTCTGAAATTAGGTTTATCCTTCCATGCCTCATAGGCTTCGCCAGAAGTTTGAGGACCCTGACCTACGTGTGATGATGTGAATTCGTTATAGGCATGTTTTGGAAGTTCCATGCAGTTATGAGTCTCATGAGGGCCATTGCATAGTTTGCATGTAGAAGCGATTCTGCTTACTTGGCTTGAGGGTTTTTGAGCTTCGTAAGATTTCATGAGGGACTTGACTCGACCTTCAAGTTCCATGATCCTACGGTCGGGAGTGCTAGAATTGTTCGAATGCAAAGATATTGTGTAACACCCCCAAAATTTGGTACAGCGGAAGACTCAACAAGCTTTCGGGGTGCTACGGGGATTGGTATCCAAACACAAGACATAAAAGAACGAGATAAAGTAAACAAAATAAAATACAACCACGCGGGGTTTTAAAGTTTACATTATCCCAAAATCATCCAAAGTCAGGCCCAAAAGAAATAAATATAGGTCCACAATAGTTATCAGAGTTTTAGAAATATAGATCCATAACCAGTGCCAAATGCCAAGCCTCCAATCCCAAGCATCCGCAGAGCATCACTTAATTACCTGAGAAAACGTGCTAAAAGTCAGCTTTCGCTGGTGAGATCATAGGTTTAGATTCTTAATTCAATATAGTGGACATATACGCAAAACGCTTGCTAGCTAGACTAGGGCTCACTCATCCAACCAAAATAAACCAACCAAATCAATTCATCCCTATAGGTGCACGCTATAGCTCAAATCAATCCAATCAATAGCTTACCTAGCTCAAGTCTAGGCCTCGCTCTATAATCAATCCAATAGCTTTCCTAGTTCGGGGACTAGGCCTCGCTTAACAACCAAATCAAAAGCTTACCTAGATCTAGTCTAGGCCTCGCTCTATAACCAAATCAAATAGCTTACCTAGTTCGGGGACTAGGCCTCGCTCAACAACCAAATCGATAGCTTACCTAGCTCAGGTCTAGGCCTCGCTCAATAACCGAATCAATAGCTTACCTAGATCTAGTCTAGGCCTCGCTCTACCTAGTTCTATAAGCATAGCAAGTTTTGAAATCAAAAAGCACCACATAAAGCATTTGCACGTTTCTCACCCCAAGTATTGAAAACAAAGTTCAAGAGTAAAAAGTGGGGCTATGACTCACCTCAAGTCCAGAAATCCTCAAAAGAAATGATAGAAGAAAGACGTAAGTAATCTCAAGCAACTCACGTAACGGCGACTACTGACTCGGCACTTCCTAACAATATTAAACCCGTTCAGAAATCATTTCCTCAAAATCAAATATTCCCATTCCCGAACGTAATTCATTTTATTTTCCAAAATATCCATTTCTCGAATTAACTTCATATTCATTTGAAATTCGACGTTTGGTATCCATACGGGTGGAGGGTCGACACAACTCAAACCAAAAAGCCTCAACAAAGAACAATAATAAGACAACTATAGGTCTAATGTTAGCCCAATATATTATTTAAATAATTACCGAAGCTTATCAAATCCGCCGATTTGGTGATCTCCCATACTTATTTACGTAATATATCGTTCCAAAATTATACCCAACCTAAAGCACATTGCACATAAGTTTCTATTTGGTATATGTCGTAGCCCAATGAATTCCCTATATATATCGTCGAATCGGCCAAATTCCACGAGACATATAGTAATTCATTACCCTAAAATATATACCACATCCTATGGGCGTCGTGGGATACAATGCCCATTAATATACCCATTTTATATCGTCAAATAACTCTATCTAGAATGAGTCATTCGATATATAAAATGTTTATATTAACCGTCATATATCCGTGACAACACGAAGTCACAATATAAAGCCCACTTGGACTTTAAAGACCCACAATTCGTATAACTCGATAAGTTTCTAATTTATAAATAAAATCACATCTTTAATTATTATTTACCCGACTTATGTTTCGCCGTTATTTTTATAGTTATTATTTATAATAATATCCCGACATTTATTACACCACTTGCATAGTATAATAACTATCGTTTTATTATTATACGTTTACTCATGATCGTTTTATTATTAATATACGCATTTACATATATATATATATATATATATATATATATATATATATATATATATATATATATATATATATATATATATATATATATATATATATATATATATATATATATATACGTTTAACACATCTATATACGTATATAAACGATTATATTCTTAATAATATTATAACGAGTATTATTTTTAATATCGACTTTTAAATATTTATCGAGTCATAGAATTTGGTCACATGTCCGAGTCATGACCCTCGGCTCATAGTCCAAGTCCAAAACAATATAATCAAGTCACAATATAAATCAACTCCGTACAAACAATCCCATATCACGTGCTACAACATGAGGGTCCGACTACGGCACCCGACTAACCTATCTCCGTCATCTAATGACCGTCTCACAATCGGTCCCAATCCACTTTCGTCAACACATCGCCAATTATACTCATAATCAATAGATACCGCAACGCGTCCAAATAATAACCAAATGCCCATAATACATTCACAACAAAAATAAATAACAACAAGTAACATATATTGTCCGAAAACCAAATATGCAACGGGTTGAGTTACCAAGTCAACCCGGGTCAAAGTTATACTCCAATCAAAGGTCGTGGGTCCACCCGAGACCTCTAGGGTCTCGGCTTGCTCTAAACGAGCCAACCCAACCAAACGGACCATAGTGGTCGTCGGTCAAACCCAAACAACAACAACAACAAGGTCAACGAGGACCCCTTGGGTCTTGGTGTGTCGACAACAACAACAACATGAAACGGGGAGGACCCCTTTGGGTCTCGGCTCGACAAAACAAGCCACAAAACCGACCCCGAGACCTCGAGGGTCTCGGTTATGCTCAAACCGAGCATCAACCCACCAAGAATCATCAATCCTTCCACACATTCGAACCCAAAACAATCCAACCCGGATACCAAACACGTTTTTATCAACCAAAATCCTTTTTCCCACTTTATTCTCACAAAACCCATTTGATTCTAGCCTCAAACTCCATGAAACCCGAAAAAGAAATGAAAACCGTGACCCATAGTCATGATTCGAACACAACACGAGTCCACAAACTCGGCCTACCTTCAAAAACCAAATCCAAACGAATAGATCTCCAAGAAATAAGCAAAGTGGTGATGAATTCGTGGGGATTTAATTCGAATTAGGTGTTATAGGGGGATTTAGGGAGCGTGGTTGGTACCAATAGATAGATCTCGAAAAGATGGTGAAGATGGTGGTGTTGTTTTTATGGTGAGGGCGGCGGTGGCGGAGCTAAGGTGGATTTAGGGGGCGGCGGTGGTGTTTAAAGGAAGAAGAGAGAGAGAGTAGGGATGAGATGTTGGTGATGGTATGCTTGTAAAATGACAGCCACAAGGACGATTTTATGTAATTTACTCTTATCAAAAAAAAAAAAAAAAAAAAAAAAAAAAAAAAAAAAAAAAAAAAAAAAAAAAAACTTTTTAAATAGTAATAATAGTAGTGGGTGTAGGGATTTAGTAGCCCGGTGTCAATACACGGACCAAACCCGAAACTTAAATAATCAAATATCTTTCTCAAACCAAACCCGTTCCAAAATAATAATATCCGATCCAATAATAAAATGAAATTAAAATTGTTAGGTCAACCTAGTGCCGGAGTCAAAGTAGTGCCAAAAATAACGATCTCACAATAAATTATCATGACCGAATCAAACCAAACCATAATTAAATAACCAAATCTCATAAATATCGTACGATTAAAGTCACGTACCAACGTTCGTAAAATATCTCATCATAACAAACTTTTAAAAATTCCAAATTATAATTTCAATGTAATGCGGTTTTTATAAAACGGCTCCCTATTTTGCCAGTTGTCACATATTGCCTTGACCGTTTTGTTCAAATCACGGGGATCATTCCAATTTTCGTTGTCATAGAGAGCAAGATCTTCTATGAGTTCCCATGATTGTTCCGCACTAAGATCACGTAGCTTACCACCAGCCGATTGGTCAATGGCTCGCCTCGTGGAGATGTCGATATGGTCATAAAAAATTTGGACTTGGAGCCAAAGATCTATGCCATGATGAGGGACTTTTTGGAGTAAGTCCTTGAAACGAGTCCATGCTTCATAAAGAGATTCATTTTGACGTTGTTGGAACATCAAGATGTCATTTCTAAGCTTAGTAGTTCTCCCCGGTGGGAAAAATTGAGCAAGGAAACGAGTGGTGAGATCATCCCATGTGATGATGGATCCCGCGGGTAAACGCTCAAGCCATTGACTAGCTTGATCCCATAGAGAGAATTGGAATAGGCGTAAACGGCTGGTCTCTCTAGTTTCAACACCTAGGTCTATGGAATCTACGATTTTGAGAAAGTCCTTAAGATGTTGGTTTGGATCTTCGGAACGAAGTCCATGGAATGCACATCCGCTTTGCACCAACCGGATGGTGTCGGATCGCAAGGGGGTCACATTGGCTCCGGTGAGCTCAATGGTGTTTCGGTAGCCTTGGTGGCTAGGTTGGGAATACTCTCCTAAGGTTCGGGGCCTAAGGGGTTCTAATGGTGGGTTTTGTTGTGGTGGGATGACGGGTTCAAAGATGTTACCACCTTCCATGATGTCGGATGGTAAAGAGTTACGAAAAAAAGCACAAAGAAATGAGATAGACTAAAGAAGACCTAAAAAATAAAAATAAAATCTTACTAGAAAGGAATCTAGCAAGTAGACATAATAAAAAGAAATTCTAACCTAGACAATAACTATTCCCCGGGCTACGGCGCCAAAAACTTGATGCGTGGGAATCGCAACAGGCTTTACCTCTCGAGGGATCTCAAGAAGCTTACAACCCCCACCAGGCAGTGTACCTGATCGTTGTAGTATAGTATAGTGACAAGTACCGGGGGATTGATCGTTCAGCTTAGGAATAGTGTCGCTAGGATTAGAAAGCCTAAATACTAGTTATAAAGGTGAGGGATGATTATTTTTGTGTTTTTATATTTTATGGAAAGCAAATTAAAATCTCGGGTTTGAAGGATTTGGGCGGAATTAGTTGCTAATCAACTAACCCAATACTAAGATGTAATCAAAATAAAATACTAGAAATGAAAATAAACTAATTTATACTAAGGTTGTGAGCAGTAATTGGAGAAAATGTGTTTACTTAGATTTCACTACTCCCTAGATAACTTTTACACGTTAATTACTTGTTATAATTGCATGGATGACGGATCGTATTCCTTAATACCATTCATGGGGTGGCACACATAACTCCCCAATTCTATGAGCTCTTATCTCCTCCTACACCATGCCCAGCACAACTGTAGGGATTGTAAATAGTGGCTCATGCATTAAATACAACCAATAAAGACCTAGTGCGCGTTGGTTCATGTTTCTTAAGACGTTCAAGCATGTTACCAATTGGAGATCTGCCAGTTTTCTTAAGCCTAACATATAAATCATTCATCCAAGACAAGAATAAACAAGTAATCAACACATAATCAATATCTAGGTTTCATTAGATCTAAGCAAACACAAGATAGATCTAGCCTAGCATGATAGAATTAAGACAAGAACAAGATAACAAGATATAGACAACCAACACATAGGCATATTGATTGAATTAGAAGAACACTTATCTTGATTAATCATGCAAGGTATCAAGGGGTTGGAACCCTTGAAAAACCTGTAAAGTTACACCAAAATCGTACTTAGGGTTTCTCCCAAAACTTCTCTGTCTTAATGTGAAAAACTAGAAAACTATATATAGAAAAAGGGGTCTGATGGCGTCAAGACCAAATAGGTGACGCCGTCACCTCGCCGCCAAAACAATCCTCGGACTGCCTAGATCTACATCTGACGCCGTCAAGAACAATTCATTTCCAGGCCGTCATGACTTTTACTCTTGACGCCCTACCTTCATGACGCCGTCAAAACTCTTCTGGGTCGTCATGAAATTTTACTCTTGACGCCGTCAGGGAACTACTCTTGACGCCGTCATGCACTGTTCCCAGCATGGAAAATTAAGACTTTGGCGTTTTCTTCACTTTTATGCTCCAAAAACGTCCGAATTGCTTCCTTTTCCAGATTTCACTCCCAAAGTACCTAAAATCACAAAAGGAACGATTTAGGGCAATATTTGATCAAATAAATTCGGATTCGGGCTTAAATGACCCCCTAAAAACGGATCATTTTTTGCCTCATCAGTCATTGTAATAGACACAAGTTTCTAGTACGAAGTTTATTAATGTTATCGATCCATAGAGGATCAAGTTTAGTATACGTTTGTTTTTATATTCCGCATAATTACAAACTCACAGAGATTATCTAACTTAGTCTAGCTAGTGATTACATTAGTTGGCTAACGATCTATTGGCTCGTGATCTATCAAGATATAGATCCCTACAGCCCCCCCCCCCCCCCCCCCAGAACGTTGGATTTGTTTGTCCTTTTGTGGGGAAGGTTTTTCTGGATAATATTTGCCATTTTTGGTTGGAAATTTGAATTCATATATTTATAATGAGTTAAACATATTCTTTTAATTCCAAAAATGATTTTGTAAAAGTTATAAAATATTTATGACATTTTATAAAAGTTCTAGTGATTAGAGAAAAATTTCCTTTGATCATAGAATGCAATAAACACTTTGTTTATTCATACCTTAAGTGATTTGGATGCAAAATGGAATATTTATCTCTAAATACTTGTTTACGACATAATTTTTAGTTTAATGAATTTACGTTTTGTGATTATCAAAACATAGAGATGTCGATGAATGTTAACAATATTTTTAGGCATTATTTATGTCAACAATCTCCCCCTTTTTGATGATTACAAAGCTTTAAACTCTTTAAATCTAAAAATTAATTTTTAGACAAGTATTTAGAGTTTTATATTCACTTCTCCCCCTTTTTGTAAAATCAAAAAGGTTATGCCGATTAGCTTCATAAATGAAGTTAGACGGGATGAAAGCTCCCCCTTGATGTGTGCTCCCCCTCATTCGATGCCACCAAGGAATCGAGATATGGAATGCTAGCAAGAAAAATATTATAAGCACAAGCATATATAGAAGAATATGCAATATACAAATAACAAGCATAGCAAACAAATATTAAGGATACATAACAATTAATTAAAGGTGATTATGTTAAAGATCCTAATTTGCCAAAGAGAGCCATCGGACTTGCTTGTAACAAAAGGTTGGTTGATTCGTATTTGAAAGTGAAAATCATAAGCATATAGTATGCTTAGATGGTTGATGATGGAGTGTTTGGAATGAAGATGTTTGAGTTAAGGTAAGGTTGTTGGATTAATGGAGGTATATGTTTGGGTCATGAATGTTGGAGAGTTTGGTGGTGGAGAGTTTATAGCGGAAGAGGTTGATTAAGGTTTTGGATGTTGTTCAAGTGAGGGTATTGGATGTGATCTAGTGAAAAGATATTCAATCCAAGTGAAGTGTTCATTAAATGCAATGGTTTTTAGGAGAAAGATGCAACAAGGTCAATTGTTGACATGTTTTTCAACTTGATTCAAGTTGTGGGGTGATGAAGGAGAGCTAGAGGAAAGTTGTTCCAAGTTGCATTGAGCAAGGTGTAAGGCAAGAAGAGCACAAAGCTCATGGGCTTCCTTGAGTTCTTTAATGAACTTCAAGTGTTCGGAGGAAGGTGATTGGACATGCAACATAGGGATAACATGTGATGTGATTGGTGAGAGTGAAAGAGCGATGTTCATGGAAGGGATTTCTTGGTAGGAGGGTGTTATAGATGATGCATTAGGTGCACTAGGAGATGAAATTTGAGGTTGAGGTGAGTAAAGGTTATGAGGTTTGAGTGTATAAAGGTTTTGAGGTTTGAGTGCAAGGTAGAAGGATATGAGGTTTGTAAAGGTTGTTGATATGTAATGTTGGTGGGAAGGAGAGTGAGGTGTTAAGTATGTAATGTTGAAGACATAGGAGGAATTTAGAGTTGGATGTTTGACAACATCATTTGGTTTGACGGGATTTTAATGGAAGTTAGGCTTTCTTCTCCAAACGGGTTTCTTGGTGGTTTTGGTTTAATGGGAGAGGAAATGATGAGATGAGTGGAGATTGAGAGGAATGAGAGTGTTTATAATGTAGGATTGGTGGGATCAAGGATGGATAAACTTTGATGGAAGGTTTAGGATAGAATAGGTTTGTGAATTTTGGGAAGTGTAGGATGAAATGGGCTAAAAAGTAGAAAAAGGAAAAAACACCTTCGACCATCAGATGGCCGTCCCCTTAATTGGAGACCGGTCCCCTTAATAATTAAGGGGGCCGCCTTATGATTTAAGGGGGCCGCCCATCTGGTGATTCCCAGATTGCCTGAAAAGGGTTTTTGGTAGTGAATTGCAGAAAGGTTGTGTTTTTGGTTTCAAACAAGTCTAACTCTTTGAGGCAATTAAGCATATACTAATTATTGATGAGGCGAAAAATGAACCACTTTTAGGGGGTCATTTAAGCCCGGAATTGAATTTATTTGATCAAATATTGCCCTAAATCGTTCCTTTTGTGATTTTAGGTACTTTGGGAGTGAAATCTGGAAAAGGAAGCAATTCGGATGTTTTTGGAGCATAAAAGTGAAGAAAACGCCAAAGTCTTAATTTTCCATACTGGGAACAGTAGGTGACGGCGTCAAGAGTAACATCCTGACGGCGTCAAGAGCAAAATTCCATGACGATCCAGTACAGATTTGACGGCGTCACGAAGTAGGGCGTCAAGAGTAAAAGTCATGACGGCCTGGAAATGATTATCACATTACGGCGTCAAATGTAGATCAAGGCAGTCCGAGAAGAGTTTTGGCGGCGAGGTGATGGCGTCACAAGTTTATTCTTGACGCCGTCAGACCCCTTTTCCTATATATAGTTTTCTAATTTTCACATTAAAAGGAGAGAAGTTTTGGAGAAACCCTAAGTATGAACTTGGTCCGAATTTTACAGGTTTTTCAAGGGTTCCAAGCCCTTGATACCTTTCATATGTAATTGAGATAAGTGTTCTTTTAATTCAATCAATATGTCTATGTGTTGGTTGTCTATATCTTGTTCTTGTCTTAATTCCATCATGCTAGGCTAGATCGATCTTGTGTTTGCTTGGATCTAATGAAACCTAGATGTTGATTATGTGTTGATTACTTGTTTATACTTGTCTTGGATGAATGATTTATATGTTAGGCTTAAGAAAACTGGCAGATCTCCAATTGGTAACATGCTTGAACGTCTTAAGAAACATGAACCGATGTGCACTAGGTCTTTATTGGTTGTATTTAATGCATGAGCCACTGTTTATAATCCCTATGGTTGTGCTGGGCATGGTATAGGAGGAGATAAGAGCTCATAGAATTGGGGAGTTAAGTGCGCCACCCCATGAATGGTATTAAGGAATACGATCCGTCATCCATGCAGTTATAACAAGTAATTAACGTGTAAAAGATGTCTAGGGAGTAGTGAAATCTAAGTAAACACATTTTCTCCACTTATTGCTCACAACTTTAGTATAATTTAGTTTATTTTCATTACTAATATTTTATTTTGATTGCATCTTTAGTATTGGGTTAGTTGATTAGCAACTAATTCCGCCCAAATCCTTCAAACCCGAGATTTTTACTTGCTTTCAAAAAAATATAAAATACAAAAATAATCATCCCTCACCTTTAGAACTAGTATTTAGGCTTTCTAATCCTAGCGACACTATTCCTAAGCTGAACGATCAATCCCCCGGTACTTATCACTATACTATACTACAACGATCAGGTACACTGCCTGGTGAGGGTTGTAAGCTTCTCAAGATCCCTTGAGAGGTAAAGCCTGGTGCGATTCCCACGTATCAAGTTGTTGGCGCCGCTGCCGGGGAATAGTTATTGTCTAGGTTAGAATTTCTTTTTATTAGGTCTACTTGCTAGATTCCTTTCTAGTAAGATTTTATTTTTATTTTTTTAGGTTCTCTTTAGTCTAATTTCTTTGTGTCTTTGTTCGTAACCACCCGACATCATGGACAACGGAAACATCTTTGAACCCGTCATCCCACCACAACTAAACCCACCATTAGAACCCCTTAGGCCCCGAACCTTAGGAGAGTATTCCCGACCTAGCCACCAAGGCTAGCGAAACACCATTGAGCTCACCGGAGCCAATGTGACCCCCTTGCGATCCGACACCATCCGGTTGGTGCAAAGCGGATGTGCATTCCATGCACTTCGTTCCGAAGATCCAAACCAACATCTTAAGGACTTCCTCAAAATCGTAGATTCTATAGACCTAGATGTTGCAACTAGAGAGACAACCCGATTACGCCTATTCCAATTCTCTCTACGGGATCAAGCTAGTCAATAGCTTGAGCGTTTACCCGCGGGATCCATCACCACATGGGATGATCTCACCACTCGTTTCCTTGCTCAATTTTTCCCACCGGGGAGAACTACTAAGCTTAGAAATGACATCTTGATGTTCCAACAACGTCAAAATGAATCTCTTTATGAAGCATGGACTCGTTTCAAGGACTTACTCCAAAAAGTCCCTCATCATGGCATAGATCTTTGGCTCCTAGTCCAAATCTTTTATGACCATATCTACATCTCCACGAGGCGAGCCATTGACCAATCGGCCGGTGGTAAGCTACGTGATCTAAGTGCGGAACAATCATGGGAACTCATAGAAGATCTTGCTCTCTATGACAACGAAAGTTGGAATGATCCCCGTGACTTGAACAAAACAGTCAAGGCAATATCTTTGCCTTCGAACAATTCTAGCACTCCCGACCGTAGGATCATGGAACTTGAGGACCAAGTCAAGTTTCTCATGAAATCTTATGAAGCTCCTAAGCCTTCAAGCCAAGTGAACAAAATCACTTCTTCATGCGAATTATGTAGTGGTCCCCACGACACTCGTGATTGTGTAGAACTCCCCGGAACAGCTTTTGCGGACTACGCATCCACGCGTACCGACGAAGCGGGAGATAAGTGGTACACTTTCAAACCCGAGCCAAACACTTACGGTGATTCATACAACCCCTCGTGGAAAAATCACCCAAACCTTAGGTGGAAACAAAATCAACCCAATTCTTCCAATCCGCCTAATCGTTACCAACCCACCGGTCCACCCTCCAACCGTACTTTCAACAACAATCCTTCTAACAACTATGGTAGTACTAACAATCTTGAAGGATTGATGTCTAAGTTCATGGCATCTCAAGAGGCTCGCATAGCTAGGTTTGAAACCGAATTCAACCAACAACAAACAGAGATGACCAACAAGATTGACAACTTGTTGAAAGCCCTCAACAACCAAGCATTAGTCACACCTAGGAAGGACACTAGGGACACCAATAACGGAATCCAAATTAAGGACCCCTCATCATCCAAAAATGTCCACTTTGTCAATGTTGTCACCATTAAGCCAATAGATAAGGAGATTGAAGAGAGTGACAAGGATGAAGTTAGAATAGAAGCAGAGACTAAGGATGAGAGTAGGGAAGTTGAGGTCAATAGGAGAAAGGAATTAGAGGAGGTAGAGCCTATAGAAGAATACTTTGATAAGTTGCCCACCAAGGAAGAACGGGAATACCATAAGGATTTATTCGATAGTCCCGAGAGACCATATATCCTTGGCACCCCCCTTATCAAAATGGGAGACCCCTCTAACATTAACATCCCATGCAATATCGGGCACATGCATATATGGAAAGCTTACATCGACCCTAGATCCCCCGTGAACATCATGACTAGGACTTATTACAATTGGGTGATGAAGAAGCAACTTGATTTTAGGATGATGCCCAATAAGAATCTGATAAGTAATTTTGCAGGAAGAGTGAAGGGACTGCATGTGATTGTAGGGAATCTCACCTATGAGATCGATTTTATGATAGTTGAGGACACTCGTCCGGTGATAGACGCTTGCCTAAGCCAAATATTTGGAAAACCATTTGTCGAGGCCACTAGGATGAGTTATGATCCGACTTTAGGGATAGTTAAATTCAAGGAAGAAAATGATGAAGTTGCCTATCAAATGCCCTACAAAATTGAGCAATACCGCCTTCTCTCTAATATCGAAAAGGAACACAAGCAAGCGGCTTATTATAGGAATGAGGAGGATAGACATAGAGGAGTAGAGTATGTAAAGAACAGAATGCTTGGTTTCTACAAAGAATGCTTGCAACTAGGTCCGGAATACAAAACTGGTTTAGAAGTCGACCTAGAGAGTGGAACCAATGATGAGGTCATGTAGTAACCCATGACCTTGAGTCTAGCTACAAGACTCGTAAATAAAAAAAAGCGCTTCTTGGGAGGCAACCCATGTTTTGTGTGATTTTGTTTGTTTGTTTGTTATTTGCTTCCGTACGCATGCTTAATTTTTATTGTTGGTAGATCATGTTTCTCAACTAAATAGTGGAAATACTTTACTTGGTTGTTTTGGCCTAGTCTTAACTCCACCTAAAGGTATTTTTGCAAAAGATAAGTGTAAGGGGAAACCCCAAATATGTTTTCAAGAAACAAACCGATGATGATTCTCCACAATATTAAATGAACATGTATATTCGTATTTGTTAGAGTCAAATGCTTGTATTGAGTCATAATGAAGTTTTGCAGGATTTTCTAGGAAGTAGGACCAAGTTTTTCCAGAAATTTTCCGGAAACTTAACATAAGAATTACTGCAGGTCACTTCTGACGGCGTCAAGAGTTTACTCTTGACGGCGTCAAGTGTAAAAATCTGGAAATTTTACCAGTTTTGTTTTTCTAACGGAGTCTTATGGTTTTTGTGAATTATTAAGTTTTATAATCTCCAGGAGATCTGCAAACTTCATTCCACAAGCCTTATATCTTATCTTGTTTTCTAGGATTTAGTAACTTATATAGGATGCCGCCGATTTTACGCGAGGTTGTCTTGTCTATTTTATCAGGTTTTACAGGTTATGTATGACAAGAAGATGATTTATATTCTGGAAGGGAAGCTTTGATTGTTCATTTTCTTGGAGGAAGATTTAACCTGGCCACCTTATTATCCATACCGAGCGAATCAGGGGAGTATTTGATTTCATTCTTTTTAACTTTTTCACTTTTACATTCTTTACTTGAACATTGGGGACAATGTTCATCTTAAGTGTAAGGGGAGGGTAAAAAGATGATACCTTACATATGCACTTTCGCTTGAGTTTGTTTTGTTTAATGGTAGATGTGTAATAAAACTATGATAAATACTTGTTAGTGCAATTTTAGCGCCAAATTTAAAATTTTTTACAACATTTAGGAGTGAAACTTTAGCCATAGCAAGCGTCCCATGGATAGGAGATTGTATGACTAGCACATAACCGTACTTTCAGAAAAATTTTCCACCCAAATATGTGAGGTTCGTCTTTAGATTTGATAGGAAAAGCATTTACTATTAGTGCTTATGAGTGTACGGTAGCATTTAGATTCTAGAACTTGCGTTAGTAATGCATCTCGAGACCGCTAGTGAGACTACATTCGTGTGGTAGGATTTACTACATGATAAGAGCCATTAGGATTACCCTTGTGTTAAACCCGTATCATAATTACTTGACCATTTAAGTCATATTACTTGGCTAGTTAAGTCAACTAATTTTTCCCACACCCTTAGCGTTGTACTCATTTTTAGTACACGAAACCCCTAGTACACCCCTCCGAGCCTATCTTTTCGTTTCTAACTTTAAGCATTTTACTTAAAGGAAGAATTTGTTACACCCCACTTAAATGTACAACCAAATCGCCTTAGCCTTCCGTGTATGCGCTCATTTTTAGTGCATTATTGGTATTTGTTAAACCCTAAGTTAACTATCTAATTGATTACATGGTTGCTAAGTTGAGTCATATCCTTGTACATATTGTTTTGGAAAGATTGGGACTCATGGGTAAGTACTTATTTTATGGAGTAATGGGGAAGAACATCATATATTACCCCCATGTGTACGTTAATCTTAAAAGTGCTCCAAGTGTTTTGATTTTCTTAATTCGAGTCATTAGAATAGTTGATTGTAAAGTATGTAAAAATTCAAGTGTAAGGGGAATGTTCATCCCCTATGATGTATTATTTTGGATGGTAGGGTAAAAGTGTATGCAAAAAAAAAGAAAAAAAAAAAGAAAAAAAATCGAAAAATCAAGAAAAAAAGAAAAAAAATAGAAAAAGGAAAAAGAGAAAAAAAAAACATACGGACTACCATCCCTTTTTATTCTATGTTCATTTTATGTTTTTGTTATTTTTCATTTATTAGCTTAAGTCGAGTCTAGTCTTGGCTTAGCAACGCCATATTGTACATGTAATTAACCAAGATTGTTAACTCACCACAAGTAAAAACTTCCTTTATCCAACAAAACCGTGTATTTCATATCCCTACACCTAATGTTACAACCCTTTAAAAGACCTCTTTGATAGTTTATCCTAGGTGCTTACGCCATGTGGTGGAGGTTTGATCCTTTCCCAAGCCTATGGTAATCTATTTTGCTATGACAGGTAGTGAGAGATATCTTCCGTTTCCATATTGTAATTTACACTTTATTACACCCGAGAGATGTGAGTATCTAAACACTATTTGTGAGGTGCTTGTGTATGACCTCCGTGCTTGTCTATTGGTCTTTAGTGGAACGATTATTTGTTGTAATTACTTTTATATTAGAGTTAAATGACCCCTAACTTGTATTTTGACTAGAATAAAAGCGCATTTGCTTGAGGACAAGCAAATCTCAAGTGTAAGGGTATATGATGAGGCGAAAAATGAACCACTTTTAGGGGGTCAATTAAGCTCGGAATTGAATTTATTTGATCAAATATTGCCCTAAATCGTTCCTTTTGTGATTTTAGGTACTTTGGGAGTGAAATCTGGAAAAGGAAGCAATTCGGACGTTTTTGGAGCATAAAAGTGAAGAAAACGCCAAAGTCTTAATTTTCCATGCTGGGAACAGTAGGTGACGGCGTTAAGAGTAACATCCTGACGGCGTCAAGAGCAAAATTCCATGACGATGCAGTACAGATTTGACGGCGTCATGAAGTAGGGCGTCAAGAGTAAAAGTCATGACGGCCTGGAAATGATTATCACATGACGGCGTCAAATGTAGATCAAGGCAGTCCGAGAAGAGTTTTGGCGGCAAGGTGACGGCGTCACAAGTTTATTCTTGACGCCGTCAGACCCCTTTTCCAATATATAGTTTTCTAATTTTCACATTAAAAGGAGAGAAGTTTTGAAGAAACCCTAAGTACGAACTTGGTGCGAATTTTACAGGTTTTTCAAGGGTTCCAAGCCTTTGATACCTTTCATATGTAATTGAGATAAGTATTCTTTTAATTCAATCAATATGTCTATGTGTTGGTTGTCTATATCTTGTTCTTGTCTTAATTCTATCATGCTAGGCTAGATCTATCTTGTGTTTGCTTGGATCTAATGAAACCTAGATGTTGATTATGTGTTGATTACTTGTTTATACTTGTCTTGGATGAATGATTTATATGTTAGGCTTAAGAAAACTGGCAGATCTCCAATTGGTAACATGCTTGAACGTCTTAAGAAACATGAACCGATGTGCACTAGGTCTTTATTGGTTGTATTTAATGCATGAGCCACTGTTTATAATCCCTATGGTTGTGCTGGGCATGGTATAGGAGGAGATAAGAGCTCATAGAATTGGGGAGTTAAGTGCGCCACCCCATGAATGGTATTAAGGAATACGATCCGTCATCCATGCAATTATAACAAGTAATTAACGTGTAAAAGATGTCTAGGGAGTAGTGAAATCTAAGTAAACACATTTTCTCCACTTATTGCTCACAACTTTAGTATAATTTAGTTTATTTTCATTTCTAATATTTTATTTTGATTGCATCTTTAGTATTGGGTTAGTTGATTAGCAACTAATTCCGCCCAAATCCTTCAAACCCGAGATTTTTACTTGCTTTCAAAAAAATATAAAATACAAAAATAATCATCCCTCACCTTTAGAACTAGTATTTAGGTTTTCTAATCCTAGCGACACTATTCCTAAGCTGAACGATCAATCTCCCGGTACTTGTCACTATACTATACTACAACGATCAGGTACACTGCCTGGTGAGGGTTGTAAGCTTCTCAAGATCCCTTGAGAGGTAAAGCCTGGTGCGATTCCCACATATCAATTATGTAGGCAATTATGTAGCCAAAGCATGTTAACCAAATAGATTAAGTAAACAAGCAATATCATCTAGCATGTAAATATGCTCATCAAGCAAGTAAAATATAAGTGCTAGGTAACAATAAGAAACATCAAGTATTTCATAACTACATAACTAGGAGGATTGATCCTAATGTGTATCAATGTGCAATAAGTGGGTAGTTATGATAGCATGGATTTCTAGACTTGTTACAAACGAAGTCTTAATAGACAAACCATGGTCCTTTTGATTTGATTTAGTTCACTTATAAGTGTCATTTATATAAATATAGATGACAAATATGAGATCACCAAGCATGATTTAAAAGAGACGTTTTTAGCATTATTCAACAATGTTTGAAAGTAGGTTTTCACTTAGATGTGAGAGTTATTTGAATAAAATAGATTGGGTTTTACTTCAGAATGTGTGAATGAACGGTAAAGAATATTTTTCCAATCTTTAGTTTTGATCAAAACAAAATTGTGGATATTGATAGTTAAAACATGTTATTTAAAAGTGGGATAGTTATTTGGCAAACTATTTTCCAAAATATGAGGTTTTTGCATATTTTTAGAGATATTAGATTTTTGACAACAAATATCATTAATCATATATTTTAAAAGATGTTTATTAAAGATCTCATGCTCAAGAGGATTGGTTAAGCCTATAATTATCTCATGCTATCGTTTCTACATATCCTATGATCCTAAAGGAAGTGATGACGATAATTTATATGTTAGATGCGAGAGTGTTGAATGGGATATAACCTAACATCTATAATTCCTTTGTTTTCGCACACTTATCTAACTTAATGCCATAGTCTAAGAGAGCTTGTTTCATTCATAGTTTTCTTACACGAGGGATCTAATCCTACTTCTATATTAACGATTGATCCACTTAACTCATTTCACTTCATCACCATGAGTTTGCTAATAGTGGATATAGAAGATTTTCATTTTCTATTATGTTCGGCAATGAACAATTTCATCTTATTCCTAGAAAAGTCAACCGAAGATGTTTCTAGGTTATAAGAATATAAGCTATTATGTACATATATATATGTATAGCTAAGCATTAATTTAACTAAACATTTATCTAAGCATGCAAATTATAGCGATGAACTTAAAAGAAACGCGTACCTTTTAGTCTTCAATGGAAAATCTTCAAGCATTTCAAGTGACCATGTTGACTTATAGAAGTCATTAGTAGATGATATTCCAACTTCTTCCAAGATTGACAACTTAGCCACTTGGTCCCCATTGTCTCATTGGTCCAAATTTGTTTGGTCCAAACATTTTTAACATTTGGCTAGGATGCATGTATGGTGGTAATATTTCCCAAGGATTGTAACTTGGTTGATAATTCCACATTTGATTTCTAGTGTTATTGTAATTTTGTCTATTTTGATTTGTCACACCCCCAGAAATCGGGTCCAGCGGAAGCATACATGTAGCTGGGGTGTAACTCAATTGGTATTATAACACAAGTTCAAAAATGGTTTTCAGTTGAATCATTTAGAATAAAATAGCTTAATCAAAAGTATTGAATTTACATTGTTAAAATTTGTGCTGAAGTAGGCCCTTAAAGTACTTTAAAACGGTCCCCAAATGAATATCAGAGTCTTCTATGACCATGCCATGCCCTGCCAAAACCTCCAGTAGCGTGTCATTGCTTAAAACCTGAAAATACATGCTAAAACGTCAGCATAAAGCTGGTGAGTTCATAGTTTTAAGTAAACAAGTATTTTCCAGAAATCAAGTATTTCCCGTAAACAAGTATTTTCCAGAAATCAAGTATTTCCCGTAAACAAGTATTTTGCGGAAGGCAAGACAATATAACAAATACCATGTCACAGCCAAAAATAAGGTATACAGTGCCTAAAGCTCATGACCCCGAAGCTCGACGTAATCGTATGCAATCAAGCATAAAATGCCCCAAGTAAGTGTTTGCCAGACACTCGGAAGTAATCCGAATGATATGCGTCCGTTTAACAGGTTGGCGCGACCAACTCGGATGGGGTGTCAACCCAAATAGATCTATCCACAGCATTCGCGCTCACACGCATGTAATTAACGGTTCATGATAAAGGGGACTTCAGTGGCAGTAATAGGTAACTCAGGCAAAGTAACAGTTTTATATTTATGTCCGCAAAAGCAAGAACTTGTGTTCATAAGAAAGAAATCAAGGATGGAATAAGTAATTCATAAAGTATTCAAGTATTCAATCAAGTATTTCAACCATCCAGTAATGTTTGAGAAAATGAATCGCGTTCAAGTAAAACAAGCATTGAATTTAAATAATAAGGAGCATGTATCTTCCCCCAAAACAGTTGTGAAACAAGTAAAAGTAGGGGTTATGAACTCACCTGGTGCAATAGCTACGATGACAACAATGAATACACAGAAATGAGGCACGATCTCTAACCGCAACCTAATATGAATGATATGATCTAATGTAAGAAATGAAATGACGCTACACATGCAAATACGTATGCTATCGATACCACTCATTAGTTTTGAAAATAACGTTTATCGTTGCCAAATACGTTTTTGACGTCTCGTTAGGTTAATAACCACTTTTCATGGAAATAGGTTGAAACGGTACTCCACGATCCTTGTTTGGTGTTCTATCGGCAATTATAAGGTTTTTGTCGCAAAAATAACATTTTCATTACTTGAAAATATGCCCAAAATGGCCTCGCAAAACAAGTCGCGAAATGTTGTACGTTAAGGGTTAGTGATGAAACTCGGCGTTTTTGAAAACCTTGTAACAATATCTAGAAGTCGCGTCATTTAACTTTTGGCGATACGGGTCTCGATCGATGAGAAAATCGACTCTTATTGTTGTTACTTGGAAGTATTATGTTCAACAATTAGAAAATTTTATTATAGTAAAAGCTGTCAAAATATATATAGTTTATCGGGTATATAGATAAGGTCGTAGTTTATTCGTTATAAGTCTATTCGACGAACGGCCAATTGATTTGAAATGCTTGTTGGAAGATCTTGATTTCATAAAACTACGGCTCGGACTCAATTTGATCCGATCTTGAAGAAAAATAGCCAAGAAAGTGGTGTCTCGCAAAGACAGTTTTGCAGCAAAATAATAATAGAAAAGCTTATAGAAATTTGTAAAAATCGTCTAAGTTCAAACGCTTGTATCTTTTTCGTTATAAGCTCGTTTTCTACGTTCTTTATATCCCCGGAATCGTGGGACAACATACTAATATATTTTTGATAAGTCGGGATGGCTAGATCAAGTTTTAGGCCTCGAAACAATCCAAGAAAATCGTGGGACAGCAAGTAATTTTTCAGAAAATAGTTTTCGTCGTTAAAATTGAAAATAGCATATCTTTTTCGTCGTAACTCGGATTTTAGTGATTCAAGCGGCCACGGTTTCGTTTTTGAAAGTATTTTATGAATATCTATCCCAATGTTACCCGGAAACCCCTGAGTTTTCTGAAATTGGCGATTTGGGACAGAACCTATATTTGAAAGTATTTTTCGTTGTTAATATTCGGAAAATCATATCTCCTTGTTTGGCCGATTATACACAAAAGGGGGGGAAGAGAGAAAAGTTTTTGAGCTAGTTATGTTGGTGTAAATGAATGAGGATATTTGGTAAAATGAAGTTTATATACTAGGTCTTGGTCAAATTTGTAGTCAAAATATTAGGATGCAAGATCCATAAAACAAGGAAGCTTAGGGTGGCTCATTAATAATCTTGTCTAGATATGTAAGTATTTGTTAGATATTTTGTATTTTAGGTGTTATCGGGTACCGAGTTAACTAAAAATAAATGTTACCGAGGTGATATAAAATACGACGAAGTTGTAAAAGTTGTAAAATATTATTCCTTGTAAGAATCGGGTGTTAGAATAATTATCGAATTGAAATTTCGCAAACCGATGAAGTATTAATCTTCGACCGTAAAATATAGTAATTGATTTCAAAACACCGGGTAAATTAATAATATAATTTTTATATTATTATAATGAGTGTGAAAATATGTTAGGATCATATTCGGGAGTATCGGGTATACGTTCGTAGTAAAAACTGAGTGGTAACGTTAATTACAAATTAAACATACGTATATCGAAATAATGCATATCCGTGTAGGTTCTAAAGTATTGATGATGTGTAGACTACTCCAGTCTATATGAAGTGTCATTAATGAATGATGCATGAATTCGCAGCTAAACCACATTGGTTACGCGAATTTGAGGACCCGTAAACTCAGTTTACGATGAAATGAACGGTAATCGTGAATAGTGATTTCCTTCCGGAAATGAATAGTGTCACATGAATAGTAAAATTTTTGAACGTTTCTCGGAATCACAAACTGACTCCGAAAATGATGAATAGTAAAATGATGAATAGTGACCGGTGAATAGTAAATGATGAATAGTAACTGATGAATAGTGAATAGGAGAAATGTCCTGAAAATGCGGGTTGTTACAGTCTCACCCCCTTAAAAGGAACTTCGTCCCGAAGTTCAATTTGTGTTGGTCTCTAGAGGGGTGTTGGTGAAAAGATGATGATTTTTATCGTGCAAGCTATTGAGCTCTAACAAGGTTCAAGTCTGACGGCCACTAGGCCTACTCTGTCAGAAATAGTAAATGGTTCAGTGTGTATCAGGCTTAACTTTCTGAAGCTTTCTGAATGGTATTATGCCTTTCCTAGGCAGAACTTTCAACATAATCATGCCACGAACTTGAAATTCTAGTGGTTTACCGCTTATCGAACTTGTGATTGACTCTTTGATTTGTAGGAAATTCCTGGTTATTTCATGAATGCTTACGGGACTAGTGAGTTGGGCTTTTCCAAGTTTTGATCCGTCAATGGATGTTGACACATCGACCATAGAGTGCTTCGAATGGTGTAGTCTCTAAGCTCGTGTGATAACTTTGGTTGCAACTGAATTTGATTTATGGCAAATGGTTAATCCAACCATTTCTAGTGTCAATCACACCCGATTTGGGCATATCTCCCTAGGTTTGAATCAATCTCAAATTCTGACCATTGGTCTACAGATGATAGGTGGTGTGGTTCCAAAGAGATCTTAATGAAATCGTTAGGAGTTGAGGTGAATCAAATTCCTTTATTAGGAATAATTGAAATGGGTATCATGAATCTTGTTTTGAAAGACTTACAGGGTTAAATCCGTAAAAGGGTGTTGTTGAAAATAATAGATTAGGATAAGGTTGGGATCCTCCGCAGGATGTCGTGAATTGAGTCTTTCTCCACCTACGGTGCTTAGTCTCCATTACTAAGATTTTCCCCAAGTTATAGGTCATCAACTCACAAACTCCTAAAGGTATAAGTGAGGTAATATAATGATTGATTTTCAAAGTTTGTTTTGAGTTTGTGTTTTGTTCATAAACCTTCCCCGAATAAATGAATTTACAAGTTTAAGCAAACGGCTTTTTAGGTAACATCCTTCTTGATGTTTCAAAATTTAGTAATGCAATATAGGAAAATTTTCAACATAAGGTGGATAGTATGATTTACCAAAGATCGATGTTTAAAATTTTGTAACATTCAATAGTTTTGTAAAAGATTAGCCAAAAGGAATTTGTTTGTCAAAATAAATGCATCAGAAAAGTATTTCTTACAAGATATATGTTTTGTATAACGGTAGTTTTAGAGAAAATCCATTTAAAATGAAAGTATTAAGAGGATAAAATAGCCAGGTATTGTATGTATGCACAAATGCATAGGTGTCTAACATGTTTGAATAAAGGCTATTGGTGGGGACATGTTTAATTTATAGTCTTGGTTAAGAGGTTGGATTTATCTCTATGGTGTTGCTTAGTGAGCACTCGTATCTAAATGAATCTTGTAATTCAGTCAAGCCAATACTTTATAGATGCTGGAATTTTTGGCGATCAGGCCAGTGATAGTGGTTCGAATGGTTTTGTGATATCTTGATATTTTTGTTGAGTTATGAATGGTCTTAATGTACCGAGGGATCATCCTCATAGAAGGTATGGAAAGTCTTTCCTAGGGAGGTCATTGATAATATCCACTTATCAATATAGGGAGTAGTGAGAGATGAGTGACATCGGAATCTATAGAGTGTTAGCTAATTCTTTGTATATATGGGGGTGGGGAAAAGAAATGATAGTGATGGTGAGAAGGGAAGAGACTGTGACAACTGCAACAAAATGAGATTGTGACAAAAGAAAATACTGTGATATGAGTGTATTGTGCATAAATATGAAAGTTCATGAAATAAAATGAGTAGCTGACATGCTTCCAATCGGTGGTTTACGAAGTGATGAAAAGTATGAAGGTTCCAACAACGAGAGTATACACACACATGAATGAAACATTTGGAAATTGAGTAGGGGATTCAATCCAGACATAATCTTATTATAACCATTCTCAGTGTTGCAAAATTCACTTCTGAGTCATACATAGGTGGTCAGCCTATATCTCACTATCCCGGGTTGAATATGGATGACCAGTCTATATTCCACCGAGGTTCTATGAATTTTGAAATACTCAGCTCAGTTATACTAATACCATGTCCTTCACAAATACCAAGATGTTCTGAAAGACAAAAGCAGGTGACCAAACTCAAGGTTAAATGATGAAACTATGCAAGGAAAAACATAACGCGGTGACATATATGATACATGAACATGCTTATATGAAAGACAATTATAGTAATCAACTATAATAAATGAATATAATATATCAGATAATGAGACACAAATCTCATCACCTATGTCAGCAACTAACCACAAATGAGGCTTCAGCTTGGCAGGCAGGCACGTGACGGTCATAGGGTTAAGTTTTCGTAAAAGTTGCTATAGTCTAGGTTTTAAAAACACTTAGTTCGCTATAGCCAAAGCTCTGATACCAATCTGTCACACCCCCAGAAATCGGGTCCAGCGGAAGCATACATGTAGCTGGGGTGTAACTCAATTGGTATTATAACACAAGTTCAAAAATGGTTTTCAGTTGAATCATTTAGAATAAAATAGCTTAATCAAAAGTATTGAATTTACATTGTTAAAATTTGTGCTGAAGTAGGCCCTTAAAGTACTTTAAAACGGTCCCCAAATGAATATCAGAGTCTTCTATGACCATGCCATGCCCTGCCAAAACCTCCAGTAGCGTGTCATTGCTTAAAACCTGAAAATACATGCTAAAACGTCAGCATAAAGCTGGTGAGTTCATAGTTTTAAGTAAACAAGTATTTTCCAGAAATCAAGTATTTCCCGTAAACAAGTATTTTCCAGAAATCAAGTATTTCCCGTAAACAAGTATTTTGCGAAAGGCAAGACAATATAACAAATACCATGTCACAGCCAAAAATAAGGTATACAGTGCCTAAAGCTCATGACCCCGAAGCTCGACGTAATCGTATGCAATCAAGCATAAAATGCCCCAAGTAAGTGTTTGCCAGACACTCGGAAGTAATCCGAATGATATGCGTCCGTTTAACAGGTTGGCGCGACCAACTCGGACGGGGTGTCAACCCAAATAGATCTATCCACAGCATTCGCGCTCACACGCATGTAATTAACGGTTCATGATAAAGGGGACTTCAGTGGCAGTAATAGGTAACTCAGGCAAAGTAACAGTTTTATATTTATGTCCGCAAAAGCAAGAACTTGTGTTCATAAGAAAGAAATCAAGGATGGAATAAGTAATTCATAAAGTATTCAAGTATTCAATCAAGTATTTCAACCATCCAGTAATGTTTGAGAAAATGAATCGCGTTCAAGTAAAACAAGCATTGAATTTAAATAATAAGGAGCATGTATCTTCCCCCAAAACAGTTGTGAAACAAGTAAAAGTAGGGGTTATGAACTCACCTGGTGCAATAGCTACGATGACAACAATGAATACACAGAAATGAGGCACGATCTCTAACCGCAACCTAATATGAATGATATGATCTAATGTAAGAAATGAAATGACGCTACACATGCAAATACGTATGCTATCGATACCACTCATTAGTTTTGAAAATAACGTTTATCGTTGCCAAATACGTTTTTGACGTCTCGTTAGGTTAATAACCACTTTTCATGGAAATAGGTTGAAACGGTACTCCACGATCCTTGTTTGGTGTTCTATCGGCAATTATAAGGTTTTTGTCGCAAAAATAACATTTTCATTACTTGAAAATATGCCCAAAATGGCCTCGCAAAACAAGTCGCGAAATGTTGTACGTTAAGGGTTAGTGATGAAACTCGGCGTTTTTGAAAACCTTGTAACAATATCTAGAAGTCGCGTCATTTAACTTTTGGCGATACGGGTCTCGATCGATGAGAAAATCGACTCTTATTGTTGTTACTTGGAAGTATTATGTTCAACACTTAGAAAATTTTATTATAGTAAAAGCTGTCAAAATATATATAGTTTATCGGGTATATAGATGAGGTCGTAGTTTATTCGTTATAAGTCTATTCGACGAACGGCCAATTGATTTGAAAAGCTTGTTGGAAGATCTTGATTTCATAAAACTACGGCTCGGACTCAATTTGATCCGATCTTGAAGAAAAATAGCCAAGAAAGTGGTGTCTCGAAAAGACAGTTTTGCAGCAAAATAATAATAGAAAAGCTTATAGAAATTTGTAAAAATCGTCTAAGTTCAAACGCTTGTATCTTTTTCGTTATAAGCTCGTTTTCTACGTTCTTTATATCCCCGGAATCGTGGGACAACATACTAATATATTTTTGATAAGTCGGGATGGCTAGATCAAGTTTTAGGCCTCGAAACAATCCAAGAAAATCGTGGGACAGCAAGTAATTTTTCAGAAAATAGTTTTCGTCGTTAAAATTGAAAATAGCATATCTTTTTCGTCGTAACTCGGATTTTAGTGATTCAAGCGGCCACGGTTTCGTTTTTGAAAGTATTTTATGAATATCTATCCCAATGTTACCCGGAAACCCCTGAGTTTTCTGAAATTGGCGATTTGGGACAGAACCTATATTTGAAAGTATTTTTCGTTGTTAATATTCGGAAAATCATATCTCCTTGTTTGGCCGATTATACACAAAAGGGGGGGAAGAGAGAAAAGTTTTTGAGCTAGTTATGTTGGTGTAAATGAATGAGGATATTTGGTAAAATGAAGTTTATATACTAGGTCTTGGTCAAATTTGTAGTCAAAATATTAGGATGCAAGATCCATAAAACAAGGAAGCTTAGGGTGGCTCATTAATAATCTTGTCTAGATATGTAAGTATTTGTTAGATATTTTGTATTTTAGGTGTTATCGGGTACCGAGTTAACTAAAAATAAATGTTACCGAGGTGATATAAAATACGACGAAGTTGTAAAAGTTGTAAAATATTATTCCTTGTAAGAATCGGGTGTTAGAATAATTATCGAATTGAAATTTCGCAAACCGATGAAGTATTAAGCTTCGACCGTAAAATATAGTAATTGATTTCAAAACACCGGGTAAATTAATAATATAATTTTTATATTATTATAATGAGTGTGAAAATATGTTAGGATCATATTCGGGAGTATCGGGTATACGTTCGTAGTAAAAACTGAGTGGTAACGTTAATTACAAATTAAACATACGTATATCGAAATAATGCATATCCGTGTAGGTTCTAAAGTATTGATGATGTGTAGACTACTCCAGTCTATATGAAGTGTCATTAATGAATGATGCATGAATTCGCAGCTAAACCACATTGGTTACGCGAATTTGAGGACCCGTAAACTCAGTTTACGATGAAATGAACGGTAATCGTGAATAGTGATTTCCTTCCGGAAATGAATAGTGTCACATGAATAGTAAAATTTTTGAACGTTTCTCGGAATCACAAACTGACTCCGAAAATGATGAATAGTAAAATGATGAATAGTGACTGGTGAATAGTAAATGATGAATAGTAACTGATGAATAGTGAATAGGAGAAATGTCCTGAAAATGCGGGTTGTTACATGATTTCTCCTATGTTGAGGGGCTTTAGACCGAGGATGAGGATTATTTGGTCTATTTGGAGGTGGAGTTTTAGATTTTAATTTTAGTTTAGAAAATCCGGTTTTGGCTTTTAATGATGGTTCATAAAAACTTTTTACTTCCTCATCACTCGCAATAGGTATTTTTCTATCTTTTATAGGTACATACTTAGGTTTTGAGTCTAATGATTTTTGTTTACTAGATTCACATTCAAACTTTTCATTTTTATTTTCACTAGTTGAAACATTAGTTAAGTTGAATCCTAAACCGGTTTTATCTCCCAAAGTTTCTTGAACACTTAATATTTTCTTAAGTGAGTTACTACTATTTTTAAACTTGTCAAGTTTGAAAATTTCATCTTTAAGTTTTTCGTTTTCATTTTTGACCTCTAAACATGTTTTACATTCTATAAAAACTTCTTTTTCTTTTTCCAAATGTTGTAGTTTAATTTTTAATTCGAGTACTTCATTTTTTAATTTATTATTAATATGTTTTAGTGACTTATTTTTAGCTATGACCTTTTGACCTAATTTACACAATCTACTATATTCGTTATCTAAGTCTTTTTCATCTAAAGATAAATGTTCATCACTATAGTATTCGGTTTTAGAACGTGCCTCATCGGATGCCTTTGCCATGAGACACTTTTCATTTTTTGTTGTCACTTTTTCATCATTATCACTATCGCTCCATGCTCCTCCTACAAAGGTCTTGTGGTTTTGACTTCTTGACAATTTTGGACATTCTCCAATAAGATAATTTGGCTCTCCACACTTAAAACACTTTCTTTCATTATATTGTTGCCAAACGTATCTTCCTCGTCTTTTGAAGAATTTCTTGAAGTCTCGTATGGCCATAGCATACTCTTCATCGTCACTTTTGGAGGTTAAGCATTCTTCGTCACTAGAGTCCTTTTTAGCTTTCAACACAATTGATTTGCTTTGCTCCCTTTTTCCTTTGACCATCTCGGAGTCTTTCTTTATTATTTCTTCATAGACCTTTAAGTTGCCGATTAATTCGTCAAGTTGTAGAGTTGACAAATTCTTTGATTCTTCAATAGCCGTTGTAGGATATAATATCAAGTCACAAACATGATGGAACTTGTGATTATTGTGGCGTTAAGATGTGAGAAAAGAAGAAGGAGAAGAGAACTTGGAACCTTGAGAGAGAAAATGTGATATTAGATTGAGACTAATGAGAAGGTCCAACCCTCTCCACATGTGGAGAGGGGTAATTATAGTCCTAGCAAAGAAAAGATAAAACGCCCACACCCGGGCTGTGGATCAGGCATACAGTGGGTAAAGACCCGTCCTTCTTCCACGATGTTACTTAATCTAATACTAACTAACTAGTAACTAAACTAACTACGAGCTAACTTAATGCTATTACAATAATTAGGTGACCGAGACTTTTACAGGAATATTTGTATTCCTAACAATCTCCCCCTAAGCGAGGTCACCTTGGAAATTAAGCTCTTTGATCTTTAAGCATTCATACGTCTTTGTAGCTCGTAGGTTCTGATTCTTCACTTTTCTGCACACTTTGTACTTCAAGCAACGAACTTGTGATTTGGATTCCTTTGTGATATGTGATCTTTGAGCTTCTTTGAGATCATCAGCCATAGTAAATCTCCAAGCTCATCCACAGTAGTATCGCCTTCATGTGATGTAGTGACTTTAGGACCATCATACTCACACCCTTCTGGATCAGGAGACTTTACATCAGAGTTGTGGATCAGGAGACTTTTTCCATCAGAGTTGCGGAAGCGTTGTTGGTAGTCTATCAACATTTGTTGTAGCAAGTCTCTCATCATCATTGATAGTGAGGAGGATGTGTGAGCATGAGGTATGGATTGACCCGATTCAGCTGGAAATGGGAGCCATCAACGCCATCTTTATATGTGTCCCTGAAATAAAAACTGTTAGCAATAAAGATAGAGAATGAATATGGCTTTGTCATTCGTTCAGCGAGGACAGACTACCCTCCGGTTTGGTGAAATTCGACCTGTGATCAGGTAGAGTCTTTGTTAAAGAAGACTCTCCTTGACAGGAATTTCCAGCTTGTAGTAATGAATCTTCCTAAGAATCCACTTAGGAATCTTCATACTAAGCATGTTCTCATACCGGAACGTCTCAAAGCAGACAGCACGATAGAGTGAATCGGTGAATAAATATTCATGGATTGATGAGAAATTGATTTATAGAAATCACTCGCGTGTCATATGATAAACATTTTTGAGACACGACGAGAGTTTTAAGCATTGAATCATATTTCCATCAAAAATACGTTTGTTTGAAAGGTTTTACACAATCAATGTGCTCGAAAAGTTAGTTTGTGAGCACATTGAAAGGTTTTAGCAAAAGTATCCGTCAATCCATATCCTGGAACAAGTTTGATTCAATTTAGAATCGCACCATCGTTGCTTTCCAGTTGTCACTTGATCATTGATCCAAGATGAATCTCACATGTTACCTACCAAGAGCTTGAGTGATGTTCCCTCTAGAAGGATTTCCATCTTCATTGTGAATATTTTCATATCACTCGAATGTTCTGGCAATACCACAGGGATAATGCGTAGGACTCTAAATATTTTATCTTATTTTCCACATTGTGTGAAGCAATAAGCATATTTGGAATGTGTCCTATCGAGATTTATGGATGATCTCATGGCTCTAGACTCAATAGTGCGTTTTGATCCGTTCCTGGAGACTGGGGAGGCGTCTCCTGTTTTAGGTATCAACATAGCTCGCAATGAGCGGTCGATACATTGCACAGGGTTCCCCGTGAGAATGAAACAAGCTCTTTTAAGAGAGCTTGAGTGGTTGGGAAGTTTAGTGCAGTGCGTCACTGGGTCCATGACGTCTTGTCTTCAATACCGGTGTTACCTTAGTAACCGCCAGTAGATTATGAATAGAACCCGGTTTCTGCCCTAAGGTTGAATATATGGAGGGCTATTTATTTTCACCCTTTCTCATTTCATTTCTTTTTCATTCTTCAACCCCTTCAGTGCTTACCGAGACTTCATCACTAGAACCTTGTTGGGTTTGTTCCAGTCCTAGCTCTATCTCAGTCCGCACTCTTCCCTTTCTCACTTTACTCCTTTTTTTAATCATTTCTAAGGACTTCTAATCTATCTAGAGGATTGTCCCTGGGAAGATCCTTCTGGTTCTGGTGGATCATGGGAACTCATACCTAACCTTAACCATGCTTATAACTCCATGCATAAAGATAAATGGTCGGTCTTTGGTATTACTTCCACAAACGCCTTTTGCTCCCCCTCAGTATGTACATCGATAATCGAAAGAGTTTAGCACATATGTGGGAGCCTATTATTGAGTCCAAAAGATCACATTTGATTATCAGATTTCATATTTAAATCACATTCTCTCCTGATGCGTGGGAATTGCACCAGGCTTTACCTCTCGAGGGATCTCGAGAAGCTTACAACTCATACCAGGCAGTGTACCTGATCGTTGTAGTATAGTATAGTGATAAGTACCGGGGGATTGATCATTCAACTCAGGAATAGAGTCGCTAGGATTAGAAAGCCTAAAAATTAAGTCTAGAGGTGAGAGATGATTCTTTTTGTATTTTTATATTTTATGAAAAGCAAGTAAAATTTCGGGTTTTGGAAGAGTAGGAGGAATTAGTTGCTAGTCAACTAACCCAATGACTAAAGATGCAATCAAAATAAAATAACAAAAATGAAAATAAAACTAATTAAACTAGTGGTGTGAACAATAAATGGGAAAATTATGTTTACTTAGATTTCATTACTCCCTAGATATCTTTTACAGGTTGATAGTTTGTTACAATTGCGTGGATGACGGGTTATATTCCTTAATACCATTTGTGGGGTGGCGTACGTACTTCCCCAACTCTATAAGCTCCTACTTCACTCCTATGTCGAGCCTGCAAGAAGCTCCTAACATGGGATCATTAGAATTCGCTCATGCATTAAATACAACCATAAAAACCTAGTACGCATTGGTTCATGTTTCTTAAGACGTTCAAGCATGTTACCCTATGGAAGTCTGCCAGTTTTCTTAAGCCTAACATCGAAATCATTCATCCGTAACAACTATAAACAAGCAATCAACCCATAATCAACATCTAGGTTTCACTACATCTAAGCAAACACACAAGAGATCTAGCCTAGCATGTTAAAATCAAGACAAGCGTAAGATATATTCAAACAACACATAGACATATTGAATGAATTGAAAGGATACTTATCTTAATTGAACATGAAAGGTTTCAAAGGGTAAAAACCCTTGAAAGAACAGTAAAAATCGTGCTAGGGTTTCTCCAAGTTATCCCTCTAATTGTCCTCTCCTTAATGAATGAAAATTACAAAACTATATATAGATTTTCCATCGTAACGGCGTCAAGAAGAAATATCTGACACCGTCAACTCGCCGCCCATAGTAATATCGGATTGCCTAGATCCAGATCTGACGCCGTCAAGTGCAAAATTTCTCTGGGCCGTCACTTGTAATGGGACCATGACGGCCTATGGTGACGCCGTCATGCCCTAGTGTAAAAACTCTCTGGATCGTCACGGACTCTATCCACTTCACCTCTTGTTTTACTCTTGACGCCGTCATATAGAATCTTGTAACGCCGTCAGGTACTGTTCCCAGCAAGGAAGATTAAGACTTTGCCGTTTTCTTCACTTTTATGCTCCAAAAACGTCCAAAATGCTTCCTTTTCCAGAATTCACTCCAAAAGTACCTAAAATCAAAAAAGGAATGATTTAGGGCAATATTTGATCAAATAAATTCAATTCCGGGCTTAAATGACCACCTAAAAATGGATCATTTTTCGCCTCACCATTTCCCCCGATCAAAAATTTCAAATCATTCGAGATTTTGGATCCCAATTGATTTAAATAAGTTAGAAGACGTTTGGGAGAGAAATGCGGTCAGTTTTAATATTTTCTGATAAAAGGAACCTTTTTCTTGCTCCCCCTCAATCTGTGAGGGAGGTTGTTATGTGTCAGATTTGATGAGTTTATAAACAATTTGAAGTTTTGATAGTTTCTGAAAACTCTTTGAAAATTTCTCATTCTAACACATAACCATCACAAAGTGTTTTGTTGCAAGCTTTTTGCACTAAGTGTGGAGAGTTTTGATGATACATAAAATTTTGAGAAATCACTCTCCCCCTCAATCAATGACGGATGTTAAAGCTTAAATATTTTCATATTTTCTTCTAAATGTTGATATTTTAATTCTAAATTAAGATTCTCAACTTCTAGTTTAGAAAGATGCTTGACCATGTTGTCATGATCATCATTTTGAATTTTTTCAAGCAATTTCAAATTCTCCCCCTCAAGCTCAACAACACGATTGTGAAGGTTATTCAAAGCAATAGACATTTCATGAAACTGACAAGCATTAAGAGAAGAATCTGTAGCAGTGTAAAACACATCTTGTGAAATACATTTAGCAATCAAGTTGTCATTCATGATGAGAATATTTTTTCTGGCAAGTTCACTATGATGAAGATCTATTGCTTTTTGTTTACACTCGTTTTCCACATTTTTAAACACTTCTTTCATTTCCTTAAGCTCAACGTCAAGGGATTGTCGTAAACCCTCAAAATGTTCTTTGATTAGTTTAAAAAATGGGATGACTTCAGTTAAGTAACACTCTTTGGTTAGCTCAAATCCCCGTTCACCCTCAGTGATTCCCGTTGGTGTGATTCTCTTTTTGCATGTTTTATCAAAATCAGTGAACATTTGACACAGGACATAAATGCTAATGAGAGTTTTACATTGCGTGGGAAGTGACAACTGAACTAAGTGCATCGGTGTATTGGGGGGATACACCGTTGGGGCAGCTAACTTTTGGGATGTCTTGGCCTTAATTTCCTCAGCTTTTATTTTCTCAATGTCTAAGGGCCAAAATACCTGTTCTGGTGTTAACTTAGTTTGAGGTGCAAAAACAGTCACTCGGTTTTGTTCATAATAATCATGGGAATTCACAATGACTCGGTGTTTAATGCACTTTGGATCCTTCATTTTTTTATCAAATCTCTCTCTAATGGCAGAATCAAGTTCATCCAATTCTTTATCGGACCAACTATTTGGTGGTTCATGGTTGGGAGTAAGCATAACCTTAGCATCATAGAGGGCAGGTTGAGAGGCTCTAACGCTCTTAAGGAAGTTTGTTTTAGGCAATCCTAAATCCTTATCACTATGCTTATCCCGAAGTTTAATGTGCTTTTCCATCATTTGAGCTGTTTGACAGGTTTGGCCTTGAACATACAACTTGTTTTCTAGTTTGTTTTTCAACTGCTTAAGGTTGGCAAATTCGTTTAATAGTTTCTTTTCCTTTTCTTGAAATTCACATTTTAGGAGATTTAAACTATCCTGAATTTCCTGTTTTTCCTTAAAAACACGATCAAGTTGATTTTGAAAAGATTTAATCTCTTGTTTAAAGGCCATTTCCTTTAAATTTTGTTCAGTGATGTAAGCATGCATTTGCAACTCCAATTTTTGTTCACGTTCAGTTAGCTCAAAACTTGCACGTTGTTCATAGAACCTTACTTGATCCTTAAGAGTATTAATCCTAGTGATTAGGGTGTCATCAGGCGCAACAGCAGTGTACTCATCCAATTCACACATATCGTCATCAACAGAAGATATATTACTTGATATAACAGACTCAACGTTGTGCTTTACATATTGTTCATATGGGACAATATTGCTATTTCCCAAATTTGCACTATCTAATTCAGCAACGTCAGTTTGTTGTACTTCGTTATATATCGTTTGTTCATGCATCACATCATTATCACTTACAACAGAAGACTTTCCACAAGATACGTCAGAAATACTGTCGTGATCCGAATGTTGCTCAGTTGGGAACCCATTAATGGTTTCCAATTCAGCCTCATTTGATTCACGAACATTATTTTGTCGTATATCATTGATGGTCTTTTGTTCATCGTTGTTAGCACATATATCATATAATTTTAGTACCTCAGATATGATGGATGATTTGGATCGATCAGATTGTTGTGTGGGTGAGACAACAGATGATAAATTAGCCATGAAGATTGTCTGAGCAGTGGGTTCGTCATCAATATCTGAGTCGAAAGCATCACAATCTTCTGCTTGGAAGATGTTTTGATCATTAAGAGCTAAATCCTAAACTGGCTGTTCATCCACATCATCATCGAATGTCTTTCCATCATCCCCAGCAAGAAATTCCAATTCATCCTCATTAAGGACCACTCCATTTTCTTGAGCTTGCATGAGCAACATTTTGTCCTTAAAGTAATCTGAGTTTTGAGGACGTTTTGGTTGAGTGCAGTTTCTGGCAAGGTGACCTAACCCCCCACAGTTATAACATTTTGGTTGCCTTCCTTGTCTCTGATTCACATTTGCCACTCTGTTCTGAAAGTTACCCCGCACAGCATTCTTTTGATTCACATTTTGTCTTCCCTGAACGTTTTGCACCATTACTTTTCCATCTTCCACAATAGCCTGATTGCGTGGATTGGAAGAAGTTCTGAGTTGATTGTTGGAAGATGGGAGTGCAGCCCTGAAATGTTGAACTAGCAGAGACACTTGATTGGAAAGGTTGTCAATCATCTTGTCAGTATGGGAGTATCCTGAGTCGAGGTGAGTATTCATGGCAGCCGATGATTGTAGAGATGAGTGATCCATTTATGACACGGGTTGATTAGTTGGCACCATACTAGTCATGAAAGCAAGTGAATCATTTGTGACAGTTGGATTGAGCTTCTCTCTTAATTGACGATCATAAGCAGCATGCTTCTCATGTTGTTGTAAATACGCAAACAATTGCTCATAGTTCGTATTTCTCAATCCTTTGTTGAGCTTGACAGCAATGACAAAACGATCCCACTCAGGTGACATGTTGTTCACAAACTTAGAGTTGAGTTGAATGTTGGGCATGGTCATTCTGATCATTCTCATGTCATTAACCAACTTGTGAAATCTGGCATAGTAATCGGTAATGTTTTCACCAGGATTCATTTTGAAATGCTCAAACTCATCATACAATTGAGATTCACGGTCTTCTTTGGTCAGCTCTGAGCCAGACAGAAGCATTTTGACATTGTCCCACACCGCTTTGGCTTCAGTGTTGAAGTTGATTAGCTTGTACACATCTTTGGGTAACCCTTGTATTACTATGTTGGAGGCACGAATGTCAGCATCATAGCGCTTCTTTTCAACATCAGTGAGATCATTGTAAGTGTGTGGTCTATCAATTCCCTGAACAACAGAGCCATCCTCAGCCGTGGAGATAGCATCTCTGGTTGTACCCATCTGCATAGGACCTTCATCGATAGATCGCAGAATGTTCTCACCATTTTCTTTACCTAAGCAGTACAATCTGATTCTTTGTGCCCATGATTTATAATCTGTCCTGTCTAGCATCGGAGGTCGGGTGTCGGACCCAGCAGCTTGAATGTCATCTGATACTGTCGACATCTCAAAGTATTCAAACAGGATTTTATAGCTTTAGTGACTTAAACCGAGAAATGATTCTTTCTAGGGATTTTACTAAAGTCAACAAAAGAAACTGGAAGATATATTCAGCGGATTAAACTAATAGAGAGGTACCAGATGAGTCACAGTTTGCATCAAGTGTTGAGTTGTGACAAGTCAGATCACAATTAGATTAATTGAAACGACTAAAGTTACATCAATTCACGAATTGCAAAATGATTACCCAATCACATGAAGCTCATCACTTAGTAAATTGCCAAGTAATTTGAGAAAGTCGCAACAATATACATAAATCGCAGTAGGAGTTAAACGCAGGGTGAGCAAATCGCAGGGAAAGGTAACCGCAAGGTAGGTAACCACAGGGAGAAGTATCACAAGTTGAGTTAACCGCAGGAAGCAACTAACCGCATAGTACACAAACCACAAGATGTGTTACACGCAAGTCACTAACCACAGCAAGTAGTAAACCGCAGAAACTAAAACGCAGACCACTTAACTGCAGAAGCTAGTCACAGTCTACAATAGTCCAAATCTGTCACTATCCTTGCGATTTGTCCTTTAACTTAGAATAGTAATCGCAGACAACTAACCACAGAAATCTGGAGCAAACCGCAACTAAGCAATGAAACAGTAGAGCTAACCGCAACTATGAATATCGACCTAAACCCAATCCAATCTTCAAAAATACATGTGAAGTAGCAAAACCAACTGAGAAATAATGTAACCCTAACACAAATGATCACATACCTCTAACACGTCAACTAACACTAGATAATACACACCAAGATGTTTTCAATGAAAGCACTACTAAATCACAAAACCACACAAAATAAGATTCACCAAGGCCCTAAGATGAAACCTTGGCTCTTGATACCAATTGTAGGATATAATATCAAGTCACAAACATGATGGAACTTGTGATTAGTGTGGCGTTAATATGTGAGAAAAGAAGAAGGAGGAGGAGAGAAATTGGAACCTTGAGAGAGAAAATGTGATATTAGATTGAGACTAATGAGAAGGTCTAACCCTCTCCACATGTGGAGAGGGGTATTTATAGTCCTAGCAAAGAAAAGATAAAACGCCCACACCCGGGCTGTGGATCAGGCATACAGTGGGTAAAGACCCGTCCTTCTTCCACGATGTTACTTAATCTAATACTAACTAACTAGTAACTAAACTAACTACGAGCTAACTTACTGCTATTACAATAATTAGGTGACCGAGACTTTTACAGGAATATTTGTATTCCTAACAGCCGTGACTTTAGCTCGCCATTTTCGATGAAGAGCCCTAAGAAATTTCCTGACAAAATTCTTACTAGAAATATTCTCATCAAGTGCTTTTGTACTTGTGATGATAGTGTTAAACCTAGCAAAAGCATTATCAATTGATTCCTCTTCCGGAATCATAAATTGCTCATATTGTTGCACAAGTAGATCTATTTTGTTATCCTTGACTTGACTATTACCTTGGTGAGTTATTAGTAAAGAATTCCAAATTTCTTTTGCGGTTTCACACATAAAGATCCTTTCGTATTCTTTACGTGGTAACGAATTATAAATAACCATTTTTGCTTCATTATTTTTAGAAAGTTTTCTTTTTAAATCATCATTTTGTTTTTCAAAAGGTACTATTTCATCTTTATTTGTTTCATGATTATTTTGAGTAGGTAAAAAATCACCATTAGTAATGACATGCCAAAGATCTAGATCCTTTGATTTCACATAAGTTTCGAATCGATTTTTCCAATATAAAAATCCACCACTTTCAAATAGTGGTGGTCTTTGCATAGATTGCCCTTCTAAATATTTTTCAGATTCTATAGATCATTACAAGTCTACGAAAGTAATAACGATATAAGCAAGATAATAAGTAAGAGATGGAAAGATCAAACCGCGAGACAAAGCATTTATAGTGGTTCGGCTACAAGGACACCTTCCTTGCCCTACTCCACTCCCCGAGTCACCTACTCGAGAGTTTTCTTCACTATGTCAACAAGCTCCCTTATGGCGGAGAAAACCTTACACACCAATATACACACCACAACTTCGTCACAACTTATTCACACCTTCTACACAACTTCTTCACACCTAGTCACTACTTAATCACAACACTACTTCTTCACACCTATCTATCTTCACAACTATCTACTTCACAACAATCTTCTTCACAACTATTTACTTCTCAACTTCTCTACTTCACAACTATCTACTACACAATCTCTCTATCTACACACCTTGCTAATCTATCTTCTATCAAATATTCACAACTAGTTACACAAAGAAATTGATATAATGGATGATGCTCTAACAACTTGGATGTGGAGGTCACAACAAGTTGTAATACTTCTTGTCTTGGAGGATAGAAGTATTCTTCTCTTGCACTTGAGAGGTTGATGTTTGGATCACTTTGAAACAAAGATTTATGTATGTTTGATCAAAGGATTTAGAGAATAGAAATGGAGATTTAGAATAGAAAGTATAGGAGTGCAAAAGGTGAGAAAAATCTGTGAAATGAACCAGTATTTATAGGCAAACAAATTACTGTTCTGGAGCGTGACCGGTCCCCTTAATTAGGGGGCGGTCCCCTTAATCATCAAGGGGGCCGCCTAGTATAATTAAGTGGGCCGCCCTCCTAGAACGTTGGATTTGTTTGTTCTTTTGTGGGGAAGGTTTTTCTGGATAATATTTGCCATTTTTGGTTGGAAATTTGAAATCATATATTTATAATAATTTAAACACATTCTTTTAATTCCAAAAATGATTTTGTAAAAGATGTAAAATGTTTATGACATTTGATAAAAGTTCTAGTGATTAGAGAAAAATTTCTTTTGATCATAGAATGCAATAAACACTTTGTTTATTCATACCTTAAGTGATTTGGATGCAAAATGGAATATTTATCTCTAAATACTTGTTTACGACATAATTTTTAGTTTAATGAATTTACGTTTTGTGATTATCAAAACATAGAGATGTCGATGAATGTTAACAATGTTTTTAGGCATTATTTATTTCAACAATACGGGTTTAACACAAGGGTGATCCTAATGCCTCTTATCATGTAGTAAATCCTAACTACACGAATGTAGTCTCACTAGCGGTCTCGGGATGCATCGCTATCACAAGTTCTAGAATCTAAATGCTACTGGTACACTCATAAGCATTAAGAATGAATGCTTTTTCCTAGAGATCTAAAGGCGAACCTTACATATTTGGGGTAGAAATTTTGAGTGGTACGGTTTTTTGTGCTAGTCATACAACTCCTATCCATGAGACGCTTATTAAGGCCAAAGTTTCACTCCTAAATGTTGTAAAAAAATTTAAATTTGGCGCTAAAATTGCCCTAACAAGTATTTCTCTTAGTTTTATTACACACCTACTATCGAACAAACAAACTCAAGTGCAATTGTATTCTCTAAGGTATCATCATTTACCCTCCCCTTACACTTAGGCTGAACATTGTCCCTAATGTTCAATAAAAAGGATGTAAAAGTAATGAAGGTAAAATAATGAAAACAACTACTCCCCTGATTCGTTCGGTGTGGATAGTATGAAAACATGGTTAGATCTTCCTCCAAAAAAATGAACGTAGAAAGCTTCCCTCCAGAAACATAAATCATCTTCTTTTCCAATATAACCTGTTAAACCTAAGAAAACAATTAAGTCAAACCTCGCGTAAAATCGGCGGCAATCTATATATACTAAAGATATAATGCTTGTGGAATGAATGTTTGCTGATTTCCTGGAGTTTATAAAACTAAAGAATTAACAAAAACTTTAAGACTCCGGTAGAAAAACAAAACTCGCAAAATTTTTCAGAATTTTACACCTGACGTCGTCAGGTTTTAACCCTGACGCCGTCAGAGTGTTCTGACAGAAATCTTTTGTTAAGTTTCCGGAAAATTTCTGGAAAAACTTATGTCTTAATTCCTGGAATTCCTGCAAAACATCATTATGACTCGATACAAGCATTTGACTCAAACAAATACTAATATACATGTTCATTTAATATTGTTGTGGTTCACGTCTAATTCCGTTCTTAGAAACAAATTAGATTTCCCTTACACTTAGCTTTTGCAAAATACCTTTATATGTGGTTAAGACGAAGTTAACAACAAAGTAAAGCATTTTCACAATTTATTTTGAAACATGAGCCACAAACAATAAAAATAAAGAACGCATACGGAAACAAATAAAATCAAACAAATAAAACAAATAAAACTTTGGTTGCCTCCCAAGAAGCGCTTTTCTTTATTAACGAGTCTTGTAGCTAGACTCAACGTCACGGGCTACTACGTTTTCCTACCCCACTTTTCAATTGATTCCCTTAACCTTTGAACTACTTCTATGTCGACTTTATACTTGGGTCCTAAAGTTAAGCATTCTTTATAATAAAGGCTCCTTTTTTTCCAAACAAAATTCATCCCTATTTTCTTATCTTCCTCGTTAATGTCCTCAATTGCACTAATATTATCCTTTTCTAATTGAGGAACATAACGGAATTCTCTCATCTTATTAGGCATCCTATATGTGACCTTATTGGTTTTATTAGAGAATTGGACCATTCCTTCTGAACCATCATATTTTAACTTAGACTCCTCAACAAATGGCTTTCCTAATACAACATGGGATAAGCGACAATCTATAACATTTGCCAAGTCTTCAACAACCATAAAGTCTACGACATAAGTAAAGTTCCCAACAAAGACATGCAAACCCTTAATTCTTCCGACAAAGTTACAAACTCCACCGGGGTATTTGAGATCTCTCCTAGGTTCGAGTCTTGTTTTTACTATATCATTGTAAACACTTGAAGACATAACATTGGTTGGGGATTCGAAATCGATGTAAGCTTGATCAATGCATTTATACCCAATCATACATGGTATCTTCACATTCTCGGGGTCACCTCTCTTAATCTTAGGGTCGATCTTAACAAAAGGAGACCGAGGATTATCAATGAGATTGTTTTAGTAGGCGACTTCCTCCTTAGTGGGATATAAATTTAAATATTATCCTTCTAAATCCTCCTCTTATTCTTTCTTAACATTATCCACAATTGCCAAGTCATTGGGTACTAATTCCTTATCTAGGTCCATGGCTATTGCTAAGTCATTAAGCGCATAATCAAGCTCAATATCAACCAGTCTATTGAGTTCTCTAAGTTCCCTAATCTCACTCTCAATCTATTCACGCAACAAAGCAACTTCACTAGGTGAAAGGGGTGGATTCACATTTTCCATTGTGGCCAACGGAATAGTCAATGAACTTAATTTATTAACAAAGGCACAAAGAAAAAGATAGACTAAAGAAGACCTATAAAAATAAAAATAAAAAAATAAAAATCTTACTAGAAAGGAATCTAGCAAGTAGACCAAATAAAAAGAAATTTCAACCTAGACAATAACTATTCCCCGGCAACGGCGCCAAAAACTTGATGCATGGTTTTGAAACCTTGCAAAAGGTTTTACCTCTCAAGGGATCTTGAGAAGCTTGCAACCCTCACCAGGCAGTGCACCTGATCGTTGTAGTATAGTATAGTGACAAGTAGCGGGGGATTGATCGTTCAACTCAAAGAATAATGTTCGCTAGGGTTAAAACTCAATTAAACTAGGTCTAGAGGTGAGGGATGATTCTTTTTATATTTTTATATTTTAAGGAAAGCAAATAAAAATCTCAGTTTTTAGAAGAGTGGGCAGAATTAGTTGCTAGTCAACTAACCCAATTTACTACAAATGCAAATAAAATAAAATAAAATAAAACTAAAGTAAATTTGTGGTGGAAACAATAATAAGAGAAAATGTGTTTACTTAGATTTCACTACTCCCTAGATATCTTTTACCGGTTGATTAGTTTGCTACAATTGCATGGATGACGGGTTATATTCCTTAATACTAGTCGTAGGGCAGTGTACAATATTCCCTAACTCTATAAGCTTCTACTTCATTCTATGTCGAGCCGACTACTAGCTCCTAACATAGTATCACTAGTAGTTACCTATGCATTAAATACAACCAATATATCGTAGTACACCTCTGATCATGTTTCTGCCAGTTTTCTTAAGCCTAACATCGAAATCATTCATCCACGACAATTATAAACAAACCATCAACCAATAATCAACATCTAGGTTTCATTACTTCTAAGCAAACACAAGAAAAACCTAGCCTAGCATGTTAAAAAGAAGACAAGCATAAGATAGAATCAAACAACACATAGACATATTGAATGATTATTGGAAAACTTATATTCAATTACGCATGGATGAAACAAGGATTAAAACCCTTGTTGTTACAGAAAATTCGTCTAGGGTTTTGCTCTACAAAAAGTTCTACACAAGTTCCACACTCATGAATGAAAATTAGAAAAGTATTGATAGATTTTGCCATCTGACGGCGTCAAGTATAGGTTCTGACGCTGTCAACTCGCCGCCAAAATAATAATCGTATTGCCTAGATCCACTTCTGACGCCGTCACTCTATGATTACTCTGGGCCGTCTCTCTTTGTGATAATGCGTGACGGCCTTGGCAACCCTAAAGGGTGACGCCGTCACGCGTCTTTTGGAAATTGTTCTGGCGCGTCACGTGTAATTGTGAAATCCACCTCTTTTTCCAAGCCTTGACGCCGTCACTAATAAGCCTCTGACGCCGTCAGGTACAATCTTGAGCATGATTTTGGAGACTTTGTCGTATTCTTCACTTTATCGGTCCAAAAACGTCCAAAATGCTTCCTTTTCCAGATTTCTCCTCAAAAGTACCTAAAATGACAAAAGGAATGATTTAGGGCAATAATTGATCAAATAATCTCGAATTTGGGCTTAAATGACCCCCTAAAAGCGGTACACTTTTCGCCTCATCAGTGCTGCATGTTTTCAGCCATCAGGGGCATTTGGCTCAGCTTATTTTCAGCCCATCAAGGGCATTTGGTTTACGTATTTTCTGCCCCGAAAGGGTGTTTGGTAGTACAAATTGTGTCGTTTGGAACTTATCTATTTGGTCCTTTTGTGCAGAAAAATCATTGGCCTTTTTTAACGAAGGTTAAATTTTGTGGGTAGCAACTTTGTTTAAAAAACTCATTTACTTAAGGTTGGTTATCTCAAATGGGTCAAATGGTAGAAACGGGTTAAAGTGGCAGAAAATGTTTAAAAAAAACAATATCTCCTAATTATATCTTTTATTCAGGATTGATACTTAATCAAACGAGTAATATAAAATTACCGTAGTAAACGATACTGTGAGATAAGTTACTCATTTGATTACAACAAACACAATTCAACTCAGATATGAATTATTGCTCACTCTGACGTGAATATCCAATGGTGCAGCAAAGAATTTTGGCAGGACAAGCGAGATGCATGATGTTGTTGGAGAGTGAATTTAAGTTCTTCAGGATTTTGCAGTTGACCTGGCTCTTCCACGCACATAATAAGTTTTTTGGGTTCAGGATGTTGCTACGAACCGCAACCTGTAAAGGTTAGTCTTCTATCTGTTTTTACATCTTGCTTTTGTATACAAACTTTGTTGCCAATCTGTTTTTCCTTTGGTATCAAAGACTATGCACTCATCATTATGCGGCCTTTACTAGATTTGAGTCTATTGCCTTTGTGCGTTTATTGTTTTCCAACTATGATGAGTTTCTGTTAGGAAGCCAAGAGTTTTGAGTATTAGTTTCTGTTATGAAGCCGAGAGTTTTGAGTATTAGGGATTATGAGCGGATTAAGCTTACGTAGTGTTTCTTGCAACAATCAGGGCATTAGGGACCTTGCCATGGGCTGACTTTACTTGGTTTATGGGGCATTAGTGAAGATTTGTAGCACATTAGTAGAAGTGTAGTATGAGTTTTATGCTGATATAGTCCTTGATGCGTGGTTTTGCAACCTTGCAAAAGGTTTTACCTCTCAAGGGATCTCGAGAAGCTTGCAATCCCCACCAGGCAGTGTACCTGACCGATGTAGTATAGTGTAGTGGCAATTACCGGGGGATTGATCGTTCAACTCAAAGAATAGTGTTCGCTAGGGTTAAAACTTAATTAAACTAGGTCTAGAGGTAAGGGATGATTCTTTTTGTATTTTTATATTTTATGGAAAGCAAGTAAAATCTCGGGTATTTTGAAGAATGGGCGGAATTAGTTGCTAGTCAACTAACCCAAATAACTACAAATGCAATAAAAATAAAATAACACGACAAGTAAATTGGAGAAAAACCTTATAATGAGAGAAATGTGTTTACTCAGACTTCACTACTCCCTAGCTATCTTTCATTAGTTGATTAGTTTGTTACAATTGCGTGGATGACGGGTTATATTCCTTAATACCATTCGTAGGGCCGTGCACGATCTTCCCTAACTCTATAAGCTTCTATCTCTTCCTATGTCGAGCCGACAACTAGCTCCTAACATGTCCTCCTCGATAGTTACCTATGCATTAAATACAAACAAAATAATCGTAGTACACATCCGATTCATGTTTCTTAAGACGTTCAAGCAAGTTACCAATTGGAAGTCTGCCAGTTTTCTTAAGCCTAACATCGATAATCATTCATCCAATACAATTAATAACAAACAACCTACCAACAATCAATAGCTAGGTTTCATTACATCTAAGTAAACACAACAAAAACCTTGCCTAGCATGTTAATGTAAAGACAAGCATAAAACAACACATAGACATATTGAATGATTATTGGAAGACTTATCTTTAATTAAGCATGAATGATTCAAGGGTGAAAAACCCTTGAAAAGTACAGAAAATTCATCCCTAGGGTTTACCCCAAAAGTCTCCTCTTTTACAAATGAAAAATAGAAAACTATATATAGATTTTTGAGTTTGACGGCGTCACGTTTTAATCCTGATGCCGTCAACTCGCCGTCATAAAACTCCACGGATTGCCTAGATCCAGATCTGACGCCGTCCCATACAACTTCATCACAAGGCCGTCTCTTGTAAATTGAACGTGACAGCCTAGTATGACGTCGTCATGTGTTAAATGTCAATTTCCATTCTGGCGCGTCACGTGTAACTTGATTATCCACCTCCTTGCCAAAGGGTGACTGCATCACATGCAATTCCTGACGCCGTCAGGTACTGTTCCCAGCATGATTTTGGAGACTTTGCCGTTTTCTTCACTTTTTCGCTCCAAAAACGTCCAAAATGCTTCCTTTTCCAGATTTCTTCTCCAAAGTACCTAAAATGACAAAAGGAACGATTTAGGGCAATATTTGATCAAATAATCTCAACTTTGGGCTTAAATGACCCCCTAAAAGCAGTACACTTTTCGTCTCATCAGTCCTATAAGGGTCTTGATATTGTATATTATTAAGTTACTTTTGTTATAATTCAACTACAATATTTTGGAGTAAATTGTCTGATAGTCCAGCGATATATGCTTTTTTTCAATAGCGCACCACCAAGAATAGGAACTGAATGCCGTTTATACCTGCCCAAATATTGCACATGATATAAAAAAAATGGAGCTGATATATAAGAAGTTAAACACATTAAGGTTGCATATGACTAACAAGATTAGTTGGGTTATATTGGTAAGCCTAAAGATTTTCTATGTGGTGAATGATGACCAGTGTCTTATTTGATATGTGCCTCCGATAAGCAAAATTAACCCTGTTGTCATACAATGGGCTTTACTCCTTTTTGGAAATAGTCTTTGTACTGGTACATAAAACTTTTACTACTGAACCTTAACTTTTGCATTTAGTTTTACATCTTATGACCTGTGAATGCTTTAAGTAATAATGCTTTAAGGATTTATATCAAATTTTTTATGTTATGGTCTTGACGAAATAATCTGTTGAAGAAAATGCAAGATTGAGGTGTTGAGGTACCTATAAATTTTATTAATTTAATCACAAAATTTTAGCATTTGTGCTGCTATACCTCACAAATATTTGTTATTATATGCAATAATTAGAGGCTAACCTATTAAAGAGATCGTGATTCAATACTTGTTCTATATCTGGTTCTTCGATTCCTGCAAGGAAGTAATCATTGTTATACTGTAATATGAAAGGGTAAATTGCATGAGTAAATCATGAAAATGATGTATAAGTGTATTGCCTATGCAAACATGAAAGAACAGAACATTTTGCAAAAAGTTTTAATGAGCAACTACAGATGTTATTTCTTTCCAATGGTTGCCCTATCTTGACCTTAAACTTCAAATTTTCATATATTTAGAGAGTTGTTACATATTTCATGTTTATCCACTAAGGTTACAAAATTTAAATAATATAAAATATGGGTTGAAATGGCGCCAATTTGTAGTGTCAAAAGTAGCAAAAGATTGTGAGAGTTTGTTAGGAAAGATAGATGACATGTCATATTTGTATCATATTTCATGAATAATATACAACATGTAGTGCATGGATTGAATAAGCCTTTATACTTATACTTCGAAACACTCAAAAGTTAGTGAATATGGAGATTACATGATGCATCTGGTTAACAATGTCTAAGCTGATCATCTAACGATTCAGTAATTTAAAAAAGAAAAATTGTAAACTTAATAGAGCTAAAGTTTGAAGTAATAGACGTAATAAAAGGATGTAGTGTTCTATGTTGATAAACTTGTATTTGTGCAGCAATAGAAAAGCATGTTGATTTAAGTTTTGATGACTTGAGCCGCAATTTAGTGACAACATGCAATTGCATCCTTATATTGCAACCCAAAAGAAACAAACAAAGATTAGAAATATAGCACAATCAGTTCAACCTCAGGTTGCATATGCCTAAAGTTTTAAATTAAGTTTTAAAATTTGAACTTTAAAATTTTATACATATCTACTAATTTACTGGCAAAAGCTTCTTCCAACCATGATTTTCTCTAAGAACTTCTCTTTGTTTAGTATGACCAACATCAATGTCTTTTGTCAACTTTTAAAATATTCAAAATTTGGTCACTCCTTCATGTGATCGTCATTTTCAATAATATGGTATGTGTGGTCATTTTCAATAATATTATATTGTCTATAAAACAATAAAAAATAATCACTTTTCTGCAAGGTAACCATGTTTTTGATTGCTTTATGCTCATAGACAAAGGGTCCTCATAAAAAAACTTGAACATTGAAAGAGCCAAAGAAAGGGTCATACTTTCTTGGTATTGAAAGCATGGTTTCTGGCGATTTGTATTGGTGTGCAAAGGATTTTTAACATTCATGTTTATGAGTTTATGACCACAGTCTTAAGAAAACAATATGCTGATTGTTTGTTATGTAAAGGATGGAAGATTTAGCCACATGAGCATTTGGTGATGATAATGTGACTGGTCATTGTTTAACCGATGGAAATAAAAGAGACACATAATTATCCAAAAAATATAATCATAAACATCCTAAAAGAAACTTTTATTGAAGAACATCTTAAAAGAGACATAATGAAAAGACCTACTAAATAGTTGATGAGGCGAAAAATGAACCACTTTTAGGGGGTCATTTAAACCCGGAATTGAATTTATTTGATCAAATATTGCCCTAAATCGTTCCTTTTGTGATTTTAGGTACTTTGGGAGTGAATTCTGGAAAAGGAAGCATTCTGGACGTTTTTGGAGCATAAAAGTGAAGAAAACGGCAAAGACTTAATTTTCCATGCTGAGAACAGTACCTGACGGTGTCAAGAAGAAAAACCTGACGGCGTCAAGAGTAAAATCCGTGACGACCCAGTGAAAACCTGAAGGCGTCACAAGAAGGGCGTCAAGAGTTAATATGGTGACGGCCTGCATAAGGGATACACATAACGACGTCAAACCCAGATCTAGGCAGTCCGAGAAACTATTTGGCGGCGAGATGACGGTGTCAGAAATTTGTTCTTGACGCCATCACCTTTCAGAATCTATATATAGTTTTCTATTTTCCATTCATTAGAGAGGAACTTGTGTGGAGAATACTAGGGCCGAACTTTGTAAACCCTAGGTCGTATTTTACAGTATTTTCAAGGGTTTTCACCCCTTGAATCCTTTCATGTTCAATTGAGATAAGTCTTCTCTTAATTCAATCAATATGTCTATGTGTTGTTGATGAGGCGAAAAATGATCCGTTTTTAAGGGGCCATTTAAGCCCGAATCCGACTTTATTTGATCAAATATTGCCCTAAATCGTTCCTTTTGTGATTTTAGGTACTTTGGGAGAGAAATCTGGAAAAGGAAGCAATTCAGATGTTTTTGGAGCATAAAAATGAAGAAAACGCCAAAGTCTTAATTTTCCATGCTGGGAACAGTAGGTGACGGCGTCAAGAGCAAATTTCATGAAAATCCATGACGATCCAGAGAAGATTTGACGGCGTCACGTAGGAAGGGCGTCAAGAGTAAAAGAGTCATGACGGCCTGGAAACATATAAGTCTTGACGGCGTCAGAAGTAGATCTAGGCAGTCCGAGAAGAGTTTTGGCGGCGAGGTGACGGCGTCACATGTTTCTTCTTGACGCCGTCAAACCCATTTTTCTATATATAGTTTTCTAATTTTTCACATTTAAGAAGAGAAGTTTTGGAGAAACCCTAAGTACGATTTTGGTGCAACTTTTACAGGTTTTTCAAGGGTTCCAAACCCTTGATACCTTGCATTGTAATTGAGATAAGTGTTCTTCTAATTCAATCAATATGTCTATGTGTTGGTTGTCTATATCTTGTTCTTGTCTCAATTCCATTATGCTAGGCTAGATCTCTTTTGTGTTTGCTTAGATCTAATGAAACCTAGATATTGATTATGTGTTGATTACTTGTTTATTCTTGTCTTGGATGAATGATTTATATGTTAGGCTTAAGAAAACTGGCAGATCTCCAAATGGTAACATGCTTGAACGTCTTAAGAAACATGAACCGAGGCGTACTAGGTCTTTATTGGTTGTATTTAATGCATGAGCCACTGTTTACAATCCCTATAGTTGTGCTGGGCATGGTGTAGGAGGAGATAAGAGCTCATAGAATTGGGGAGTTATGTATGCCACCCCATGAATGGTATTAAGGAATACGATCCGTCATCCATACAATTATAACAAGTAATTAACATGTAAAAGATATCTAGGGAGTAGTGAAATCTAAGTAAACACATTTTCTCCAATTACTGCTCACAACTTTAGTTTAATTTAGCTTATTTACATTTTTAATATTTTATTTTGATTGCATCTTAGTTTTGGGTTAGTTGAATAGCAACTAATTCCGCCCACTCTTCTAAAACCCGAGATTTTTACTTGCTTTCTAAAAAATATAAAAACACAAAAATAATCATCCCTCATCTTTAGAACTAGTATTTAGGCTTTCTAATCCTAGCGACACTATTCCTAAGCTGAACGATCAATCCCCCTGTACTTGTCACTATACTATACTACAACGATCAGGTACACTGCCTGGTGGGGGTTGTAAGCTTCTCGAGATCCCTCGAGAGGTAAAGCCTGTTGCGATTCCCACGCATCAAGTTTTTGGCGCCGCAGCCAACCCATGTCTCAACCCCTCGAGAGGTAAAGCCTGTTGCGATCCCTCGAGAGGTAAAGCCTGTTGCGATTCCCACCTCTCTCTAAAGAAAATTCAGAAAACCATGTCTCAACCCCTAGCTCCCAACCCAACGATAACACTAGTACTCCCGCAACCTCCATTCCTAAGCGTCTCAAAGACTATTCCTCCCCAACCTCTCGTGGCTTCTCAAATGCTATTGTTTACCCAAACGAACACACCAACGAGGTCTTGCATGCAAACGATGTTTGGCTTGTCAAAAGTGTGTGTAAGTTCCACGGACTTGATGAGGAAAATCCAATCCAACACATCAAGGACTTCCTGAAAATAGTGGACACCATCCATACAGATGGGGCTACTAGAAACACATCCCGATTGCGATTCTTTCCTTTCACCTTATATGAAAAAGCCCAAGAATGGTATGACAAACTCCCTTCCGAATCTATTTTTACATGGGAGCAACTCATATCCAAGTTCTATGAGAAGTTCTTTCCACCTGGAAAAACCTCAGCATTTAGAGATAGGATCCTTCGTTTCCGGAAGGGGAAGGATGAACCCTTCCATAAATCGTGGACTAGATTCAAAGATTTAATAAGACAAGTTCCCCATCATGGCATTGAGCTTTGGCTCTTGGTCCAAATCTTCTACGAAAATATCTCCTCTAATGACCGAAACGGAATTAACCAATCTAGGAAAGGAAGATTGGCCAATCTTAGTGCCGAGGAAGGATGGGATAGGATTGAAGAATATGCTCAAGACCAGGATGACACTTGGGATGAACCTGAGTCGACTGTCAGCATTTCTGAGATCACCTCGGATCGGTTGAGCAAAATTCACAAAAGAGTGGAATACCTAGCTGGATCGCAATTACCTAAACTGCTGTCGAATCCTTACTTGATCTGCGATTACTGTGGAGGCCCGCATGAGGTAGAAGAATGCGGAGGAGCAGCCACGACTGAACATGCGTGCTTGTCAGGAGGGGACATTTATGCTGATCCCTCCCTTTTGCCTTTTTACCAAAATGACGATTACACCCTTTGGGGAAATCTGGTAAAGAGAAGAGAAGGGGAGGAAGGCCCTGAATTCAAAATCAGGAGCAATTTCGAAGATGACCTTGGTCACTTCACTCAAGAAAAAGACTTGCAAATGAAAGGCCTTAATGAGCTTTTCGACGAGCAGCAGGAGGGTATTGGAGAATTTTTCAACAAGCTTAACTCAGCCCTAGATAATCTTCAAACACCATTAGTAATAAAAAAGGACCCCACGCTCGCGATAACCACACGAGCTGGAACGACAACCAAAGACCCTCCTTACCCAAACTCGTCCCCCATCACCCTCGATCCAGACAAACCTGGGGAGGAGGAGGAGGATGTCGGCATTAGCACCCCAGACCAACCGCCCGTGACGACCCCTTCCCCATCGGCCCTTCCTAACCCACCTGTGAGAATTCCATTCCCATCCCGGTTAAGGAACCAGAAAACTGAGAATGATAACAAGAGGTTCTTGTCATACCTAAAAGACTCAGTTGTCACCATACCTCTCCTTGATGCTTGCTATCACATGCCAAAGTATAGCACATACTTCAAAAAGCTGCTCGCTAACAGGAAGAAACTCGAGGGTCTTATGACCCTGGGGGAAGAATGCTCAGTGGTAACCCATCGAGGGCTACCAAAGAAGGTAGACGATCCGGGCAGCTTCACCTTGCCTTGCTCCATATGTCACAACCCACAATTTCAGGTCATTTTTCCAAACTTTGCCATTCTACTATTCACAAATTACTATTCATCGATCACTATTCATCGTTTTACTATTCATCGTTTTTGAGGTCAATTTGACATTCCGAGACACCTTCAGAAAATTTACTATTCACTTGACACTATTCATTTCCGAGAGGAAATCACTATTCACGTGCATTATTCATGTCATCATAAATTTAGTTTACGAGTGTTCAAATTCGCGTAACCGTATTGGTTCAGGAGCGAATTCATGCATTATTATCAGGGACATTTCATACGGACTAGAAATAGTCTGCATATCATTATTAGGGCACTTGCATACTATTCCACTCGTAGGGTATTCAAATTATATTTTTAATATAATTAACAAATTACGTATGTTTATTTTAAATAAACACTAATACGCGAACTATAAATGTGACTAACACGTCCGACACTCCCAACTATGATCCCAATATATTTTTATATTCATTTTTATAATATAAAAATTATAATATTAATTTACCCGGTATTTTGGATATTTATTTCAATTATTAACTTAAGTTTACTAAAACTTCGACGGTTTTCGTGGAAATTAAACTATAATTATCTAAACACCCAATAATTTTACCCAACCTATTTTTATAATTTTTATAACTTTATTATGACCCGGTTAACTCCGTTAAAATTTATTTTTAGTTAACCCGGTACCCGGTACATTTTAAAACTACAAATACACAACAATAATACATTTAATCACAAAAATCTTACATTCATCCCCCCCCCCCCTGACTTTGCCGCCCCCCCCCCCCCCTTGCCATTTTTCTTACAAAATCTACTTATACACTCCTTCTCATTTAATGTATACACTAACTCTTATATATTAATAATAATACAAATAATATACATCTACTTTACCAAATCTTTTCTATCTCATTTTCACTTTGCAAGCAAAATCATTTTTCTCTTTTCTCTCTTTGATACCCACGGCCAAGAACAAAGAAGCAAGCAAGACCAAAGTTTTTCAAAGATCAAAGTGTAAAACTTGTTCATATAGCATCCTTGTTTGAGTTTTGAAATAAAAACTCAAGGATTATTAGGTTTTAATCATCTTAACTTCACTAATCTTACAAGTAAGTTTACTAAACTCATTTCATAATTTTTACAAAGTTATTACTATGTTTATACATGTTTCTTGCAAGATCTCATACATGCATTAACTTATCCCACTTTATTTTTGTAAACTTTTGATCATACAAGCCCTAGAAGTGATTTTTGGTTAGATCCTTGTTAGATCTACTTGGTTTTGGTGATTAGGAACCCATGACACCCTAAGAAGGTGTATGGTAGGATTAGATTAGTTTTGTGGTGTTTGAAAGTGGTTTGATGGATGATGGAACTAGTTTGGAGACTTGAAAATGGTTTTTGAAACTTTTGATATACCTACTGTCCCTATTTTGATTTCGTGGGAAAATCAGTGGGTGATGGTTAATTTTTGACCAAAGATTTAGAAAATACATTCAAAAACGAAACTTTGGGCGAAAGAACGGATTAAAACGAGTTTATAACGAAGGAGATATGATTTTTGCAAATTTAACGACGAAAACTATTTTTACAAAAACTGCTTGCTGATTGGCAGAATACGACGGGTAAAAAGAGGCATTAAACGTAACTTAGAGGAGCCGAGTTATCTAAAATATACTAGTATACACAAAGACGAATCCGTGGACATAAAGAACAAGGAAAACGAGCCTAAAACGACCGAGTTATACCCGTTTTAACATTATCAAAACTATATATATATATATATATATATAGTCACAAATAAAAATAATAACGTACGTACTAAATGGTATATTTTCTAACAACGTTACTAATGACAATTTTCTTAACAAACGAATACGTACGACCCGAGGGAATATTTATACGACATGACGACGTCATTCTAAGGTTTTGATACGAGGATTATAACGCTAACTTTTTCGTACGAGTTAATATGACAAGTTATATACTCCTATATATGGATATATTTTCCTAAGTATGGAAACTATTTTACTATGACGATAACTAGTATTTCCAAATTACGAGTGGTATGAGTATCATGTGCATGTGCATTCATTTCATTTCGACTTGATCTTAATTAGATCGCGATTATTCATTTAGGTTGCGGCTAGTGTACGCGCCTCATTGTCCCGATTACTCTTACATCATTGTACCATCGTTGTATCATCCTTTTGAGGTGAGTTCTCATAGCCCCGTTTTAATTACTTATTTGATTTAAATCCCACGGGGGAGAATACATTGCACAATTATTTTTGTACACGCCCAAGTATATCAAATTCCATACATTGCTTAAGTTGCCTACTACCAAGTTAAGTCCCCTTACATATATCATGGACCGTTAATTTTAGCTAAGCGAGAGTGAGTGGATAGATCTATCGAGGGTGACGCCTCCATTCGTGTTTGGGTTGCTCCAAATGGGACGAATGCATTTCATGTCTTAACGAATTGAGTGTCTGGTAAACACTCTGGTGGGGCATTACAAAGTCTAGCTTCGGGGTCATGAGCTTAAGAGCCAATGTAGCATTTTTGACATTTTGTCGGTTTACTTATTACTTGTGGCTTATGTACTTACGATTTACTTACAAACCTATGATTATTCACCAACTTTATGTTGACCGTTTTTCGCAATGTATTTCTCAGGTAACTAAGGCATATTCTCATGGCATTGCATGGAGTCACTTTGTGTATCAAGGATGACGCGTCACTTTTGGATTTCATGCACTTTGAACTATCGTTTGATTGTACTAAACTTGTTTCCTTAAACCTTTTCCAACTTTTGGGACCTATGTTTTATAACTTTGAATATTTTGAATGAATCAAACGATGTATTTTATAAACGACACTTTAGGTCGTTCAATATTTCCTTGCTTGTGTGCTATGATCCGTTACACCCTCAGGTATTCCATTCCGCTGCCATTCAGGTATTTTGGGGGTGTGACAGATTGGTACCAGAGCTAAGGTTATAGCGAACTAGGTTGCATCATGGACCTTAGACTATAACCACACCATCATAGCATATCATCATTTCATCATAAGTGCATATTTACTTATTTTTAGGCGATGCCATTATGCGAGTTATTCATTTTTATTTCACCTTGATTATCACAGAGATATGTCTTCGAATCCCAACACTGTTGTACTTTACACTATATCCGACTCTGATGATGAGGGCTCTATGTCCTCTACTGCTGTTTCACCACTTGTTTCTCCTACACCTGAGTTGCCACTTTTGGCATCTGATGGTGACACCGAGCCTTTCGAGGAGGAGGAGACGGCTCCTACTCCCCATGTCCATCCTACTATACCTACTGACATACCATCATCTCCTACTACTACTATCCATTCAGAGCCGAGACTTATGTTTCCTAGGGATAAGACTGTCCGGACTGCTAGGAAGAGAGTTCGTATTGCTACATCTACTTATAGGAGTCTCCCTAGTCCTACTGTGCCTACACCACCACCACCAGCCATACCCACTACCACTCCTATACCTACCTCACTCTTGCCGCTCAGGAAGCGCGCAAGGCTTACCACTCCAGATTCACCTATTACCGAGACTACTGACCTTTCACCACCACCAGTGTACCACATAGGTGAGAGTTCTAGAGCGGCTGCAGCTAGGGATCCTACAGCCGTCACACTAGAGGATCAGTTGGATGCTCAGCAGGAGCAAGTTGATAGCTTGGGGTATAGAGTTGATGAGATTATCACCACTAGACTTGAGACTGTTGAGGAGCAGGTTGAGGATTTGATTCAGGGCAGGGTTAGTATTGATGTGTCTTACCATGGACTCGAGGCACGACAGTTGAGGCACCAGGAGGAGATTGAGCTACTTAGGGATGAGTTACCTGAGATTCGAGATAGAGCTCAGGCGACACAGGAGACCCAGTGGGAGCAGGTAGACCAGTTGACATTGCTTCGAGAGAGGGTAGTTGTTTTGGAGCGTAGGGATGCTTCTTCTCAGTTACGACTTGAGCATCTTGAGGAGATCGTGGTGGCGATGGATCGTGAGATTCGCCGCTTGAGGGGAGAGCCTGGACCATCTAGAGCACCGGGAGGAGCCTAGACGTAGACTGGTATTATATTAGCTTGTATTATTTTCCTAGTCCCGGGATGTGGGACATAGTTCAAGAACTTGTAGTCTTTTGGTTGTTGTACAAACAAATATATCAAGTGCGACTCTACTATGTGGAAATGTTGTGCTATATATTATATCGGTCCATGTAGGCCAAAATTTTCATGTATTATATTCATGTGTTGTGATTATATTTATGATGTTTCGTGGTTGCTCTTTATTATTATCGCATTTATACAGGTTGTGGTTGTATATATACATGTCGTGGTTGTATTCGTACATGTTGTGGTTGTATCGACACAGGTTGTGGTTGTATATATACGTGACGTGGTTGTTGTGGTTGTATATATATACTTGTCGTGGTTGTGTCTAGACAGATTGTGGTTGTACTCGTACATGTCGTGGTTGTATTTATATTTGTTGTGGTTGTATATTTATACGTGTTGTGGGTGTATATCTTTGGTTCGATGACTATTTCTATTATGATTTCTCTCATGGTTATTTCCATTGTGATTTATCAGAAATATGGCACCAAGGAAGAGTAAGACTGCACCAGAAACCCCCACTATGACTCAAGCCGCTATCCGCAAGTTGGTCAGGGATAGTATTGCAGAAGCTCTGGAGGTTGAGAGAGCTGAGGTTGCTGCAAGGGCTGCTGAGACTGCTTCTAATACAGGAACAGTTGAACCAACCGCTGCTAAGCGGGAATGTACATGGAAAGATTTCAAGATTAGTGATCCTATCAAATTTAAGGGCACTGAAGGAGCGGTTGCTTTAATCTGCTGGTTTGAAAAGACCGAGAATGTATTTCTCATGTGCGGATGCCCGGATGTCAGCAAGGTAAAATTTGCTACAGGTATGCTTCTTGATGACGCTATGTCTTGGTGGAATTCGTATGCTCAGCCGATTGGTATGGAAAATGCTTACAAGCTTACTTGGGAGGAATTCAAGAAATTGATGACAAAGAAGTTTTGCCCTCGTACCGAGGTGCAAAAGATGGAAACTGAATTTTATGAGCTTGTGACTAAAGGTGATGACATTGAGACTTATTTCAGGAGGTTTCAGGAGTTGGCTGCACTATGTCCAAATATGGTTCCCGATGATGAGAAAAAGATGGAAAACTTTGTTGGTGGATTGCCTGAAAGTGTTCGAGGAGATGTGATTTCTTTTGATCCTCAATCAATGGAAGAGGCTATTCGTATAACTCAGAAACTCATGGTTCAAGTGGTAAAAGGAAAATCTGCTGTCAACAACAATAACCGATCAAACAACACCAACTACAACAACACTCGAAACAACAACAACTATAACAACAATCGGAACTGCAACTATCCCAATAACCGAAACAACAATAACAACAACAAGAGAAGGTTTGATTACAACCAAGGTGGAAATGCTGTTCAGCCGCCACCTAAGAGACAGGAAGTAGCAAAGGTTTATGCTGCAGGACCGAATGACAGGAAAGGTTACACTGGTAACCTACCTAAATGTGAAAGGTGTCAGAAGCATCATAACCCAGGTCGTTGTCCAGATATTTGTGGCAATTGCAAGAAGCTTGGTCACCACATCAAAGATTGTAGACTTCCAATCGTGGGTGACAACCAGAAACCACCAGTAACATGTTTTGGCTGTGGAGAACTTGGACACTTTAGGAATGAGTGCCCGAAGAAGAAGAATCAAGGAACAGGAAACCAAAATGGAATGGCTCGAGGAAGAGCTTATGTTATGGGAGGAGACGATATCAAAGAAGACCCGAATGTTGTTGCGGGTACGTTCCTCGTTAATAATCGTTATGCATCCATTTTATTTGATTCAGGAGCGGATAGAAGTTTTGTTTCTATTGGATTTGCACCTTTACTTAACATAGAACCGACCCCATTAGACATTTCCTATATCGTTGAATTAGCCGATGGGTCTTTAGTTAACACCAACACCATTGTTCGTGGTTGCACTATAAATTTCCTAAACCATCCATTCAATATAGACCTTATGCCCGTAGAACTTGGAAGTTTCGACGTTGTTATCGGCATGGATTGGTTATCTCGGCATCGAGCGAGAATTATTTGTGATGAGAAAGTTGTTCACCTTCCTTATAACGGTGAAACTTTGGTTGTTCGTGGAGAGCGAAGTGGAACTAGACTCAGTATAATATCGTGCATTAAAACCGAGAAGTACATAAAGAAGGGTTGTTATGCATTCTTGGCTCACATCACGGAGAAGAAGTCGGATGAGAAACGACTTGAAGATGTGCCAATTGTTAAGGAATTTCAAGAGGTTTTTCCGGAAGAATTGCCAGGACTTCCGCCTACACGCCAAGTTGAGTTTCAAATTGAATTAGTGCCAGGAGCTGCACCAATTGCACGAGCACCGTATAGACTTGCACCTTCGGAAATGCAAGAATTGTCGAATCAACTGCAAGAACTTTTGGACAAAGGATTCATTAGACCGAGTTCCTCACCTTGGGGAGCGCCGGTTTTGTTTGTGAAGAAGAAGGACGGAACTTTCAGAATGTGCATTGACTATCGTGAGCTGAACAAGTTAACGGTGAAGAACCGTTATCCACTCCCCAGAATCGACGATTTGTTCGACCAGTTACCAGGTTCTAGTTTTTATTCCAAGATTGATTTAAGATCCGGTTACCATCAACTTAAGGTTCGGGAAGAGGATATCCCGAAGACGGCATTTAGAACACGCTATGGTCATTATGAATTTCAAGTGATGCCTTTTGGATTAACCAACGCACCTGCGGTATTTATGGATCTCATGAATAGGGTGTGCAAACCGTATCTGGATAAGTTTGTGATCGTATTCATTGATGATATCTTGATTTATTCCAAGAGTAAGGAAGATCACGAAGAACATCTCAGAACAATCCTGGAACTACTCAAGAAGGAGCAATTGTATGCCAAATTTTCTAAGTGTGATTTTTGGATACGAAGAGTTCAATTTCTTGGCCATGTTATTGATAGCCAAGGTTTACAAGTCGACCCAGCAAAGATCGAGGCAGTTAAGGATTGGGCTACGCCCAAGTCTCCTACGGAAATTCGTCAATTCCTAGGACTTGCCGGATATTACAGAAGATTTATCGAAGGGTTTTCTAAGATAGCGAAGTCGTTGACAAAGCTGACACAAAAGAATGAAAAGTACGAGTGGGGAGAAAAACAAGAGTCCGCATTTCAATTACTGAAACAAAAGCTTTGTAGCGCACCGATTTTGTCACTACCTGAAGGTATTGAGAACTTTGTGGTATTTTGCGATGCTTCGCATCAAGGACTTGGAGCTGTGCTAATGCAAAATGAGAAAGTGATAGCTTATGCATCTAGACAGCTTAAGATACACGAGAAGAATTACACTACGCACGACTTGGAGTTGGGTGCGGTAGTTTTTGCACTCAAGATTTGGAGACACTACCTGTATGGTACAAAGTGTGTAATTTTTACCGACCACAAGAGCTTACAGCATATACTCGATCAGAAGGAACTTAATATGAGACAATGTCGTTGGTTAGAATTGTTGAGTGATTACGATTGTGAAATCCGATATCACCCAGGAAAAGCAAATGTTGTAGCAGATGCACTTAGCCGAAAAGAACGACTCAAACCTTTGAGAGTTAGGTCGTTGGGAATGACTATCATTTCGCCACTACCATCAAAAATTCTAGAAGCTCAGATTGAGGCTCTCAAGGAAGAAAACCGACCACACGAGAAAATTTATGGTATGCCAGAAAGCGAGAATGGCTTTGTAAAGAGATCAGATGGAGTGTTATGCTTCAAGGACCGAAGTTGGATACCACTCTATGGTGGAGTGCGAGAATTGATTATGCATGAATCACACAAGTCGAAGTACTCTATTCATCCAGGTTCTGATAAGATGTATCAGGATCTCAAAAAGCTTTATTGGTGGCCGAACATGAAAGCAGAAATAGCTACGTACGTCAGCAAATGTCTTACTTGTGCTAAAGTGAAAGCCGAGTACCAGAAACCGTCAGGGTTACTTCAACAGCCAGAGATTCCACAATGGAAGTGGGAACGTATTGCTATGGACTTTGTCACTAAACTTCCTAAGACGTCAGGAGGTTTCGATGCTATTTGGGTAATCATTGATCGACTTACCAAATCAGCTCATTTCATACCCATTAGAGAGACTTATTCAATGGAACAACTTGCTAGACTTTATGTCAAGGAAATAGTCTCAAGACACGGTGCACCAGTTTCCATCATTTCTGACAGAGATAGTCGTTTTACTTCGAACTTTTGGCGGTCATTACAAGATTCTTTTGGATCCAAGTTAGACATGAGCACTGCTTACCATCCTCAGACCGATGGCCAGAGCGAGAGAACTATTCAGACACTTGAGGACATGCTTAGAGCATGTGTGATTGACTTTGGAAATGGTTGGGCTAACCATTTGCCGTTGATCGAGTTTTCCTACAACAACAGTTACCATTCGAGCATTAAGGCTGCACCATTCGAGGCACTATATGGTCGTAAGTGTCGATCTCCAGTTTGTTGGGCCGAAGTCGGTGAAGTACAATGTACTGGCCCGGAGATGGTACAAGAAACAACAGAAAAGATAATTCAGATTCGAGAGAGACTCGAAACTGCTAGAAGTCGACAGAAAAGCTACGCAGATGTTCGACACAAACCATTGGAATTTCAGGTCGGAGACAAAGTTATGTTGAAAGTCTCGCCTTGGAAGGGCGTGATACGATTTGGAAAACGCGGGAAATTGAATCCGAGATACATTGGGCCATTCAAGATCCTGGAGAGGATTGGTCCGGTTGCTTACAAGCTTGAACTTCCGTCAGAACTTAGCAACGTACACAACACGTTTCATGTTTCGAACCTCAAGAAATGTCTTTCGGACGAGTCTGCCATTATACCATTAGAAGAAATACAACTCGATGACAAGCTTAACTTTGTGGAAGAACCAGTTGAAATAATGGATCGCGAGATCAAACAGTTGAAACAAAGTCGAATTCCGATCGTGAAGGTTCGTTGGAATTCTCGAAGAGGACCCGAGTTTACTTGGGAACGAGAAGACCAAATGCGACGCAAGTATCCACAACTTTTCACCGAGCCTTTTACCGAGACCAACACTAACTGAATTCAGGGACTGAATTCCTTTTTGGATGGGCGACTGTCACAACCCACAATTTCAGGTCATTTTTCCAAACTTTGCCATTCTACTATTCACAAATTACTATTCATCGATCACTATTCATCGTTTTACTATTCATCGTTTTTGAGGTCAATTTGACATTCCGAGACACCTTCAGAAAATTTACTATTCACTTGACACTATTCATTTCCGAGAGGAAATCACTATTCACGTGCATTATTCATGTCATCATAAATTTAGTTTACGAGTGTTCAAATTCGCGTAACCGTATTGGTTCAGGAGCGAATTCATGCATTATTATCAGGGACATTTCATACGGACTAGAAATAGTCTGCATATCATTATTAGGGCACTTGCATACTATTCCACTCGTAGGGTATTCAAATTATATTTTTAATATAATTAACAAATTACGTATGTTTATTTTAAATAAACACTAATACGCGAACTATAAATGTGACTAACACGTCCGACACTCCCAACTATGATCCCAATATATTTTTATATTCATTTTTATAATATAAAAATTATAATATTAATTTACCCGGTATTTTGGATATTTATTTCAATTATTAACTTAAGTTTACTAAAACTTCGACGGTTTTCGTGGAAATTAAACTATAATTATCTAAACACCCAATAATTTTACCCAACCTATTTTTATAATTTTTATAACTTTATTATGACCCGGTTAACTCCGTTAAAATTTATTTTTAGTTAACCCGGTACCCGGTACATTTTAAAACTACAAATACACAACAATAATACATTTAATCACAAAAATCTTACATTCATCCCCCCCCCCCTTGACTTTGCCGCCCCCCCCCCCCCCTTGCCATTTTTCTTACAAAATCTACTTATACACTCCTTCTCATTTAATGTATACACTAACTCTTATATATTAATAATAATACAAATAATATACATCTACTTTACCAAATCTTTTCTATCTCATTTTCACTTTGCAAGCAAAATCATTTTTCTCTTTTCTCTCTTTGATACCCACGGCCAAGAACAAAGAAGCAAGCAAGACCAAAGTTTTTCAAAGATCAAAGTGTAAAACTTGTTCATATAGCATCCTTGTTTGAGTTTTGAAATAAAAACTCAAGGATTATTAGGTTTTAATCATCTTAACTTCACTAATCTTACAAGTAAGTTTACTAAACTCATTTTATAATTTTTACAAAGTTATTACTATGTTTATACATGTTTCTTGCAAGATCTCATACATGCATTAACTTATACCACTTTATTTTTGTAAACTTTTGATCATACAAGCCCTAGAAGTGATTTTTGGTTAGATCCTTGTTAGATCTACTTGGTTTTGGTGATTAGGAACCCATGACACCCTAAGAAGGTGTATGGTAGGATTAGATTAGTTTTGTGGTGTTTGAAAGTGGTTTGATGGATGATGGAACTAGTTTGGAGACTTGAAAATGGTTTTTGAAACTTTTGATATACCTACTGTCCCTATTTTGATTTCGTGGGAAAATCAGTGGGTGATGGTTAATTTTTGACCAAAATTTAGAAAATACATTCAAAAACGAAACTTTGGGCGAAAGAACGGATTAAAACGAGTTTATAACGAAGGAGATATGATTTTTGCAAATTTAACGACGAAAACTATTTTTACAAAAACTGCTTGCTGATTGGCAGAATACGACGGGTAAAAAGAGGCATTAAACGTAACTTAGAGGAGCCGAGTTATCTAAAATATACTAGTATACACAAAGACGAATCCGTGGACATAAAGAACAAGGAAAACGAGCCTAAAACGACCGAGTTATACCCGTTTTAACATTATCAAAACTATATATATATATATATATATATATATATAGTCACAAATAAAAATAATAACGTACGTACTAAATGGTATATTTTCTAACAACGTTACTAATGACAATTTTCTTAACAAACGAATACGTACGACCCGAGGGAATATTTATACGACATGACGACGTCATTCTAAGGTTTTGATACGAGGATTATAACGCTAACTTTTTCGTACGAGTTAATATGACAAGTTATATACTCCTATATATGGATATATTTTCCTAAGTATGGAAACTATTTTACTATGACGATAACTAGTATTTCCAAATTACGAGTGGTATGAGTATCATGTGCATGTGCATTCATTTCATTTCGACTTGATCTTAATTAGATCGCGATTATTCATTTAGGTTGCGGCTAGTGTACGCGCCTCATTGTCCCGATTACTCTTACATCATTGTACCATCGTTGTATCATCCTTTTGAGGTGAGTTCTCATAGCCCCGTTTTAATTACTTATTTGATTTAAATCCCACGGGGGAGAATACATTGCACAATTATTTTTGTACACGCCCAAGTATATCAAATTCCATACATTGCTTAAGTTGCCTACTACCAAGTTAAGTCCCCTTACATATATCATGGACCGTTAATTTTAGCTAAGCGAGAGTGAGTGGATAGATCTATCGAGGGTGACGCCTCCATTCGTGTTTGGGTTGCTCCAAATGGGACGAATGCATTTCATGTCTTAACGAATTGAGTGTCTGGTAAACACTCTGGTGGGGCATTACAAAGTCTAGCTTCGGGGTCATGAACTTAAGAGCCAATGTAGCATTTTTGACATTTTGTCGGTTTACTTATTACTTGTGGCTTATGTACTTACGATTTACTTACAAACCTATGATTATTCACCAACTTTATGTTGACCGTTTTTCGCAATGTATTTCTCAGGTAACTAAGGCATATTCTCATGGCATTGCATGGAGTCACTTTGTGTATCAAGGATGACGCGTCACTTTTGGATTTCATGCACTTTGAACTATCGTTTGATTGTACTAAACTTGTTTCCTTAAACCTTTTCCAACTTTTGGGACCTATGTTTTATAACTTTGAATATTTTGAATGAATCAAATGATGTATTTTATAAACGACACTTTAGGTCGTTCAATATTTCCTTGCTTGTGTGCTATGATCCGTTACACCCTCAGGTATTCCATTCCGCTGCCATTCAGGTATTTTGGGGGTGTGACACCATAGGACCTCTATCAATCAAGAATGCTCTTGCCGATTTGGGAGCGAGTATCAATCTCAAGCCTCACTCTATGTTCCGTAAACTAGGATATTCTGGATTGAAGTCTACCCGTATGAACATCCAACTAGCCGATAGATCAGTCAAGTACCCCGTAGGGATATGCGAGAATGCGCTAGTCAAAGTTGGGAAATTCAAATTCCCGGTCGACTTCGTAATCCTGGATATGGAGGAGGATGACTTGGTACCTATCATCTTAGGTAGACCATTTCTTGCTACCGCTCGTGCAGTCATCGATGTCTACGATGGCAAATTGACCTTACGAGTGGGAGACGATAGCACAACCTTCGACATTAAGGATTCTATGGACCTCTCCCTCGAAGCAGCCAACCGGCTCTACTTTATCGGGGAAGTAGATGAACTCACAGATGTCATTGATAGTTGCATCGATGAACAAATCGATGAAGGCTGGCTACGGGACGAGAGTTTTCTGCCTTTGCTAGAGGTGGAAAAGACGGAGGATGTTAATGCAGTCTCCTTCTACCCCAGACAAGAGGCAACGGAGCACCTCGAGCTCCGAAAGCCTGAAAACAAGCTCAAACCTTCTATTATCGAACCTCCTAACGTTGATCTTAAAGAGCTTCCTAACCATTTGGAGTATGCCTTCCTTCAGGGGGAGGACCAACTCCCGGTAATCATAAACTCTTCCTTGGAACAAGAACAAAAAGTTAAACTCTTAGAGGTCCTAAAAAAATACAAGGGGGTACTCGCATGGAGTGTGGCCGACATTAAGGGGATTGACTCAACTTTTTGCACACATAAGATTCTTATGGAGGAAGATTATAAACCTACTGTGCAACCCCAGAGGCGAGTGAACCCTAAAATTAAGGAAGTAGTAAAGAAAGAAGTTATCAAACTTTTGGATGCAGGACTGATTTACCCGATCTCGGATAGCCCATGGGTCAGTCCTGTGCAGGTTGTACCTAAAAAGGGTGGAATGACTGTAGTAAAGAATGACAAGGGTGAGATGGTGCCCCAGAGAACTGTCACTGGATGGCGGGTATGCATCGACTATCGAAAGCTCAATGATGCCACGAGGAAAGATCACTTTCCCTTACCATTCATTGATCAGATGTTAGAGAGATTATCTGGACACGAGTACTATTGCTTCTTGGATGGATTCTCTGGATATTTTCAAATCCCCATAGCACCCGAGGACCAAGAAAAGACCACGTTTACTTGCCCCTATGGAACATTTGCCTACAAAAGGATGCCTTTTGGGCTATGTAATGCCCCCGCCACTTTCCAACGTTGCATGACCGCAATCTTTCACGAACTCATGGAAGACAGCATGGAAGTGTTCATGGATGACTTTTCAGTCTTCGGAAACTCCTTCGACCGCTGTCTTGCTAATTTAGAAAAGATGCTTAAACGTTGTGAGGAAACCAACTTGGTGTTAAACTGGGAAAAGTGTCATTTCATGGTAAAGGAAGGGATTGTGTTAGGGCATAAGATCTCAGGGAACGGAATAGAGGTGGACCAAGCTAAAGTTGAAGCTATATCTAAGTTACCATACCCCACGACTGTTAAGGCAATACGCAGCTTTTTGGGGCACGCCGGATTTTATCGGAGATTCATCAAAGACTTCTCCAAAATTGCCCGGCCAATGACTCAATTGCTTGTGAAGGATGCTCCGTTCGATTTTTCCCAAGAATGCAAAGATGCTTTCGATCTCTTAAAAAGGGAACTCACTCAAGCTCCAATCATGATCACACCCAACTGGGAGTTACCACTTGAAATCATGTGTGACGCTAGCGACTTCGCTGTCGGGGCTGTATTAGGTAAACGACGTGACAAGCTTTTCCAACCTATTTACTACGCTAGCAAAACCATGAATCCCGCTCAAGAGAACTACTCCACCACCGAAAAAGAATTATTAGCCGTAGTGTTTGCATTCGACAAATTCCGACAATATCTTGTCCTTTCAAAGACAGTCGTCTTCACTGATCACTCAGCTCTTCGATATCTGTTTGCGAAGCAGGATGCCAAGCCACGACTAATTCGGTGGATCTTGTTGTTACAAGAATTCGATGTTGAGATTCGCGATAAGAGGGGGGCAGAGAATCTAGCCGCAGATCATCTATCTCGTCTTGAAAACCCCTTGGATAAGCACGATAGAAGTGAGATTAGGGATTCGTTTCCTGACGAACAACTGATGTCAATGATTGATTCGGAGCCATGGTACGCCGACTTTGCTAATTACTTCGCAAGTAGATGTAGACTTGTTCCTGAACACCTGACTAAGTACGAGAGGAAGAGGTTCTTTTCCCAGCTAAAATACTACTTCTGGGATGAACCCTTTTTATTCCGAAGGTGTCCTGACCACATTATAAGGCGTTGTGTTTCGGAAAATGAGGCAGTAAAGATTATGAGGGAATGTCACTCTGGTCCCTCTGGCGGACATCATGGGATAAATGTTACCGCCCGAAAGATTCTCGACGCGGGATTCTATTGGCCCACAATTTTCCGTGATGTAAAAGAAATGGTGCAGGCATGCGATGCATGTCAACGAGCCGGAAATATATCACGTAGGGATGAAGCACCTCAGAACTTTATACAAGTTTGTGAGGTATTCGATGTTTGGGGGATTGACTTCATAGGACCCTTTCCATCCTCAGGGGGAAACGAGTACATCTTAGTCGCCATTGACTATGTTTCAAAATGGGTTGAGGCACAAGCCCTTAGGACCAATGATGCAAGAGTAGTCATTCATTTCCTGAAAAAGCTTTTCGCAAGATTCGGGATTCCGAAAGCTCTCATCAGTGATAGGGGGACACATTTTTGCAATGCACAAATGGAAAAGGTCATGAAGAGGTATGGAGTACCCCATCGATTCTCCACCGCCTATCATCCACAGACCAATGGCCAAGTCGAAAACACCAATAGAGCTATTAAAAGAATACTTGAAAAAACGGTTAGTCAAAACAGAAAGGACTGGTCATTCAAACTCGACGAAGCCTTATGGGCATTCCGAACTGCTTACAAAACACCTATTGGAACGACCCCATTCCGCATGGTGTATGGTAAGGCATGTCACTTACCGGTAGAATCAGAACACAAGGCTTATTGGGGGCTTAAGGCATGCAACTTAGACACAACTGCTGGGAATAATAGGTTTTTGCAATTACACGAGCTTGATGAGCTTAGACTAGAAGCCTACGAATCCTCCATCACATATAAAGAAAGAGCTAAAAGATGGCATGATCAGAGAATTAAGAAACCCAAAGAATTTTCAGAAGGAGACAAGGTCCTATTATGCAATTCTTGGTTGAGATTATTTCCGGGAAAACTTAAGTCTAGATGGTATGGGCCGTTCACGGTAAAGAATTCTTCTAAATTTGGAGCGGTAGTGTTAATTGATGATGAAGGTAGGGAATTCACGGTTAACATACAACGTGTAAAACACTACCAAGAAAATAACAATGAAATGATTAGTGAGGAGGACGTGACGTTTGATGATGAAGTCACGTAGTAACCCATGACCTTGAGTCTAGCTACAAGACTCGTAAATAAAGAAAAGCGCTTCTTGGGAGGCAACCCATGTTTTGTGTGATTTTATTTGTTTGATTGTTATTTGCTTCCGTATGCATGTTGTATTTTTATTGTTGGTAGATCATGTTTCTAAACTAAATAAGTGGAAATACTTTACTTTGTTGTTTTGGCCTAGTCTTAACTCCACCTAGAAGTATTTTTGCAAAAGATAAGTGTAAGGGGAAACCCCAAATATGTTTTTAAGAAACAAACCGATCATGATTCTCCACAATATTAAATGAGCATGTATATTCGTATTCGTTAGAGTCAAATGCTTGTATTGAGTCATAATGAAGTTTTGCAGGATTTTCCAGGAAGTAGGACCAAGTTTTCCCAGAAATTTTCCGGAAACTTAACATAAGAATTTCTGCAGGTCCATTCTCACGGCGTTAGAGTTTTACTCTTGACGGCGTCAGCAGCTAAAATCTGGAAGTTTTACCGGTTTTGTTTTTCTAACGGAGTCTTATGGTTTTTGTGAGTTATTAAGTTTTATAATCTCCAGGAGATCTGCAAACTTCATTCCACAAGCATTATATCTTATCTTGTTTTCTAGGATTTAGAAACTTATATAGGATGCCGCCGATTTTACGCGAGGTTGTCTTGTCTATTTTGTCAGGTTTTACAGGTTATGTATGACAAGGAGATGATTTATATTCTGGAAGGGAAGCTTTGATTGTTCATTTTCTTGGAGGAAGATTTAACCTGGCCATCCTATTATCCATACCGAGCGAATCAGGGGAGTATTTGATTTCATTCTCTTTACTTTTTCACTTTTACATTCTTTACTTGAACATTGGGGACAATGTTCATCTTAAGTGTAAGGGGAGGGTAAAAAGATGATACCTTACATATGCACTTTCGCTTGAGTTTGTTTTGTTTGATGGTAGATGTGTAATAAAACTATGAGAAATACTTGTTAGTGCAATTTTAACGCCAAATTTAAAATTTTTTACAACATTTAGGAGTGAAACTTTAGCCATAGCAAGCGTCTCATGGATAGGAGATTGTATGACTAGCACATAACCGTATATTCAGAAAAATTTTCCACCCAAATATGTGAGGTTCGCCTTTAGATTTGATAGGAAAAGCATTCATTATTAGTGCTTATGAGTGTACCGGTAGCATTTAGATTCTAGAACTTGCGTTAGTGATGCATCCCGAGACCGCTAGTGAGACTACATTCGTGTAGTAGGATTTACTACATGATAAGAGGCATTAGGATTACCCTTGTGTTAAACCCGTATTATAATTACTTGACCATTTAAGTCATATTACTTGGCTAGTTAAGTCAACTAATTTTTTCCACACCCTTAGCGTTGTACTCATTTTTAGTACACGAAACCCCTAGTACACCCCTCCGAGCCTATCTTTTCGTTTCTAACTTTAAGCATTTTACTTAAAGGAAGAATTTGTTACACCCCACTTAAATGTACAACCAAATCGCCTTAGCCTTCCGTGTATGCGCTCATTTTTAGTGCATTATTGTTATTTGTTAAACCCTAAGTTAACTTTCTAATTGATTACATGGTTGCTAAGTCGAGTCATATCCTTGTACATATTGTTTTGGAACGATTGGGACTCATGGGTAAGTACTTATTTTATGGAGTAATGGGGAAGAACATAATATTATTACCCCCATATGTACGTTAATCTTAAAAGTGCTCCAAGTGTTTTGATTTTCTTAATTCGAGTCATTAGATTAGTTTATTGTAAAGTATGTAAAGATTCAAGTGTAAGGGGAATTCTCATCCCCTATGATGTATTATTTTGGATGGTAGGGTAAGAGTGTATGCAAAAAAAAAAAAAAAAAAAAAAAAATGGAAAAAAAAATCAAGAAAAAGAAAAAAAATAGAAAAAAAAAAAAAAAAAAAAAAAAAAAAAAAAAAAGAAAAAAAACATACGGACTACCATCCCGTTTCATTCTATGTTCATTTTATGTTTTTGTTATTTCTCATTTATTAGCTTAAGTCGAGTCTAGTCTTGGCTTAGCAACGCCATATTGTACATGTAATTAACCAAGATTGTTAACTTGCCACCAGTAAAACTTCCTTTATCCAACAAAACCGTGTATTTCATATCCCTACACCTAACGTTACAACCCTTTAAAAGACCTCTTTGATAGTTTATCCTAGGTGCTTACGCCATGTGGTGGAGGTTTGATCCTTTCCCAAGCCTATGGTAATCTATTTTGCTATGACAGGTAGTGAGAGATATCTTCCGTTTCCATATTGTAATTTATACTTTATTACACCCGAGAGATGTGAGTATCTAAACACTATTTGTGAGGTGCTTGTATATGACCTCCGTGCTTGTCTATTGGTCTTTAGTGGAACGATTATTTGTTGTAATTACTTTTATATTAGTGTTAAATGACCCCTAACTTGTCTTTTGAGTAGAATAAAAGCGCATTTGCTTGAGGACAAGCAAATCTCAAGTGTAAGGGTATATGATGAGGCGAAAAATGATCCGTTTTTAGGGGGCCATTTAAGCCCGAATCCGACTTTATTTGATCAAATATTGCCTAAATCGTTCCTTTTGTGATTTTAGGTACTTTGGGAGAGAAATCTGGAAAAGGAAGCAATTCGGACGTTTTTGTAGCATAAAAATGAAGAAAATGCCAAAGTCTTAATTTTCCATGCTGGGAACAGTAGGTGACGGCGTCAAGAGCAAATTTCATGAAAATCCATGACGATCCAGAGAAGATTTGACGGCGTCACGTAGGAAGGGCGTCAAGAGTAAAAGAGTCATGACGGCCTGGAAACATATAAGTCTTGACGGCGTCAGAAGTAGATCTAGGCAGTCCGAGAAGAGTTTTGGCGGCGAGGTGACGGCGTCACATGTTTCTTCTTGACGCCGTCAAACCCATTTTTCTATATATAGTTTTCTAATTTTTCACATTTAAGAAGAGAAGTTTTGGAGAAACCCGAAGTACGATTTTGGTGCAACTTTTACAGGTTTTTCAAGGGTTCCAAACCCTTGATACCTTGCATTGTAATTGAGATAAGTGTTCTTCTAATTCAATCAATATGTCTATGTGTTGGTTGTCTATATCTTGTTCTTGTCTCAATTCCATTATGCTAGGCTAGATCTCTTTTGTGTTTGCTTAGATCTAATGAAACCTAGATATTGATTATGTGTTGATTACTTGTTTATTCTTGTCTTGGATGAATGATTTATATGTTAGGCTTAAGAAAACTGGCAGATCTCCAAATGGTAACATGCTTGAACGTCTTAAGAAACATGAACCGAGGCGTACTAGGTCTTTATTGGTTGTATTTAATGCATGAGCCACTGTTTACAATCCCTATAGTTGTGCTGGGCATGGTGTAGGAGGAGATAAGAGCTCATAGAATTGGGGAGTTATGTATGCCACCCCATGAATGGTATTAAGGAATATGATCCGTCATCCATACAATTATAACAAGTAATTAACGTGTAAAAGATATCTAGGGAGTAGTGAAATCTAAGTAAACACATTTTCTCCAATTACTGCTCACAACTTTAGTATAATTTAGCTTATTTACATTTTTAATATTTTATTTTGATTGCATCTTAGTTTTGGGTTAGTTGAATAGCAACTAATTCTGCCCACTCTTCCAAAACCCGAGATTTTTACTTGCTTTCTAAAAAATATAAAAACACAAAAATAATCATCCCTCATCTTTAGAACTAGTATTTAGGCTTTCTAATCCTAGCGACACTATTCCTAAGCTGAATGATCAATCCCCCGGTACTTGTCACTATACTATACTACAACGATTAGGTACACTGCCTGGTGGGGGTTGTAAGCTTCTCGAGATCCCTCGAGAGGTAAAGCCTGTTGCGATTCCCACGCATCAGTTGTTTGAATATATCTTATGCTTGTCTTGATTTCAACATGCTAGGCTAGATCTATCATGTGTTTGCTTAGATGTAATGAAACCTAGATGTTAATTATATGTTGATTACTTGTTTGTAGTTGTATTGGATGAATGATTTCAGTGTTAGGCTTAAGAAAACTGGCAGATCTCCATTGTGTAACATGCTTGAACGTCTTAGGAAACATGAACCGATGTGTACTAGGTTTTATTGGTTGTATTTAATGCATGAGCAAATTCTAATGATCCCATGTTAGGAGCTTCTTAGCCAGCTAGACATAGGAGTGAAGTAGGCGCTTATAAGATTGGGGAAGTAAGTACGCCACCCCATGAATGGTATTAAGGAATACAACCCGTTATCCACGCAACTGTAACAAGTAATTAACATGTAAAAGATATCTAGGGAGTAGTGAAATCTAAGTAAACACAATTCTCCCATATATTGCTCACACCTTTAGTATAATTTAGTTTATTTTCATTTCTAGTATTTTATTTTGATTGCATCTTAGTAATTGGGTTTGTTGACTAGCAACTAATTCCGCCCAACTCCTTCAAACCCGAGATTTTTAATTGCTTTTATAAGAACTAAAAAATACAAAAAGAATCATCCCTCATCTCTAGACCTAGTCTTTAGGTTTTCTAATCCTAGCGACACTATTCCTAGCTGAACGATCAATCCCCCGGTACTTGTCATTATACTATACTACATCGATCAGGTACACTGCCTGGTGGGGGTTGTAAGCTTCTCAAGATCCCTTGAGAGGTAAAGCCTGGTGCAATCCCGACGCATCAAGTTTTTGGCGCCGCAGCCCGGGGAATAGTTATTGTCTAGGTTAGAATCTCTTTTTATTAGGTCTACTTGCTAGATTCCTTTCTAGCAAGATTTTATTTTTATTTTTAGGTTCTCTTTAGTCTATCTTATTTATTCGTGTTTTTGTTCGTAAATCTTCGCCATCCGACATCATGGACGATGGTAACATCTTTGAACCAATCATCCCACCACAACAAAACCCACCACTAGCTAACCAACCTCTTAGGCCCCGAACCCTAGGAGAGTACTCCCGACCTAGCCACCAAGGCTATCGAAACACTATTGAGCTCACCGGAGCCAATGTGTCTCCCTTGCGATCTGACACCATCCGGTTGGTGCAAAGCGGATGTGCATTCCATGGACTTCGTTCCGAAGATCCAAATCAACATCTCAAGGACTTCCTTAAAATCGTAGATTCTATAGACCTTGATGTTACAACTAGATAGTCAACCCGATTACGCCTATTCCAATTCTCTCTACGTGATCAAGCTAGCCAATGGCTTGAGCGTTTACCCGCGGGATCCATCACCACATGGGATGATCTCACCACTCGTTTCCTTGCTTAATTTTTCCCACCGGGGAGAACTACCAAGCTTAGAAATGACATCTTGATGTTCCAACAACGTCAAAATGAAACTCTATACGAAGCATGGATTCGTTTCAAGGACTTACTCCAAAAAGTCCCTCATCATGGCATAGATCTTTGGCTCCAAGTCCAAATCTTCTATGACCATATCGATCTCTCCACAAGGCAAGCCATTGACCAATCGGCCGGTGGTAAGCTACGTGATCTAAGTGCGGAACAATCATGGGAACTCATAGAAGATCTTGCTCTCTATGACAACGAAAGTTGGAATGATCCCCGTGATTTGAACAAAACGGTCAAGGCAATATCTTTGCCTTCGAACAATTCTAGCACTCCCGACCGTAGGATCATGGAACTTGAGGACCAAGTCAAGTTTTTCATGAAATCTTACGAAGCTCCTAAGCCTTTAAGCCAAGTGAACAAAATCACTTCTTCATGCGAATTATGTAGTGGTCCCCATGACACTCGTGATTGTGTGGAATTCCCCGGAACAGCTTTTGCGGACTACGCATCCTCGCGTACCGACGAAGCGGGAGATAAGTGGTACACTTTCAAACCCGAGCCAAACCCGTATGGTGATTCCTACAACCCTTCTTGGAAAAATCACCCAAACCTTAGGTGGAAACAAAACCAAGCCAATTCTTCCAATCCGCCTAATCGTTACCAACCAAACGGTCCACCCTCAAACCGTACTTTCAACAACAATCCTTCTAACAACTATGGTAGTACCAATAATCTTGAAGGATTGATGTCTAAATTTATGGCATCTCAAGAAGCTCGCATATCTAAGTTTGTAGCCAATTTCAAACAAAAGCAAAGCGAGATGACCACCAAAATTGACACATTGTTGAAAGTCCTCAATGACCGAGAAATGGGAGCACACCCAAGCGACATGGTCAAGAACCCGAAACTAAATGTTAATTCCATATCATCAGTTTCATCACCCACTTCTTGTCCGCAATACTACTCGGTTAAATCAACGAGCACGTGTTTCAAACAAAACCAAATTTTTCAAAAGGACCAATCAAATAAAACACCCGACATAAAACCGGTCAAAAGCATAGTTGAAACACCTCCTACGCAAGACCTTGACGATGAATTCAAGGAGCTTCACCTTGAACGCCCCGTCATTGATGTCTTAGCCCGTGCTCCCTACTATAGCGCCCTCCTAGAAAAGTATGAGAAGTTTAAACTAGGTGAAAATGGGACCGCCTTCGTTCAAAACAAGTTGCCTAAAAAGCTTGATGATCCGGGTATATATGTTTTGCCTTGTAGGATAGGAAGATCCGAAGCTTTCGACACACTAGCCGATTTAGGGTCAAGCCTCAACTTGATTCCCTTATCCCTTTTCACCACTCTCAAGCTAGGAAAGTTAGAGGAGATGGAGGTATTGATTGGTCTAGCGGATGGGAGTATTGCCCACCCGGTTGGAATGATTAAGGATGTAGTTGTTCAAGTAGGGAAGTTAACTATTTTAGCGGATTTTCACGTCCTAGACATGGTTAGTGACACTACATGCCCATTGTTGGTAGGAAGAGGATTTTTAGCAACCGCTAGCGCCATGATAGATTGTAAGGAGTCTAAGATAGCGGTAGGTGAGGGTGATACTTGGTCGGTATATGATGTTAAGAAACATAGCTACGATTGTGAGGATAAACCGACACCACATTGGGTAGAAATGAATAGGAGACCATCTAGATATGGACCTTGGATAGAAAGGAACTTTATAGGACCTCAACGCCCATTCTATCTAGAAAAAGATTTCATCGATAAGACACATTCGGTGGAACAACTCGTAGCTAGAGATGAAGAGCTAGACCCTTTTGAGGACCCCTTAGTCTTTAGGAAGATGATTGAGTTCTTAAGCGTAATGCCTATCAATATAGAGATGAACAAGTGGAAAAGAGAGGGAGATAAATGTAAATGGATTTGGGACAAGCCACCTAAGGAAGGTGACGGATCATGGCATATGAAGATGACTTTGTATGATCCGGATGGAGAGAAGTTTGAAAGGTCATACCGTACTATGAAAACCGATAGGAAGTTAAAACCTAAGTTTGATCCCAAAGATGTCCTCAATGAGGAACTCACTCGTATCACGTAGTAACCCATGACCTTGAGTCTAGCTACAAGACTAGTAAAAAAAGAAAAGCGCTTCTTAGGAGGCAACCCATGTTTTGTGTGATTTTTATTTTGTTTGTTTGTTATTTGCTTCCGTATGCATGCTTTATTTTTATTGTTGGTAGATCATGTTTCAAAACTAAAAAGTGAAAATACTTTATTTTGTTGTTTGGCCTAGTCTTAACTTCATCCAAAGGTATTTTTGTAAAAGATAAGTGTAAGGGGAAACCCCAAATATGTTTTTAAGAAACAAAACCGATCATGATTCTCTACAAATATTAAGTGAACATGCATATTTGATGAGGCGAAAAATGATTCGTTTTTAGGGGGTCATTTAAGCCCGAATCCGACTTTATTTGATCAAATATTGCCCTAAATCGTTCCTTTTGTGATTTTAGGTGTTTGGAGAGTGAATTCTGGAAAAGAAGCCATTTTGGACGTTTTTGGAGCATAAAAGTGAAGAAAATGGCAAAGTACCAAATTTCCATGCTGAAAATACAAGGTGACGGCGTCAAGAGTAATATCTTGACGGCGTCAGACATGAAGATTAAAATACCGAAGGTGGTGACGGCGTCAAACGCCTTCATGACGGCGTCAAAGTGGCAAGAATAAAATACCGTGGTCGGTGACGGCGTCACATAGGCCGTCATAAGTGGATCAAGGCCGTCCGAGGAAGTATTTGGCGGCGAGGTGACAGCGTCACATGTAACTCTTGACGCCGTCAGCCTACTTTTCCTATATATAGTTTTCTAGTTTTTTCATTAAAGAGAGAGAAGTTTTGGTGAAACCCTAAAGACGATTTTGGTGTATCTTTTATAGGTTTTTCAAGGGTTCCAAACCCTTGAGACCTTGCATTGTAATTGAGATAAGTGTTCTTTCAATTCAATCAATATGTCTATGTGTTGGTTGTTTATATCTTGTTCTTGTCTCAATTCTACTATGCTAGGCTAGATCTCTTTTGTGTTTGCTTAGATCTAATGAAACCTAGATGTTGATTATGTGTTGATTACTTGTCTATTCTTGTTTTGGATGAATGATTTTATATGTTAGGCTTAAGAAAACTGGCAGATCTCCAAATGGTAACATGCTTGAACGTCTTAAGAAACATGAACCGAGGCGTACTAGGTCTTTATTGGTTGTATTTAATGCATGAGCCACTGTTTACAATCCCTATAGTTGTGTGGGTCATGGTGTAGGAGGAGATAAGAGCTCATAGAGTTGGGGAGTTATGTATGCCACCCCACGAATGGTATTAAGGAATACAATCCGTCATCCATACAAGTGTAACAAGTAATTAACGTGTAAAAGATATCTAGGGAGTAGTGAAGTCTAAGTAAACACAATTTCTCCAATTACTGCTCACAACCTTAGTATAATTTAGTTTAATTTCATTTTCAGTATTTTATTTTAATTATATATTAGCTTTGGGTTAGTTGAATAGCAACTAATTCCGCCCACTCTTCCAAAACCCGAGATTTTACCTGCTTTCATAAAAATATAAAAATACAAAAATAATCATCCCTCACCTTTAGAACTATTAATTAGGTTTTCTAATCCTAGCGACACTATTCCTAAGCTGAACGATCAATCCCCCGGTACTTGTCACTATACTATACTACAACGATCAGGTACACTGCCTGGTGGGGGTTGTAAGCTTCTCGAGATCCCTCGAGAGGTAAAGCAAGGTGCGATTCCCACGCATCAAGTTTTTGGCGCCACAGCCCGGGGAATAGTTATTGTCTAGGTTAGGATTTCTTTTTATTAGGTCTACTTGCTAGATTCCTTTCTAGTAAGATTTTATTTTTATTTTTAGGTCTTCTTTAGTCTATCTTTTTCTTTGTGCCCTTTGTTTGTGAAACCATTTTCATTTGTCTCCATGGCGGATGAAATTCCATTTAGATCATTAACTATAGAGGAACAATTAGTTTACTCGGATAGATTTGCCTCCTGTTGTTCCAATGAATTTTTAAGTGATCTTACATATATACAAGAGGAGATGGGTGTAAAGTTAGATGGGTTTGATGAATTTTATGCATGTGTGTTTTCTATTAGACGATCATTATCAGGATCAATTCCTTTTAGTGAGACCCATTGGATGAATTTTGAGAAAAGCTTCCTAACCATAACCCATGAGTTCAACGAATTGGTAGATTCGTATGAGCGAGATGGCCTAATTTCTAAGAACATAAACTTAGAATCAAACCAAGATTATGAGATGGTTAGTGTTGAACTACCTAGTTGCATGAGTGGGATAGATTTCACCAAAACATACGACACACATGAGGTTAGAGTTGAGCCACCTAGTCGCATGTCATGGTTAGGTACTACCATAATACAAGATGAACACATAGGTGATATTGATGTGATGGAAGAGATAGTAGAAAACCCAAGCCCACTAAGTACCCCACAAGTCCTACCATCATTTGAGGCATATACACCGCCCGTGACTTACCCGGAAGAAGTAGAAGAAACTTTAGGAATTCCGATGGAGGTAGAACCCTTGGACCAGGCACCACTTGAGGATATAGGTTTGAACACTTGTAGTGATAACCTTACTCCTAGTTCTAGGGAATTTCCTAGTGTTGATGAACCGGAACCTCAATCTTTACACACCTTTCCATCCTTAGATATATTTCTAGGAGACAAAAGAGGAACCGACCCACCCATCAACCAATATTATCCGGGTAGTTTTAGGATGAAGGAAGCCATTCACTCACCCCCTTCACCTCACGTGGCATATTCACACCCTAAGGGTGTGTATCGCTACTTTCACCCACACTTAATCCTAAGTGTAGGGAGAATCTCCTCTATTTCCGTTAAATAAGGTTAGAGTCAGGCTCGTGACTCGAACAAAAACAAGCGCTTCTTGGGAGGCAACCCATGTTTTGTGTGTTTCTATTTGTTTGTTTGTTTGTTTGATTTTATTTGTTTCCGTATGCATGTTTTATTTTTATTGTTTGTGGCTCATGTTTCAAAGTAAATTGTGAAAATGCTTTATTTTGTTTTTAACTTCGTCTTAATTGCATATAAAGGTATTTTGTAAAAGATAAGTGTAAGGGAGATCCAAATTTGTTTATAAGAACGAAATTGAGCATGAACCACAACAATATTAAATGGACATGTATATTCGTATTTGTTAGAGTCAAATGCTTGTATTGAGTCATAATGAAGTTTTGCAGGATTTTCCAGGAAGTAGGACAAAGTTTTTCCAGAAATTTTCCGGAAACTTAACATAAGAATTTCTGCAGGTCCATTCTGACGGCGTCAGAGTATTACTCTTGACGGCGTCAGGAGTTAAAAATCTGGAAATTTTACCGGTTTTGTTTTTCTAACGGAGTCTTATGGTTTTTGTGAATTATTAAGTTTTATAATCTCCAGGAAATCTGCAAACTTCATTCCACAAGCATTATATCTTATCTTGTTTTCTAGGATTTAGTAACTTATATAGGATGCCGCCGATTTTACGCGAGGTTGCCTTGTCTATTTTTGTCAGGATTTACAGGTTATTTATGACAAGAAGATGATTTATATTCTAGAAGGGAAGCTTTGATTGTTCGTTTTCTTGGAGGAAGATTTAACCTGGCCAACCTATAATCCATACCGAGTGAATCAGGGGAGTATTTGATTTCATTCTCTTTACTTATTAACTTTTACATTCTTTACTTGAACATTGGGGACAATGTTCGTCCTAAGTGTAAGGGGAGGGTAAAAAGATGATACCTTACATATGCACTTTCGCTTGAGTTTGTTTTGTTTGATAGTAGATGTGTAATAAAACTATGAAAAATACTTGTTAGTGTAATTTTAGCGCCAAATTTAAAATTTTTTACAACATTTAGGAGTGAAACTTTAGCCATAGCAAGCGTCTCATGGATAGGAGGTTGTATGACTAGCACATAACCGTATATTCAGAAAAATTTTCCACCCAAAAATGTGAGGTTCGCCTTTAGTTTTGATAGGAAAAGCATTTATTATTGGTGCTTATGAGTGTACCGGTAGCATTTAGATTCTAGAACTTGCGTTAGTGATGCATCCCGAGACCGCTAGTGAGACTACATTCGTGTGGTAGGATTTACTACATGATAAGAGGCATTAGGATCACCCTTGTGTTAAACCCGTATTATAATTACTTGACCATTTAAGTCATATTACTTGGCTAGTTAATTCAACTAATTTTTCCCACACCCTTTGCGTTGTACTCATTTTTAGTACACGATACCCCTAGTACACCCCTCCGAGCCTATCTTTTCGTTTCTAACTTTAAGCATTTTACTTAAAGGAAGAATTTGTTACACTCCACTTAAATGTACACCCAAATCGCCTTAGCCTTCCGTGTATGCGCTCATTTTTTAGTGCATTATTGTTATTTGTTAAACCCTAAGTTAACTTTCTAATTGATTACATGGTTGCTAAGTCGAGTCATATCCTTGTACATATTGTTTTGGGATGATTGGGACTCATGGGTAAGTACTTATTTTATGGAGTAATGGGGAAGAACATCATATTATTACCCCCATATGTGCGTTAATCTTAAAAGTGCTCCAAGTGTTTTGATTTTCTTAAATCGAGTCATTAGAATAAGTTTAATGTAAAGTATGTAAAGATTCAAGTGTAAGGGGAATGCTCAAACCCCTATGATGTATTATTTTGGATGGTAGGGTAAAAGTGTATGCAAAAAAAAAAAAAAAAAAAAAAAAAAAAAAAAAAAAAAAAAAAAAATCGAAAAAATTAAGAAATAGAAAAGAAAAAGAGAAAAAACATACGGACTACCATCCCGTTTTCATTCTATGTTCATTTTATGTTTTTGTTATTTTTCATTTGTTAGCTTAAGTCGAGTCTAGTCTTGGCTTAGCAACGCCATCTTGTACATGTAATTAACCAAGATTGTTAACTCGCCACCAGTAAAATTTCCTTTATCCAACAAAACCGTGTAATTCATGTCCCTATACCTAACGTTACAACCCTTTAAAAGACCTCTTTGATAGTTTATCCTAGGTGCTTACGCCATGTGGTGGAGGTTTGATCCTTTCCCAAGCCTATGGTAATCTATTTTGCTATGACAGGTAGTGAGAGATATCTTCCATTTCCATAATGTTATATTACTTTATTACACCCGAGAGATGTGAGTATCTAAACACTATTTGTGAGGTGCTTGTGTATGACCTCCGTGCTTGTCTATTGGTCTTTAGTGGAACGATTATTTGTTGTAATTACTTTTATATTAGTGTTAAATGACCCCTAACTTGTCTTTTGAGTAGAATAAAAGCTCATTTGCTTGAGGACAAGCAAATCTCAAGTGTAAGGGTATATGATGAGGCGAAAAATGATCCGTTTTTAGGGGGTCATTTAAGTCCGAATCCGACTTTATTTGATCAAATATTGCCCTAAATCGTTCCTTTTGTGATTTTAGGTGTTTGGAGAGTGAATTCTGGAAAAGAAGCCATTTTGGACGTTTTTGGAGCATAAAAGTGAAGAAAACGGCAAAGTACCAAATTTCCATGCTGAAAATACAAGGTGACGGCGTCAAGAGTAACATCTTGACGGCGTCAGACATGAAGATTAAAATACCGAAGGTGGTGACGGCGTCAAACGCCTTCATGACGGCGTCAAAGTGGCAAGAATAAAATACCGTGGTCGGTGACGGCGTCACATAGGCCGTCATAAGTGGATCAAGGCCAGCCGAGGAAGTATTTGGCGGCGAGGTGACGGCGTCACATGTAACTCTTGACGCCGTCAGCCTACTTTTCCTATATATAGTTTTCTAGTTTTTTCATTAAAGAGAGAGAAGTTTTGGTGAAACCCTAAAGACGATTTTGGTGTATCTTTTACAGGTTTTTCAAGGGTTCCAAACCCTTGAGACCTTGCATTGTAATTGAGATAAGTGTTCTTTCAATTCAATCAATATGTCTATGTGTTGGTTGTTTATATCTTGTTCTTGTCTCAATTCTACTATGCTAGGCTAGATCTCTTTTGTGTTTGCTTAGATCTAATGAAACCTAGATGTTGATTATGTGTTGATTACTTGTCTATTCTTGTTTTGGATGAATGATTTTATATGTTAGGCTTAAGAAAACTGGCAGATCTCCAAATGGTAACATGCTTGAACGTCTTAAGAAACATGAACCGAGGCGTACTAGGTCTTTATTGGTTGTATTTAATGCATGAGCCACTGTTTACAATCCTTATAGTTGTGCTGGGTCATGGTGTAGGAGGAGATAAGAGCTCATAGAGTTGGGGAGTTATGTATGCCACCCCACGAATGGTATTAAGGAATACAATCCGTCATCCATACAAGTGTAACAAGTAATTAACGTGTAAAAGATATCTAGGGAGTAGTGAAGTCTAAGTAAACACAATTTCTCCAATTACTGCTCACAACCTTAGTATAATTTAGTTTAATTTCATTTTCAGTATTTTATTTTAATTATATATTAGCTTTGGGTTAGTTGAATAGCAACTAATTCCGCCCACTCTTCCAAAACCCGAGATTTTACCTGCTTTCAAAAAAATATAAAAATACAAAAATAATCATCCCTCACCTTTAGAACTATTAATTAGGTTTTCTAATCCTAGCGACACTATTCCTAAGCTGAACGATCAATCCTCCGGTACTTGTCACTATACTATACTACAACGATCAGGTACACTGCCTGGTGGGGGTTGTAAGCTTCTCGAGATCCCTCGAGAGGTAAAGCAAGGTGCGATTCCCACGCATCAATATTCGTATTTGTTAGAGTCAAATGCTTGTATCGAGTCATAATGATGTTTTGCAGGATTTTTCAGGAAGTAGGACGAAATTTTTCCAGAAATTTTCCGGAAACTTAACATAAAAATTTCTGCATGTCAATTTTGACGGCGTCACGAGTTTCTTCTTGACGGCGTCACGTGCAAAATTCTGGAAATTTTACCAGTTTTGTTTTTCTAACGGAATCTTAAAGTTTTTGTTGAATAATTAGTTTTATAATCTCCAGGAAATTTGCAAACATCATTCCACAAGCATTATATCTTATTTTGTTTTCTAGGATTTATTAGCATATGTAGATTGCCGCCGATTTTATGCGAGGTTGCCTTGTCTGTTTTCTCAGGTTTTACAGGTTATGTATGACAAGAAGATGATTTATATTCTGGAAGGGAAGCTTTGATTGTTCATTTTCTTGGAGGAAGATCTAACCTGGCCACCCTATTATCCATACCGAGCGAATCAGGGGAGTATTTGATTTCATTCATTTTACTTATTTCACTTTTACATTCTTTACTTGAACATTGGGGACAATGTTCATCCTAAGTGTAAGGGGAGGGTAAAATGATGATACCTTACAGATACACTTTTGCTTGAGTTTGTTTGTTTGATGGTAGATGTGTAATAAAACTATGAGAAATACTTGTTAGTGTAATTTTAGCGCCAAATTTAAAATTTTTTACAACATTTAGGAGTGAAACTTTAGCCATAGCAAGCGTCTCATGGATAGGAGATTGTATGACTAGCACAAAACCGTACTATTCAGAAAAATTTTCCACCCAAATATGTGAGGTTCGCCTTTAGATTTGATAGGAAAAGCATTTACTATTATTGCTTATGAGTATACCGGTAGTATTTAGATTCTAGAACTTGCGTTAGTGATGCATCCCGAGACCGCTAGTGAGACTACATTCGTGTGGTAGGATTTACTACATGATAAGAGGCATTAGGATCACCCTTGTGTTAAACCCGTATCATAATTACTTGACCATTTATGTCATATTACTTGGCTAGTTAAGTCAATTAATTTTTCCCACACCTTAGCGTTGTACTCATTTTTAGTACACGAAACCCCTAGTACACCCCTCCGAGCCTATCTTTTCGTTTCTAACTTTAAGCATCTTACTTAAAGGAAGAATTTGTTACACCCCACTTAAATGTACACCCAAATCGCCTTAGCCTTCCGTGTATGCACTCATCTTTAGTGTATTATTGTTATTTGTTTAAACCCTAATTTAATTATCTAATTGATTACATGGTTGCTAAGTCGAGTCATATCCTTGTACATATTTTGATTGCATCTTAGTAATTGGGTTAGTTGACTAGCAACTAATTCCGCCCAACTCCTTCAAACCCGAGATTTTTAATTGCATTTATAAGAACTAAAAAATACAAAAACAATCATCCCTCATCTCTAGACCTAGTCTTTAGGTTTTCTAATCCTAGCGATACTATTCCTAGCTGAACGATCAATCCCCCGGTACTTGTCATTATACTATACTACATCGATCAGGTACACTGCCTAGTGGGGGTTGTAAGCTTCTCAAGATCCCTTGAGAGGTAAAGCCTGGTGCAATCCCTACGCATCAATAGTAGTCTAACTGATGGAAATAAAAGAAAAAGACTACTAAGCTAGTAGCCTAACAATTGAAACATTGTCGTCTAAAACTTAAAACACTTATTTTGTTGCTAAAACCATTTGTCATCTTCAGTGTGTTCATCTTCATTGTCTTGATCTTTTTCACTTTCATCTTCATCAAACACTTGATACAATCTTCTTTTTCCAGTTATTTTGACATGGGGTATGTTCTTTCTCTTAAACCCAAGCTTGGGCACATCATCATCAAGAATTTCGTCACAATCAATTTCATCATCAACATTTGCGTGTGACAGAAATACATTTAGTAATATATATATATGTTAAGCGAGTTAACATTAAGTGCAATGTTACATTGACAGGGGGTGTTGCATTTTGTTCTTCATTTGGTTCTTCATCAACTACTTCATCACCAAAAATAGCAGCAATCGGAATAGTACCATCGTTGTTATCTTTGTTACCTTCCGAATCGAAGAGATCCTAAAAAAATAAAACAAATATTTTTTAATGAAAGTTAAGATACAAACCACATATTAAAGATTAACATTCGAGCCACCTCGTCATCTAAATATTCGATGACAATAACAACATCCCACTTCCAATTCAGCAGGTTGTTTTCACGTTTGCGTTGTTTCATCGCCATAGGCGAATCAAGGTCGAAAGGTAGTGCCTGAAAAGTTAAATAAAATCAATATAAGTTTCACAACATATAAAACTTAAAGGGAATAAAGAGAATGAATGTAACCACGTTTTGATTGTTTGACATTTTTTCTTGAAGTGAAAGGATTATAGGATTATAAGGATGTAGTGTGAGTATGAGTAAAGTCCTGGAGGTATTGTTACTTACATAGTGATTTGTGGAGCAAATATCAGGAGCAAAATGGCGCCAATATGTGATTTGAAATGCACATGTTTTATGGGAGTTAGTTAACTATGGATGTGAATATGATAGTGATTTGCTCTTATCCTAAAATAGTTTATAAACGTGGGTAAAATCAAGAATGCAGAAAGCTCCGAAAATGTTGGATGATTTTTGCGTGGTTAAGATGAATTAATAAAGTGATCTTGTGGTCCTTAGACAATGACGTGTCATTTTTCTTTCTCACTGCTACGGCAGCAATAGATAAGTTGAACGAGGATATAAGCCCGCGCTTCGCAGCGGGGCGTTTGAAATCAACGTATTCAGTCGATGTGCTTTGTATCGGGTCATGAATTGGATGGATGCATAATCTAAAAGATACATGACTATTTGTAACAAAATTAGTATTTCAAATTTACATAAGAATAGCTGTAGAGAGCTGCTGCAAAAAAAATCTCAGTAGCAAGTAGTATAGATAGTCAAACGAACTTAAGTAGTTGGACTAACAGCAAACACTTTTCTACAACATCACATTTGATACAACTATTTGCAAACAACATTATATTCTATAAAAGTGAAACAATAAGTTTTGCAAATGGCATTACACTCTATAAAAGCGAAAAAAAAGTGAAACAATAAGACTTATGCAGCATTACATTTCATTTTCAGCGAATGACTATCTTTATCAGTTTTCTTCCTCCAACTTGCCCATTTTACATTCCATTTCCTGAATAACACTCTTTATACCAACACTTGGTTTTATTCCTCCAACTTGCCAAGTTTACATATCAGCTCCGGAAAAGCACTATTTCTCAACCAACAGTTTCTGCAAATTCCCAACATCTTCTTCATCTCTCTTAATGGTGGTTTCTTCAAGTTGTGACTTTGTCTCTTCAATGTGCAAATTGGACTTTGTAAGTTGATTTTTTAAATTCTTCATTTTGTTTGTTCAAACATTTCACTTTCTTCTCTCTAAGCTTTCTGGTCTACAAAAAGAAAATGACCATGAACAATTCAGACAAAAGTATTAAAAACTAACCAAAAAAAGTTGAGGAACTATGGGACTCTGAGATAAATGATTTTTTGGTTTGTATCCCTTTTTATAACTTCTCAGACTGGTGGACGAAACAGGTTTAAATCGTTTTTGTTCATCTAAATCTTTTTGGTCCAGTTTTGACCCGGTGCACACCCATAGTCAAATCTACAATCTTTCTGCTATAAAAAGTGTCTCTTGTTTTCATAGTTTATATCGTCAAAATGAACCTATATACTTTAACTGAAAAGGTAACTAAGTTCCTAAGGTATTTTATAGTTTAACTCGGTACTCATAGGTTTTTAGTAAAAAACTTTTATTGTATGAGTGGTTAAATCTTAACTCACTGATTACATCTTTAGGATCGATATTTTTCAAGCTATATATAAGGATCTAAATCATTTTAGGCTAACTGTCAATGTGAATAAAAAATTGACAAAGCTGTTGACAAATAGATCCAAATACCGATTTGACAACTGGTTTCAGGGGCAAGGCTGAAAGTGCTTCAACAACGTGCATCTGTCCCATTTTCCCTCGAAACATAAGTTGTTATGATTCTCTTTATTGAACTCTTTCTCATGACATATGAGCAAACCCTATTATAAACATCACAGCATAGAAAATCATCACTCATAATTGACAACGTAAATGAACAACACTTTGGCACATCTAGAATAAAAATAACTTTCAGAAAAGCAATGACTGCTACTATTAACTTATTTTTAAAGGTGTACTCCGTATATTGAGACCAAGTATCAGTGTGTGAACACGTTTCCCATAATAATGAACCTTAATCAAGCACTAAATAAACCTAGTATCGAGCAATAATCAAGCACAGAAGCATCATGTCCTATTTTAGACCACCATTTCTGCTTTCCTAACACTACTCGGAATCCAAGTATCTAACCTCATTGTTTTAGCTTATTTTCGTATGTGATCTTTCCTTATACATAGTTATATATAAAAAGCCCTTTTTTCCAACTTATTTTCAAACTCATGGTCTTATATAGTGGGCATTTGGATCAGCTTATTTAGCTTGCTTATTGGATTATTTGAGCTTAGCAAAGCCAAAAAGCTCACTCTTTGGACCTTTATAAACTTATAAGTGGATATAATGTGACATTTGCATAAATTCATCGCTAACTTCATCGCTGCGTATAACTGGATATAATGTGAAATATGCAAAAGTTCCTTCAATAACTTACCATAGTCCATTGCCAGACCTTGAAAGCCAATTTCGGATGATGCTGAATAAAAGTTACTCGCTGGAACCTTTCTGTGCAACTGTTGTCGTCTAGCAGGAAACATGAGATCTCATACGACTTCCTGCAACAAATTTTAAGTAAATAAATCAGGCCTTTCGATATATAAAAATTCTAAGAGAACGAAATCGTAAACAACAGTTTGCCCATTTAGCAAGCCTTAAATCAGCAATGGAAGCAAGAAATATGTGCATAAGCAAATCAAGCATAAGAAACCATCATGAAGTTTTGTATATGTAAATAAGACGTGACTTACAGAAAATATGCACTTGGAATTCCAATACCAATCTCTCCATATTATTACGCATCCAAGTAGTTTGTTAAAGGGACTAACCACACATCTAATTCATGTAGTCCAAGAGTACAGGATGTCAAAAGTCCACAAACGCAATGCCAGTGTTATGAACTTATGATTGTAGTCTCCAAGCAACCTCAAATGATAAATCTAGTAAACAAAGTAGAAAATCCATAACATTTTAAAGATTCGAGATAAAGTACTGATAACTTCAGATTTAAGTGAACCGTCACATACCTCGCCACAAAATGTTTTGAAAAAGAGATCCACATCTGCGTGAGTAACCTAATTCAAATAAAATAAACATATTATCCGTTGCCCACTGCTTGCATTCATAAAATGAATAAATAAAAAATAATTTAAAAAAATAATGTGTCTTCTTATCAATGTTATTGGAGTAGATGGTTTTTGCACATGTTCCCGCTCATATCAGATCAGTAAACAAAATTACAGATTTACGCATAAATGTATAACCACAACCATACATTTCATAGTCTAGGGAGGTTAAGAAAAGCAAAATTATATATTTACGCATAAAATTATATCATTTGATCAACTTGATCATATTCTTCCATCTATTTGATCAAGTTGCTAAAAGGAACTCAAAAAAAAACCAATGTAGCCAAGTGTGTGCGCAACTACGTTTTAGCATGTATGATATCACCAACTGTGTTTTCAGTTCACCTATAATTAGTTTTTAGTATCTGGTATTCTCAGAGTAATTCTCATTTTTGAATTATCATCTATTTTGAATGAACAGTAGGTTGTTAAGTACTAAAATTTTACATACTTTACATCAATTTGATTATTATCACTACTTTGAAGATCAAACATTCTGATCAAATAAAACAATGCATCAAAGATGATACAAAACTTCATATGATTATTTACCTTGTTTCTTCAAGTGCTGACATTTTGTGGGAAATTGATGGCTCCAAAAGAATAACTATTTCCATTGACATCATCATTCCCACACTTCATCGGTATCCCTAAACGTGTAGACAACGGTCCTTTTTTTTAACTCATGCACTATATTAATCCTTGCCTTTGGGAATGCTTCTTTCGCCAAAACACTCCGTCCACCACTCATAATACTCCCTATAGAAAAGTAAGAAATCATTATGATCATACTCTTTATACGAATGTTGGGAGTGTTCGAACACAAAAAAATAAGATATTAAAGTAAACTTGCTATATTTTTTTTGTACGACAATAGATGTTTGTATTTAATCTTTAGACTGAAAGTAGCTTGGTGATGACAAAAGGAACATATAAATTCTTAAATGATTGAATTTTTTTTATTCTCGTTTATGTACTTTGGCAAAAACTTTTTTATCAATAACTCGTATATTATTCATGCTATGTTGCTTACCCTCACAATCTTTTATAACATACAGAAAACTAAAGTAAAAAAAAAGTGCACCAAATAAAATGCTAAAAACGGAAACAAAGCAGTGAATAAGTAAAGATGGGAATATTGTCATAGTCAAAATGGGTTCGGCTCAATACAGGTAATTTTTGGAACGGGTCAGGTCAGGTTGTCCGAAAAGACTGCTTAAAATTGCAATCCACTATAGGTAACTAATAACTACAAATGTTACATTACACACAAATCATCTCACTTTTTGATGCACCAATATTAGTATAACAGATGGAACATAACCAAATTGACTCATTCATAAGCCAATAGTTAAAATAGCCCGTTCCAAAAATAACTCGAGTTATATAGTTAATAGTATACCTCCAAAATTGACTTAGCCATCAGGTTAAACCCTTCCTAATCTTCGTCATTCGGACCATCCCCATCCTCATCCTCTTTATTATCATCCTCATCAACCTCCAACTCTCCCGAACTATTCCTCTTCTCATCCAACGCATTCAACTGATTCAAATAAACAATTATAGTCAGTGACGGATTACTAATACCATGAACATTACTAATCAGAACTGTGTAGCTTATTATTTATGTTAACATTATGTATTCAGGAAGCTTGATGAGACGAAAAGTGTACCGCTTTTAGGGGTCATTTTAGCCCAAATTCGATATTATTTGATCAAATATTGCCCTAAATCATTCCTTTTGTCATTTTAGGTACTTTTAAGGAGAAATCTGGAAAATGAAGCATTTTGGACGTTTTTGGGGTGAAATAGTGAAGAAAACGACAAAGTCTCCAAAATCATGCTGAAGATTGTACCTGACGGCGTCAAGGATTGTTAGTGATGGCGTTAAGGCTTGGCAAAAGAGGTGGATATGATAAATACACGTGACGCGCCAGAAAGTTTTCCAAAGGAGTCGTGATGGCGTCGCCCTTTAGGGTCACCAAGGCCGTCACGTACAAAATGAAAGAGACGGCCAAGACCAAGTTTACACATGACGGTGTCAGAAGTGGATCTAGGCAATACGATTAAAATTATGGCGGCGAGTTGACGGTGTCAGAACTTACTCTTGACGCCGTCAGACTCAATTATCTATATATAGTTTTTGAGTTTTCATTCATTAGTGTGCAACTTTGAGAGGAGAAACCCTAGACGAATTTTACTGTATTTTCAAGGGTTTCAAACCCTTGTTTCATCCATGCTTAATTGAAGATAAGTTTTCCAATAATCATTCAATATGTCTATGTGTTGTTTGATTCTATCTTATGCTTATATTCTCTTTAACATGCTAGGCTAGGTTTTCTTTGTGTTTGCTTAGATGTAATGAAACTTAGATATTGATTATTGGTTGGTTGTTTGTTTATAATTGTTGTGGATGAATGATTTCGATGTTAGGCTTAAGAAAACTGACAGACTTCTAATTGGTAACTTGCTTGAACGTCTTAAGAAACATGATCGGATGTGTACTACGATAAATTGGTTATATTAAATGCATAGGTAACTACTAATGAGGCCATGTTAGGAGCTAGTAGTCGGCTCGCAATAGGAAGAGGTAGAAGCTTATAGAGTTAGGGAAGATCGTACACGGCCCTACGAATAGTATTAAAGAATAGAACCCGTCATCCATGCAATTGTAACAAACTAATCAATCGGTAAAAGATAGATAGGGAGTAGTGAAATCTAAGTAAACACATTTTCTCTTATTATTGTTTTCACCAAATTTACTTTAGTTTCATTTTATTTGCATTTGTAGTTATTTGGGTTAGTTGACTAGCAACTAATTCCGCCCAATCTTCCAAAAAACCCAAAATTTTTACTTGCTTTCCTTAAAATATAAAAATACAAAAAGAATCATCCCTCACCTCTAGACCTAGTTTATTTGAGTTTTAACCCCAGCGAACACTATTCTTTGAGTTGAACGATCAATCCCCCGGTACTTGACACTATACTATACTACAACGGTCAGGTACACTGCCTGGTGGGGATTGCAAGCTTCTCAAGATCCCTTGAGAGGTAAAACCTTTTGCAAGGTTGCAAAACCACGCATCAAAGCTACTTGAAACCGCTTACTTCCAAAATAATAAAGCAAATAATCACTCTTAATAAGCAATTCCAAACGGCCTTAATAGATTGTTGTTAGAATAATATAGTTTTTTTAATCATTCGATTACAAAGATGTGTTGCGGGTGAATCCAACCCAGCCCTATCTGTCTCGACCCTTAAAAAAAATTACCCATTTTCACCTGTTACCCAACTTATTCATTCTGCAGCCGGCACTGCTGGTTCAACAGCAGCCTAATGGCAATGGCATGTTCAAACACTCCATAAGAAATAAGTTTCTATCAACTTCAGAAAATCAATGTCATACCAACTACAACCCATTTTCTAATATAATTACACTTAAAACCCATATCCAAACACTCCCTCATTTGACATGAAGATGCTGATTAAAAGGTTGAAAGTGGAAGTTTATGAGCATTTGATGGGTAGGGATTGCACCAGGCTTTACCTCTCGAGGGATCTCGAGAAGCTTACATCCCCCACCAGGCAGTGTACCTGATCGTTGTAGTATAGTATAGTGACAAGTACCGGGGGATTGATCATTCAGCTAGGAATAGTGTCGCTAGGATTAGAAAACCTAAAGACTAGGTCTAGAGATGAGGGATGCTTCTTTTTGTATTTTTTAGTTTTTATAAAACAAATAAAAATCTCGGTTTTGAAGGAGTTGGGCGGAATTAGTTGCTAGTCAACTAACCCAATTACTAAGATGCAATCAAAATAAAATACTAAAAATGAAATAAAACTAAATTAACTAGAGGTGTAAGCAATATATGGGAGAATTGTTGATGAGGCGAAAAATGAACCACTTTTAGGGGGTCATTTAAGCCCGGAATTGACTTTATTTGATCAAATATTGCCCTAAATCGTTCCTTTTGTGATTTTAGGTACTTTGGGAGTGAAATCTGGAAAAGGAAGCAATTCGGACGTTTTTGGAGCATAAAAGTGAAGAAAACGCCAAAGTCTTAATTTTCATTGCTGGGAACAGTAGGTGACGGCGTCAAGAGTAACATCCTGACAGCGTCAAGAGCAAATTTCCATGACGATCCAGTACAGATTTGACGGTGTCACGAAGTAGGGCGTCAAGAGTAAAATTCATGACGGCCTGGAAATGCATAATACATGACGGCGTCAAAAGTAGATCAAGGCAGTCCGAGAAGAGTTTTGGTGGCGAGGTGACGGCGTCACAAGCTTGGTCTTGACGCCGTCAGACCCCTTTTCCTATATATAGTTTTCTAATTTTCACACATTAAAAAAAAGAGAAGTTTTGGAGAAACCCTAAGTACGAACTTGGTGCGAATTTTACAGGTTTTTCAAGGGTTCCAAGCCCTTGATACCTTTCATGTGTAATTGAGATAAGTGTTCTTTTAATTCAATCAATATGTCTATGTGTTGGTTGTCTATATCTTGTTCTTGTCTTAATTCCATCATGCTAGGCTATATCTATCTTGTGTTTACTTGGATCTAATGAAACCTAGATGTTAATTATGTGTTGATTACTTGTTTATAATTGTCTTGGATGAATGATTTACATGTTAGGCTTAAGAAAACTGGCAGATCTCCAATTGGTAACATGCTTGAACGTCTTAAGAAACATGAACCGATGTGCACTAGGTCTTTATTGGTTGTATTTAATGCATGAGCCACTGTTTATAATCCCTATGGTTGTGCTGGGCATGGTATAGGAGGAGATAAGAGCTCATAGAATTGGGGAGTTAAGTGCGCCACCCCATGAATGTTATTAAGGAATACGATCCGTCATCCATGCAACTATAACAAGTAATTAATGTGTAAAAGATGTCTAGGGAGTAGTGAAATCTAAGTAAACACATTTTCTCCACTTATTGCTCACAACTTTAGTATAATTTAGTTTATTTTCATTTCTAGTATTTTATTTTGATTGCATCTTTAGTATTGGGTTAGTTGACTAGCAACTAATTCCGCCCAAATCCTTCAAACCCGAGATTTTTATTTGCTTTCTAAAAAATATAAAAATACAAAAATAATCATCCCTCACCTTTAGAACTAGTATTTAGGTTTTCTAATCCTAGCGACATTATTCCTAGCTGAACGATCAATCCCCCAGTACTTGTCACTATACTATACTACAACGATCAGGTACACTGCCTGGTAGGGGTTGTAAGCTTCTCGAGATCCCTCGAGAGGTAAAGCCTGGTGCAATTCCCACGCATCAAGTTTTTGGCGCCGTTGCTGGGGAATAGTTATTGTCTAGGTTAGAATTTCTTTTTATTAGGTCTACTTACTAGATTCCTTTCTAGTAAGATTTTATTTTTATTTTTTTAGGTCTTCTTTAGTCTATCTTTTTCTTTGTGCCTTTGTTAGTAAATTAAATTCATTGACTATTCCGTTGACCATTATGGAAAACACGAATCCACCCCTTTCCCCTAGAGAAGTGGCTTTGTTGCGTGAACAAATTGAGAGTGAGATTAGGGAACTTAGGGAGCTTAATAGTTTGATCAAAGTTGAGCTCGAACATGCATTTAGTGACCTAGCGACTGCCCTGTATTCAAATGAGGACCTAGGGCCTAATGACTTTGTGAATGTTATTGAGGGACTTGAAGAGGGGGAAATAGATCCGAAGCTTAATGACTATTTTAATCTATACCCCACTAAGGAGGAGATTGCATATTATAATAATCTTATTGATAACCCGCGATCTCCTTTCACTATAATTGAACCCAAGATAAAGAGAGGCGATCCTAAGAATGCTAAGATACGATGTATGATTGGGTATAGGCACATTTGCAATGCTTACATTGACTTTAAATCTCCAATCAACATTATGTCCTCAACTGTTTATAATGATATACTGAAAACAAGACTTGAACCTAGAAAAGAGCCCAAATACCCCGGTAGAGTTTGTAACTTTGTCGGGAGAGTCAAAGGTCTCCATGTCTTTGTTGGTAATTTCACTTTTGTCACCGACTTTATGATTGTGGAAGATCTTGCTAATGTTATTGATTGTTGGTTATCAAATGTTGTGTTTGGCAAACCATTTGTTGAGGAGTCTAAGTTGGAGTATGATGAGATAGAAGGAACGATCCGATTTGCAAGTAACACCGATAGTATCACTTATAGGATGCCTAATAGGATGAAAGAATTTCGCTTTATATCCCGTTTTGATAAGGACAACGTTGGTGCTTTTGAGGACATCAATGAAGAGGATAAGAAAAAGGGCATGGATTATGTATGGGAAAAAAGGAGCCTTTATTACAAAGATTGTTTGGCCCTTGGACCAAGGTATAAAGTCGATAAAGAATTTGCCCAAAAGATTATGGGGGCGGTTGAGAAAAAGGTGATTGGTTTCCACAAAGAATATTTACAATCGGAGAGTAGAACCAACGATGAGGTCACGTAGTAACCCATGACCTTGAGTCTAGCTACAAGACTCGTAAATAAAGAAAAGCGCTTCTTGGGAGGCAACCCATGTTTTGTGTGGAAAACTAGAAGGGGGTTGAATAGTTTTCCCTTCTTTTTCATTTTATAAAAACTTTGTTTCAAAATGTTGATTCAAATTTATTCAATTGTTTGTTTGGAAAACTTCAATTAGAGTTTAGTATGAAAACAACATATAATCAATATGATTAATTATATATGTAAGCTTTTGAAAAGCTTAGTTTTATGAATGAAGCTTTGGTCGATCTTTATGTGAATACGTTTTCCTTTTAAAATCTTAAAACGTTTTGTATCAAATTATCTATCAAGTTAAACTTAATATGAGAAGTGTGAATAATAATCTATTTGACCATATCATGCAATTATACACACAATCTCAATATTAACTACTATGTTCAACACAATCAATCATCACAACTATAAAAGCAACAACTAAGACATGTAGGCAAGCATAGAAGTAAAGCGATAAATGCAAGAACAAATGATAAGAGATAAGAGAAAGGAAATGCAAACCGGACATGATGATTTATAGTGGTTCGGCTACAAGGACACCTTCCTTGTTCCTACTCCACTCCCCGAGTCACCTACTCGAGAGTTTTCTTCACTACTCAACAAGCTCCCTTTTGGAGGAGAAAACCGTACACAACTTTTGCTTACACCATTTAACGACACTAAGCTAAATGTCGAGTTCTAATAGTAGCTAGAACCAATCTCACAACACAAATTCGATCACTACACAACTTCTACACAACTTCACGACTTCACGACTTCATCACAACTTCTTCTAAACTTCTTCACGGCTTCACAACTTCTTCACGTCTTCACGACTTCACAACTTCATCACAACTTCTTCTAAACTTCACTACTTAATCACACACCTACATCTTCACAACTACATGTCTTCTCCACACTACTACTTCCTTCCACTACTTCTTACTCACTCATTAAATCACTACTAAGTAAGATCATCCTGATCTACTTATTACATATACATAACTCACAACTTCACATAAGCACTAACTAGATCCTAATACATCTTTGGCTTGATGATAGGGAGGATTCTTCTCTTGCACTTTGAGTGATGAAAAATTGGATCACTTGAAACAAAGATTAATAATCTTATGATCAAAGGGTTTTAGAAGGATGTTTAGAGAGAGTTGGATCTGAAAATTTTTGTGCAAAAGGTGAGAAAAATTCCAGGCTTGAGGTGGTATTTATAGGGAAAAATTTCTGACCAAATCTGACAGGGGAGCGTGGCCGGTCCCCTTAATTGTGTGCCGGTCCCCTTAAAATTAAGGGGACCGCCCCTTATAATTAAGGGGGCCGCCCTACTGAAACGGCCAGATTTTCTGTCTTTTAGTGGGGAAAGTTTATTTGGTGAAAAACTAACTAATTTTGGTTAAAAGTTTGAAATCATATATTTAGTATGATTAAAACATTTTTCTTTATTACCAAAAGTGTTTTTCAAAAATATATAATATGTTTATATAATTAAATAAACTTTGTATTAGTTAATTAAATACCCCGTTGATCATGAGATGTATTAAACACTTGTTTATCCATACCTTAAGTGATAGTTGAAGCATACTTGAGACGTTGAGATGTCGAGGCTTGTTGACGTAAAAATGCATAGAAGAATTGTGATCACAAGTAACTTAAGCACTTTACGTTATATGTTGTAACTTACATCTTTGTCATCATCAAAACATGAAGAGGATGTTTAGATTAAATATCGTAATATTCATGCCAACAATCTCCCCCTTTTTGATGATGACAAACTATGTAAACTATAACTTATAGTAAAATGTATAAGTTACTTGTTTACACTTCTTCTCCCCCTTTTGTCGAAGCAAAAAAGGTGGACTCTAAGACGAGACTTCTACTACGCTTGAACTCTTGAGATAGAATCTAAAAGGTGAGCTTGCATCATCGTAAGTGAAGCCTTGATCCTAGCAACCTCAATGCTCCCCCTTGGTGTATGCTCCCCCTTGGTGTATGCTCAAAACTTGTTTTGGCTACCAAAGAATCGAGCGGTGAAGTAATCCTTCAAAACAAAGTTAGTAGACAAGTGCACATATATATAATGATGATAATAGATATATGCATGAAACTAATAGGGGAACAATATATGGACATATTAGGTATATGCACTAAAAGTATGACACATGCAATTATTGTTTTAAAAACAACAACCTAAATCCGAAAAAAAATAGAACCTAATGCAAAGATTAGAACCTAGGAAAATGTAGGAGAATGAGGAGGGATGATTGTGAATGTAAAGGGAAGGTGATGACAAAGGGTTGACAATTATGGTTTAGATTAATATATCGTTCAACAAGGGTGGATGAGAGGGAATCATGGGATTTTTAGGTGTTTTGTTAATGGTGGTGGAGGTGTTGTGTTTGTTGTTGGTGGATTGATAGGAGATTATGAGAAGTGTGCATCAAGAGGTGTTAATGGTGATAACTTTTGGTGGTGGAGACAATTGTGAGTTGATATATTCTTTGATGGATGGAGTGGTGTCGTCTTCATTAGTAAGGTCAATGAAGAGTTGTTTTGATGGTATGATGACAAGTTTTTGTTGGAGATGGTGGTTCTTGGTGGAGGTAGGTTGTTGATCCAAATTGCGTTGAATAAGATGCAACGCAAGAAGAGCATTAAGCTCATGAGCTTCTTTGAGCTCTTCAACGAACTTTTCATGTTCGGAGGAAGGTGATGGTGGTGGAGTTGGATTGTGATTAGGGATTGAAGTTTGGTCATGAAACTTATGATTCATGTTTGGATGAGATTGATGGTTGTTGTTTTGATATTGAGTATGATCCTCAAAAGGGTCATTTGGTAGAATTGAGTGAGATGAATGTGGAAGTTTATTAGTGAGGGTGATAGTAAGGTTGTCTTGTTGAGCTAAAAGAGTGGTTTCATTTGGGTGATCATGAAAGCATGATGAAGGTATGGATGAAAGTGATTCTTCATGTGTGGATGGTAGTTTGGATGTTGTATGTGGGGTGATAGCAATGATGTTAGGTTTGTTGGGAGAGGTATTTATAGTGTGATGATTATGTGTTTATGGAAGGATAGTAGGTGTTGGATTGGCTAGACAAAACGTGTTGGTTTAGGAGGTGTTTATGAGGAGTGATTTAGGAGGTATGATATTGATTCTTGGTTTCTTTGAGGACATGGAAATGGTGGATGACTCGAGATTGGTAGTACAAAGGATGACTCGGTTTTGGGTGTGAGGTAGAAGGATATATGTGAGTGAGTGTGATTTCCCTTCCCATTAAATTCATGCTCATCCGGATATATTATGAAACTAATATGACCTATCGGAAAATGACACTAAGGTTCTCATGAAATGAGGGTGTAGGATATAAAGGTAAGAAAAATATACCTAGATGAATGATACATATAGTGTAAACCATGTAAAGGCATACAATCAAATCACATAGGAGCAAATAATCATCTAGAAATAACATATATGCGATATGCCATAAATCTAGGAATGAATGCATCTAATGAGAAACAAAGTTCATAAAAGTAAACTAGCGTTAGGTATATTTAGGAAGAGCAATTTAATCAAGTTGGAGAATGAGTATGAGACTATTACTAGTGGTGCTCAATTCAGGCTAAACACGACCATTTTTACGGGTTACACACACCCAACTTCTCACATAGAAGCAATTCAACCGTTAGGTTAAATTGAATTTCTAGTCAATAGATTCTCCAGTAGTCATTCTTTTTTTAGAAGAAATTGAGTTCCTAAATTTACCTATCGAAGAGTACCAAATATGAAGTTTGCTTGATTCACTAATACTTGACTTAATGTGACTCAAACATCATGTTTTTATGAAGGTAAGTCTACATGATATATTTTACTCACTATCCCAATAGAGATGTGTTAAATGTTTAGATAAGAGTAAACACAAAGTTTTAATCTTTTGTTCATGATTAACCGGTTATTTGGTTTTGATAGCATATTACTTGATTTAATAAATGTGCTTGATTTAAGAATGCTCCTTAGCATATCTTGAAAAATGAATCTCATTAAGATTATTTATCTTAAATGAGATTGTGATTCACAAATGATATCAAAACTAGACATTTATATATTCTAAAACAAATATTATTTTCTATGATTTTTGCCAATGTTATATATCATAATTTAACTAGTATTTAAAACAAAATGAATTTAACTTGTTTATGCATTGTGACAAGTTATTTTTCAATTTTAATAACTTAAATTATTTCAAAAAGAAATGTGTAGTGCATTATCTTGTAACGCAACCATTCATGCTACAAAGAAAATGAAATACATATAATATATAGTGTGTATTGTTCTTAAATATGTATTTTAGCTTGAAGTGATGATTTTAAGTAGTGTGAGCAAAGTTTACATATGTTGTTAGTTTGCTCATGTTTGGTTTTTCGGATATGACACATTTATCCATTGCTTTGCAATGTAAATTATTTGAATATTTCGGATGAAACATCCAAGTCGTCAATCCTACTTCATTGTATATTTTATGCATGTGTTAAACATGTTATTCTAATATTTGGAACACAACTATTGGACAAGTAGATTCAATATGGCATTGTCAACACAAGTGTGAGTTATGATCCAATGCATATTCTTTTCATCTACAAAGGATGTAAATATTTTCATATCAATCTAGTGTGATTGAGTATGTAGATTCAAGACTACATCCTTTGTTAAAATTTAATGTAATCTTGAAACTAAACAAATAACAATCCAATTTCTTGTCCATACTCAAAAACATGTCAATTAGATTTGATGAATATATCAACCATAATTTGAATAATGAATTGATATAATATCAAGATCTTTCTTGACCCTCACAAACACTCATTTAAAATAAATAGGCATTTTGATAGTGTGTTCCATTAATCCTAAGATTATTTATGAGTGAGGTTGGTGAATGATTGAAATTTGACTAATTACTTCATGATAGTTATAAGTTTTGTTTATGTGAAAGACTCTTCATTGTTACTTATAATGAACACACTTAGATTTTGAAAATACTTTTTCTTTTATATTACTACTAATGTTTTACAAAGATTCAATTTCTCTTATTAAACAAATTAAGGTAAAACAAGGTAATTTGTTGAAAATGTTTAAGTGTGTTGTTAAGAATAGATTAAATTGTTTGAAATATTTAGGTGATTAGATTTAACTCATTTACAAGATGTGTGAGTAACATTAAGCCATCTATACCTATATGTAATGCAAGCATAATATTGCAATCCTAACGCAAGAAATCTAGCATAAGATCTAGTTAAGTATAAGCCAGAAAACTAGCTATAAACTAATAGAATACAAGGCACATATGCTAAGATATTCAAATAGCTAAATTACAAATAGCAGCGATTAACAAAGTAAAATCACAAATGAGTTCACATAGCACATAAAACACTTGTCGTCGTTTTGTGTATTATACATACCAATGTTTACTTAGCTCGATTTTATTTGAAAATAAAATAGTTTCCTATCCATTTTAAAATTTAATTAAGATCAATATTTTGAAAACATAAATACTTAATTTTTCAAAGATATATCGACAAGGAATGCCCGACTCGAAGGAAAAGGTAAAATACAAGTTTTACGTTAAAACAAGACTTAAATTTTTGACCTTCATGTAGTATTTTAACTTTCTGACTTATTTAAGTTTGTAATGGTACTTGTAAGTATTTTTAAATGAAAGTAGACTCAATTACCTTTAAAACGCCGGGTGGCACGACTTCTACGGAGTTACGGTTAATTTTATATGATTTTTCAAAGTTTTTGAAAAACTGTCGAACAGACAGGCGGACCCCTTAAATTTAAGGGGGCCGCCCAGTATTTAAGGGGGCCGCCCAGACAATTAAAGGGGCCGCCCATCTGATACGCAAAAATGCAATTTTTGTTAAAAATTGTTTTCTGACTTTGTGGAAAGGTGTGTAACTTTCTGATTTTAAGAACGAACATATAACACTTGTTTTAAGCATAATTCTTATCTCGAGCTAGTATAATTAGTGTATATAATATCAAAACTGATACAAGTTAATCAACAAAACACTTTTCATATTAAATCCTCCTTAATGGGTAATTTGATACATGGATCGTACTCAATTTTTAAAATCATTTGTTTTGAAAATTTGAGCGACGTGGCTCTAGTACCAATTGTGGAAAACTAGAAGGGGGGTTGAATAGTTTTCCCTTCTTTTTTATTTTATAAAAACTTTGTTTCAAAATGTTGATTCAAATTTATTCAATTGTTTGTTTGGAAAACTTCAATTAGAGTTTAGTATGAAAACAACATATAATCAATATGATCAATTATATATGTACGCTTTTGAAAAGCTTAGTTTTATGAATGAAGCTTTGGTCGATCTTTATGTGAATACGTTTTCCTTTTAAAATCTTAAAACGTTTTGTATCAAATTATCTATCAAGTTAAACATAATATGAGAAGTGTGAATAATAATCTATTTGACCATATCATGCAATTATACACACAATCTCAATATTAACTACTATGTTCAACACAATCAATCATCACAACTATATAAGCAACAACTAAGACATGTAGGCAAGCATAAAAGTAAAGCGATAAATGCAAGAACAAATGATAAGAGATAAGAGAAAGGAAATGCAAACCGGACACGATGATTTATAGTGGTTCGGCTACAAGGACACCTTCCTTGTTCCTACTCCACTCCCCGAGTCACCTACTCGAGAGTTTTCTTCACTACTCAACAAGCTCCCTTTTGGCGGAGAAAACCGTACACAACTTTTGCTTACACCATTTAACGACACTAAGCTAAATGTCGAGTTCTAATAGTAGCTAGAACCAATATCACAACACAACTTCGATCACTACACAACTTCTACACAACTTCACGACTTCACGACTTCATCACAACTTCTTCTAAACTTCTTCACGGCTTCACAACTTCTTCACGTCTTCACGACTTCACAACTTCATCACAACTTCTTCTAAACTTCACTACTTAATCACACACCTACATCTTCACAACTACATGTCTTCTCCACACTACTACTTCCTTCCACTACTTCTTACTCACTCATTAAATCACTACTAAGTAAGATCATCCTGATCTACTTATTACATATACATAACTCACAACTTCACATAAGCACTAACTAGATCCTAATACATCTTTGGCTTGATGATAGGGAGGATTCTTCTCTTGCACTTTGAGTGATGAGAAATTGGATCACTTGAAACAAAGATTAATAATCTTATGATCAAAGGGTTTTAGAAGGATGTTTAGAGATAGTTGGATCTGAAAATTTTTGTGCAAAAGGTGAGAAAAATTGCAGGTTTGAGGTGGTATTTATAGGGAAAATTTTCTGACCAAATCTGACAGGGGAGCGTGGCCGGTCCCCTTAATTGTGTGCCGGTCCCCTTAAAATTAAGGGGACCGCCCCTTATAATTAAGGGGGCCGCCCTACTGAAACGGTCAGATTTTCTGTCTTTTAGTGGGGAAAGTTTATTTGGTGAAAAACTAACTAATTTTGGTTAAAAGTTTGAAATCATATATTTAGTATGATTAAAACATTTTTCTTTATTACCAAAAGTGTCTTTCAAAAATATATAATATGTTTATATAATTAAATAAACTTTGTATTAGTTAATTAAATACCCCTTTGATCATGAGATGTATTAAACACTTGTTTATCCATACCTTAAGTGATAGTTGAAGCATACTTGAGACGTTGAGATGTCGAGGCTTGTTGACGTAAGAATGCATAGAAGAATTGTGATCACAAGTAACTTAAGCACTTTACGTTATATGTTGTAACTTACATCTTTGTCATCATCAAAACATGAATAGGATGTTTAGATTAAATATCGTAATATTCATGCCAACATTTTGTGTGATTTTATTTTTGTTTGTTTGTTATTTGCTTCCGTATGCATGCTTAATTTTTATTGTTGGTAGATCATGTTTCTAAACTAAATAGTGGAAATACTTTACTTTGTTGTTTTGGCCTAATCTTAACTCCACCTAAAGGTATTTTTGCAAAAGATAAGTGTAAGGGGAAACCCCAAATATGTTTTTAAGAAACAAACCGATCATGATTCTCCACAATATTAAATGAACATGTATATTCGTACTTGTTAGAGTCAAATGCTTGTATTGAGTTATAATGAAGTTTTGCAAGATTTTCCAGGAAGTAGGACCAAGTTTTTCCAGAAATTTTCCGGAAACTTAACATAAGAATTTCTGCAGGTTACTTCTGACGGCGTCAAGAGTTAATTTTTGACGGCGTCAAGTGTAAAAATCTGGAAATTTTACCAGTTTTGTTTTTCTAACGGAGTCTTATGGTTTTTGTGAATTATTAAGTTTTATAATCTCCAGGAAATCTGCAAACTTCATTCCACAAGCATTATATCTTATCTTGTTTTCTAGGATTTAGTAACTTATATAGGATGCCGCCGATTTTACGCGAGGTTGTTTTGTCTATTTTCTCAGGTTTTACAGGTTATGTATAACAAGAAGATGATTTATATTCTGGAAGGGAAGCTTTGATTGTTCATTTTCTTGGAGGAAGATTTAACCTGGCCATCTTAATATCCATACCGAGCGAATCAGGGGAGTATTTGATTTCATACTTTTTACTTTTTCACTTTTACATTCTTTATTTAAACATTGGGGACAATGTTCATCTTAAGTGTAAGGGGAGGGTAAAAAGATGATACCTTACATATGCACTTTCGCTTGAGTTTGTTTTGTTTGATGGTAGATGTGTAATAAAACTATGATAAATACTTGTTAGTGCAATTTTAGCGCCAAATTTAAAATTTTTTACAACATTTAGGAGTGAAACTTTAGCCATAGCAAGCGTCTCATGGATAGGAGATTGTATGACTAGCACAAAACCGTATATTCAGAAAAATTTTCCACCCAAATATGTGAGGTTCGCCTTTAGATTTGATAGGAAAAGCATTTACTATTAGTGCTTATGAGTGTACCGGTAGCATTTAGATTCTAGAACTTGCGTTAGTGATGCATCCCGAGACCGCTAGTGAAACTACATTCGTGTGGTAGGATTTACTACATGATAAGAGGCATTAGGATCACCCTTGTGTTAAACCCGTATTATAATTACTTGACCATTTAAGTCATATTATTTGGCTAGTTAAATCAACTAATTTTTCCTACACCCTTAGCGTTGTACTCATTTTTAGTACACGAAACCCCTAGTACACCCCTCCGAGCCTATCTTTTCGTTTTTAACTTTAAGCATTTTACTTAAAGGAAGAATTTGTTACACCCCACTTAAATGTACACCCAAATCGCCTTAGCTTTCCGTGTATGCGCTCATCTTTAGTGCATTATTGTTATTTGTTAAACCCTAAGTTAACTATCTAATTGATTACATGGTTGCTAAGTCGAGTCATATCCTTCTACATATTGTTTTGGGACGATTGGGACTCATGGGTAAAATACTTATTTATGGAGTAATGGGGAAGAACATCATTTATTACCCCCATATGTACGTTAATCTTAAAAGTGCTCCAAGTGTTTTGATTTTCTTAATTCGAGTCATTAGATTAGTTTATTGTAAAGTATGTAAAAATTCAAGTGTAAGGGTAATTTTCAACCCCTATGATGTATTATTTTGGATGGTAGGGTAAGAGTGTATGCAAAAAAAAAAAAAAAAAAAAAAAAAAAAAAAATCGAAAAAAAATCAAGAAAAAAGAAAAAAAATAAAAAAAGAAAAAGAGAAAAAACATACGGACTACCATCCCTTTTCATTCTATGTTTATTTTATGTTTTTTGTTATTTTTCATTTATTAGCTTAAGTCGAGTCTAGTCTTGGCTTAGCAACGCCACATTGTACATGTAATTAACCAAGATTGTTAACTCGCCACCAGTAAAAACTTCCTTCATCCAACAAAACCGTGTATTTCATATCCCTACACCTAACGTTACAACCCTTTAAAAGACCTTTTTGATAGTTTATCCTAGGTGCTTACGCCATGTGGTGGAGGTTTGATCCTTTCCCAAGCCTATGGTAATCTATTTTGCTATGACAGGTAGTGAGAGATATCTTCCGTTTCCATATTGTAATTTATACTTTATTACACCCGAGAGATGTGAGTATCTAAACACTATTTGTGAGGTGCTTGTATATGACCTCCGTGCTTGTCTATTGGTCTTTAGTGGAACGATTATTTGTTGTAATTACTTTTATATTAGTGTTAAATGACCCCTAACTTGTATTTTGAGTAGAATAAAAGCGCATTTGCTTGAGGACAAGCAAATCTCAAGTGTAAGGGTATATGATGAGGCGAAAAATGAACCACTTTTAGGGGGTCATTTAAGCCCGGAATTGACTTTATTTGATCAATTATTGCCCTAAATCGTTCCTTTTGTGATTTTAGGTACTTTGGGAGTGAAATCTGGAAAATGAAGCAATTCGGACGTTTTTGGAGCATAAAAGTGAAGAAAACGCCAAAGTCTTAATTTTCCTTGCTGGGAACAGTAGGTGACGGCGTCAAGAGTAACATCCTGACGGCGTCAAGAGCAAATTTCCATGACGATCCAGTACAGATTTGACGGCGTCACGAAGTAGGGCGTCAAGAGTAAAATTCATGACGGTCTGGAAATGCATAATACATGACGCCGTCAGACCCCTTTTCCTACATATAGTTTTCTAATTTTCACACATTAAAAAAAAGAGAAGTTTTGGAGAAACCCTAAGTACGAACTTGGTGCGAATTTTACAGGTTTTTCAAGGGTTCCAAGCCCTTGATACCTTTCATGTGTAATTGAGATAAGTGTTCTTTTAATTCAATCAATATGTCTATGTGTTGGTTGTCTATATCTTGTTCTTGTCTTAATTCCATCATGCTAGGCTAGATCTATCTTGTGTTTACTTGGATCTAATGAAACCTAGATGTTAATTATGTGTTGATTACTTGTTTATAATTGTCTTGGATGAATGATTTATATGTTAGGCTTAAGAAAACTGGCAGATCTCCAATTGGTAACATGCTTGAACGTCTTAAGAAACATGAACCGATGTGCACTAGGTCTTTATTGGTTGTATTTAATGCATGAGCCACTGTTTATAATCCCTATGGTTGTGCTGGGCATGGTATAGGAGGAGATAAGAGCTCATAGAATTGGGGAGTTAAGTGTGCCACCCCATGAATGATATTAAGGAATACGATCCGTCATCCATGCAACTATAACAAGTAATTAATGTGTAAAAGATGTCTAGGGAGTAGTGAAATCTAAGTAAACACATTTTCTCCACTTATTGCTCACAACTTTAGTATAGTTTAGTTTATTTTCATTTCTAGTATTTTATTTTGATTGCATCTTTAGTATTGGGTTAGTTGACTAGCAACTAATTCCGCCCAAATCCTTCAAACCGGAGATTTTTATTTGCTTTCTAAAAAATATAAAAATAGAAAAATAATCATCCTTCACCTTTAGAACTAGTATTTAGGTTTTCTAATCCTAGCAACACTATTCCTAGCTGAACGATCAATCCCCCGGTACTTGTCACTATACTATACTACAACGATCAGGTACACTGCCTGGTGGGGGTTGTAAGCTTCTCGAGATCCCTCGAGAGGTAAAGCCTGGTGCAATTCCCACGCATCAATTGTGTTTACTAAGGTTTCACTACTCCCTAGATATCTTTTACAGGCTAATTACTTGTTACAGTTGCGTGGATGACGAATTATATTCCTTAATACCATTCATGGGGTGTCGTACTTACTTCCCCAATCCTATAAGTGCCTACTTCACTCCTATATCGAGCCGGCTAAGAAGCTCCTAACATGGGATCACTAGAATTTGCTCATGCATTAAATACAACCATTAAAACCTAGTACACATCGGTTCATGTTTCTTAAGACGTTCAAGCATGTTACACAATAGAGATCTGCCAGTTTTCTTAAGCCTAGCATTGAAATCATTCATCCAATACAACTATAAACAAGCAATCAACCTATAATCAACATCTAGGTTTCATTACATTTAAGCAAACACATGATAGATGTCACAACCCACAATTTCAGGTCATTTTTCCAAACTTCGACATTCTACTATTCACAAATTACTATTCATCGATTACTATTCATCGTTTTACTATTCATCATTTTTGAGGTCAATTTGACATTCCGAAACACATTCAGAAATATTACTATTCACTTGGCACTATTCATTTCCGAGAGGAAACCACTATTCACGTGCATTACTCATGTCATCGTAAATTTAGTTTACGAGTGTTCAAATTCGCGTAACCGTATTGGTTCAGGAGCGAATTCATGCATTTTTATCAGGGACATTTCATACGGACTAGAAATAGTCTGCACATCATCATTAGAGCACTTGCATACTATTCCACTTGTAGGATAATTAAATTTATACTTTTGGTACAATTAACGATTTACGTACGTTTATTTTTAAATAAACACTAATACGCGAACTATAAATGTGTCTAACATGTCCGACACTCCCGACTATTGTCCCAATATATTTTTATACTCATTTCTATAATATAAAAATTGTAATATTAGTTTACCCGGTATTTTGGAAATTTATTTATTACGTATCGTACGTTTAACTTAATAACGACGGTTTTCACCAAAATTAAACAATAATCACCCAAACTCTCCGTACTTGTACCCGACATATTTTTACAATTTTTACGACTTTATTACGTCCCGAATAACTTCGATAAAATTTATTTCTAACAAACCCGGTACCCGATTAAACCTTAAACCTAAACCTAACCTAACTACACTTTACTACTAATACTAATTTTCCTAATTAATCCCAAGACAACCCCCCCCCCCCCCCCCTTTTCCCTCCTTTAGGACCGGCCACCCCCCCCCCCCCTAAGGTCTTCATGCATTCAAACCTCACCAACACTCTTAATTACTCACCAAACTTTTGTCTCCAAGTATATAAGAAACTTTTCATCCATTTTTTAGTTACAAAATCATTTTTACAAGGCAAGTAAACTTTTCTCTTCATTTTCTCTTGAGTGTGGATCGAACTAAGGTGTTCAAGGAGCAAAGAGTATAAATTTTACAAGATCTTGTCATAAACTAGTTTATATAATCATCCTTGTTAGAGTTTTGAAATAAAAACTCAAGGATTAGTAGGTTTTGCATCATCTAAACTCTCTAAACCATCAAGTAAGTAAACAAACTCATTTTTATGATTTTTACAAGTTATTATTATGTTTATATAATTTTCTTACAAGATCTCATACATGCATTAACTTATACCACTCCATTTTTGTACATATATAACTTTCAAGCCCTAGAAATGGACATATAAGAAACCCTTGTTAGACCTAGTGGATTGATGATGTTTAAGGACCCATGACACTTTAAGAAGGTGTATGGTAGGTTTAGACTAGCTTTGTGGTGTTTGAAAGTGGTTTGATGGAGGATGGAACTAGTTTGGAGACTTGAAAATGGTTTTTGAAACTTTTGATATACCTACTGTCCCTATTTTAATTTCGTGGGAAAATCAGTAGATGGTGACTAAGTTTTGACCAAAGATTTAGAAAATACATTCAAAAACGAAACTTTGGGCGAAAGAACGGATTAAAACGAGTTTATAACGAAGGAGATATGATTTTTGCAAATTTAACGACGAAAACTACTTTTCCAAAAACTGCTTGCTGTTTGGCAGAATACGACGGGTAAAAAGAGGTATTAAACGTAACTTAAAGGAGCCGAGTTATCAAAAATATACTAGTATATACAAAGACGAATCCATGGACATAAAGAACAAGGAAAACGAGCTTAAAACGACCAAGTTATACCCATTTTAACGTCGTCAAAACTATATATATATATATAGTCACAAATAAAAATAATAACGTACGTACTAAACGGTATATTTTCTAGAAAATATTACTAAGGACTATTTTCTTATCAAATGAATACGTATGACCTAAGAGAATACTTATACGACTTAACGACGTATTTCAAGGTTTACAATACAAGGAACTTAACGCTAACACTTTCTTACGAGATAACACGACAAGTTATATACTCCTATATATGGATTTATTTTACTAAGTATGGAAACTATTTTACCATGACGATAACTAGTATTTCCAAATTACGAGTGGTATGAGTATCATGTGCATGTGCATTCATTTCATTACGGCTTGATCTTAATTAGATCACGATTATTCATTTAGGTTGCGGCTAGTACTCGCGCCTCATTGTCCCGACTACTTTTACCTCATTGCACCATCTTTGTATCATCACTTCGAGGTGAGTTTCATAGCCCCGTTTTAATTCTATATTTTGATTTCAAATCCCACGGGGGAGAATACATTGCATTACTTATTTTCGTGTACATGCCTAAGTATAAAATTCATACATTGCTTAAGTTGCCTTATTTACCACGTCTTGACAAGTCCCCTTTATTATTTCATGAACCGTTAATTAAGTTCCAAGCGAGTGTGAGTGAATAGATCTATTGAGGGTGACTCCTCCATCTGTGTTTGGGTTGCTCCAACAGTATTACAGATGCATTTCATATCTTTATTATTAGAGTGCCTGGTAAACACTCATTGGGGCCAAGTAACGTCTAGCTTCGGGGTCATGAGCTTAAGAGCCAATGTATATATTTTTCCGGACATCCTATTTCTTGACTTTACTTATGGCATTTGTACACTAGATTTACTTATAAACCTATGATTATTCACCAACTTTATGTTGACCGTTTTTCGCAATGTATTTCTCAGGTAACTAAGGCATATCCTCATGGCATTGCATGGAGTCACTTTGTGTATCAAGGATGACGCGTCTCTTTTGGATTTCATGCACTTTTGAACCATCGTTTGATTGTACTAAACTTGTTTCCGTAAACTTTTCCAACTTTTGGGACCTATGTTTTATAACTCTGATTATTTTGAATGAATCAAACGATGTATTTTCTAAACGACACTTTAGGTCGTTCAATATTTCCTTGCTTGTGTGCTATGATCCGTTACACCCTCAGGTATTCCATTCCGCTGCCATTCAGGTATTTTGGGGGTGTGACAGATTGGTACCAGAGCTAAGGTTATAGCGAACTAGGATGTATCATGATAGGGTTCATGATGTACACGACCCTAGACTATAACCACACCATCATAGCATATCATCATTTCATCATAAGTGCATATTTACTTATTTCAGGTGATTCCATTGTTACGAGTTATTTATTTTTATTTCACCTTGATTATCACAGAGACATGTCTCCGAATCCCAACACTGTCATACTTTACACTATATCAGACTCTGATGATGAGGGCTCTGTGTCCTCCACTGTTGTTTCACCACTTGTTTCTCCTACACCTGAGTTGCCACTTTTGGCGTCAGATGATGATACCGAGCCTTTCGAGGAGGAGGAGACGGCTCCTACTCCCCATGTCCATCCTACTGTACCTACTGACATACCATCATCTCCTACTACTACCATCCATTCAGAGCCGATACTTATGTTTCCTAGGGATAAGACTGTCCAGACTGCTAGGAAGAGAGTTTGTATTGCTACATCTACTTATAGGAGTCTCCCTAGTCCTACTGTGCCTTCACCACCACCACCAGCCATACCCACTACCACTCCTATAGCTACCTCACTCTTGCCGCCCAGGAAGCGCGCAAGGCTTACCACTCCAGATTCACCTATTACCGAGACTGCTGACCTTTCACCACCACCAGAGTACCACATAGGTGAGAGTTCTAGAGCGGCTGCAGCTAGGGATCCTACAGCCGTTACACTAGAGGATCAGTTGGATGCTCAGCAGGAGCAAGTCGATAGCTTGGGGTATAGAGTTGATGAGATTATTACTACTCGACTGGAGACTGTCGAGGAGCAGGTTGAGGATTTGATTCAGGGTAGGGTTAGTATTGATGTGTCTTACCATGGACTCGAGGCACGACAGTTGAGGCACCAGGAGGAGATTGAGCTACTTAGGGATGAGTTACCTGAGATTCGAGATAGAGCTCAGGCGACACAGGAGACCCAGTGGGAGCAGGTAGACCAGTTGACATTGCTTCGAGAGAGGGTAGTTGTTTTGGAGCGTAGGGATGCTTCTTCTCGGTTACGACTTGAGCATCTTGAGGAGATCGTGGTTGCGATGGATCGTGAGATTCGCCGCTTGAGGGGAGAGCCTGGACCATCTAGAGCACCGGGAGGAGCCTAGACGTAGACTGGTATTATATTAGCTTGTATTATTTTCCTAGTCCCGGGATGTGGGACATAGTTCAAGAACTTGTAGTCTTTTGGTTGTTGTACAAACAAATATATCAAGTGCGACTCTACTATGTGGAAATGTTGTGCTATATATTATATCGGTCCATGTAGGCCGAAATTTTCATGTATTATATTCATGTGTTGTGATTATATTTATGATGTTTCGTGGTTGCTCTTTATTATTATCGCATTTATACAGGTTGTGGTTGTATATATACATGTCGTGGTTGTATTCGTACATGTTGTGGTTGTATCGACACAGGTTGTGGTTGTATATATACGTGACGTGGTTGTTGTGGTTGTATATATACTTGTCGTGGTTGTGTCTAGACAGATTGTGGTTGTACTCGTACATGTCGTGGTTGTATTTATATTTGTTGTGGTTGTATATTTATATACGTGTTGTGGGTGTATATCTTTGGTTCGATGACTATTTCTATTATGATTTCTCTCATGGTTATTTCCATTATGATTTATCAGAAATATGGCACCAAGGAAGAGTAAGACTGCACCAGAAACCCCCACTATGACTCAAGCCGCTATCCGCAAGTTGGTCAGGGATAGTATTGCAGAAGCTCTGGAGGTTGAGAGAGCTGAGGTTGCTGCAAGGGCTGCTGAGACTGCTTCTAATACAGGAACAATTGAACCAACCGCTGCTAAGCGGGAATGTACATGGAAAGATTTCAAGATTAGTGATCCTATCAAGTTTAAGGGCACTGAAGGAGCGGTTGCTTTGATCCGCTGGTTTGAAAAGACTGAGAATGTATTTCTCATGTGCGGATGCCCGGATGTCAGCAAGGTAAAATTTGCTACAGGTATGCTTCTTGATGACGCTATGTCTTGGTGGAATTCGTATGCTCAGCCGATTGGTATGGAAAATGCTTACAAGCTTACTTGGGAGGAATTCAAGAAATTGATGACAAAGAAGTTTTGCCCTCGTACCGAGGTGCAAAAGATGGAAACGGAATTTTATGAGCTTGTGACTAAAGGTGATGACGTCGAGACCTACTTTAGGAGGTTTCAGGAGTTGGCTGCACTATGTCCAACTATGGTTCCCGATGATGAGAAAAAGATGGAAAACTTTGTTGGTGGATTGCCTGAAAGTGTTCGAGGAGATGTGATTTCTTTTGACCCTCAATCAATGGAAGAGGCTATTCGTATAACTCAGAAACTCATGGTTCAAGTGGTAAAAGGAAAATCTGCTGTCAACAGCAATAACCGTTCAAACAACACCAACTACAACAACACCCGAAACAACAACAACTATAACAACAATCAGAACCGCAACTATCCCAATAACCGAAACAACAATCCAAACAATAATAACAACAACAAGAGGAGGTTTGATTACAACCAAGGTGGTAATGCTGTTCAGCCGCCACCTAAGAGGCAGGAAGTAGCAAAGGTTTATGCTGCAGGACCAAATGATAGGAAAGGTTACACTGGTAACCTACCTAAGTGCGAAAGGTGTCAGAAGCATCATAACCCAGGCCGTTGTCCAGATATTTGTGGCAATTGCAAGAAGCTTGGTCACCACATCAAAGATTGTAGACTTCCAATCGTGGGTGACAATCAGAAACCACCAGTAACATGTTATGGTTGCGGAGAAATTGGACACTTTAAGAGTGATTGTCCAAAGAAGGGGAAGAATCAAGGAAATGGAAATCAAGATGGAAGGGCTCGAGGAAGAGCTTATGTTATGGGAGGAGACGATGTCAAAGAAGACCCGAATGTTGTTGCGGGTACGTTCCTCGTTAATAATCGTTATGCATCCATTTTATTTGATTCAGGAGCGGATAGAAGTTTTGTTTCTATTGCATTTGCACCTTTGCTTAACATAGAACCAACCCCATTAGACATTTCCTATATCGTTGAATTAGCCGATGGGTCTTTAGTTAACACCAACACCATTGTTCGTGGTTGCACTATAAATTTCCTAAACCATCCATTCAATATAGACCTTATGCCCGTAGAACTTGGAAGTTTCGACGTTGTTATCGGCATGGATTGGTTATCTCGGCATCGAGCGAGAATTATTTGTGATGAGAAAGTTGTTCACCTTCCTTTTAACGGTGAAACTTTGGTTGTTCGCGGAGAGCGAAGTGGAACTAGACTCAGTATTATATCGTGCATTAAAACCGAGAAGTACATAAAGAAGGGTTGTTATGCATTCTTGGCTCACATCACGGAGAAGAAGTCGGATGAGAAACGACTTGAAGATGTGCCAATTGTTAAGGAATTTCAAGAAGTTTTTCCGGAAGAATTGCCAGGACTTCCGCCTACACGCCAAGTTGAGTTTCAAATCGAATTAGTGCCAGGAGCTGCACCAATTGCGCGAGCACCGTATAGACTTGCACCTTCGGAAATGCAAGAATTGTCGAATCAATTACAAGAACTTTTGGACAAAGGATTCATTAGACCGAGTTCCTCGCCTTGGGGAGCGCCGGTTTTGTTTGTGAAGAAGAAGGACGGAACTATCAGAATGTGCATCGACTATCGTGAGCTGAACAAGTTAACGGTGAAGAACCGTTATCCACTCCCCAGAATCGACGACTTGTTCGACCAGTTACAAGGTTCTAGTTTTTATTCCAAGATTGATTTAAGATCCGGTTACCATCAACTTAAAGTTCGGGAAGAGGATATCCCGAAGACGGCATTTAGAACACGCTATGGTCATCATGAGTTTCAAGTGATGCCTTTTGGATTAACCAACGCACCTGCGGTATTTATGGATCTCATGAATAGGGTGTGCAAACCGTATCTTGATAAGTTCGTGATCGTATTCATTGACGATATCTTGATTTATTCCAAGAGTAAGGAAGATCACGAAGAACACCTCAGAACAATCCTGGAACTACTCAAGAAGGAGCAATTGTATGCCAAATTTTCTAAGTGTGATTTTTGGATACGAAGAGTTCAATTTCTTGGCCATGTTATTGATAGCCAAGGATTACAAGTCGACCCGGCAAAGATCGAGGCAGTTAAGGATTGGGCTACGCCCAAGTCTCCTACGGAAATTCGTCAATTCCTAGGACTTGCCGGATATTACAGAAGATTTATCGAAGGGTTTTCTAAGATAGCGAAGTCGTTGACAAAGCTGACACAAAAGAATGAAAAGTACGAGTGGGGAGAAAAACAAGAGTCCGCATTTCAATTACTGAAACAAAAGCTTTGTAGCGCACCGATTTTGTCACTACCTGAAGGTATCGAGAACTTTGTGGTATATTGCGATGCTTCGCATCAAGGACTTGGAGCTGTGCTAATGCAAAACGAGAAGGTGATAGCTTATGCATCTAGACAGCTTAAAATACACGAGAAGAATTACACTACGCACGACTTGGAGTTGGGTGCGGTAGTTTTTGCACTCAAGATTTGGAGACACTACCTTTATGGTACTAAGTGTGTAATTTTTACCGACCACAAGAGCTTACAGCATATACTTGATCAGAAGGAACTCAACATGAGACAACGTCGTTGGCTAGAATTGTTGAGTGATTACGATTGTGAAATCCGATATCACCCAGGGAAAGCGAATGTTGTAGCAGATGCACTTAGCCGAAAAGAACGACTCAAACCTTTGAGAGTTAGGTCATTAGGAATGACTATCATTTCGCCATTACCATCAAAAATTCTAGAAGCTCAGATTGAGGCTCTCAAAGAAGAAAACCGACCACATGAGAAAATTTATGGTATGCCAGAAAGCGAAAATGGCTTTGTAAAGAGATCAGACGGAGTGTTATGCTTCAAGGACCGAAGTTGGATACCACTCTATGGTGGAGTGCGAGAATTGATTATGCATGAATCACACAAGTCGAAGTACTCTATTCATCCAGGTTCTGATAAGATGTATCAGGATCTCAAAAAGCTTTATTGGTGGCCGAACATGAAAGCAGAAATAGCTACGTACGTCAGCAAATGTCTTACTTGTGCTAAAGTGAAAGCCGAGTACCAGAAACCGTCAGGGTTACTTCAACAACCAGAAATTCCACAATGGAAGTGGGAACGTATTGCTATGGACTTTGTCACTAAACTTCCAAAGACGTCAGGAGGTTTCGATGCTATTTGGGTAATCATTGATCGACTTACCAAATCAGCTCATTTCATACCCATTAGAGAGACTTATACAATGGAACAATTTGCTAGACTTTATGTCAAGGAAATAGTCTCAAGACACGGTGCACCAGTTTCCATCATTTCTGACAGAGATAGTCGTTTTACTTCAAACTTTTGGCGGTCATTGCAAGATTCTTTTGGATCCAAGTTAGACATGAGCACTGCTTACCATCCTCAGACCGATGGTCAGAGCGAGAGAACTATTCAGACACTTGAAGACATGCTTAGAGCATGTGTGATTGACTTTGGAAATGGTTGGGCTAACCATTTGCCGTTGATCGAGTTTTCCTACAACAACAGTTACCATTCGAGCATTAAGGCTGCACCATTCGAGGCACTTTATGGTCGTAAGTGTCGATCTCCAGTTTGTTGGGCCGAAGTCGGTGAAGTACAATGTACTGGCCCGGAGATGGTACAAGAAACAACAGAAAAGATAATTCAGATTCGAGAGAGACTCGAAACTGCTAGAAGTCGACAGAAAAGCTACGCAGATGTTCGACGCAAACCATTGGAATTTCAAGTCGGAGACAAGGTCATGTTGAAAGTCTCGCCTTGGAAGGGCGTGATACGATTTGGAAAACGCGGGAAATTGAACCCGAGATACATTGGACCATTCAAGATCCTGGAGAGGATTGGTCCGGTTGCTTACAAGCTTGAACTTCCGTCAGAACTTAGCAACGTACACAACACGTTTCATGTTTCGGACGAGTCTGCCATTATACCATTAGAAGAAATACAACTCGATGACAAGCTTAACTTTGTGGAAGAACCAATTGAAATAATGGATCGCGAGATCAAACAGTTGAAACAAAGTCGAATTCCGATCGTGAAGGTTCGCTGGAATTCTCGAAGAGGACCCGAGTTTACTTGGGAACGAGAAGACCAAATGCGACGCAAGTATCCACAACTTTTCACCGAGCCTAGTACCGAGACCAACACTAACTGAATTCAGGGACTGAATTCCTTTTTGGATGGGCGACTGTCACAACCCACAATTTCAGGTCATTTTTCCAAACTTCGACATTCTACTATTCACAAATTACTATTCATCGATCACTATTCATCGTTTTACTAATCATCGTTTTTTAGGTCAATTTGACATTCCGAGACACATTCAGAAATATTACTATTCACTTGGCACTATTCATTTCCGAGAGGAAACCACTATTCACATGCATTACTCATGTCATCGTAAATTTAGTTTACGAGTGTTCAAATTCGCGTAACCGTATTGGTTCAGGAGCGAATTCATGCATTTTTATCAGGGACATTTCATACGGACTAGAAATAGTCTGCACATCATCATTAGGGCACTTGCATACTATTCCACTTGTAGGATAATTAAATTTATACTTTTGGTACAATTAACGATTTACGTACGTTTATTTTTAAATAAACACTAATACGCGAACTATAAATGTGTCTAACATGTCCGACACTCCCGACTATTGTCCCAATATATTTTTATACTCATTTCTATAATATAAAAATTGTAATATTAGTTTACCCGGTATTTTGGAAATTTATTTATTACGTATCGTACGTTTAACTTAATAACGACGGTTTTCACCAAAATTAAACAATAATCACCCAAACTCTCCGTACTTGTACCCGACATATTTTTACAATTTTTACGACTTTATTACGTCCCGAATAACTTCGATAAAATTTATTTCTAACAAACCCGGTACCCGATTAAACCTTAAACCTAAACCTAACCTAACTACACTTTACTACTAATACTAATTTTCCTAATTAATCCCAAGACAACCCCCCCCCCCCTTTTCCCTCCTTTAGGACCGGCCACCCCCCCCCCTAAGGTCTTCATGCATTCAAACCTCACCAACACTCTTAATTACTCACCAAACTTTTGTCTCCAAGTATATAAGAAACTTTTCCTCCATTTTTTAGTTACAAAATCATTTTTACAAGGCAAGTAAACTTTTCTCTTCATTTTCTCTTGAGTGTGGATCGAACTAAGGTGTTCAAGGAGCAAGGAGTATAAATTTTACAAGATCTTGTCATAAACTAGTTTATATAATCATCCTTGTTAGAGTTTTGAAATAAAAACTCAATGATTAGTAGGTTTTGCATCATCTAAACTCTCTAAACCATCAAGTAAGTAAACAAACTCATTTTTATGATTTTTACAAGTTATTATTATGTTTATATAATTTTCTTACAAGATCTCATACATGCATTAACTTATACCACTCCATTTTTGTACATATATAACTTTCAAGCCCTAGAAATGGACATATAAGAAACCCTTGTTAGACCTAGTGGATTGATGATGTTTAAGGACCCATGACACTTTAAGAAGGTGTATGGTAGGTTTAGACTAGCTTTGTGGTGTTTGAAAGTGGTTTGATGGAGGATGGAACTAGTTTGGAGACTTGAAAATGGTTTTTGAAACTTTTGATATACCTACTGTCCCTATTTTAATTTCGTGGGAAAATCAGTAGATGGTGACTAAGTTTTGACCAAAGATTTAGAAAATACATTCAAAAACGAAACTTTGGGCGAAAGAACGGATTAAAACGAGTTTATAACGAAGGAGATATGATTTTTGCAAATTTAACGACGAAAACTACTTTTCCAAAAACTGCTTGCTGTTTGGCAGAATACGACGGGTAAAAAGAGGTATTAAACGTAACTTAAAGGAGCCGAGTTATCAAAAATATACTAGTATATACAAAGACGAATCCGTGGACAAAAAGAACAAGGAAAACGAGCTTAAAACGACCAAGTTATACCCATTTTAACGTCGTCAAAACTATATATATATATATATATATATATAGTCACAAATAAAAATAATAACGTACGTACTAAACGGTATATTTTCTAGAAAATATTACTAAGGACTATTTTCTTATCAAATGAATACGTATGACCTAAGAGAATACTTATACGACTTAACGACGTATTTCAAGGTTTACAATACAAGGAACTTAACGCTAACACTTTCTTACGAGATAACACGACAAGTTATATACTCCTATATATGGATTTATTTTACTAAGTATGGAAACTATTTTACCATGACGATAACTAGTATTTCCAAATTACGAGTGGTATGAGTATCATGTGCATGTGCATTCATTTCATTACGGCTTGATCTTAATTAGATCACGATTATTCATTTAGGTTGCGGCTAGTACTCGCGCCTCATTGTCCCGACTACTTTTACCTCATTGCACCATCTTTGTATCATCGCTTCGAGGTGAGTTTCATAGCCCCGTTTTAATTCTATATTTTGATTTCAAATCCCACGGGGGAGAATACATTGCATTACTTATTTTCGTGTACATGCCTAAGTATAAAATTCATACATTGCTTAAGTTGCCTTATTTACCACGTCTTGACAAGTCCCCTTTATTATTTCATGAACCGTTAATTAAGTTCCAAGCGAGTGTGAGTGAATAGATCTATTGAGGGTGACTCCTCCATCTGTGTTTGGGTTGCTCCAACAGTATTACAGATGCATTTCATATCTTTATTATTAGAGTGCCTGGTAAACACTCATTGGGGCCAAGTAACGTCTAGCTTCGGGGTCATGAGCTTAAGAGCCAATGTATATATTTTTCCGGACATCCTATTTCTTGACTTTACTTATGGCATTTGTACACTAGATTTACTTATAAACCTATGATTATTCACCAACTTTATGTTGACCGTTTTTCGCAATGTATTTCTCAGGTAACTAAGGCATATCCTCATGGCATTGCATGGAGTCACTTTGTGTATCAAGGATGACGCGTCTCTTTTGGATTTCATGCACTTTTGAACCATCGTTTGATTGTACTAAACTTGTTTCCGTAAACTTTTCCAACTTTTGGGACCTATGTTTTATAACTCTGATTATTTTGAATGAATCAAACGATGTATTTTCTAAACGACACTTTAGGTCGTTCAATATTTCCTTGCTTGTGTGCTATGATCCGTTACACCCTCAGGTATTCCATTCCGCTGCCATTCAGGTATTTTGGGGGTGTGACAATAGATCTAGCCTAGCATGTTAAAATAAAGAAAAACATAAGATATATTCAAACAACACATAGACATATTGAATGAATTGAAAGAGGACTTATCTCAATTGAACATGAAAGGTTTCAAGGGGTGAAAACCCTTGAAAATACTGTTACAAACGACCTAGGGTTTATTAGGTTCGACCCTAGTATTCTCCACACAAGTTCCTCCTTTAATGAATGAAAAATAGAAAAGTATATATAGATTTTGTGAGGTGACGGCGTCAAGAGCGAATGTCTGACGCCGTCATCTCGCCACCAAATAAATTCTCGGACTGCCTAGATCTGGGTTTGACGCCGTCACAAAAATTACTCTTGACGCCTTCAGGTTTTCTCTGGGTCGTCATGGATTTCACTCCTGACGCCGTCACAATTTCCTTCTTGACGCCGTCAGGTACTGTTCTCAGCATGGAAAATTAAGTCTTTGCCGTTTTCTTCACTTTTATGCTCCAAAAACGTCCAAAATGCTTCCTTTTCCAGAATTCACTCCCAAAGTACCTAAAATCACAAAAGGGACGATTTAGGGCAATATTTGATCAAATAAATTCAATTCCGGACTTAAATGACCCACTAAAAACGGTTCATTTTTTGCCTCATCATATACCCTTACACTTGAGATTTGCTTATCTTCAAGCAAATGCGCTTTTATTCTAATCAAAATACAAGGTAGGGGTCATTTAACACTATTATAAAAGTAATTACAACAAATAATCGTTCCACTAAAGACCAAAGACAAGCACGGAGGTCATATACTAGCACCTCACAAATAGTGTTTAGATACTCACATCTCTCGGGTGTAATAAAGTAATATCACAATATGGAAATGAAAAACATCTCTCACTACCTGTCATAGCAAAATAGATTACCATAGGCTTGGGAAAGGATCAAACCTCCACCACATGGCGTAAGCACCTAGGATAAACTATCAAAGAGGTCTTTTAAAGGGTTGTAACGTTAGGTGTAGGGATATGGAATACACGGTTTTGTTGGATATAGGCAGTCTTTACTGGTGGCGAGTTAACAATCTTGGTTAATTACATGTACAATATGGCGTTGCTAAGCCAAGACTAGACTCAACTTAAGCTAATAAATTAAAAATAACAAAAAGATAAAATGAATATAGAATGAAAAGGGATGTTAGTCCGTATGTTTTTCTCTTTTCTTTTTTCTTTTTCTTGATTTTTTTTTCGATTTTTTTTTTTTTTTTTTTTTTTTTTTTTTTTTTTTTTTTGCATACACTCTTACCCTACCATCCAAAATAATACATCATAGGGAATGAATATTCCCCTTACACTTGAATTTTTACATACTTTACAATAAACTAATCTAATGACTAGAATTAAGAAAATCAAAACACTTTTAGTACTTTTAAGATTAACGCACATACGGGGGTAATATATGATGTTCTTCCCCATTACTCCATAAAATAAGTACTTTACCCATGAGTCTCAATCGTCCCAAAACAATATGTACAAGGATATGACTCGACTTAGCAACCATGTAATCAATTAGATAATTAACTAAGGGTTTAAACAAATAACAATAATACACTAAAGATGAGTGCATACACGGAAGGCTAAGGCGATTTGGGTGTACATTTAAGTGGGGTGTAACAAATTCTTCCTTTAAGTAAGAAGCTTAAAGTTAGAAACGAAAAGATAGGCTCGGAGGGGTGTACTAGGGGTTTCGTGTACCAAAAATGAGTACAACGCTAAGGTGTGGGAAAAATTAATTGACTTAACTAGCCAAGTAATATCACTTAAATGGTCAAGTAATTATGATACGGGTTTAACACAAGGGTGATCCTAATGCCTCTTATCATGTAGTAAATCCTACCACACGAATGTAGTCTCACTAGCGGTCTCGGGATGCATCACTAACGCAAGTTCTAGAATCTAAATGCTACCGGTACACTCATAAGCACTAATAGTAAATGCTTTTCCTATCAAATCTAAAGGCGAACCGCACATATTTGGGTGGAAAATTTTTCTGAATAGTACGGTTTTGTGCTAATCATACAATCTCCTATCCATGAGACGCTTGCTATAGCTAAAGTTTCACTCCTAAATGTTGTAAAAAAAATTTAAATTTGGCGCTAAAATTGCACTAACAAGTATTTCTCATAGTTTTATTACACATCTACCATCAAACAAACAAACTCAAGCGAAAGTGTATCGGTAAGGTATCATCATTTTACCCTCCCCTTACACTTAGGATGAACATTGTCCCCAATGTTCAAGTAAAGAATGTAAAAGTGAAATAAGTAAAAAGAATGAAATCAAATACTCCCCTGATTCGCTCCGTATGGATAATAAGGTGGCCAGGTTAGATCTTCCTCCAAGAAAATGAACAATCAAAGCTTCCCTTCCAGAATATAAATCATCTTCTTGTCATACATAACCTGTGAAACCTGAGAAAACAGACAAGGATTCCTCGCGTAAAATCGGCGGCAATCTATATATGCTAACAAATCCTAGAAAACAAAGTAAGATATAATGCTTGTGGAATGATGTTTGCAGATTTCCTGGAGATTATAAAACTAAAGATTCAACAAAAACTTTAAGACTCCGTTAGAAAAACAAAACTGGTAAAATTTCCAGAATTTTACACGTGACGCCGTCAGAAGTGACCTGCAGAAATTCTTATGTTAAGTTTCCGGAAAATTTCTGGAAAAAACTTCGTCCTACTTCCTGAAAAATCCTACAAAACATCATTATGACTCGATACAAGCATTTGACTCTAACAAATACGAATATACATGTTCACTTAATATTGTGGAGAATCATGATCGGTTTTGTTTCTTAAAAACATATTTGGGGTTTCCCCTTACACTTATCTTTTGCGAAATACCTTTGGATGAAGTTAAGACTAAGCCAAACAACAAAGTAAAGTATTTTCACTATTTTAGTTTTGAAACATGATCTACCAAAAATAAAAATAAAGCATGCATACGGAAGCAAATAACAAACAAACAAAAATAAAAATCACACAAAACATGGGTTGCCTCCTAAGAAGCGCTTTTCTTTATTCACGAGTCTTGTAGCTAGACTCAAGGTCATGGGTTACTACGTGACCTCATCATCAAACGTTACATCCTCCTCACTAATCATTTCATTGCCATTTTCTTGATAATGTTTTACACGTTGTATGTTGACAGTAAATTCTCTACCTTCATCTTCTAGTAACACAACAGCTCCAGATTTAGAGGAACTTTTCACCGTAAATGGTCCATACCATCTAGACTTGAGTTTCCCTGGAAATAACCTTAACCGAGAGTTGTACAATAGGACTTTGTCCCCTTCTGAAAATTTCTTGGGTTTCTTAATTCTTTGGTCATGCCATCCTTTTGCCCTTTCTTTATATGTAATGGAGGACTCATAAGCTTCTAATCTAAGCTCATCAAGCTCATGTAATTGCAATAATCTATTAGTTCCGGCAATTGTATAATCTAAATTACATGCCTTAAGCGCCCAATAAGCCTTATGTTCTAATTCTACCGGCAGGTGACATGCCTTACCATACACCATGCGAAACGGGGTCGTTCCAATAGGTGTCTTGTAGGCGGTTCGGAATGCCCATAAGGCCTCGTCGAGTTTAAATGACCAGTCTTTTCTATTCTGACTAACCATTTTTTCTAGTATTCTTTTAATAGCCCTGTTTGTGTTTTCGACCTGGCCATTGGTCTGTGGATGATAGGCGGTGGAAAATCGATGGGACACCCCATACCTCCTCATAACCTTCTCCATTTGCGCATTGCAAAAGTGGGTTCCCCAATCACTAATGAGGGCTTTAGGAATCCCGAATCTAGCGAAAAGCTTTTTCAGGAAATGAATAACCACCCTGGCATCGTTGGTCCTAAGGGCTTGTGCCTCTACCCATTTTGAAACATAATCGATGGCAACTAAAATGTATTCATTCCCTCCTGAAGATGGAAAGGGTCCCATGAAGTCAATTCCCCAAACATCGAAAACCTCACATACTTGTATAAAATTCAGAGGTGCTTCATCCCTATGTGATATGTTCCCGGCCCGTTGACATGCATCGCATGCTTGTACCATTTCTTTGACATCACGGAAAATTGTGGGCCAATAGAATCCCGCGTCGAAAATCTTTCGGGCGGTGGTGCTTATCCCATGATGCCCTCCAGAGGGGCCAGAGTGACATTCCCTCATAATCTTTACTGCCTCGCTCTCCGAAACACAACGTCTGATTATTTGGTCAGGACACCTTTGGAATAAAAATGGTACACCCCAGAAGTAGTATTTTAACTGAGAAAAGAACCTTTTCCTTTCGTATCTAGTCAGGTGTTCTGGAACGAGTCTGCTTGCGAGATAGTTGGCAAAATCGGCGTACCAAGGCTCCGAATCAGTCATTGACATGAGTTGTTCGTCAGGAAATGAATCCCGAATCTCACTTCTATCGTGCTCATCCAAGGGATTTTCAAGACGAGATAGATGATCTGCGGCCAGATTTTCTGCCCCCTCTTATCACGAATCTCAACATCAAATTCTTGTAACAACAAGATCCACCGAATTAGTCGAGGCTTAGCATCTTGCTTAGCAAAAAGATATCGAAGAGCCAAGTGATCAGTGAAAACGACTGTCTTTGAAAGGACAAGATATTGCTGGAATTTGTCGAATGCGAACACCACACCTAACAATTCTTTTTCGGTGGTAGAGTAATTCTCTTGAGCGGGATTCATGGTTTTGCTAGCGTAGTAAATAGGCTGGAATAATTTGTCACGCCGTTGGCCCAATACAGCCCCGACAGCGAAATCGCTAGGGTCGCACATGATTTCAAATGGTAGCTCCCAGTTGGGTGTAATCATGATTGGAGCTTGTGTGAGCTCTTTTTTCAAGAGATCGAATGCACCCTTGCATTCTTGAGAGAAATCGAAAGGAGCATCCTTCATTAGCAATTGAGTCATTGGCCGAGCTATTTTGGAGAAGTCTTTGATGAATATCAGATAAAACCCGGCGTACCCTAAGAAGCTGCGTATTGCTTTAACAGTCGTGGGATATGGTAACTTAGATATAGCTTCAACTTTAGCTTGGTCCACCTCTATCCCATTCCCTGGGATCTTATGTCCTAACACAATCCCTTTTTTCACCATGAAATGACATTTTTCCCAGTTTAACACCAAGTTGGTTTCCTCACAGCGTTTAAGCATTTTTTCTAAATTAGCAAGACAGCGATCGAAGGAGTTCCCGAAGACCGAAAAGTCATCCATGAAAACTTCCATGCTGTCTTCCATAAGTTTGTGAAAGATTGCGGTCATGCATCGCTGAAAAGTGGCGGGGGCATTACACAACCCAAAAGGCATTCTTTTGTAGGCGAACGTTCCATAAGGGCAAGTAAACGTGGTCTTTTCTTGGTCCTCGGGTGCTATGGGGATTTGAAAATATCCTGAGAACCCATCCAAGAAACAATAGTACTCGTGCCCAGACAATCTCTCTAACATTTGGTCAATGAATGGTAAGGGAAAGTGATCTTTCCTCGTGGCATCATTGAGCTTTCTATAATCGATGCATACCCGCCAGCCCGTAACCGTTCTCTAGGGTACCATCTCACCTTTATCGTTCTTAACCACAATCATCCCTCCCTTCTTTGGTACAACATGCACAAGACTAACCCACGGGCTGTCAGAGATTGGGCAGATTAATCCTGCATCCAGAAGCTTGATGACTTCTTTCTTCACAACTTCCTTAATGTTGGGATTCACCCGCCTCTGGGTTGCACGGTAGGTTTATAATCCTCTTCCATGAGAATCTTATGTGTGCAAAAAGTTGAGTCAATCCCCTTAATGTCGGCTACACTCCATGCAAGCACTCCCTTATATTTCTTTAAGACCTCTAAGAGCTTACCTTTTTGTTCATGTTCGAGGGAGGAGTTTATGATTACCGGCAGTTGGTCCTCTCCCTGAAGGAAGGCGTACTCTAAATGGTTAGGAAGTTCCTTAAGATCTAGCTCAGGGGGTTCGATAATAGAAGGCTTAAGCTTGTTTTCGGGTTTTCGGAGTTCGAGATGCTCAGTGGCCTCCTGTCTAGGGTAGAAGGAGACCGCACCAACATCCTCCATCTTTTCTACCTCCAACAAGGGGAGAAAACTCTCATCCCGTAACCAGCCTTCCTCGATCTGTTCATCAACACAGTCATCAATGACGTCCGTGAGTTCATCGACCTCTCCAATGAAATAGAGCCGGTTAGCTGCTTCGAGAGAGAGATCCATAGTGTCCTTAATGTCGAAGGTTAAGCTATCGGTTCCTACTCGTAAGGTTAACTTGTCGTCATGAACATCAATGACTGCACGAGCGGTAGCAAGAAATGGTCTCCCTAAGATGATAGGTACCAAGTCATCCTCCTCCATCTCCAAGATTACGAAGTCAACCGGGAATTTGAATTTCTCAACCTTGACTAGCACATTTTTGCAAATCCCTACGGGGTATTTGACTAATCTAACGGCTAGTTGGATGTTCATACGGGTAGGCTTCAATCCAAAGTATCCTAGTTTAAGGAACATAGAGTGAGGCATGAGGTTGATACTCGCCCCCAAATCGGCAAGAGCATTCTTTATTGATAGAGATCCCATGGAGCAAGGCAAGGTGAAACTGCCTGTATCGTCTACCTTTTTTGGCAGCCCTCGATGGGTCACCACCGAACATTCTTCCCCCAGGGTCACAAGACCCTCGAGTTTCTTTCGGTTGGCGAGTAATTTTTTAAAGTATGCGCTATACTTCGGCATGTGATAACAAGCATCAAGGAGGGGTATGGTGACTACTGAGTCTTTTAGATATGACAAAAATATCTTATTATCATTCTCAGTTTTCTGGTTTTTTAGTCGGGATGGGAATGGGATTCTCACAGGTTGGTTAGGTGGGGTTGATGGGGAGGGGATCGCCAAGGGAGGTTGTTCGGGAGCTTCGCTGCTCACATCCCCTTCCTCTTCGCGAGGCTTGTTTGGATCGGGGGTGATAGGGTGCGAGTTCGGGTTAGGGGGGTCCTTGGTTGTTGTTCCAGCTCGAGTGGTTATCGCGAGCATGGGGTCTTTTTGGCTTAATGACGGCATTTCTAGGTTATCGAGGGTGGAGTTGAGCTTGTTGAACCATTCTCCGATGTCATTCTGTTGCTCATCGACTAGTTCATCAAGACCTTTTAATTGTAAGCCTTTTTCTTGAGTGAAGTGAACAAGGTCATCTTCAAAAGTGCTCCTAATTTCAAATTCAGGCCTTCCTCTCCTTCTTTTCTCTTTACCAGATTTCCCCAGAGGGTGTAATTGTTGTTTTGGTAAAAAGGCAAAAGGGAGGGATCAGCATAGATGTCACCTCCTGACAAGCACGCATGTTCAGTCATGGTTTCTCCTCCGCATTCCTCTACCTCATGCGGGCCCCCATAGTAGTCGCAGATCAAATAAGGATTTGAAATTCGTTTAGGTAATTACGACCCAGCTAGGTATTCCATTCTTTTGTGAATTTTTCTTAACCGATCTGAAGATGTTGAAGTGATTTCAGACATGCTGACAGTCGACTCAGGTTCATCCCAAGTGTCATCCTGGTCTTGAGCATATTCCTCAATCCTATCCCATCCTTCCTCGGCACTAAGATTGGCTAATCTCCCTTTTCCAGAATTGTTGATTCCGTTCCGATCATTTGAGGTGACATTGTCGTAAAAGATTTGGACCAAAAGCCAAAGTTCGATGCCATGATGGGGAACTTGTCTTATTAAATCCTTGAATCTAATCCACGATTTATGGAAGGGTTCTTCCTTCCCTTTTCGGAAGCGGAGGATCCTATCTCTAAATGCTGAAGTTTTTCTAGCTGGAAAGAACTTCTCATAGAACTTGGATATGAGTTGTTCCCATGTGAAAATAGATTCAGAAGGAAGTTTATCATACCACTCTTGGGCTTTTTCGTAGAGGGTGAAAAGGAAGAATCGTAATCGAGACGTGTCTCTAGTAGCCCCATCCGTATGGAGGGTGTCTACTATTTTCAAGAAGTCCTTGATGTGTTGAATTGGGTCATCATCATCTAGTCCACAAAACTCGCACACACTTTGGACAAGCCAAACATCGGTCGCATGCAAGACCTCATTGGTGTGTTCGTTTGGGTAGACAATGGCGTTTGAGAAACCACGAGGATTTGGGGAGGAGTAGTCCTTAAGGCGCTTAGGAATGGGAGTTGCGGGGGTACTTATCTCGTTGTTGGATTGGGAGCTAGGAGTTGTAAAGTGATTTTCCGAATTTTCTTCAGAAAGGGGTGCATCAAAATCGATGGCTATGCTAGATGGTTCAGGTGTTGAGTGAGATCGTCTTAGCCTACGCATTTCTCTATCGGGTTCTGCATAAGGCAAAATAAGGTCTCTAGCGGAACTACGACTCCTAGTGATTCTAAGGTTAGAGAATTCGTCGGTTGCCATAATGGCGATTGGTGGATATTACGAATAAAGGCACGAAGAAATAAGATAGACTAAAGAGATCCTAAAAATAAAAATAAAATCTTACTAGAAAGGAATCTAGCAAGTAGACCTAATAAAAATAAATCCTAACCTAGACAATAACTATTCCCCGGGCTGCGGCACCAAAAACTTGATGCGTAGGGATTGCACCAGGCTTTACCTCTCGAGGGATCTCGAGAAGCTTACAACCCCCACCAGGCAGTGTACCTGATCGTTGTAGTATAGTATAGTGACAAGTACCGGGGGATTGATCGTTCAGCTAGGAATAGTGTCGCTAGGATTAGAAAACCTAAAGACTAGGTCTAGAGATAAGGGATGATTCTTTTTGTATTTTTTAGTTTTTATAAAAGCAAATAAAAATCTTGGTTTTGAAGGAGTTGGGCGGAATTAGTTGCTAGTCAACTAACCCAGTTACTAAGATGCAATCAAAATAAAATACTAAAAATGAAAATTAACTAAATTAACTAGAGGTGTGAGCAATATATGGGAGAATTGTGTTTACTTAGGTTTCACTACTCCCTAGATATCTTTTACAGGTTAATTACTTGTTACAGTTGCGTGGATGACGGATTGTATTCCTTAATACCATTCATGGGGTGGCGTACTTACTTCCCCAATCCTATAAGCGCCTACTTCACTCCTATGTCGAGCCGGCTAAGAAGCTCCTAACATGGGATCGCTAGAATTTGCTCAAGCATTAAATACACCCATTAAAACCTAGTACACATCGGTTCATGTTTCTTAAGACGTTCAAGCATGTTACACAATGGAGATCTGCCAGTTTTCTTAAGCCTAACATTGAAATCATTCATCCAATACAACTATAAACAAGCAATCAACCTATAATCAACATCTAGGTTTCATTACATCTAAGCAAACACATGATAGATCTAGCCTAGCATGTTAAAATCAAGAAAAGCATAAGATATATTCAAACAACACATAGACATATTGAATGAATTGAAAGAGGACTTATCTCAATTGAACATGAAAGGTTTCAAGGGGTGAAAACCCTTGAAAATACTGTTACAAACGACCTAGGGTTTATTAGGTTCGACCCTAGTATTCTCCACACAAGTTCCTCATTTAATGAATGAAAAATAGAAAAGTATACATAGATTTTGTGAGGTGACGGCGTCAAGAGCGAATGTCTGACGCCGTCATCTCGCCACCAAATAAATTCTCGGACTGCCTAGATCTGGGTTTGACGCCGTCACGTGTACTCCTTATGCAGGCCGTTACAAAAATTACTCTTGACGCCTTCAGATTTTCTCTGGGTCGTCATGGATTTTACTCTTGACGCCGTCACAATTTCCTTCTTGACGCCGTCAGGTACTGTTCTCAGCATGGAAAATTAAGTCTTTGTCGTTTTCTTCACTTTTATGCTCCAAAAACGTCCAAAATGCTTCCTTTTCCAGAATTCACTCCCAAAGTACCTAAAATCACAAAAGGAACGATTTAGGGCAATATTTGATCAAATAAATTCAATTCCGGGCTTAAATGACCCCCTAAAAATGGTGCATTTTTCGCCTCATCAGCACTAATTGATACCAATATAAAGTTTAGCAAATAATAACTAATGCAAACAAAGTTTTTACCTTTGCAGGTGTGATCATAGACCCACTTCATGTCTTCTGTTCCTTGTCGTATATCCTGTGATAAGAGTAAAAAAAGTTATTGTCATTAGAAGTAAAGGGAAACAAAAGGCATATTGGAAAACAACAAAGATGTAGCTACAGAGGTTGTAAAAGGCTATAATTTTGCAGCATTCGCAAACATCCAACCCTGATAGGAGATTCCTTTGCTAATGTTATATTGCAACAGAGGAAAATTGATGAGGCGAAAAATGATCCGTTTTTAGGGGGTCATTTAAGCCCGGAATTGAATTTATTTGATCAAATATTGCCCTAAATCGTTCCTTTTGTGATTTTAGGTACTTTTGGAGTGAATTCTAAAAAAGAAAGCATTTTGGACGTTTTTGGAGCATAAAAGTGAAGAAAATGGCAAAGTCTTAATTTTCCTTGCTGGGAACAGTACCTGACGGCGTCACAAAATTCTACATGACGGCGTCAAGAGTAAAACAAGAGGTGAAGTGGAATAGAGTCCGTGACGATCCAGAGAGTTTTTACACTAGGGGCATGACGGCGACACCATAGGCCGTCATGGTCCCATTACATGTGACGGCCCAGAGAAAATTTGCACTTGATGGCGTCAGATCTAGATCTAGGCAATCCGATATTACTATGGGCGGCGAGTTGACGGAGTCAGATGTTTCTTCTTGACGCCGTCACGATGGAAAATCTATATATAGTTTTGTAATTTTCATTCATTAAGGGAGGACAATTAGAGGGATAACTTGGAGAAACCCTAGCACGATTTTTACTGTACTTTCAAGGGTTTTTACCCTTTGAAACCTTTCATGTTCAATTAAGATAAGTATTCTTTCAATTCATTCAATATGTCTATGTGTTGTTTGAATATATCTTACGCTTATCTTGATTTTAACATGCTAGGCTAGATCTCTTGTGTGTTTGCTTAGATGTAGTGAAATCTAGATGTTGATTATGGGTTGATTGCTTGTTTATAATTGTTACGGATGAATGATTTCGATGTTAGGCTTAAGAAAACTGGCAGACTTCCATAGGGTAACATGCTTGAATGTCTTAAGAAACATGAACCAATACGTACTAGGTTTTTATGGTTGTATTTAATGTATGAGCGAATTCTAATGATCCCATGTTAGGAGCTTCTTGCAAGCTCGACATAGGAGTAAAGTAGGAGCTTATAGAGTTGGGGAAGTACGTACGCCACCCCACGAACGGTATTAAGGAATATAACCCATCATCCACGCAATTGTAACAAACTATCAACCTCTAAAAGATATCTAGGGAGTAATGAAATCTAAGTAAACACAATTTTCCCATTTATTGTTCACACCACTAGTTTAATTAGCTTTATTTACATTTTTGTTATTTTATTTTGATTGCATCTTAGTTATTGGGTTAGTTGACTAGCAACTAATTCCGCCCACTCTTCCAAAATCCGAGATTTTAATTGCTGTTATAAAAACATAAAAATACAAAAAGAATCATCCCTCACCTCTAGACTTAATTTTTAGGCTTTCTAATCCTAGCGACACTATTCCTGAGTTGAACGATCAATCCCCCGGTACTTGTCACTATACTATACTACAACGATCAGGTACACTGCCAGGTGGGGGTTGTAAGCTTCTCGAGATCCCTCGAGAGGTAAAGCCTGGTGCAATTCCCACGCATCAAAATTTTTACTCAAACTCCACTAAAAACAACCCAAACACCTGTTAAGAATGACCCAATTGACCTCTTTATCCGCAGCCAAAAAAACCAGCCAAACTCCCACTAAAAGCTGTCCAGATACCCCCGTTAAAAATGACCCAGTTCACGCCTTTACTGTTGTTGTTTCACAGCAGCCCCAAACATATTTTTATATATTTACTGCAATATTTTGAAGGACAAAGATTTTAAATATATGATTCTTAGTAACTTACTTACCCCAAACCGAGCGACATAGTAACGGTTAACCAAAAGCCAACCATCAAAAAGTTATAAAATAAGAGTGAGACTGATAATTAGATAAGCCAACACATAAAACACTTAACATCCAAAACCAAACAACTTTTTAGTGAGACGCTCGTAACTGAATAAAGAGATGCAATCCAAAAAATCCAAAAAATGAATACCAAAATTTGTGTAATAGAAGATTAGCCTCAGATTTGTATATGGCGGTCAGGTCATAAAAGTATCCGAATTCTGCTACGGCTGCAAAGA